>CM062290.1:139856793-140580437 GCA_031216915.1 Pictodentalium vernedei | reverse complement strand
AGGCGGTTCTGGGGGGTTCTGGTATTTAGTATTTTTATCCTAAATACCAGAACCCCCCAGAACCGCACAGAATTCGCTAAACCCACCCTTTAAATGACATTTGCACGCTGCTGTCGGGGAAAATATTCCATTTTCAGTTTCTTTTTAGCATCGAAATTCAAACATGGACGGTCTGAATGTCAGACACTTCCCCCTGTCACCCCCCCCCCCCCCCCACCTAAATCGGTAATTTTTCCCCAAATTTGTTATTTCCGCCTGAAGTAGACATTGTTCCCCCTCCCCCCCCCCCCCCAAAAAAAAAGTAGTCCTCCCCCTGTTGGTCTTTTCTTGACTTTGTAAGACTGACCTTGGGCTCCCTCCCGGGCCGGGAGAGAAAGAGGGCCCTAGGTCACAATGTTACTTGGTCTTGGTCATCCCCCCCCCCCCCCCCCCCCCCCACCAATTTGTCCATTCCTGAACACTTTTCCACACTGCTTTCTGTGCAGTAATAGTGGCTTTGATTAGTGATTCCAAAATATGCGTCTTGAAGAGTCGGGACGCCGATCGGCTGACATCCAGGCAGATGTAGGACAGATTGGTTTTAGCGTGTTTGCTTAATACTGAATAAAGGGATCCGGCGATAAGGGAGCAGACGGTATGTGGAGATGATGCATTGTCAGGCTTGATGAGATTTAGGTTTTTCAGCTCGATGGCAGTTTTTACTTTTTTGAAATGAGGACACGCCCAGTAGCTGCTGGGGTGACTTCCTTTACAGATGGGGCAAGAGGGGGATTTTAACCTGCATGACTTGGTGAGATGTGATTCTCCGCAATTCATGCAGGTTAGATTCCCTCTACATTTGTTGGCTATATGCCCAAACTTTTGGCATTTGTGGCACTGCATGGGTGTTGGGGAGATATTGTATTCCTCCCCAGCGTGCCACCTGCCATTGATGTGGATCCCATTTTTGATTATTTTTATTTTGGTTTCCTTGTTGGGGCAGGTGACTTTAATTTTCCACGTGGCCTTGCCCGTGGCTCTGGAGTGGAATCTCTCCCATTTGCAGCTATTAAGGCTGAGGTTTATGGCTCCACTGGGTGTATCGGGGTGGACCCTAGTTATAACCGCAGTGAGGTTTGGCGAGTTGTTACCCCTGCCCTCCCTGCTGCCGTTTGTTTTGTTTTTGGTACTGTTGGTACTATTGGTGGGGGTGTTTGAATTTTGCCCCCCATTTTGGTTTTGGCTGTTGGCTATCATGCTAGTTTTTGCCTTCTTTCTTTTGACCACTGTTGTCCAGGGTGGCTCCACTGAATGAAATGAGAAATTCATCCTATATTTATATATAATAATTTGTCGGCAATTACAGAAAGTGAGTAATCTGCAGATAATAGAAAGAAAGGTGTGTTGTGACAAACATTTGAACTGAGGATTATCGTTGTGAAAACCTAAGCCAGTTTAGTTGATGTTGAGGGAAAATCAACAATATGAAGCCAAACAGTTGGTTGGAATTAAAATGTTGACCTCAATGTGTTTAAAATATATCTGGCTTGCCTGCTATTGTTAAAAAAAACCCAGAGTTAACAAATCGGTCGAGAACATTTACTTGAAAGGAAAATAGATAATACGAAGTCAGACAGGGTTGTGGTCTTCAAGTATTGATTGAAACATATATACTATTTAAATTGTCTTCAAAACAAATCAACATTTTTGGAATATTTAAATTATTGTTCATTCAAATCCGATGTAAATTCTGAACAGATAAGCTTTTTGGGGTCGCAAAGGATTTCAATCCCACATTGTCCCTGTGTGCCCTCGGCGTGCTGAACTTTTCATTCATTCAGATAAGCCAGATCATCCGGACCTCAATGCTTTTATTTTATGACGTCTTTCCGCGAGTTTAGATAGAGTAATGATGAAGGCTAAAATTCTGAGTTAACTCCCTTGACTACATTTTAAATTTCGTTGTTCAGCTGAAATGAGAGCGAATTTGGTAATAAATCATGTTTTAGTTTTCCACAGAACGCTAAAACAGTGTGGAAATGGAATCTTTTCTTCAAAAACAATGTGTAAATGTAACTTAGAGGAGGTTCTAGGGGAAAATCTGAGAGGTTCTGGGGGGTTCTGGTATTTAGGAGAAAAATACTAAATACCAGAACCGCATAGACAAAGGCAACTATAAGAATGAATTTACTTCTATTCTTCTTTCCTGTAACGATTATTGCATAAAATAAACATATTTCATCGTAAAACACTGCGCAAATGTAATTTAGAGGGGGGTTCTGTGCGGTGCTGGGGGGTTCTGTGCGGTTCTGGTATTTAGGAGAACTGTTTTATTTCAGTGTAAAAATAAAAAAAAGTCACCAACCTTTTTCACCCTTGAACGCGGTATGGACACGGTGATTTATTCATTCATAATTACACCGTGTCACACGGTGTAATTATGAATGAATAAATCACCGTGTCCATACCAAACAATTTTAAACCAGCCAGGTCAATGGTGAATGGGATTATTTATTAATTCCCACATTTGGAGCTGAACCGAGAACAGGCTACTTGCCGAGAACAAAACAAAAATTTAAAAATGAAAATAGAAGTCTACTGTTTGCGTATAAGGCATGTCTCTACTCTAGAGACTACAGTACTGTGATCACAAAAGCGGACACCAAATCGCGGCGCGTTCTCGACGCGGTCGCGATCGAGGTGACAGACAAGAAAAAAACCTTATCGACAGAAGCGCGGCTAAAGCGAAACACAATCTCCATTCCTCCGATTGAATTTTCGCCGAGATTTTTCGCGAACGTCGACAGCGCCGCGATTTTGTCGGGGGGAACAGTCCGAACTGCATGTGCACAAATGTAACCGGTTTGCAATGTTAATGTACATGTAGACCTAACCAATGTATCGAGTTGTTATGTATTCAGTGACCGTTGGGAGCGGGAGAGCAGGAGAGTGGAAATTCACTCTCCACTTTTAGATTTTACGAGAGTGAAAAATTTTAGGAGAGTGATTTTTAAAATAATGCCTCAGGCCAATTCGCCCCCAGGTGGTATAACGAGGATTGGTGGTGATTGCTGTTGAGAAATCAGTAGGCCTAATAACGCGCGATTTCCAAAATAATTGGTTTTATGACGTTTCGGTCTTGAGACGTTTCGGCCCTAAGAGACCAAAACGTCTTAGAAATTGGGCCGAAACGTCTTCACATTCGGTAATTCTTTTTTAGATGTGATTGTGTGGAGGGGTTAAAGTATGCTATCGCCAGTATCGGCGCATTTCGTTTCTCTCTTCAAGCATCGTGAAAGCGAAACTCGAAATGCACCCCTTCTCAGCAAACCTGTCGTCAGCGACCACCTGTCTTTAACGACCATTTTTGGCAAGTCCCAAGGGTGGTCGCTCATGACCAGGGGTCAGCCTGGCAGCTGATTTTAAGGAGAAGTGACTTCTCCCTTCAGAGACTTTAGGGAGAAGTCAGGACCCAGGAGGGAGAAGTCAGTGGACATGAAGGAGAAATCAGAAAAAAAACCATAAAACGTATATGACATCGTGACAAAATAAATGAACATAGAGGACACAATTGTGGAGAAAAAAATAAATAAAAGTTTATACAAACACACACAAAACTAAGTCAAGATGGTTACATAACAGAATGTAGGTTAAAATCCCCCACCCCACCCTACAAAAACCTGTGTCGTTCATGGTTTCTGAATACCCCTAACTCTTTGCCTAACCGTGATGACTAAGGTTACCGTGCAGTTGATTTTGTATTTGCCTCAACGATGTGGATTTGAAATTTAGTATGACCCATGGTCATTGGTGAGAGTGTTCTTCTCTGTAACAGAAGGTATATTCTTTTTAAAAAAATATTTAAAGTGTTTAAAATAAATTTCAAGTTCATATAAGAAGCTGGGTCATTCATGGTTTCTGAATACCCTAACTGAGTTGAAAAGCGTAGCTAAAAAAGTTTTCGATATCCTTCGTAAATTAAGCGTTATTGACAATTTGAGTTAATTAATTTCTTTGGTAAATGACAAAACATTTCAGTTGTCTCCCTTCCCGGCTGCGCTGGGTAAACTAATAATACACTGTTCAGAAAACTGACAATTTCTGCCAACCATCTTTCACTGACACGTGCGATTGGTGCTTTGAAGGTCTGCCATTCTTATCCATCCAAATACCTGTGATTTCTATTGTAGCCTTATTACATTTAACCCCCTTCCAACAAACTTCACAAGTTTTCAAAGAAAAACATTCAATGCAAATTGCGGGGCGAATTTCAATGCAGCCAATTTTTCAGTGGAACAGAGCGTAACCGCAAGCAATTTCGACATGGACGAACTGTCTCCAATACATTTTTTTTGTTTTGAAACGATGGTTAACTTTAATAAATTCTAATTAACTCGATGCGTGTCTTGTGTGATTCGTTGTTGTCTGGTACTTTGTTTTTAAATAGCCATTTTGTGCTGGTTGCTATCAGTTGGGGCGAATTGTTCGAACGACTACGCCATTGCAATTCTTTTCAGAAATATAAAATTGGACTAGTTTAGGCTATTTTCATAGCCGTGTGACGGACTTTAACAGCAACCGTGTTTACTATTTTTTGCGGAAGCGTGTGTTTTTAAAAAATAAAACATAAGAAAATACAGTAAACTGCCATGTCTCCCAAGGAAGTTTGGGAGGGCGACTTGAATTTTGCCCCCAATGTAAGCCAAGGCGACTTGAGGAATGACAAGGCGACTTCTTCGCCCAAGTCGCCCACTCGGCTGACCCCTGCTCATGACAGGTTCTTCTGTACTTTGCACTTCTCCGACGAAGGCTTTGAACAAGACCGGAAAATAAACGTGCGCGACTAATTACTCGCGGTATACGAAAAAGCGGTGCGCGATGGTGCGCTGGCGCGATTGCTCGCCGTTCCCAACGGTCACTGTGTATTCTAAAAAAGGGTTAAATTCAACACTTCCCAGATGTCGCGATCGCCCACACCCCAACATTAGTCATAACATAAATTCATAATCGTATTCATTTGAATTTGAAAATCGTGATAAACATGAACTTGAGGCAGACACCCCCGCTCCACCCACTATGTATTTCACCACTCCCTCTCTTTTTGTTGTCCCCCCCGATCTGACATTGTGTAGGCAGCACCCTCCAATCTCAACTTAATTTGTACTTTCCGTTTCAGTTTCACGCATTTCACCACAATCTGTCGTTTGGGGTGAATACAATATCGTCGTGTCCAACTATTCTCTCCGTTAGTAATTCAAGAGTTTTGTTGGTTGTTGGGATCTTAAAAAATAAAAAAACGATATTTTATCCCTTTAATTATCAAAATGACTGACATCACATGAACACATTTGTATTTTAAGAAGCATGTGAAGCGTCAATTTTTCGGACTTTTGGGTACATGGCGGTTTTTAATGGCAAAAGTACCAATTCGTTATCAAGTCAATTCGTAGTCAGTTTGGTTATAGTGGTTATAGATATTGAACCGCAAAATATTCATCCAGGTGAATTCAATCCTTTTAAGACCCCCCCCCCCCCCCCTCCCGTACATACACCTCCCTCCCGAGTGATGCATTACCCTTGCCCCCCCCCGGATTTGGACCAGGACCGTGACGTGAACCACCAACATTAGCATTGTTGATGCAGTGCTCGACTGTGCATGTTCATGATTCATAATTGCCATAATTTGCCTACAGTACACACTGAATGGCTGGGATTAGAAGAGGGATAAGTACTGGATGATTGGGGGCGCGGTGGCTCAGTAGGTAGAGGTGCAGGCTGCAGGTCGAGAGGTCCTCGGTTGAAATCGCACCTGTGGCAACCGCGTTGTGTCCTTGGGCAAGACACTTCACCCCCATTGCCCACGTGGGGCACGGTGGCGTTGTGTACTGAGGCGTACTGCACGTCGATGGTGCATCTGTCTTCAACCAATGCTAACCCTGCTTGTGTGGAGCTGACAGTTGCTCGCCGTTGCTCGGTGGTTCTCTCTGGGTACTCCGGCTTCCTCCACCCGTAAAACTGTCGTGGTCATGATTAGCCATTGTGCAGAAATATGTGACCTTAAACACCAATAAATAAATTGGTTGATTACGACAAAAACACTCATGTAGTGGAGTTTCCACTCACACAGTGTGCTCAGGTTTTGTGAAAAAAACTTACAGCACACTGGAGACATACTTCAACAAATTCGTTTCAAAGTCTCCAGACCAAAATACTAAATTATGTTACTTTAATTTTACTCGCCGGGGCGAACTGTACGGAGCGAAAAACATTCAAACGATAAATTGTCGGACTTCTCAAACACGTGTTGTTTGAAAGTTGTGAAAAAATAATGCCCTCGTATTTAAAAAATACATTTTCTGGCGTGTTCTTTCATATGATATTCATGAATAAATAGTAAAAATGTACGATCACTGTTTTTCTTTCATTCGAATGCGCTTTTCTTTAACCATTTAACTCGGAAATGAATGTTGATCAGAATATCGATTCACCCCAAAAGAGCTGACTTTATGGTGAGAGAACCTCCAACCGTAAAATTGGCTTTTGACTGATTTCTGATGTTGGGTAAAGAACTTCTGTTTGAAGTAATTTGGATATCGCCGATGGATATGGCCGCCTTTTTCCTTTTTATTTGTTTATAATAATTTTACCAATTGACAGTAATATTTCTATCGACACCCAGACGGTGGCACGGAGGGAGGGGGGGGGGGGCAACCCCCCACTTTTGAAAATGGAAGTAGTTTTAATCATTTAATTATTTGTTAACCCTTGGCTGCATCCAATGGTAGGTTAAACAGATAGTTCTGTAAAAAGCTCAGCCAAGTCTGACTGAAAAAAATCCTTTTTTTTGCATCAACTTAATTATAGCTCAGGTCGTCAGCTCTCATTTGACCGAGCGCATTCCAGTTAGGAGGCTAGAGACAAGTTTTTTTTTTCTTCAGGAAATCATTTTTTAAAAAAATAATTGAATCTGCCTAGGGATCGGGCCATCACTTTCTGAATTTAAAAAATAAATTAAGCCTATATGATTTCATTTTCATTTTAACCGAAACTCGGGGCAAAGTTGGCCTGTTTGGCTACACCAAACTAGATTGGAGGACGTTTTGTTGGGGGAGGACTTATCCTGCTGAATCCTTCATGACATTCATTGATGGACCTTGAAATACTCTGTTTCTCTTAGCTACCAGGGATTTCGCAAGGTACCATATTGGCTATAGGCCTATTTCCATAAAATAAAAGACGGACGGAGTTAAGACTGCAGGCTTAATATTTTTCGTTCTCAGTTTGATGCCTGAGGATTTACCCGCACAGACCAGGTCTATTCTTATGATACTCATAGTGTTCACTTGTTCACATCTATTTACATCTCCGCACACTTTTGTTTCAAAATCTTTACTTTTGTCGATTTGAAAAGGGGGCGAGTCGGAAAATATCTTCAGGTTTGTAACTCGACTGGGTTTTGTTGTTTTTTTAATTGCGACATACGAATACATCGAACGAATCTTAGAATGTACGATCCGTTCACGCCAAACTTTGAAGTATTCACCATCGAGGAATACATGTAACAAATCATCTCACAATGTATTGGTGTTTCCGTTGCCATTTCCTCTCGATTCTACCTAAATTTTGTCTGGATTCTTTCTCCATTCTGCCGCGTTTTATCGACAGAACCGCGATTCTCAATCGCGACGGAACCGAAGCCAGATCGAGAGCCGATCGACTAAAAGACCGCTTTTGTGATCACAGTACTGTACTTGCCAAGAACAAAACAAAATAATATTTCAAAATGAAAATAAAAGTTTATTGTTAGCTTTTAAGGCATGTATCTACTATATATTATGTACAAATTAGTAACAAAACAATTTTAAACTAGCCAGGTCTACGGTGAATGGGATTATTTATTAATTCCCACATTCGGAGCTGAACCGAGGAGGCTACTTGCCGAGAACAAAACAAAATAATATTTCAAAATGCAAATAAAAATTTATTGTTAGCGTTTAAGGCATGTATCTACTATATATTATGTACAAATTAGTAACAAAACAATTTTAAACCAGCCAGGTCTACTGTGAATGGGATTATTCATTAATTCCCACATTCGGCGCCAAACCGAGAGGAGGCTACTTGCCGAGAACAAAACAAAATTTGAAAATGAAAATAAAAGTATTTACTCTATATTATGTACAAATTAGTAACAAAACAATTTTAAACCAGTCAAGCATATGGTGATCTTTGATGTTGAGTTATTGATTATCAATTTTCTTTGAGGTGATGTCCTGTTTTCATATGCACTAACTTCCGATGATGGGTAAGATTCCAATTATGGAACAACCTAAGACAGGGACAGCTGGCACCATAAAGTGAACACCATACAGCGTCCACTTTCAAAAATAGGGTGCGACGAATTACCACATAGAACTACATAGATACAACATAGAACTACATAGGACTACATAGAACTACATAGATACCACATAGATACCACATAGATACTACGTAGACCTTAAAAGTGAAAAAAATAGTTATAAAAGGGACAATGAACATTTAATTGCCGAAAATATAAGAAATTGTTGTTGTGCTCGATCTATTTTCAGGAAAGACGATGATCGGCGCACGGACTCGATTCGGATGAGATTGCGCGAAAGATGGACATAGTACCATGGATGGTATTATGGTTTATTTATTGGTGATATTGTGTCGGTGACAGATTTATTGGTGGAGGAGGCCGTAGCACCCGGTCCCGGAGAGCCACTGAGCATCGACAAGCACCTTTCAGCTCTCCAATGACATTATGTGATAACCCCAAATCCTATTGATTACCGTGCCTTGCATAGCAGTACTACGCACCAGGGCCGGTGAGAGGGCAGGGGAGCTGGGGTTGTACCCCAGGGTCCGGGGTGCCGAATGGCCCGACACGGCGTCAGACCAATGGCGGATACAAAGGGGGTGGGGGGGGGGGGGGGGGGGTGGGGGTGGAGCAGTCCCCCCCCCTTTAGCGTGTGTTTGTCTAGCATGGGGGGGGGGGGCAGTCTCCACTCTTCACAAGTTCACAACCCACTCCTCACCCCTCCCCAGTATAAGTAGCGAAAGTCTCTTCAAATTAGGCAATCGTTGGGTGTTGAAATCATGATATTGTATCCTATGTAGTAAATACTTTCGATGACATATTTTTTCCATCACGTTTCACTATGGAAAACAAAAATATCGTTGAAATCATTTAACATGTAAAATATATCTACTGGTCGCCTTTATTCACAGCGTCACCCCGCCACGGCATGATTTTGAGGTGTTACATGCCCCTACCCTTAGGTACCCCATGGCTATGCCAATTATGATTCTTACTGGGTAAGGATCTTAATTGGCGAAGCCATGTGGTGCCTAGGCCTAGAGGGCTGACTGCTGAAAACTTTCAAACGCTGGCAGATCGCAATGTTCTCCTGGGGTTAAGTCGGTTATGACTGTAAACATGGTGTCCAAAATGCGACATTATAGTGAACGGTTCAGAAGAGCATGTTTTAAATTTTCTAATTCTGTCTGTATGACAGAATTTGACATTTTGAAACACGCTGTTTAAAAAGGGTTATTTAGCCGTTCAAAAAACCAAGGATTTCCACCCCAGAAGCCACCAGAATGCTCCATTTGATCGCTCATTTCCCAGTATTTTCTGGGGGGGGGGGGGGGGGAGAACTGCCCCAGACCCCCAATCCCCCCCCCCCCCCCCCCCCCCCCCCTCAAAATTTCTTATCCGCCACTGCGTCAGACCGGGCCCGGAAGGATGGCTCAGATTCCATCAGTGATGACATATTCAGAGAATGATTTTTCTAGCCTTCTTTGCTGCAAAATTCGCAGCAAAGAAAGCAAGAAAAATCATTCTCTGAATATGTCATCACTTTATTACTTGATACTAATGCAATACTTCTGTCATTGACTGCCAATCAGTCTACGCAGCACAGTCCACGGCGCCACAATATTCTCGCCTACATTGAGATTTGTTTTAGGGGTTGGAGTGGGTGGGGGTGAGGCGAGACATTTCCGGATCATATAAACTGTTGGTCGGCATCGGAGTAAATTGGGATTGGATTCCATATTTACAAAATAAAAAACAACGCAAACTTTACAGTTTATTGAACATAAAATAGAAAGCACTAAATACAAGCACTAAAATACAAGCAGAAAACAGTGAACTAATAAAAACGTAAGTCAGCACGTTAGATAATAACAAAGACATCATACAGTTGTCAATAAATCGTAATACTGCGCGTTATGAACATGTAGCACTTTATATTATTAACATTTTCAATAAAACCAAACAAACATGGATATACGGTTCTAATGATATCCGTGTCTGAATGGTTTTAGTGACACAGTAAAAGTTACATCGGGCTTTATGAGGTCCACAATGGTCCACATTCTGGACGCGTAATTCCTCAATGTTAGGTAAAGCGTTAACAGACAAATTTCAAAACATTCGACGAAGAAAATTGATGTTTTAGCTGACATCCAAAGTGACACTAATCGACTAATGACTTAAGATTGAGTAGTAATAGCGGGGGTTAACCGTTTACCCAATGTACCTGGGAAAAACCAGACAGAGCTATACACGAAAATCGCTACACATTTTTTTTATTTTTTGTGCCCAAAACATAGGTTATGAAGATTCGAGCGAACGTGACGAGCTCATTCGTATGAGGTGTCATAACCTATGTTTTAAAAGCAAAAATGAAAATTGTCAGTTAGGGCCTACACGAATTTGTTTCACACGAGTGTCGACTGCTCCAAGCATTGGGAGTAGGGTTAGCAAACTTGGGCACTGAATGACTGAATTTTGCAGATCAAGTGACATTACGCAACCGCCAACGCACTCTTGCCCCCGAACTTCTAGAATGACCAATTCATTGCAGATCTGGCGTTTCACTGCGAGCGATTTCTCACGTATATGCAGCTGGAGAGATACAGAAAGTGTTTATAAATGGAATTAATTGCCATGAATATTGTGTATGCCATGAATACTGTATAACACAGAAAAACTTCAAGACTATGAATATAATCAAATTATCACGAGAGCAATGCAAATGACCAGACCTGAAATTCAATTTACAAACAAACATAAGTGAGTTATTAATAGTGAATAAACAGATTATATAATAAAACTATTTCTTAATCTTAACTTGTGATTTTTCCGAACGCTGTCTTTTTCTCTGCCCTGGCTTTTTCGCTATTGGTTGGACTTTTGGGATTACAAAATCACATGTTGATGCTTTAATTACTTTGTCCTGGTCAATAGCATTTGTACTGACTAAAAACTTTTGAAAAATTGTTTTTCGCTCACTTTCAGATTTTGAGCACCAGGCGTCGTGCGTGCAGGAGAATCTCTTGTATGATGACGAAATTTTATAATTTCCAGTGCAATGCAGTGCACGCTTCAAATCCAGCATCTGCAAATCTGTGACCTTGACCAATTTTTCAACAAGTTCAGGCAATTTTTTGGACTTCCATTGCACAGCACATTTCAGTATATTATTAATGGATTCAGTCCCATTATTTGTCCACAAAGATGATTTTCCATCGATGGCAGGCTTGCAAACATTTGTCCACAGTAAGGTTTTTAACCGTTTTTCAAAATAATGGGTATTTGTGAAAATATTCATTTAAGTTATTAATATTTGTTTCAAAATCAAACGTGTCATCAGCTCCAACCAAACCACTCTCGTCAAATAAATGGTGAACAATTTTTTTTCTGTCACTGGCGGAACAACCTACTTTGTTTGACAAATATCTATTTACATTGTCTTTTAAGTGCTTTGTACATAACAAATGATTGGTGTTGAGAAATAGGCTGTTGATGGCTTTCGTGAGTCCTTTCTCTTCATCACTCCCGAAACATACCTCAATATCAGGAACATTGGATGACAATCTGATCTTTAAGTGTGCAAGAAAAGCGTGGTAAGTTTCTGCACTTCCGTCCCAGTGAAGAAACATGGGACCTAAAAATAAGGGGTTGTCGCCAGAGGCTCTCCTAATTACTTTGTAATTTTTGTATACAATTGTTGTCACGTAACATGCACCAAGATTAAATGTTCTGTCGATACCCAGAACATTCCCATCGAGGTTTGATATTAGGTCACTTAGCTGTTCATCAGAATATAAAATCACACTAGGTGGTTTCCCTTTTGCGTACACTACCTCCTTCACACAGGGGTTTGTATTTACTAGTGCCATCACTCCCAGCACTTCGTCGGCGACATTTTTGCGTCCTATGTCTTCAGTCGATCTTTTCGAATTTTTATATTTTGTATCTCTTAGTTGCCTAAAACTTTTTGGTCCTTCAATTGAATTGTCTTTTGCCATATCCCAATACACGTCCCGAGGAGTAGATGTTGCAAGTTTCTGCTTAGCTTCCTGAAGAACTTCAGGGCGAGTTCTGTGATATGGTTCATCTGATTTGGAGTTTCCGTGAGGTAGACTTTCCTTTTTCACGCCAGAGTACTCAATTAATGCAATATTGTGTTCATCATTCTCTACGTACGTTACCCTTCTTTTATATTCACTGTCACCCTTTAGTTTAATGTAGTAGCGGTGTAAAATGACAATGTTCTTTTGGTCCGGTTGTGGTGTAAGCGCGACATATTGAGTGCGTCTCTGAATTTTTGTCTGTATGCAGTAAACACCATCACGTTTATAGACTGCTTTAAGTTTTCCCGTGTCGGTTTTAACAAAAGGTTGATTGACTGTGCTTGCCGACTGGCTGTCCCAAACACCACAATCGTCTGAGAAGGTGCCTTTGTGTTTGATAATAACAAAAATATTGTCTTTGGGTCCACTTGGAATACTCGGTAATATGTTCGTCGCATTGTTGATGTGTGAATAGGATTCTTCGACAGACATGAACTTTCCCGGAATCGGTAGATGAGAAAATTTATTTTGTGGATTTTTGTCAAGTTCAGGCGAATCAATGTTGACTAAATTTGTTTCTGAAGTATTGTCTTCGTCATTAGATTCACCACCAGAGTCAGATAAAAAGACCACATCAGAAGTAGATGAAACTGATGAATTTAAATCTAGTGATGATGTTGATCCTGAATCGGATAAAAGTACTCGTGGTCGTTTTGCTTGAGGAGAACTGCGAGTAGGCTGTTGACATTCATACAATGGCACAAAGTGGTTAACAAATTTTACGCTTTTTGCACATAATGCACCAACACTTGTCCACATTATGGGTATCGTTTTGTCCGTGGCTTCCGTAGAACTACACTGTGTGTTTAAAGTTTTGTATGCAATATCTCTGTCTCCATTGATTGGTGGGTATATCATTTTAATATTGTGTTTCACCACAGTACTCAATGCGGAAACAGTCCAAATACTAGAAAACCCGCCATACCGGGCACAGTCCATGCATGTTTCGTCATAAGGTGGCGAGATGTTGATAACATCTTTGCAATTGGGCAGAGCTGCGTTGCGATCTACATAGAGGTTTTCATTTAAAATCATTTCGATGCACGTGCGGACGCGGAGTTCGATTGCTAGCTCTTCTCTTCCACAAAGTATCAGCGATATGGCGTTGAACAGGCAATTTCCATCAGCAGAAGTTATCAGTACCTGCAAACAGATGAAATGAAACAACAGTTAGAGTGGTGCATTAACTGAGTATATACCTCGACGGAGTTACTTGCATGGAGGGAACATGAACTATGGTTTCATTAACTGAGTACTAATTGTGTGAATACATCACGATCCCCAGAAGACAGAATACGCTAACGGAAAAATTAATTTATTCTCTCTATTCACGGCGAACATAGGCAGTGTTCGCTCCATGCAAGTATACCTCGACGGAGTTACTTGCATGGAGGGAACATGAACTATGGTTTCATTAACTGAGTAGTAATTGTGTGAAGTCATCACGATCCCCAGAAGACAGAATACGCTAACGGAAAAATTAATTTATTCTCTCTATTCACGGCGAACATAGGCAGTGTTCGCCCCATGCAAGTATACCTCGACGGAGTTACTTGCATGGAGGGAACATGGACTATGATTTCATTAACTGAGTACTAATTGTGTGAAGTCATTACGATCCCCAGAAGACAGAATACGCTAACGGAAAAATTAATTTATTCTCTCTATTCACGGCGAACATAGGCAGTGTTCGCTCCATGCAAGTATACATCGACGGAGTTACTTGCATGGAGGGAACATGAACTATGATTTCATTCACTGAGTACTAATTGTGTGAAGTCATCACGATCCCTAGAAGACAGACTAGATTTCGACAGCGGAAAAATTAATTTTTTCTCTCTATTTACAGTAGCAGAAAAATGAATGCTTACCGGTATGAGCGATCTTGTAATAGTTCAACAGTTCTGAACTTAACTGGTGCATTCTTGTTATTTGTTGATGGCATACTTCAAATTCTCTAGCCACTGGAAGTATGGGTTTTTCTTTTCTGGCAGCTAGGCGTAAAATGCCTATACCATTAGATGCAGCCATGGTCAGTCTCTGTAAAGCATTTTTAAAGTCATAACCACTGACGAGGGAGTCTTTTTTAAAGCAATTTTCGCACTGATAATCTGAAGAAGCATTTGATAATATTGTCAACTCTTTCTTTGTTAGATTTTCACAGTCAGCGTGGAACCATGTACTACACCAGTCACAAAATATTGTATTTACTGAACAGCTTTGCATACATTTACCACAAGGGAATCTAGCTTTTCTGGAAGGCATTTTGAAAAAGAGTGAAGTGAAGGAAAAGTGGGTTTATTTTATAGTGACCCAAAGGCTGGTGGCTTCATCTCAGAAGAAAGGCTATTGGGTGACATTAATATGCTGTTAATTATGTGGGATACTACTTGAACAGTAATCTGCCGGGGTGTCTGCGAAGTACAATAGACCAAAGAGAGTTAACATTTATACTTGTCAAAACATATGAAGCAGTGTTGGCTCTAGGTGAAAGTCACATATGTGAATGTTGTTTTAGCTATAATCTTCATGCTAAACCCTCAGAATTGGTCTTCAGAGGGTTTGGCTGGGCTGTACTTTCTGAATTGCTTGTATGATGATAATACTACAAACTTCAAACACACAAAAGATTACATATGACAAAAGAATAAAAACGAACGAAGAGTGAGCGAACAAAAAAAGAAAGAATGAATAACAGGTTGAGCATATTAAATTCTTACCTGCTTGTCTTTAAGTCAGGATCATGGCTGTAATTAAACATTTATTTTACCTGAAAGCATCAATGACATTATTTTTAAAAAAAATTTCTCAGTTTCTAAATACTTTTTATCAGTAAGGGACTATAGGGATAATTTGGGGACTCTCCACCCCACGTTGCTGGAGAGGAATCCGTTAGTTTCAATACTATTAATGCAATACGGATTGCCGCCCCCCCCCCCCCCCCCCCCCCCCCCCCCCCCCCAGGTGCCATCAGGGTAAATTTCAAAGGCTGGCTTTTCTTTATATTGTAACCCTCGCAATTGACTAAACTAACCGGTTTCGATTGCAGTCTTCCATGACTCTCTCTTTAACAAACATTTTGACTTCTTTCCCCGCGGAATCATTCAACGGTACTATAATTTGTCCCAAGTAGCCTAGAAACATGCTCCAGATCACCCAGAAATACGCTCCAAATCGTCCAGAATCTTGTTCCGAATCGTTCATAAACATAGTCCGAATCGTCCATAAACATGGTCCGAATCGTCCAATAATCTGGGCCGAATCGTCCAATAAAAATCTGGTCTGAATCGTACATGGTCCGAATCGTCCATAATCCTTTTAGAACTACGGGCTGTCGAACATAATATGGTTTTCAAACAGCCCCCCCCCCCCCCCCACCAGTATAGACACATAGGGGTCTTAATACGTCTATGTGGTGTCTATGTAGTTCTATGTGGTATCTATGTAGTTCTATGTGGTATCTATGTAGTTCTATGTGGTAATTCGTCGCACCGCAAAAATAAGTGAGCTGGCACCACTGATCACTACACAGAAATGCACACCGGTCGGTATGCATGACAAAAAACAACAATTTTAAACCAGCCAAGTCTACATGTATGACTTGCAGGTCCAAAGCCCTGGTAAATGGTGATGGGAATTGTATGTATTAGTATAGGCGACAAAAGAACAAATAATTTTAAACCAGCCAAGACTACCTGTATGACTTGCAGGTCCAAAGCCCTGGTAAATGGTGATGGGAATTGTATGTACCAGTTTTGGCAACAAAATAATTTACACCGAGAACAGACTACTTACCGAGAACAAATGAAACTAGACGCAGTCAGTGTTAATTAACAATCTTGTTCTCGGCGAGTAGTCTCTTCTCGGTGTCAATTAACAGTCACAATCTTGTTCTCGGTGGGTGCGCCTTTATACCGCAGGTCCCCGATTTTACCGCAGGCTATCGCAGGTCCCTCAAAATTACCGCAGGTCCCTTGTTTTGCGGGGTATTATCTTTGTTTTAACTAATAGTTCGAGGCAACTGTCGTCTCGTTGATATTTGGGGGTATTTTACACCAAAAATCAATAATAACGGAGCATATTTTTCCATTTACGCTATATAAACAACATAAACTTATCACGCTCTTCGTGTCAAAACAACGTATGCAGACCTATAAAACTATAACTAATATAAAAACTGTCTTCTATTGTACATAACATTCCGATATGCAATTCATCAGGCTTTCAGAGCTTGGCATGTGTCAGGAAAATTACCCATGATGGCATCCCACCCCATGTGGCCCCCGCCACACTCGGGAACATGATTCAAAATATTTCAGCGTTGCAAATTTTTAACACTACTATATCGTATTTCTTGGTTGCGGCTTTTTGGTAATTTATTGCATTTATTGGGCATAAAAGGCAGGCTGTCGAGCATGACCACAGGTCCCAAAATCTACCATAAACTACCACAAGTCCCTTCTTTCGCCAAACAAGATCGGCTGTTTCTTCCACAAGTCGAGGGACCTGCGGTATATTAAAACTTTATCACAAGCTAGCGCAGGTCCATATGAATTATTTCCCTGGCCCCCCTCCCCCCCCCCCAAAAAAATCGGGCAATGTACCAGACCGAAACTTCCCATTCAAATGAAAGTTCTTCGCAATAATACCACATGGAGAAGTTTGAAATTAAAGTTGTTTAATCTTTTACCTAAAGCTAGTAGAAGACGACACTCGTAAAAAAAAAAAATTCTCGTATAACTAAAAATTTCCATTTTTTGCTTCCAAAACATAGGTTGTGACCCCTCATTCCAATGAGGGGTCACAACCTGTGTTTTGGGAGCAAAAAATGCAAATATAAAAAAAAATTGAATGGCGATATTCGTGTACGGTGCTGGCCGTTTTTTTTTCTCCCGTTACGTTAGGTAAAGGGTTAAGCACCTCCATTTATCAGTTAATGAGATAATAATGAGAATAATCTCATTCATGTACAGTGAACTGTTGATTGAAATTAATTGTCTCGAAATGGTTTTATTGGTTCTGTCCTGTTTCTCCCACTTTTAATTACCCCAAGCTCAACGGCTTCAAAAGTAAACGAAGACAATAATAGATTTACTAGGTATAATAACAACTCTTCGGCCAGCCGCTGATTTGTCGCGGTTAACCTGCTTTAGGCTGTTTCACATAATAACTCATTTGTCCCGTTTTCCCCGCATTGGTTAATTGAACAGTATTAGAGAAATGAAAACATATTTTTAAAATCTCCTTTAACTCTTCAACTAACGCCAAGTAGCAGACGACACGCATGGAACAATTTCTTGTATAACTAAAACAAAATCATTTCTGCTTCTAAAACATAGCCTATGACCACTCATTCGAATGATGCGCGGTCATAAGCCATGTTTTAGAAGCAAAATATGAAAATATATCAAAAAAACTTGATTGTCGATTTTTGTATATAGCATATAGTGCTGTCCGGTTTTGGCCGTTACGTTGGGTACAGGGTTAAGGATCCATTTAAAAAATATTATAACTTATAACGATGCAAATGCAGTACAAACACTCTGTCGGCCCCGATTGTCAAAAGCCCCATCTGTCTGGTCAGTTTGAAAAAACATCAGCTCGGGTTTATTTAGCTACTGTATAAACAACGAATCAACTATGCCCAATTCGAGGTAGCCTATATTAAAAAATGCAAGATAAAGCCGTGCAAAAAATATACATTATCTCCTTAAAAGTTTCATTGTTTCGTTGTCACTGATTAGATATCCTTTGTCACTGATTAGATATCAAAGTTCCAAAATATAGCTTCATTATTTTTTTTTCATGGTAATACTTCTGACACCAAAGAATACCGGGTCGCAAGAGATTTTTAAGACCTTTCATTCATCATTCATGGTAATACAATAGTTTCTGACAGTTTTATTGTACCACAGGTCCCTTGTTTTGTGAATGGTCGACCGCATTGCCTAGCATTTTGAGGGGTGGGAGTAGGGATCAGGGAAATAATTGAAAGGGGAACTGTGGTAGCATTGTGATACTTTTAATATACCGCAGGTCCCTCGATTTGTGGAAGTAACAGCAAAACGAGGGACCTGCGGTATATTAGAAATAAATATGCGAAGGATTTAGTGACCTGCGGTACAGGATACCACTACAGAGTAGACCGGTTCTCACCCCAGAGTCCCCGCGAAACAAAACATTTATCAGTATTAACCTGCAGTAAATGACGAAGAGAGTGAAGATGAGGGGAAAAACTAAAAGGGACCTGTGGTAGCTTGTGATAGTTTTATTATACCGCAGATGCATTGTTTTGTGAAGGTCACAGCAAAACAAGCGACCTGTGGTATTATTAAAAATATATTATAATAACCAGTTTTGGTCATCACTAAAAAATAGTTTAATTTTTTTTTTTGTCTTGGTAATACATCCCAATTCCATGCAATAGCTTCTGATAGTTTTTCTACAGCGCTGGCAGGTTCCTTGTTTCGAGAATCGTGTGGTACATTGCTAGAATTTTTTTTTTTTTTTTTTTTGGGGGGGGGGGGGGGGGGGGGGGGGGGGAAATATTCATATGGCCCTCTGGTAGCTTGTGATAGTTTTAATATACCGCAGGTTCCTCGACTTGTGGAAGAAACAGCCATCTTGTTAGCGAAAGAAATCTATTTGAAGGGACTTGCGGTAGTTTACGATCGATTTTGGGACCTGTGGTCAGGCTCGACAGCAGGCCTTTTAATGCCCAATAAATGCAATGAATTACCGAAAGCCATGCCCCGAGAAATACGATATAGTAATGTCACAAAGTTGGGCTAACCTGCATCACTGGAATATTTTGAATCATGTTTCCGATTGTGTGCGTGTGTGTTGTTTAGACACGAAGAGCGTGATAGCGTGAATAGAAAAATACGCTCCGTTATTATTCATTTTTGGTGTAAAGTACCTCCAAATATCATCGAGGACCACATTTGCCTCAAAATGTTAGTTAAAACAAAGATATACCCCGCAAAACAAGGGACCTGCGGTAATTTTGCGGGGGCTGCGGTTGTTTAGACGAGAAGAGCGTGATAAGTTTATGTTGTTTATATAGAGTAAATGGAAAAATATGCTCCGTTATTGATTTTTGGTGTAAAATACCCCCAAATATCAACGAGACGACAGTTGCCTCGAACTATTAGTTAAAACAAAGATAATACCCCCGCAAAACAAGGGACCTGCGGTAATTTTGAGGGACCTGCGGTAAAATCGGGGACCTGCGGTAGGCCTATAAAGGCGCACCGTTCTCGGTAAGCAGCCTGTTCTCGGTTTGGCGGCTAATCCGAAATTGATAAATAATCCCCATCTCCTCAGACTGAGTCGGTCTAAAAGCTTTAAATTTGCTTTTCTCCTTATTTTATATACAACATAGGGCACCTATGTGCTAACAATTTATATATATTTTTCCTTTATTTATTATTTTAATTTGTTCTCGGTTGTTCTCGGTAAGTAGACCTACCCGCGGTAACAAGAATAATTTTCTTTCAATGTTACGGTACAATAGAGTCCTTTGCGACTGCATTCTCTTCTAGGTCTTACCTAATTCATATTATTTTTCGAAAGATTCCAATGCTTTTGGTGCTTGTTTCAACTGATACTTTGAAAGAATGAATATTGATGTTTTTTATTTTCGCCGGAAGTCAAAACCACGTTTTCGAGTCGATCCGGCCCAAGGAGGATTCGTCTTCAGACGATCAACCCCAGAAATCTGTCCCCTAGTTGATCCGTCCCCATTTATCGTAGTCGGTCCGACCCCAATTATCGGAATTAATGGTAGTTATTTTTATTGTTAGTCATTTTAATAGTATTACATTCTTAATGATGAAAGTTATGTTAGAAATAGAAAACAGCGTACTGAGTGGAGCACACAGGCTCATTTCAAGACAACTCGTACCCACGGCAACTCGTACCAATCAAGTTGTACCCAAAATTGGACGACGGACAACTCGTACCCATGGATGGTCAACTTGTACTTGGTGTTTAATTGTATGGGCGAAGGCCGTTAATGGCCTAAGAACTATAGAAGCGGGGTTTTTGCTTTTGTTTCATCCGTTTAAGGTGCTATAATAGTTATGGAAATCAGTTTACTTTGAAATTCCTTCGTCAGATATTCCATGAATATGACTGAAATATACACAAAGTTTTACGTCGAAAATGACGGCTGTGATACACAGAACAGGAAACATATATTCATTGACCGTACTTTGTTGATAGCAGGCACCAGTGGTTCCTGAAAGTCTGCAATCGTATTCGTACTAGAACTGGCGTGAATGACCCCCCCCCCCCCCCCAACCCCGACGCCTGGTTTCTGTGCTTCAGTTTTGGGAAATAGAGTACCGGAAAAACTAAAAAGGCCTTGCATCTAGGCCTAGGCTCTGCAAATTATCAGGGTGAAAAACCATAGCCTTCGTCGCATTAACTCTTGCCTTTCCTAATTAATAATGCCACTCTCCCACCTTTAGATATTTTTCGTGTGGCAAAGTTACATCACTGGTGAGGCGCCACTCCGGTCAGGCGAGAAAGGATTTCATTGTAAATTGAGAGTCCAGCCGGATTTTGTACTTGAAGAGTAGCACATTTACCCGCTGGGAAGAAAAACGGCAAACAATGACCAGTGATAGACTGAATCAAGAAGATCACAAATGATGTTCATTTTAAAAAAAAATCTAATTAAAAAGCTCTAAATACATCTCTCTCTATGAGTCCACCAGCTCGCATCAACTGATTTCTGTTGGAAATTTTATGGTCAACACCGACACACCTGAAAACTCGACAGTCATTTAATTTAGACTTACCCGGCAGTGACAGGTGTGAGATCACGAAGAATTATTTTCTATCGTCTATTACCTTATAGTCGATTGGTGTTTAATTTTCTTCCAATTATATGTGCATATTATTATCGCCAATTAAGTTAATCTTCCAGTTGGGAGGTGTGTTTGTCTAACAATTATCTTCCATGACAATCATGAAAATTAAATGATAATTAGCATTTTTGTAAGGTTTGCAATTAGACTATAAATGTGAATAAAAGTGAATCTCTCTCTCTCTCTCTCTCTCTCTCTCTCTCTCCTCTCTCTCTCTCTCAACAAAAATTGGCACAGGTCTATACAGATGTAATTTGACCAGGAAAGGACTTCTGATGGCCACGATCGCGTCCGACATCGCGTTAATCCTTCAACTAATGAAGGGGTGGGTTAGCGTGGGGAATGAGCCCCGATCGCATCTGATTTTGCATTAACACTGCAACACGTGAACTGCTGGGTATGACTACCAGTACAACAAAATATTACGTAGAAAAGCCATAGAAGTTTAACGAAGAGCCAAAGATTACCCGATTTGGGGGAGGGGTATAGGAGTGTGGGGGGGGGGGGGGTGGGGGGATGGGGTGGGGCTCGTCTCCCGTATCTGCACCACTGTATTAATATATAATTTAAATATTTCCTGTTTCCTTCGAACTGCTCTCTTGATGAAATGTTCATACCGGCGAAATTGACTTTCGGCGAAGTCTGTTCAGACTGTTCTGCTGAGATAAATGTTAAAAATTGAAAGTTTTTGCCTTTATGCACACCCATTGAAAGCAGACACAAATCTTCTCAAGTCCTTCAGCCAATATTCGCCTTCGCCCATACAATTAAAGACCAGGTACATGTTGACGAACTGTGGGTACGAGTTGTCCAACCTTGGGTACGAGTTGTCCAACTGTGGGTACGAGTTGTCCAGCCGAAATTGGGTACGAGTCGTCCAATTTTGGGTACGACTTGACTGGTACGAGTTGGCGTGGGTACGAGTTGTCCTGACACCCATTTTATACCACGCCTTTAACCACATTAGTGTGAACATTTTGATATAATGTTTCATGTACTAATGATTTTATACTTCTTATACTATACACTCATCTGGTTGGAATGAATGAATGAAAAGCTTCAGCGCGCCGAAGGCTGACAGGGACGTGGGATTTGAAATAACTTTATTTGCTTGTGAATCCACGAGAGTCGGAAGCGAGGGCCAATAATCTGATTTGGGTTGAGTGTACGCGCTAGCAGTAGGGTACTGGAGAACCTCGAAGTGGAAGATGATTTGGAATTGTGCATAAGTGCAAGAATTATGCTCCGTGTTTTACTCAGAAACGTCGAGAATATTTATGGTAATACCGCAACTGCAGTTTGATGGTTGTTTTAGAAAAAAGAAAAGGAAACCCAAACAGTCGCTGGTTTGGGAGCAGCCCCAGCATATTATCCATGAATTCCGTCACCTCGACCCAAAGTTATTTTGGCCCCAGTCATTTTTTCCTCAGTCATTTCGGCCTCAAGTCAATTCGACCCAAATATACCAAGTCATTTCGCCCCCCCCCCACCCCCGTATAAAAAAGTACCATGGTAAACCACGGTAAATCCCAAAATACCCTGGTAATACCATGGTTATACCATGGTATTACCAGGGTATTTGGGGATTTACCATGGTTTACCATGGTACTTTTTAAAATATTTTTAGCTCACCTCAAGTCAAGCTGAGCTAATCTCACCGCTCTCCGTCCGTCGCAAGGTGTCCGTCGTCCGTCAACACCATGTTTTGGTCTTCTCCTCAAAAATCACTGGGCCACTTCAAGTGAAAGCTTGTGTGAGTAATGGTCCCGAAGGTGCATTGCATTTTTGTTCAACTCAACATGCCCAGCCCGATAGGGCGGGGCGGGGGAAAGCTCCAAAATATGTTTAAAATCTTCTCGTGAACCAGTGGATACAATGACTTGATATTTGTTATGGAGCTTCCTTTTGAGGTGTAGAATCACGTTTGTTCAAACGAAGTTCGTGAAGCAATATTTGGCTTTGTAACGGGTGGGGTAAGATTTTTGGCCCCACCCAAAATGTATATTTTCTGAACCGATAGTCCATATATACCTCAAATAGAAAATAGATATTGAGGAATACATATGATATATGGTATTCCTTCATACCTAGTAGATTTTCTTCATGATGAATGAATGAATGAAAGGTTTCAGAGCGCCGAAGGCTCACAGGGACGACGTGGGATTTAAAACCTCTTGCAACCTGAATAATTTTATTTGCCTATGAATCCACGAGAGTCGGAAGCGAGGTCGGTAATGTTATTTGGTTTCAGTGTGCGCATTGGCAGTGGGGTACTGCGGTCAGACCTCCGAGGACATCGAACTGGAAGATGACTAGTAATTGCACACAACTACAAGAATTCTATTCTGTGTTTTACGTAGCAACGTGGACATATTTGTGGTATTATCGCTGGTCCGCTGTAGGGTACCGGATCAGACCCCCCCCCCCCCCCGCGAACCTCGAACTGGAAGGTGCCTATAGGAATGGTGCATAACAACATGAATGAATGAGTTGATTGAACTTTTCTGTACACTGTGTAAATATAAATGACTGAACATTAATTAATAAAGGTAATTACCCATTATTTCTAAACATAAACTATGCGTTGTTGTTTATAGATCTCTACCCTCGAAATGGGGCCGAAATGAACAAGGGGCCGAAGTGACTGGGGCCCGAATGACTAGGACCGAAATGACTTTGAGGCCAAAGTGACCAGAGGCCGAAATGAGTTGAGGCCGAAGTGACTGGATACCTTATCCATAATGGTTATAAAAAGAAAATATCCACCAATATGTGTTTTTAAAAGCTGATTGGAAATATGAAATATGAAATAGAAACATGAAATGAATTTTAACGACTTTGTTACTTAACACCTATCACAATACGTGTCACAACGAATGAATTCTACATGGGGCCGGATGATCTGGGGACAGATCGACAGGGGACAGATCGATTGGCGCGCGGTGCCGACTGAGACCGGACCGCCTGGGTACGGATCGTCTTTGGGGTTGATCGATCTGTTGACCAAACCATAGAAATCTGAAAAAATCTATTATTAGATATCTATGGACCAAACCATAGAAATCGGATATAAAAAGACTTTTTATATCCGATTTCTATGGACCAAACCACTCCGTGTTTGGTTTTGGATCTCAATATGGACTCGGGTTTAATGGATAATTTGGCTTGCTGAAGAAAAAGAGAACCCAACTTGTACCAGGATCCACAAATATTTAAAAGTAAATAACAAACCGGCATAAAAATGAGATATTACAATTTTAAAAGCCTTATAGATAGCTTGGGTACTACTATGGATTTATGGATTTACAAACTGTCACTGTGAATAAGATAAATCGTGCATCTTTATACTTGTAGTGAAGTATTTGAACAAAACTATCAGCAGATGGTTTCCTCGCGCTAAGAATAGGGTGTCATCAGCAAAAACCACAACTAGAATATAATAACGCATCGTCGTGGGCAAGCGAGTTATAAAAATACCTTATAGAGAGAGAGAGAGAGAGAGAGAGAGAGAAGAGAGAAGAGACAGAAAGAGGGAGAAGAGAAGGCTCACTGGTCTTCAAATTGAGGTTGAGATGGCCGTAGCCCAGATGAAAAGTCGGAAAGATGGTGATAAAGTGTGCCAAATGTTTAATTTGAGAGTAATGGAGACTCCGGAACATTTTCTGTCAGAATGTCCAGTATCAGTCTGACGAAGGGGAACGGTCGATGTGCACCACGGTCGATTTGCACCATCGGGCGGTCGATTTGCACCATCGGGCGGTCGATTTGCACCATCGAAAAAGACGATTTGCACCATCGGAAAAGTCGATTTGCTCCATCGGAAAAGTCGATTTGCACCATTGGTTCGGTCAATTTGCACCATTGGTTCGGTCGATTTGCACCATAGTAGAGTCGATTTGCACCATTCATAAACACGGGTTCTCGGCATGAAAAATGACATTTCATAACGATATCTACAAAAATCAAATTTAATTTTTCGGGAATCAGCTGTAATAAACTGTTACGCCTGTGTGTCCTTAGCCACTAGACACATTATCAATCTGCTGAGACGGTAGTCCAAACTTGGACCCAAAGTCTGTAAAATAACTTTTGGTGCGGTACGTCCTATGGGATGTACCACGCCAAAAAATTATATTACAGACTTTGGGTCCAAGTTTGGACTACTTGGGCAAAATTCCTTATTGAAGATAAGACTAAGGGGTGTGGGGGGGGGGGGGGGGGGGAGGGGATAAAGATAAGAAACACCATTCTTTTTCATTCAACTCTTATACAGTGTCTAGTGCATGCCTCGCAAGTACCCCCGAAGAAATAAATATATCGTCTCTTGCTGCCTTCTTGGCCATGGCTCTCGCTGAGCGTGTGATAGTTGCACCAGGGTCACCAGAATGCGTATGACGTGTCGGACCACGGTTGAAAACATTAGAGCTGGGGTGTGTGACGGTAGCATAACATTTTTTTGCCCTGCTGCTACAAATCCATGTGGTTGTTACATTAGTCTTTCGTTTAAACGTGTATATGTACCCTTGTGAATCTACTAAAATGTCAGCACCCCTCTTTGACCATCCCTTGACGATTTGGTATGTTGTTACCTGGTCATTAAGTATAGTGTCTGGAATGGGTTCTTCCCCAAGTGACTTTTCTATCGCCGGTAGGGGATCATTAACGGGATGAATCACGTCGAATGACCTCTCTTGCGATGTTGAATCTATTTCCATTTCTGATTCATCTGATACTTGACTTGACTTTAGACATTCTGGGCAGACCCATGTTATTATGGTACCATCGCGCTGCTGTTTCGTCATCCTTCTATATTCATCTCTGGACATGCCAGTGCCACAAATCCCGTGTCTCCATTTATTGCAAGAGTCACACTCTAGGGCATCTTGTCGCCGCCATACCTCTTTATTACAACTTGAGCATGGGTTCTCAGTGAGCTCGTCCATCTTCAACTGATGAAGTTGCAGAAAAAGTCAAACGTTTTATAGAAATCTGCTGGCTTGGGCGGACTTTTATCCTTCATATGCGGCCACCATTAAAGGATGAATTAAAATTACAATCACCATACACCGACACCAACATAGGTTTTTGAAGTACCGTGTTGTTTTGACAGTGTAAAACTATACAGAACGGTGTTGGCGAAAGAATCAAGTCCTTAGACCGATAACTGATTGCTGTAAAAACAGTCCCAATCCAATTAATCAGTGAGTAGAGTCACATTTAATAATAATAATACTTTTTACAGAGACAGATGTTAAATTGGAGATTAAATAAATGTTTAGATAGAGACTTTTGGCGAGATGAATTTATCATGGATACTTCTGAAGAAATATTTCTTCATTTTAAATGACATATATTATCCGTTTTTTAATCGTGCATATCGACTTATAGGTGGTACAAATCGACTTTTTTGTGGTGCATATCGACTTTTTGGATGGTGCAAATCGACTTTTTCGATGGTGCAAATCGACTTTTTCGATGGTGCAAATCGACTTTTTCGATGGTGCAAATCGACCGGTGCAAATAGGCAATGGCGCAAATCGAACGATATTCCTGACGAAACAAGAGTCTCCGGAAATATAATGTAAAACTAGGACGGGGAGAAGAAGAATATGGGGGTATTAGGTAATACAAAGTAAGTATTCTTATTAGTAATATTGTGAAGGAGGAGATTCGGTATATAACCAAACATTTCGTTTCTGAGTGCTGGGGGGGGGGGGGGGGGGGGTAAGTGACTAATATACTGAAATCTGATGTATCCGTTTTTCAGTGAACGCAACAGTTGCAACATAAAGTTTATCAATTAACCAAAATTAAAATGACTTGGGTAGTGATCACAACCTGATAACAGTTAAGATTATGGGCAAAAAGACGAATAGAGACAGAAATACCTTCAAGGAAGTTTGGGGACTAAAACAAGGAGCCGACTGGAAGCAGTTTCGGGAAAAACTAAAACCAAGTCTTGAATGTATACCTAGGGATGCAAATGTCCAGAGTATTTCAGATGGCATAGTAAATAGCCTAACAGAGGCAGGGAAGGATTGTATAGGAAGGGTGAGGGTCCCAACGAGAGAGCTTGGATACAGGGTTAACGAGGGACTGAAAAAGGCTATAAAAGAAAGGAAGGTAAAATGCGCTGCTTACAGAAGAAGTAGGAAGCTTAAAGGGGTGGATAACAATGACACGAGACTAACGAAAGGAGAATATGAACTGGCACGGAAAAAGGTGAATGAGATAAAGAATAATAATAGGAAGGAGCGCAATTGCAGTCTTGCCAGAACAATAAAGAAAACGGGGGGTTCGAGCTCAAACGTATTTTGGAACTGGGTAAATAAACGGGGGAAAAGTAGTGTGCAGAGTATCAAAGTGGATGGGGAAAGTACAGAAGATAAAGGCCGTATCGCTTCAGAGTTAGTCAAGCACTGGGAAAAGATAAACGATAGGCGATGGGGCAGTGGGTCCCCACCAAAAAGAAATACACTGGTGGAGGAGAACCTATCCAATCGTGTATGTAGCGAAATAACGGCAGAAGAAGTGCGGAACGTGGTCTCGAAACTAAAAAATGGTAAAGCGGGAGGGACTGATGAAATTCCGAACGAATTCCTCAAAAATGGAGGGGAGGCACTTATTGAAGTCCTGACAAACCTTTTCAACCTGGCTCTGCGAAAGCAAGAGGTCCCCAGAGAGTGGAGGGAAAGTAAGGTGTCGTTCATACACAAAAAGGGGGATAAGGAAGTTCTAGATAACTATAGGGGGATATCAGTTAGTAGTAACATCGGGAAAGTATTCTGTAAGGTCATATACAGTAGACTAGAGGAAGTTATTGAAGAGAAAGGTTTTCTAGGAGAAATTCAAAATGGTTTCAGGAAAGGACGAAGAGTCACTGATCACCTATTTACACTCACCCAACTGATAGAATCAACAAAGGCTGAAAAGAAAAAGATGTTTCTGGCATTTCTAGATGTGAAAAAAGCGTACGACCGAGTGTGGAGGGAAGGTATGTGGCGAAAGCTCGAGGGCATCGGACTGGGGGGTGACTTTGTGGGAATCATGAAAGCACTGTATACAGATGTGCAAAGCCAACTCAGTCTAGGGAGTATCACTACAAAACGAGTCCCTATGGATATAGGCCTCAAGCAGGGGTGTATCTTTTCACCGATTTTGTTTGCATTGTATGTTAAAGATTTAGGGGACGAACTAATTCAGAGTGCGGAGGGGGTAAATGTTGGAGACATAAAGATACCAGGCTTATTCTTTGCGGACGACATGGTGTTAATGTCTAGAACTGAACAGGGGCTAGAGAAATTGCTGGAAATTGTTGGTAGTTATGGGAACACTTGGCGGCTCGAACTAAATGAAAATAAAAGCAAGGTAATACCCGTTGGACGCAAGGTAGATATGACGAAGAGATGGAGATTGGGGAGTTCTCAATCCCCGAAGGGGAAAGCAAACAAATCACTGTAGGAGAAAAGGGAGAGTATGAGTATCTAGGGGTAAGCATAAATATAACGGGAAGAGGGGTGTACAGAAATTACTCAGCCAAACTGATTCTGAAAGGGAAAAGAATTCTGAACCAACTAAAACTTTTAGGGAAAAATAGTTTCAACAAGGTCTTTGTGGGGAAAACACTGTGGGAGAGGGTGGGTTTACCAAGTATAACGTATGGCACGGACGTGATTCCATTAAACCAAACCGTTATTAAAAAGTTGGAAAGTACTCAGAATGATGCCGGCAGATGGATAACAGGGTCGAGTAATGCTGCAGCTTTGGAAGCAGTAAGGGGGGAGCTTGGGTGGATGAAAATCAAGGACAGGGTAGATTTGGGAAAACTGTGTTACTTTAACTACTTGAGAAACCTGCCTGACAACCGGTGGTGCAAATTGATGCTCGATACCATTTGGAATTCTAATATAGAAACGGGGTGGTCAAAACATGTGAGGGAACTAATGGACAATTACTCTATAGAGGTCACAAACATAGAAGTAGGAATGAAAGAAGGCAAAAGGTTTGTCAAAGAGAGAGTCATGGAAGATTGCAATCGAAACTGGTGAGCAGGGGTTAGCGTGAAAAGATCACTGCAAGGGTTACAATATAAAGAAAAGCCAGCTTTTGAGAAGTACCTAGATGGCACCTTTGGAGGGTCACTGCTGTTCAAACTGAGATCAAGATCACTGGAGCTTCGGGGAAAATTGGGAGAGATGGGGAAAAGGGATGCCAAATGTGCCACTCTGGAGTAGTGGAGACCCTGGAACATTTTCTCTTGGAATGCCCACAGTATATGCCTCATAGAATAAAATTTACTGGAAGAATAATGCAGAAGTGGGGTGAAGAAACAAAGGATAGATGGCTGAAGGCGGACACGAGGGAGAGGGTAGGAATGCTTATTGAAGAAATTGAAAAAGAGGAAGTGAGGGACACTATTAAGTAGTTTATATCTGAATGCTGGGAGGAGAGGAGGGGAAGAGGGGGTGGGGTGCTGGGGGAATGATGGCCTTCTCTTATGAGGACCGCGACAAATCAGCGGCTGGCCAAAGAGTTATTATTATTATTAACCACTAATATTGTTACGGTAGTCCTGAAACCTGAGAAAGACAGCAAACGTCCTGTGGTAACATAACGTTCCTCCAAATGCTAACAACACTATAGATGTTTCCTCTCACCTTACCACATATTATGCTGGGTTTGTTTATTTGTTTACTTAAAATGATTTACGCATTACTCGTGGTTATACGGCTATACGCGGATCAGATAAGTAACATTCTCTGGTAAATTACTTTACCATGGTATTTCTATGCCCACCCTCAACAAGCTGACGATTATGACATTCTGCGACAGCAGAGATAAATACCCGTTTGGCATGATTCGCAATGACTGATATAATTTGGAGTAGGAATTTAATATTCATTATCTGGGGAATTATTTGTAATGCTGATTAGAACAGGATTATTTCATGGATTCTGAGTGACTGGCCTGCATGGATGAAGGTGGTTCTGTAGCCTCCACTTGAATGCATCCACTGGAACGACGGGGACTACTTCTGATCTGATGGCATTCCACGACCTGCTGGTGCAAAGTAACATAAGAAAAACAAAACACATATATTGTGAATTCAACGTGTACTTCAAAAATCAGCATCAATGTCAGTAGTATGTGATGTGGTTTTCAGGGATGGTTTGCAGGATCTCATTCAGGATCTCATGTGACGTCATAGTCACGTGACCCAGTGGCGCCATATTGTGTTGTCTTGGTAACCCGCGTGAGCGGTAATCTTGTGACATCATTCCCATAGTGATACGTGGTGTTAGTGCGCATGCGCAGCGCGTGTTGTTAGGCTGATACGTGTTTCCGCCGTCCATTTTGTATACTGGAGGCCGCCATCTTGGTTTCTATGGTAGCACGTGGTTGCTGTGTTACCCAAAGGCTTCTTATACGACAGGGGTATGTTCGGAGGGTATGTTCCTGTATCTGTATTTGGAAATTCCTCCTTTATCAGGAGCACCAATATCTCAAAGATATTGTAAAAAGTAAATAAAGTCCAATTCGGAGACGTGGATGGCAAGATAGCTTGTCGGTGAGTATGGAAACGAAACACAATGAGAATACAAAAATGTGATTGGTTGATTAACTTCGATCTGATTGGTCAGTTCAGTGTTCAAACAGCAATCTTGATCCTTAAACTGTAGGGAGTCATTTTTAAAAGATATATCGGAAAAAAGATGCCTTGGGAATTTGAAATGTATACTGTGAATGGAATAAAAAAATGAATGAAATGTTATATATTGTGTTTTTTATCAACTACCCAACAGAAGTATCCGGATGTAGCATAAAGTACCCGGATGTAAACACCTGTATGACAAGTATTCTCAGATAAGTATCCCCAATAGGTATTCTCAAATTATTATCCTATAAAACATATCCTCCAAAAGACCAGTAGTACAATACAAGAGGTATCCTCAGATACCTGTATGTGCCTATGTGCTAGGGCACAATGTGTCACATTGTGCATTTTCACATAAGCACATATCGGCACATCCAGCATGTACCTTTGTGCTACCTGTAATGTTGACACATGACAAGTATCATATAAAAGGTATCCTCGAAAGATAGATTCTTGGCTTTAGGAATCACATAGATTTTCATTATACACAAGGGGGGTAACTCTGCACACAGGTTACGGAATATTCAAGCCCTGGTGATTATAAGAACTGGACGAAGGAACCAGAGATAGTGTGGACTAGATGGACTTCTAGGGTTAGAGTAGCATCTGTAATTGGCAGAAAAAATGGGATTTTGGGAAAATCAGGACCAGATACCTATTAAATAGAACATACTCCATAAGATATCTCGGTCCTATAGCATTACGTACTATTCTTATATGCCCAAAATGGGGTTCATATCAAATAAAAGTGGATTTTGGTGATTTGGAGGGATTGTAGAGTCTATTTGGGTAATTGTATGTACTCACAACGTGCTACTCTTATAAGTGGGATTCTTGAAGAATCCGTATCAAATAAAGTCGTTTTGGTTGATTTGGAGGGATTGTCGGTTTGTTTGTGGTAATTAGATTTACTCTTGTACAAAGGCACATACCCTTCGAACATACTCCTGTCGTATAAGAAGCCTTTGGGTAACATAGCAACCACGTGCTACCATAGAAACCAAGATGGCTGCCTCCAGTATACAAAATGGACGATGGAAACACGTATTACCCTAACAACACACGTTGCGCATGCGCACTAAAACCACGTATCACTATGGGGATGACGTCATAGGATGGCCGCTCACGCGGGTTACCAAGACAACACAACATGGTTGCCACTGGGTCACGTGACTATGACGTCACATGAGATCCTGCTTGAGATCCTGCAAACCATCCCTGAAAACCACATCACATACTACTAATGTCACTTATAGCGTTGGTTGCTATAACTTGTCTACAGTATTTATATACCTGTATGAATAAAGCTGCGCCATTACTTTTGACCATAGTTGTGACAGAAATTTGGAAGGTGGATCTATGTTCCAGGCGTTTAAACTCAACTCCTCGCTCAACTACTACAACAGGTGAAGTCCACCATCACAGTGGACATTCACGCTAACACTTCTCGGAGTTTATGTAAGAAGTTCGTTTGTGAGTGTGACAAAACATATTTGACTCAAATAAGAAATACCTGAGGGCAATGGGACACAAAATGCATTTTCGAACATATGAAACAATGTTCTGTTCTGACTGTGAAAACGGAAATAGCATTTCCAGTTACCTCAAACTTAACAAATTGGAGCCTAAGATCAGATTCAGGCTTTTTGAATAATCTTTTCTGAAAACACAGAATACATTGGAAGTGGTTTTCAGTGACTTTTTATAACCCAAGTAAAACGCGTAAAAACTGCAAACAGGACTTGAGAATGTGTAAGAGGAATTGCCTGCAAACGGAGGAGAGGAGTAAGTCAAGGGTATCTGCCAATATATGTGAGTGTGAAGGAAGAAGTACTTACAAACATGAATAACCAAATAAGTAGAATGTAGTGTGCAATGAAATTTTATTGTGTAGTTGGGAATGCAATGTAGTTGCGAATGCTGCTTATTTAACTGATTTAACTGGGGTTCGCTTCGTCTAATGCGATTGTGCATGTCTGTATCTCTGCTTGCCTCTGTCAATATGACAAACGATGTGTGGTGGGAATGGGGTGTAGGTGAGGGTGTTATCTTATGTGTGTATGTAAGGTAAAAGACGTACTGGTGCAGACATTTCCCACAGAAAGGTTTTTTCTTTTTTATTTTAATACGCCGAATTATTGTTTTTTGGGAAATATATGTTTCGATAATGGGTTCCAAACGTGACATAAAATACACAAATTTGATTTAAAGAAAGCGTGGAACTTAGGAACTGGTTAAACTGACTGGCAATAATTGATTTTATTCATTGATGGGCTCCAGTTTAGACCTTACAAGGGTGAAGATTTAAATGTTCTTTTAATTCAAAGTTGGTTAAATTGAATTCATCTTTTACTAATTTTTGCTGCTTGGATAGTGTAATGATCCAAACAAGCTTATCGTTTTTCTCTAAATTCATATATTCCATTTAAAGTATCTTTAATTAGTGGTTGTTCACTTGGATGATTTCAAAATCGTCCGAAGAATGGCCAGGAAGGTGAAGGTTAAAATGCTGTTCCATTGAACGTCATCATTATCAGCACACCTTGACGAAGTCAAGCTCTCCGTCCGTCGTCCATTCGCCCGTCTGTCCGTCCTCCGCCAACACTATGTTTTGGACTTCTCCCCCCAAACCACTGTGAGTGATGGTCCCAAAGGGGCATTGCATTTTGTTCAACTCAACATGCCCAGCCCCATAGTGATGGGGTGGAGGAAAATGCCCCAAAATTAAAAAAAATCTTCTTCTCATGACCCAGTGGGTACAATGATTTTGAGGTGTAGAATCAAGTTTCTTCAAACGAAGTTCGTGGAGCAATATTTGCCTTTGCAATGGGAGGGGCCCGATATTTGGCCCTACCCAAAATTTCTATTTTCTGGACCGATGGTCCGATTTGAAACAAATTTGGTATGTGGTATTATTGGGTCATAGGTACTTGACTCCTACAAAAAAAAAAATTCTCGTTTCCCCGTGGGAACCCGGGAGCTAAAAATAGAAATATTTTCAAACGCCCAAACCACACAGAACAGAGAACTGTTATTTGGTATGAAGCATCACTAGGACCAGTAGAACTGAATGGTAAAAAATTGCCATTGGCTATGTCAGGGTGTTCTGTAGGGGTGGGGGTGGGGGCGAAAAAATGCTGAGTCCGCATATTTGCAAACAATTTGAAAACAATTTTCCCCAGAACCAATGGTCAGAATCTTTTGATATTTGGTATGTTTCATCCATAGGGGGTCAGATACCAGTTTGTTAAAATGAAGCCCCTTGGTTTATATTTGGGCTCAATACAGGAGCCCGGATTTTTAACTTAAGGCAATATGGGGAATAATCTTAAAAAATCTTCTTCTTCACACCTACCAGTCAGAATCTTTTAATGTCTGGCATACATCATTGTTATGAGGGTCAGATTCAAGATTGTTAAAACAAAGTACCTAGGTTAATATTTGGGCTTCCTATGGAAGCCCAATTTTAACTCAGTGCAATTAACTCAGTGCAATATGGTTGGGATAATTTTTAAAAATCTTCTTCGAATCCACCAGTCAGAATCCTTTCATATTTGGTATACAACAGCTCTAGGGGGGTCAGATTCAAGTTTGTTCAAATCGGGTCCCTGGGTTGATATTTGGGCTCCCTATTGTAGCCCGAATTTTAACTCAGTGCAATTTGAAGAAATTTCTTTAAAAATCTTCTTCTTCAGATCCACCAGTCACAATGCTTTCATATTTGGTGTACAACTTCTCTAGGGGGATCAGATTCAAGTTTGTACAAATTGAGTCCCTGGGTTAATTTTTGGGCTCCCTATAGTAGCCTGAATTTTAACTTAGTTCAGTATGAGGAAATTACTTTAAAAATATTCTTCGTCAGATCCAGGGGCTCAAGGATTGACAATGGATCCTATGGAGATTGATCTCGTAATGTAGATTCATTCTTGGACTCTGTTCATATCGGGTTCTGTTCAATGTGAGCGCTTCAGGCCCCGCGATGCCTCTTGTGTTTTATAATCTGATTGTGTCGAGTAACACGCATTCGAAGTTAATTTTTAGTTGGAGCCATATACTGCAGCAGTTACAAGTGATAAGGTAAATGTCAATGGATGAATCACAGTGATGGGAGTTACAGCACGATTGTAAATTTTATAATGGCGACTAAGCTTGACGTCCTTTTACTGCTGATGACATACTTTGACCTAACACACTTTTGGAAAGGGCCTTGTTAGGCCTTTCAAACTAAACTTGACGTCATTTGACTGTGACGATACGCCACTGGAAGGGGCTCTCTAAGCACTTTCCAAAAGTATGTTACGACACAGTGTATCTGCTTAGTGAACGGAACTCGTAAATAATTCTACCCTTTGCATTGGCAGTGGTGTACCTATCAGTATAACTTTGCCATTTCTCTTGCTCTCTCCCTCTGAAAATGGATTACTCGAAAGGCGGGTTGCCTTAAAAATCAAAGTAAGCCCCTTTCATGTGGCATTAGATTATAATTTGTACTGGCCTAGTGTGTGTCATGTGGCGGTTGTTGCTCTGTAGACGTATGATACTATATATCGGTGTGCATGCATATGAACGCATGTGTGATGTGTTGGAATACTCGCCTGCCAGGAATAGAGTAATATCGCCTCTAAATAAGTATTCAGATTAAAAATGAAACAACACTGCAGTTTGTTTTATACTTTATTTCTACATTTTTCATGAGTTCAACTATAAAATAACAGAATATTAACAAACCATTGTGAACAGTCAATTCATTCATACCAAGTTCAAACAATATAGTAACGAAGATTTATTTGTTATCCATCTTAATCATGAGATCACAAGTATTCATAATGAACAGGTATATACATAACTACAATAGCATTCAAAATAAATCGAATGAAAATATTTGCATAATGCACTTTTTATTTCATCTCCCATTGAGATAATCATCAACTTTTATATAGTTTATTTAGTGATAGCCGTTGTTGCGGTACTGAAAGAAGACAATACGCCTAAAATAATGACTCCAGAGCGCGAACAGTGGCTGTAAAATTTAACCCATTTTAAACTCCAGTAATTATAAAACTACTTATTCAAACCTTTACAGTTCTGCGAACTAGAAATGTATGAGTAAGGTACTCAAAGAGGGCAAATGAATAGGTTTGTTAACCCCACGATGCGATATAATTTATGAACGGGGAGCCAATCTTTTTGAAGGATGAGAGTAGAAGGTATCTGAATTATCTGAAATAAGGCGAACCTCTCATGATTTAACTTGAAAATTTAAGTAAATGACATTTTTGTCAGAAAATAAGAGGACAAAAAGTTAAGGTATAACGTGGCAGATATATTATTTCGATAAATCTACATGAAAATGGTCTTTAAGACCATCTTCATGTAGTTTCATAGAAAATAAAATTTCAGAAATTTGATAAATTATCCGAAATCAGCTAATTAACTGAACTCTCTAATTCCTGTCATTTACTGTACTGTATACGTGATCTTATAATGAAAACCCCTTAAAACAAACAAATAAAAAACTGTCATTTGTCTTCTTTGTTATCCCATTACACATATCGCTAATTAAAGTTTGAATAAATTCAAACAAGTCATTTCGACAAGAGGTAACAATCCTGATTTCTGTTGAATAAACCAATACACAAATTGAATTATACTTTGGTGTCTCACGAGAGTATAGATGATCGTTTTGTGAGATGTTGAGTGATTGTGTAATGTTCATCGCCAGATAAATAAAACTGATTTAGCGGACATTCTATGAAACACCGAAAGCTTTAAAAGAAATGATACATGGCCAGGCATTTCTAGCAAAAGAAAATAAGCCCGTTTGCCTTTCTTCTTGCAGTCAACAGTTAATTTTCCAGCAGATTATCTGAATGGCGGGCAGTTTTCTAGTCGTCAACGATCGGTGGACTGAGACTTCTTAATATGCGTTATAAATCGGTGAATAGTATTGGTTGGATAATTGGAAAAAATAACACAACACCACACAGTACCGGTACTGATCAAGGACGAATGTAAGGTTCATTCCCACTAGACCAATTCCCTGTTGACCAACTCACACGAGGCCAATTCACAAAAGACCAATTCCCCTTAGACCAACTGGTGTGTTCTACTTTAAAAATAATCCTATATCAATAATTTGATATATTTATAAATATTTATAAATGTATTTAATGTTATTGATATTCACGCCTGAAAATAAGCAGTCAGTCATTTGCAGAATGAGATCCCCAGAGGGTGAATTTGCCGATGCTATCCCATACAGTGGGCCAGTTTATCCTCTGGGTACCTCTTTTTGATTATGTTTGAGCCCTTGATTCAGGTTGAGGTTCACAGAGGGTAAATTTAGTGATGCTACCCTACTGTGCAGGGTAGCATCACCAAATTCACCCTCTGGGGATCTCATTTTTCAGATGATAGTCTGCTCATTTTCTGGCTTGTCGATATTTTATAGATGTTTGGCAGATTTTTATAACTAATTGTTTTCCTAATTATCCTTAATCAACCCTCAATCAGAAACACTTTGTAGTTGGTCTGAGGGGAATTGGTCTGGTGGGAAGACACCGAATGTAACACACTTGAGGAGAAATGTTACTCCTGATGGGACCCTTTCTTATGAACTTCATAAGCGAACTATATAAAAATAATACTTGGAGCACCGAGTGAGCAGCGCGGAGCAAGTAGATAGTTGTGTTGCTCTGGCTGTGCTCGAAGACACCCGTGAATAAATAAAACGAGAAGGGATGCGACGGAAACTTTGACAGCACGCTTTGTTCGTTTTTACCATCTGTACCATCCAAGGGTGGTTTATTCGTGAAATAAAGTGGAATTGAAATCGATCATTTCACAAAGGGCGCAATCTTGTTAGACAATGAGGTGGCAAGACATTTTGACGATTGTATGAAAAATGCAATTTTAGCAAAATGAAATATAATGATTCCAGAATTAAAAAACGCTTTAAAGAAAACAAAGTCCATTGTAGATTTACCAGGCTCTCATCCATCGTACTTTCCAAAGATATCAATGATGTGTATATCACTATCTTGGAATATATAACTAACATGACAATAGAATCTGGGATTGGGGAATAGTACATAATTGGTATAGGACAGTTTATTAACCGGGATCGGACAAACCGGGCGATCGGTCGTTTCGTACGCATATCTTCGGCCTCAAAAGAATTAGGGCGACCGGTTTTTCGTTGTCTGGACTATTTGGCCTCAAACAAATGGTGAGAAAGTTTACACGAGTCCTTTCCAACCAAACTTGACATTCTTTGACTCAGTCGATTAAATACTGTGATGTATGCCCCGTCGGTCAGGAGTCTCTGAGCGAATGTGACGTATGGAGTTTAAAAAAAAATCCTTTTAACACGTCATCGTCAAATTTCATTGACATCTGAAGCCGACAACGTGTCGTGAATTTCTTGCCATCCGTCCCCGAAGACAGAGATGTATCATTTTAATTTTGGATGGCAACCTCACCTGAAATACTTGTGAGTAATATGCGAATTAATTGACATAGGGTCCCAAGGCATTTTACCATTTAAAACAAATTATCAGCAACTGAAGACACCCGGGCTTTTTTTTTTTACAGGGGGGGGGGGGGGGGGGATTTTTAGAATTCTCTTCAAATAAACTGAGTCAGCGATGACCTTTATGACAAATAGCATGAAACATCAGGGTATTTTGTGACAATACAACACTTTAAGTTCTTCAGTTCTTGAATACCTAGAACTTTTAAATGTTTGCCTAAAAACATAGCTTAAGGTCACTCACTGGAACAAGCTCGTTGATCTCGTATCAATGAGAGGTCATACGCTAAGTTTTTTTTTAGAAAAAAATGCAAAAATAATAAAATTTAAATGGAGAGTCATTGTGAATTACACTGGCTAAATATCGTCCCTTGGGTGGAACAAGGGACCATCTGAAATGCTTAAACAGTAAGTGACGTTAATACCATATATTTTTAGCTGATTTTCTCTTCATTCATAGTTTACGGTTACATTTTACAAACAGAGCAGAACAAATGCACTAGACAAACACCATGCAGGAGTTCCTCGGGCTTTTGTTTTGTAATATGATCATTGTTTAACCCCCTGCACACTGATGTCAAAATATCCAGATTTGTAGTCATTAATCCCATAATGCAACTGGGAATTTAACCAATTCAATCTTGTTTGACAGAGCTCATTGAGCTCTGTCAAACAAGATTGAATTGATTGAATTTCAAGTTGCATTATGGGAAATATTTGCACCCTGAACTTTAGATATTTCGACATCAGTGTGCAGGGGGTTACGTTGGTTGATGATTGAAGACATGTGAAACACAATAACACGTAAAATTTAATATGTGTGAGCAGACAACCCAGTATTATGCTACATTTATCAAATAACCATGACCACATTTATAGTATAAATGAGCATTCTTTTCAACATATATACCTTTGTTAATTTAATCCAGTTGAACGAATTTTGCTATCTACAAATCGGTCATCGTCGTGGTTTTATTCTAATATACAAGGTCTTCTTTTATACGTAAGAATCATGGCTTGCTAATCAAAAGCTTTTACTAAATTCATGTTTCGGTGCTTATATCAGTTGTAGTAAGTGTGATTTTTACTGCAGTGCTTATATGGTTCAATTGTGCAAATCGTGGTGGGAAGAGTATCAACAGCCAGGGGCAGACTGGACCAAAAAAGGCTACTGAGAAATGCACCAAGAGGGTCCCAGAGAAAATTTTGTTTTTCGAACTGAAAGAACGCTGCTTCCTTGCAACTTAGCGATCAATGACAGTTCGCATAGAAGATATTTCGATGGCATTTCTTGTATCATCTTTGTCGCTCATTCGCCAAAAATGGTTGCACCAGGGGGTGGGGGCGGACCCACCCAGTCAACCATGGTTCGGCTCTTGGGAGAAAATTTGGATTTTTCGAACTGAAAAAACACCGTTTCATTGCATTTGAGCAATCAACGGCATTCCACATAGAGGGCATCTCGATGGCATTTTTGTATCATCTTTGTCGCTGATTCGGCAAAAAATGATTACAACTAGGGGGACCGGACCCATCGCGTGGACCATAGTTCGGCCCAATGGGAGAATATTCTGATTTTTCAGACTGAACTGACGCCGTTTCCTTGCAACTGATCGACCAATGGCAATCCACATGGAGTGCATTTCGATGGCGATGGCCATGTGAAATTTAACAATACCTGTGACGCAGTTCCGGAGTGGTACGATACTCGAACCCGGGTAATTCATTACACATCGCAATATCTGAGGGCGCCTCTTACCCCGGTTATTTCCCGTCAGATAAACCGGAAGTCTATGCAATCAGATCCATTTCGCCTTTGGTAATTTTCTCGAAATTTTATACACCAATTGGTGCCGGGCTGCAACAACTTTGTGGGTCATAGGGATGGGCGCCCATAAAGGGTCCCACCGGGATATTTCCCTGCAGATCATATGGTCAGTCCACCAGTTTTAACAGCTCTTTCAACCCAGTGGCGGTGAAACTAAAATGAAAGAGCCTGTGGTGGCACTGATTATTTTTCCAATTTTTGCCCCCAAACATAGCTCATGACCACTCCTTCTAACGAGCTCATTCCAATGAGGGATCATAAGCTATTTTTGAGGCAAACATTACTGAAATGTTTTAGTTATTCCTGACTTTTTTTTTAATAAATGCCGCTTGTTATTCGTTTCAAGGAAAGAGTGAAATATGAAATAAAAATAATAATTCAATGTTGATTAGAAACGCGCATGGGTAATTTTCTACTTATCAAAGGTGTAAGTGGGGGCTAAAATATGATCTGAAAAAGTGGGGAGGCATGACCAAAGCCCCCCCCCCCCCCCCTTTCACCGCCACTGCCTCAACCAAAATATGTACAGGACACACGAGGTGACTTCTTACTTTGCCATCATCCAACGTCACCGTTCCTGTTTCTTAATTCGTAACCAGGCAGAATCTTGAGGAAGCAAAACTGCCGTCCCTGAACCGGAAGTCTAAGCGGTGGAACAAAACTGCAAATTTTAATTTAATTGTTGTGGTCTTGGGCTTCTGTGCTTTACTGTACTTGTATGAGTAGATGCTCAAAAACCGGGGTCCAAGTATTAAATCACATCAGCACTGTAAACTTTATTGGATAACATTAGTGTTGTAGAATGAAACAGGGAGTATGAAGTAGGGCTGCACGGTATTGAAAACTGAATACCGGAATCGGTATTCAAAAAAATACCGCGGCATACCGGTATATCGAAAACTGTTCAGATATTGAACACAAGTACCACAATCGAGACTCGAGGCATCACAGTCGAAACGAATTAGCATGCCTTGATGATGCGGTTCGAAAAACCTTTACCCAACGCAGACGATATCAAAATTTATTATTTTCAAAATTAGTTTATCAAAGTTTGCTCAAAGATTTCAACAAAACTATATCATGTGACCCCCTCATTGGAACGAGCTCAACGAGCTCGTTCCAATGAGGGGGTCACATGATATAGTTTTGTTGAAATTTTTTAATTTATTTTTTCAACTGCTGATTTTGTATATTACGAGGGCGCAAGCAGACGATCCCTTTGATAAGGGGATAATATTATTCATTCGGGGCTACAGTTAAAAACCTTAAGACATCTTGAAAATGAAACTGTGGGTAAATAAATAATGACGATAAACCGATATTTTTGTAATTACACCAGTATTTAATCGATATTGGTTTGAATACCGGTATATATCGGTTTATCGATATACCGTGCAGCCCTAGTATGAAGTCACACTAACAATGAATAGGTAATACAAGACCAATCTGTTGAACCTGGTGACCAACTGAAGTGTGACGTTCGCACTAAGTGTTACACTGCCTGGTCACTTAAAATGTAAAAATCTACACAAAAGATGGCGTTCCTGCAAAAAATCCGGGGGACAACATTACGTTTACAGATAACCCTGTACCGAATACAATGAGTATGTGACAGCACGAGTGCTCATTCATAAATAAATCACAAAACATAAGCATAGAGAAATACAAGACAAATCATCAAAAACATTTAGGTTGCCCCCTATAAGCGACATATCGAAACCAGCACTTGTCGTCATATGTGTAGCCTTCCAAGCTCCGCCTCATCAAAAACTGTAGTTTCAGATTAGATGCCTCTTCAGGTGTCTAGTGTGGCGGAAATCACTCAAAGCGGTCATGTACGCAGGCGTGATGTGTTAATACGGCAGTCAAACTGTATGTATTTATTTAGAACGGCATGAAACTTTTGTATTGTAATGCTTTTACTAAATTATAAGAAACAAATATAATGTTTTTCAGCATATTCTGAGAAAAAAGCTTGTCTGAAACTACTTAAGCCATTTTTCAGCATACGCTGGAAAACATAAGTTACTCCTTTACCCAACGCAACCATCTAAAACTGTTATTCACTTTTTTACATTTTTTTCAAGGTGTGCAACCAAAACATATCTTATGGATCCCTCGTGGAAATGAGCTCGTCCAGCTCGTTTCAATGAGGTGTCATAAACAATGTTTTGATTTGAAGGCAAAAATTGAAAAGAATGAACACATTTAGTTATTCAACATATACACCTGGAACTTATTTAAGCACCCCCTTTTTCGCAGTGGTGCTGATAGAAACTGTCTTTACTTTCGTGCTATCTTTCATATGGCCAAAAGTGATTGTTTGCTGAAAGAATGGTCTATTGACAAATGAAAGGCAACACAATGATGAAAATATGTAGTATTTTAATGGTGCTAATTACACATATCTGTTACTAATGTTTTTGATGGAAAAATGTTCTCTCGACAAGTATGGTACTGGAACGGCCCATGATGAAACAATGTCGGTAATTACTGACAAAAAAGTAACTTGTGATCTCCTGAACACAATAGCAGTGTCAGCAGCGAGTGTATTTACCACGTGCCCAGATGACAGCCTGAACCATCCTCCTAATGCAAGCAGGGAGCCTTCTGATACGGTCCAGAGGCAACTGCTGCCACTCCTCATGCAATGCAGCTTCCAAATCGGACAAATTCTATACAGGCGGATCCCTTGCTTGCACACGACGTCTAAAAAGGACCAGATGTGTTCTAAGGGATTCAAACCGGGGCTCACTGCAGGCCAAGGTAGTGTTGTAAAAGCGTTGTTCTGGAGGAATGTTCCCATAGCAAGAGAACGATGTGGCCTTGCATTGCCGTCCGTGAATACAGGGCGAGTAGCCAGCGGGTGGTTATCAAAATGAGGCAAGACAACCGGGCTGAGAATATCCCGGATGTACTGATCACCATTGAGATTCCCACGTACAGTCACCATATCAAGTTTACAATCATGAGAGAGGCAACCCCAGATCATTACTGATCCTCCATCATTTCTATGCCTCCACACTCCCATGCGACCATCTGTGACGTGAAGTAGGAACCTACTCTCGTCTGACCAATGTACTCTCCTCCACGTCCTGATATTCCAATGTTGTGCCATACACCACTCCAAAAGTCGTCTTTGATGCTGATCGGACAGAGGTGGACGCTTGATGACCCTTCTGGACCTCTTACCCAGAGCTTTGAGACGGTTTCGGACAGTTCTGTTGCACAAACGCCTGTTTGGGAGCTAAAGGCGTGTCAAAACCCCACTTGAAGCAAAAGGGTCACGCCTAACGAGGCGTGCCAGACTCCGATCTTCCCGAGGAGAGGTCTTTTGGGGTTGTCTAGGCCTTGGTCGGTCCTTAACATCGTTGGTTTGTTGATGTTTTTGGACAAGTCTGCTGATGACAGAATGACTATAGCCAAGTTGCTTTCCAATAGCTTTGAATGACATGCCTGTTGCATGCATACCAACAATTTGCCATTTTAGTGCCCCTGGCAGTCCCCTCCTTTCCATATCAATATTTACTGAAAAGGAAATGACAAATTTTCTTGTTTTATACCCAGATATTGCATGTGGATGATAGTGGTTTTTGTGAGATTCGTGAGAAGCATACTTCACGTGGACGAGGGGATGATGTGTTTGGGGTACGCTATAAAATAGAAACATCACGTTTCACCAGATGAAATGTACTGCAAGACATAGCAATAATTAAAATATAATAATCAGTAACAGCAACTTCACTGTCATGAAACATTTCAGGGGGTGCTTAATTAAGTTCCAGGTTTATATTTATTACGAGTGTCGTCTGCTAGTCGTGTTGGTAAAAAAAAAGTTAAAATGATATTAAAAACAGTCCAAATCAGCTATGACTCCACACTAGATCAAGCTAGATTGTGCACTTTCAACGAGGGATCATAAGCTTTTTGTTGCACAAAAAATACCAAAAGTAAATCAAAGGGACAATAAAGCGCTAAATTGAAAAAAAAATATTGACTCCCAGATTTTGCTTGTATATGACAAAGCATATGAAAAGGACCACTGCATGCAAAGTGCAAGACATCAGAAGCAACGCAAAGTTACTTAACTCTGTAACTAAAAAGCTTTAATGCAGACAAATTTCAGAAAACAAAACATTGCGAAGGTATAAACGAAGTTATCGGTGGAAAATAAATACTGGAAATCCATGTGACACCATATCTGAATACACGCAGTTTCTAATTTTAACTCTTCTGCCGTTGGAATATATGATTGCCACGAACAACAACTGTGCATTATTTTAGCACTAATTGGGCATCGTTGGATAAAAAACCTTTTGTATTATTTCAAATAAATAGCAGTTATGTATCCAACTAAAACCCACAGCGTGTTTATCGACAACGGCAACCTGCAGCCGATTTCGATGAATCGTACGCCATAAATAGACACGCGTGAACAATACTTCACATTTGTCCTGTGAAAGGTGATTTTGACGAATATGGAAAATAACATTGCCTCTGAATTTTCCGTGAGTGATCGGCGAACAAGTTTAGTCTGAAAAACTATGGCAGCGTTTTTCAAATATCAGATAAATTCTCGCCTAGAAGTTAATTTATTTAATCTAACCCTTTACCCAACGCAGACGATATCAAAATTTATTATTTTAAATATCATTTTTTTTAATTTTTCAAAAAAATTCAACAAAACCATATCATGTGACCCCTCGTTGGAACGAGCTCGTTCCAACGAGGGGTCACATGATATGGTTTTGTTGAAATTTTTTGAAAAATAATATTTTTTTCAACTGCTGAATTTGCATATTACGCGGGCGGATGCGGCCGATTCGTTGGGTAAAGAGCTAATCCGACGTTTTCATACGAACGATATGCAGAGTACTTTTGCATAATGGAAATTGTGCCAAGTTTGTTAAATGGTCAACTTATTTTTTTTTTAAAATCGCGGCATATTGTCCCTTTAAGCTGTAAGACGATTTGGGGGTAAAGCGTATATAAGACGTATTTGACGACTCGTTAGATAAAGGATCAACGGACTACCAAGTAAAACCCGATGGTCCTTTAACTGAAATATTTCAGTACCTAAGGCCATATTATAACATTAACTGAGACGAGGCAGGAAAGTTGGTCAATAGTTTGTTTATAACTCTGCCGACATCATAATGAAGTTTACTTTCTGACAGATGTTCACTATCACTACCGGATCTACAGTACACACAGTATGATTCCAACTGAGCACCCAGACAACAACCCATATTCAGTACAAAAACATAAGAAGTGCAAACAACAATTCAACCATCGGAACTAAGGGATTAACCCGGTGATACATAACATTCAAGTGTGTTCTTCTTCTAATGCACTTTGACCGATTCCAAGTTCAATGATCGTTTTGGTGGATACTCAGGGTGTTTTAGAAATAATACAGTGTTGAATTCAAGCGGTACCGGTCCGGCCCTCTTCCGCCTCTAAATTTGCCCAATTTTCTGATAACTTAGAATATTACGTGGGCAAAAGAATTAGTTTGTTCATGTTTTCTACAACAAAACGCCACTGCTAAGAGTAGAATCGTGGCATTTATGTTTACCAACAAGTGTAGAATCCCAATACCTACCAATGTTAGTAATCTCGTGTGCAAGAAAACAACCGCGAATGTTTACCGTCAGCTCACTATAAAATAATATCGTGGTTACACTGCATTGTTAGAAAGTACCCTGCCATGTCATGGTATTTTGCGACAATACCACGATCTGCATGCACCATAGTACTTTCATGAAGGACAATTACTTTAACGGCCGCGGCCCTCATGAAGATTTGGACTGGATTACAACGACCCCTTCTAATCACATTTTTTGCACGCGCCTTGTAATCCACAGTGCACATTCTGCATATAACAATTATATATGGTACGTCTAGCACATAAAGCAACGCTGGAGAACCAGCAAATATATGCCCAGAAGATTCATTCCCTGTGGGTGAATAAGAATAAAATCGTCAAACGTATATTTTATTCGCGAACCCAGTACTCCCTGCAGAGAAACACAATTTTCAACTCATTTTTAACAATAACTGTCTGTCCAGAAACAAACTGAGGCAAATATTTTTGTCATAACCGCCGAGGGTCTGAACGAAGATGATATTACAACACTTGCTCAAACTTTTTAAACATTCAGAGCACTTGACATTTTAGCATGTATATTGAAACATGCTGTAACATTTGTGAATGATACTTCCAAAACATTTGTGCACCACCTGCTACTTTTGTGGTTAAAATACATATTTTGTAGGACACGGAATAAAATTTGTGGATGACTCGACCTTTTGTGATTGTTAAGTTGAACAGTGTATTTCAACTTAACACTTCGTGCTATGGCGTTGTCGGAGAAAAATGATTCAGTGGAAAACGCAGATATATTTTTTTTCTCCAGTTTTTGGAAAGATTAACAATACTTTAGTCCTATGTATTATATGGTAAAGCATTTGAGTACTATGTTCAGAATATGTTTGCTCAAATCTGTCTTTCCCTTTACCTAACACGAAAAGCAGACGACACCTGCAAACAAAATTCTTGAATAACTAAATATTTTCATTTTTGACTCAAAAACATAGCTTATGACCCCTCATTGGTACGAGCTCACCGAGCTCGTTCCAATGTGGGGTCATAATCTATGTTTTTGAGACAAAAAAATGAAAAAAATATTGAAAACTGAATGAAGTGAATTTTGTAAATTGTGTTGGCCGGTTTTGGCCGTTACGTTGGGTAAAGGGTTAAACTTGGGAGACACACGGAGGACAAATCTCTAGATGTCGAAGCCACTACGAAAACATTTGGTGTAAAGCTTAATGGAGAGAGTGGGAATGGATGTAGAGGAACTGCTGATCCTCTACCAGAAAAGGCTGAAACCTTAGAACATCTGTCTTGGAATACACGACTGACTGTTTATTTTTTTATTTAATTATTTATTTATTTATTTATTTATTTATTTATTTATGTATTGGGGTTTAACGACACATTCGACAGCCAGGGTCATCTCACTGCGAACCATTCAATGTTATCATATTTAGACCTAACTTGGTGCTTAATTACAAATGCTGGCTACAGCGATGAATAAATTAACCCTCTGCACATTAATGTAAAAAAACCCAGAAATTTTAAATAGCAAATTATCCCCCCATAATGCAACTGCGCTATGTCAAACAAGACTGGATTGCCTAAATTTCTAGTTGCATTGTGATAAAAAATTTGCAGGTTGAATGTTTGATATTTTTACATCAGTTCACAAGAGGGTTGAAGAACTGAAAACTGATAAAAAAAAACAGTAAAATATTCATGCATGATAAACATGTTCCCACAAGCTGTAGTATAAAATGATTTCTCAGAAAAAGATGACAAACAAGTTGAAAAATAACAGAATATGTTGAACTTACTCACAAAAAGTTGAAACATTTTGGGAACTATAAAACAAATGAATTAGCACATGTGGCAAAACTCCGGAGACACAACATAAAGAGAGTTCAAAGCTGATTGATTCTTGAGTCTTCAAAAATTTCTACTCCAAATCTGCCTTCTTAACCTCTCACACACACGGAGTCAGTAATTATAGCACCGGATGGGTTTACTGAATCTCTGCGAAGACCAGGCAATGGCAGTGAAAACTCTTCCTGTGAATGATATACTGTGAACGAAAACTTGAACAGGAATTTCTCATTTCGTACAGAATAGAGGCTGGGCTGCCGAATCAGCTGACTAACCAAGGTAATTAGCTTGTATCCAAAGTATGCATTATATAGTGTACCGGGCCGGAACACAGAATGGATGCGCAGGATTTGATCGCAACATGCATAATTCAGGGTGTCGGGATCCACAGTCAGTCCGGATAGCAGTTCGTCCCCTGAGTTCCAATGTGTTCTATGTGCCTATTGGCACATAGAACACATTGGAACTCAAGGGACGAGTTGTCATGTATCATTTCGTCCCCTGAGTTCCAATGGGTTCTATGTACCTACTAGCCTCTGGTAACGTCTTTTGACTTTTTCAACACATCTGTACATTTTCCATTCGAAGCTCGTGCAACCAATCCTGGAAATACGCAGAGTGTCATCTGTATAATGAGGTCCATAGAGGATGAATCTGGTGATGCTACCCTGCATAGTAGGGTAGCATCACCGAATTTATCATCTGTAAACCTCAGTCTGAATCAAGATCTCACGCTTAAACAGAAGAGGTACCCAGAGGATAAAATGGCCCACTGTATGGGATAGCATCAGCAAATTCACCCTCTGGGACCTCATTCAGCAAATGGCAGATTGCTTATTTCAGGGCCTGTGTGCAACAAAGATACAGAGGATCATATGAAATTAATGTACCGATTTCACTAAAACTGACATGAGCAGAGGTGTACCAAGGCTCAGATCGATTTTAGTTAACAGGGGTTAGAAATTTCACGTCAAATCGTGACGAATTTGAGATTCTTTTTTATCACATAATATGTAATTTAACCTTTTACACAAAGTAACGACTAAACTGGCCAGCGTTATTCACAAAAATCGCCAAACATTTTTCTTGAATACATAGCTTATAGCACCTCATTGAAATGGTTTCGTCCAACTCGTTTTAATTAGGAGTCATAAGTTATGTTACGGAGGCAAAAAAAAAAAAAAAGAAGAAAATGTGTTGTCATTTAGGAAATGGTTTTCTTGAAATTGTCGTCTGCTATTTGTATTAGGTAATGTTTACACCACAACTGAAATTTTCTTCAATGAACACTACATTGCCAGTGGATTCTCAGATCTTGGTATTTTCCCACGAATACCAGTTGATCATGTGATTTGTCCCATGAATACCAGTTCATCATGTGGCATTCGAACATCGTGCATTGATATTACGCTCTACATTCGATTTTACAGTCTATTTTTATATCCTTTAATTTCTGTTTATGTTCTGTGTGTAGACGATTTCCCCGACTCGAGTGCGAGTTAAATTTTAGACACAAAATTGGCAGTTTGTGGGAACTATTTTGTATCCGAAGTTACGTTGTTTTGTTCTTTTTTAGGAATACACCTTGACCGAATTATGGTCAAGGCGGTACCTTGTAGATAAGCCAACTCGATATGCTGTCTAGACATAAAATAATTCTGTTTTATGAAGGGAATAAACATAAGAATTGAATCATGACTGTTCTAAACCCACGAGGTGTTGAAGAAATTGATCAAGTGCAAATTCCATGAACCGTGAAATGAAATATAAGAGACGATTAATTCAATTCTACTTCCGAATTTATTTATTTATTGGTGTTTAAGGTCACATACTTATGCACAATGGCTAATCGAGACCGTGACAGTTTTACGGATGGAGGAAGCCGGAGTACCCGGAGAGAACCACCGAGCATCGACGAGCAACTGTCAGCTCCTCTACATTCTAACTCTGTTCAAGTTCCGCTCAAGCAGGGTTACAGCGGTTGAAGACACGTGTACCATCGACGTACAGTAGGCCTTAGTATACGGCGTCATCGTGCCCCATATAGGCAACCGGGATAAAGTGCCTTGCCCAAGATCACAACGCGGGTCGTCCCTGACGGGGATCGAACTCTGGACCTCTAGCATAGAAATCCAACAGTCTACCACTGAGCCACCGCGCTCCCAATTCTACTTCCGAAACCAACTCGCGTACAACGTTACGACGCAGACGTTAACTTGTAACGTCATTCCTGTATTAGACGTACTGTGAACGATACTTTCCGTAATGGGCTATTTGGTGGTGATTATGTGATAAACGATGTTATTATCCTTATACGGACGCTTTGTTCTGCGAGAGAAACGCAGTTATTTTCTCAAGCATGTCGCTATAAAATTTTGGAAACTAACGATCTTGGTCACACAAATATGCATGTTTGGCGCGGAATGTTTGAAAAAATAATTGCGTTCCTCTCGTAAAACGAAACGCTAAGGCAAAGGTAATAACCTAGTGGCTTTCATGCACGGACCGTTTGAACTGTAAAGTGTCCAGAAAGTATAAAAATACGTACCTTAACCCTTTACCTAACAGGAAAAGCAGACGACACATGTAAAAAAAATTCTTGAATAACTATTTTTCATTTTGTGTCTCAAAAACATAGGTTATGGCCACTCATTGGAACTAGCTCGACGAGCTCGTTCCAATGAGGAGTCATTAACCTATGTTTTTGAGACAAAAAATGAAAAAATAATGAAAATTAATTGGCGATTTTTGAGAATAGCGCTGGCCGGTTTTGGCCGTTACGTTGGGTAAAGTATTAAAACGAGTATTATGTATTGTCCTTCGAGGTCATCGAGAAGTTATCTACAACGTTAAAGCAGACTGATGCACTCGAGGGACGATATATTAATGCCCAGTGATATAGATTACACGAATTATATTGGAAGTTGAATATCGATGGATACAAAGGGTACAAAGGGTTATCATCTAATAACTTTTGGTTATTGGTCAACGTCTCACTTTGCACCACACAGGTATAAAGTGAAGTCTTACCAAAAGTTTTTTTTTTTACTTTAACGGCCCGTTTGATGAGAACTAGGGCTGGGTGTCCTGTCGGATTATACCAGGAAAATACTACTTGTTTACCACAGTAATGGTGGGGAATAAACATTAATTTTAATTTTAACCCTTTACCTAACGTAACGGCCAAAACCGGCCAGCGCTATTCTCAAAAATCGCCAATTAATTTTCACTATTTCTTTCATTTTTTGTCTCAAAAACATAGGTTATGACCCCTCGTTGGAACGAGCTCGTCGAGCTCGTTCCAACGAGGGGTCATAACCTATGTTTTTGAGACAAAAAATGAAAAAAATTAGTTATTCAAGAATTATTTTTGCAAGTGGTGGGTGTCGTCTGCTTTTCATGTTAGGTAAAGGGTTAACGAGAGAGAGAGAGAGAGAGAGAGAGAGAGAGAGAGAGAGAGAGAGAGAGAGAGAGAGAGAGAGAGAGAGAGAGAGAGAGAGAGAGAGAGTTCCTTTCCATCTCCTCGCTTTCTCCTTCAATTCGCATTGATTTAAGGTAAGTACGCGTCCCCATACAGGGAACCCTGCGTAATTATAAGGCAGTATCCTCAACAGCGCATGAGGAGTTTTATATTCATAACAAAAAAACACGTTTCACATGATGGAATTGCTCCAGCATAAGATGGGTTGATTGTAGCCGAATCTTATAATCACCTCGCAGAAAGGCCACACCGGGGGATTACTCGGTCACCCTGTGTAGCAGTTATTAGAAGCAGCAGCCCGCTTGGCACTTAGCTCATACCAATATGATACATCTATTCTATATGTTTTACATAACAAACGTATAAAATCTAAACAATTCATGAAAAAAGTATCACAAAGTTATTCAGAAAACGACATGATTTCCAAAGTTTAACAATCCATTTGTTCACATGTTAATCACATATATCAAGAAACCAGCATATGACGTCATAACAGTTTGAAGAACTGAGAAGATCTCCGAAATTCTTGATCGGTGTGGTATATTATCTAAATCCTATATATTTATGTATGTCTCTGTGTATGTGTATCTGGCATGCAATTATTTTACGTTACTTATCAACAGGGTGTTTTCCTAATTTGTGAACGAAAGTTGGTGCGGGGAGCTCTCCACTCTACCTCTACGTAATATTCTCACCACCAGCAAATAGACATACGGTATCATGTAACCCTTCAAAACTTGTATCTAACATAAGAAACATAACCGACAAGCCATATTCACGAAAATCACCATTCAAAATTTATTACTTTTTCAATTTTTGCGTCATAAACATAGCTTACGACTCCTTATTGGAACGAGCTCAACGAGTTCGTTCCAATAAGGAGCCCATAAACTATGTTTTTTGAGACACAAAATGAATTTTTGTAGTTATTCAAGGATTTTTTGGCAAGTGTCGTCTGCTATTCGTGATAGGCAAGGAGTAAAATAGCTCAACACAATGTGCTCTACTAACGCATTGGACAATACTTGACACTTAATTGCAAAAGGGGCAAAACATGTGGTAAATATCTCTGATTTCACATTATCATATTGCAGTCCACTAAACTTTATTTACTTATTGATTAATTGATTGAGTTCAAATTTAGTCAATCGCTGTCCACCGTTGAGAACTTCCACCCAAGGCGTTGGTTTCTGGATCCTATTTTACCAGAAAAACAGAATTTGTTTATTACACAAAACAAACAATAGTCAACTTCCCGAGTTTTCACGTGGATGTCCAGTAAAACAAAACATGGAATCTTGAAAATATTTCTAGCGGCGGTAGGTTACCCGATCTACTGGAAGCTTTTATAAATTCATGAGTGAATCTGCCTCTTCTACGCGACACTCTCAAAGAGAAGGCTCCGACAGACCACGAACAGATCATGCATTCCATTCGTTTTCAGTTCCCACGACCCACTGTGGACATTAATATTTTGGATCTACTGGAGGCGAACACACTTGTATCCTCATCGGGGAAGTCAGAAAATACTCCACGAAACGCCAAACACGACGTACGATATATCTCGAAGGCACACACATTGTACTTTCTCTTGCTGCAATGTCGAGCAGAAACAACTCAAGAAGAAAATCGTCGAACAATGTATTTGAGAAGGTTTAGAACAGGATCAGCCAATAAATATCTCACCGAGAAAATGCTTTCGAGATCGTTACTGGCAACAATTTCACAAATTTATTTATATATATATTGGCAGAATTTTCTTCCATTTTATTTTGCCCCAGAAACATAGTTCGATGAGCGCGTTCAAATGAGGAGCTTTAAAATATGTTTTGGAGGCAAAAAATTCAAATGTTCGGTTATTCGAGAATTTCTGTGTGCATGTGTCGTCTGCTATTTGTGTAGGTAGAGAGCTAACGCATTGCGAATGGATTTTTTTTAAATTAGAAAATTATCCTTTCTTCTGTAAAATCGTTTCCAATTCAAAACTCAATAAGTCTAGAACATTTAAAAATTCGACGAAAGCAGCAATGAACTGCCTGCCGATGTGACCTGAAACAATCATTTCTACATTTCGGAACACATCACGTGTCACTTTTCCAGAACGGGTTCAATGAGATGATTCACACGATAAATTGGGTGGGTGTGGTACATAATACATTACATTTTGTTGAAATTATTTCTGGACACTTTTCATGGGTGGAAGGCATTTCAGTTTGAAAACGAATACGTCTGCTCTCACTTTCTCCGACCATGATTTGTTGAAAAGCTGTCATCATACAGGGGCGGCGGAACGATTTTCAGAGTGTGCGTGTGTGTGTGAGTGGGGTGGGGGGGGGGGGGGAGGCGGGGTGGATCGGGCGATGGATGGTCGTCGGTATGAAAATTTTAAATTCCAGGGTCCCAAAACCCCCATTTCCATGCATCTGAGTGGATATTTTGAGATTTTTCACGATATGTATTTGAAAGATTTCACACTTTGAGAGCCGTTAAAAAACATCGGTAAAGCATACAGGTGAGGTCTATTTATCAACTTTGGTCGTAACGACCAAAGCCGATAAATAGACCTCACCTGTATGCTTTACCAGACGTTTACAGCAATTATACTGTCTGTGGATTACCTTGTCAGGGGTGGATTTGGTACTTGTGTGTCTGTAAGATTACGATCTACTTCAGTTAACCGATTTATTAACAGACTGTATACATTTTAGCGTTTGCTGCCACTTACTGCAAAAGAAGATCCGAAATCCACCGAAACTGAACCAGTACGAGAGAAACATAGTTGGCGAAAATATGGGGTAGGCTCTGGATGTGTTGTGTTAAAATATATGCATACAAAAAAACATGGCCCGGCAAAAAAGTGGAGGGGCTGAAGCCGCCCAGCTCCCCCGGTTCCGCCGCCCCTGTCATAAAAGATTTAAATGATGGATGGAAAGTTTGACTCCACTGAAAACAGCAATCCTCAAGACTTCGTAATTTGTTAGTATTATCGCTAGTAGAAATAAGTTATTGTTCAGTATAAAAGGCCTGACTCCAAGAGAGTCATCACGATGAAAAACGTGAAAATATTATTAGAGTAATGTCCCTTTGTTCACCAAGAATGTCCATCTCCGACTGAACCTTTCATTTGGCATTAACCAGCTCAGTTCTTCACTTTTCGATGAAATACCCCTAGGACAGTCCTTCCCTTCCCATCCCGTAAATTCTATCCCGGATCAGACTTTCAAAACGTGAAAAAAAATCTATTTTACGGTCAATTATATATGAAACGTTTAAAGTGACGTTTAAGAAAATGAAGCGACTGAATAGAAAGTGGAGGATGCAGATTATGTGCACTCAAAAATCAGCTGGTTTACAAATTAACCCAAATCAACTGGGTCGAGAGAATATGAACCCAATTGGGTTGATATTCACTCAACCCAGTCGATTTGGTCTGAGTTTTAACTCAACTGATTTTAGAATGTGGAGAGCGGATTACCATTGAAAAAACTCACGGAGTGGAGTTTCAAGCTGGCCAAAAAATCACTGTCTATAAAAAAATCATAAGATTGACAAGCATTGTTTCAGATAATGGACCTCCGGGTTGAACCCAGAGGTCCATTCCTTGAAACCGTGCTTGTCCTAATGCTTCATCAGAGCAATCGGTAAATGTTGTCCCAGTCCGTGAGTCGAACCCCCAATCCACGAGTTGTACTGCAACTTCAAATGTTCATATTTCGACATCAGTGTACTTGAATTAAAGAGAGCCCAGAAAAAACCGAACCTCCATATGCTTTATATTTTTATTGGACAGTTGTATGCAGGCCTTCTGTTGGGGGAAATCACTGACGCATCTCGTTTGCAAAAATGTTCAGCTATTGTTATTCGTTGATGAAATGAGGTGATCGACCATATTCGTTGATACGTCAACTGGCTGATTTATGTGTAAAATAACATTAAACTTATTACAATGAATTTAATTAAAATTTGAGGAATTAGAGATTTTTTCACCGCACCCTGATAAAATAATCTGAAAAATTTCAGGACAAGCTGTTTATAGGCCGCACCGTGGCGTGTGTGAAGCCCGTTTATTAAGGTTTTTTCTTCAGTTTTCGTTGAAAAACAACAGCAGTTATTTGCATTACCTAATGTGGCTAGCCGACGATACTTGCAATAAGATTTCTTGAATTACTCAAGTCGTTTATTATTTGCTTAAAAACATGGCTAATGAACTCTTATTGGAACGATCTCCGCGAGCAAGCTCTAATGAGGGGTCACGAACTACATGTATGTTCAGATGGCAAACAAAATAATAAAATTTGAATGTCGATTTTGTGCGTTTATCCCTGTCAAGATCAGACAGTTACCTTAAGTTTTGTACCCGTACATAAAATATGACTCTAAGAAACGAAACTACGTTCGTTCCACCGAAACGCCCTGTGATATCTTTGACAAAAACAAAGAATTTGACATACTCCTTCATTTTCAAGGAGAACGGGCATTTGCTCACTTTGCTGTTTATTTTTAAAAAGGATCAACTGGGTTTGGCTATTGAGTGAAGAGGAAAGGATAACGTCTATTTTTTTTTATTTCGGTTCGATATTTTGACCAGCGGCAAACACACGGCAGTGCCTGTACCATGTGATCGACTGTTGTATTTCCCAGAATGTAAAGGAATTCAAAATATTTCGACTTGCCTGAATAGTTTATTTTCTTTATATTAGTAAAAACAGTTGATTGAGTCTCAGTGCAAATTTCGAAATATCGTAATCATATTTTTAACCATGTTTACCGGGTCTGATTTTATGATGAACCCTGGTCTAATTCTATGCCACACAATAATGTATACTTAAGCTACTAAAAAGCTGTGGTAAGGTTCCCATGGACTCCCCCAAACAGGATTAAATTAGAGAATATCACAATTCTATGAAACTAGGAAATCAATTTTCATGATAAAACAGGGCTCTCAGAGAGCAGGCCTGGCATTTTCAGGAGAGCGATTTGTTCGCTTGCCTATTCCTCGCCTTAAAAAATTAAGAAGAGCGAAAACTAGCCCTCCTGGCCTTAGAAACTAATGATTATCATAACAGGCTATTTGTAAAACCCACATCTTTTCATATCTCTACTATGTCTCTGTAAGACGGCCATACTGCCCCTCCCTTGCCGACGCCCGGAGGTGTGGGAGGGGACAGTGTACCCGTCTCATAGAAACTACCTTGTTAGCAGCACTAAATAAAATGTACAAAGCCTACTTGGCTTAAGTCATTAATAGTAAAACTTCATTTTGCCACTTTTAGCTTTTGTAAGCTTGAGGAGAGCTAATCGCTGCCCAAGGCCATGCAAAGGGAGCGCTTTTTAGCCCTCCTGCATTTTTAAGAATGCCAGGCATGCTCTCAACCAAATTCCAATCAATTGTTGTCTACCATTCTGTGCTGAATTCACGGCAATCCAGCGTAGCGAAGTGAGACAACCACTTCATGGAGCTCAGCTCTCAAGTCTCGACCGAACGATTAATATCAACAGGCGGCGGAAAGGCGGAGCTATCTTGTGCAATACATCCACAGAGGTTTAGCAACCTTTCATCGTCATCAGTAGCGAACAAAACGATACAAATACAATAGAACATCGAAATAACTCCCTTTTGGCGAAACCAAACCCTGATACTGTTTGTCAAAACAAGCTCGTAAGGTAGAGGACAGTGGACAAATTTGCAGTGAAGTTAAGACAGTACTTAAGGGAAGTAGTGCATCATACAGTTTCGATATATAGCTCATTTATAATTTGTGAGAAAACAGAAGACGAAGCACCGAGAAGCTTTCAGTCCGTGTATCGTCGAGAGCCCTCAGGTGGCTCGTGAACTTTTTGATTGTAGGCCCTTCTGTTTTTATCTTGACAAAATCATAGGCTCTTCGTCCCCTGAGTTCCAATGTGTTATATGTGCCAGTAGGCACATAGAACACATTGGAACTCAGGGGACGACTTGTCGGCTGAAAATCATACCAGTGCGCATTCTAATAGACATCCCTGCTCCTGACAAATGGAGCGTCCTTTTGGAGAGGTCACTTAAAGCTTTTTTTATAACAACAGACATCACTTCCGCTTAATTTGTTTATAATAATCGACAACTCAATATGCCACGAGGATCTTGGTTCGCAGTAATCTCCCATATACCAATGGAACGAGATGGGTGAGATTAGCTCACTTGCGTGATCATTCAGCCATCTCCTTATTTTGTACGTTTCGATAACGAATATAAACTTTTTTAGATAAAATGAACAGATTTAGATAAAATTGTTTTTAACTTAATTTGTGGAAATCGTGAATGGTCAAATATGAAAGAATTTTGAAAAGGATTTTCCCGAAAGCTTTAATTTAAACATTCAGTTCTTCGAATATACACCTTTACACCGTGTATAGACGGTTGAAGATGTACTTAAAGACTCATCGAGTCATTTTTCAACACTCTACAGCCAGCTCATGTTCAAGTCCAAGTCCTGCTGAGGGGTGTCTTGAATGACTATCATAAACTAACTATAGTTGAAGCAAGAATTTAGAAGTATATGTCCAATTGTTTGTACCTAAACTAGAAACCGTTATTTAGTAAAAACCCCAGTACTTTTTTCAACGCCACTCTCTGAAACCATCCATTGGTGTAAACGTAATGAATATGAGAGAGGTTTTGTTTGGCGAAGAATTGATTCACAACGACATTAACCATCTCCCTACCCCGACTCACAGACGACTCTTGACAATAGTATTTTCAAACAACAAACTTTTAAGTGATGCTACCCAAACGAAGCCGATGGCTCCTTATTGCTCGTTTCCAATGATGGGTTAAAAATCATGTTTCGAATAACATAAAATTAATAGGCATAAACATTCAGAATGTTAGTGCTATCTGTATTTTGTTATAGTCAAGGAATCCATTGAAACGTCGACCAGATTTTCCAGACAGAATAATCTGAATTACGAATTTGACTTTGCTGTTTGTTCTTCCAAACTGAAGGCATTGTTCATGACTCGCTGTTACGCACTGACGAGCATGATCTGATGTTGGAGTGTTATGAAAAATCATTAACCCTTTACTCAATGCTGATGATATCAAAATTTATTATTTTAAATATCATTTTGTCAAATTTTTCAAAAAAATTTCAACAAAACCATATCATGTGAGCCCTCGTTGGAACGAGCTCGTTCCAGCGAGGGGTCACATGATATTGTTTTGTTGAAATTTTTTGAAAAATAATATTTTTTAAACTATTGAATTTGCATATTACGCGAGAGGATGCGGCCGATCGTTGGGTAAAGGATTAAGGTGTACATATCATTCCTTTAGTGAAACAAGGCACCATCTGCAATTCTCCCATGCAGATGGCGCCCCGTTACTCTCAAGGGAGGATATCCAATCCGGGTCGATTCAAGAATAAATGTTTCTCAGGTTTTCTTATTAGATATACACGTTTTTTTGTGAAAAAATAAGTATTATTTTTTAAGCATAAGTTGTGATGTATGTCGAGGTACTAAATTTATCTATGCTGCGTGTATTAAGTATACGATTCAGTGGCGTAAGTATAAAAGAGGCTTCGGAGCAGGGACATTGCGCCCCTTCACAACGAAGCCTCAGGGACATTTCGCCCCTTCACAACGATTTGAATAGAATATTAGACTGATTTTCGGATTTTAACATTCACACGGTGGTCAGTTTATGCTAAAATAATTGCACATTATCAATTGTGAAATCCAGGAGTCAATACTATAAAACTTTTACAATTGTATTTTCTAGAACTGTATTTCTACCTATTAATATAAATGACTAAAATGAATCAATCACCAGCATTTTAAAAGATAAGTGTTTGAAAATGCTAATGGTTCATTTTAACGCATTTAAAGTCATAACTAGAAAATACAATTCTAGAAAATAAAATTGTAAAAATTTTAAACTATTGGCCCCAGGTGAATACGCCTCATAGGCACAGAGTTTCCAAACTTTTTTCAAGCGCGCACGGACCCCTGCCGATAGGAGAATACTATAAAATATCCAACACAAATCTGTGATGCAAAGCATCGCTGACTGCCACCTGTAGTACGTGGCGATGCCTCATTTCCCTTATTTATATTGGAGGGTTTTATGTTTTTCCCAACCCTGCATCAGAATAGAAACAAGAGGCCCCATGGGGCCTGAAGCGCACACCTTGAACAAACACGATATAAACAGAGACCAAGAATGAATCTACATTAATAAACAATCCATCTCCATATGAAAAATTGCCAATCCTTGAGCCCCTCAGGAATGACTAAAATAGTCCAAGCATCATGCCTTTTCTTCAGTTGATCATAATGTAAAAAATGGAGCTCCCCTATGAAGCCCCTTGATACAACCTATGTGGATTAATCTTTGTTACACACCTCTAGAGGGTACTGAATACAATATTTCTAATTCTTCAGCTACATGGCCAATTCCGGCTCCCATATGGAGCCCAAGAATTAACCCAAGCCATCGATTTGAACAAAGTTGAATCCGACTCCCCTTGAGATTCTGTATACCAAATATGAAAGCATTCTGACTGGTGGATCTGAAGAATAAAATTTTTAAAGACATTTCCTCATTTTGCACTAAGTTAAAATTTGGGCTACCATAGCGAGCCCAAATATCAATCTACGGGCCCGATTTAAACAAACTTGAGTCTGACCCCCCACCCCACCCCACCCCCGAGATGTTGTACACCAAATATGAAAGCATTCTGTCTGGTGGGCCTGAAGAAGAAGATTTTTAAAGGACTCATATTGCACTAAGTTAAAATTCGGGAGCCCAAATATTAACCCAGGGACCCAGTTTGAACAAACTTGAATCTGACTCCCCTAGAGATGTTGTAAACCAAATATGAAAGGATTCTGACTGGTGAATCCTAAGAAGAATATTTTGGAAGAAATTCCCTCATATTGCACTAAGTTAAAATTCGGGTTCCCATTGGAGCCCAATATTAACCCAGGCACTTTAATTGAACAAACTTGAATCTGCCCCCCCCCCTAGATATGTTGTATACCAAATATGAAAGCATTCCGAATGGTGGATCTGAGGGAGAAGATTTTTAAAGAAATTTCCTCATATTGCACTATGTTAAAATGTGGGCTACCATAGCGAGCCCAAATATTAACCTACGGACCCGATTTGAACAAACTTGAATCTGACCCCCTAGAGATGTGGTATACCAAACATGAAAGCATTTTGACTGGTGGATCAGAAGAAGATTTTTAAAGAAATTCCCTCATATTGCACTAAGTTAAAATTCTGGCTACCATAGGGAGCCCAAATATTAATCTAGGGACCCGAATTGAACAAACTTGAATCTGACCACCCTATAGATGTTGCATACCAAATATGAAAGCATTCTGACTGATGGATTCTGAAGAAGAAGATTTTCAAAGATCATTCCCCATATTGCACTAAGTTAAAAATTCAGGCTCCTGTATTGAGCTCAAATATGAACCAGGGGGCTTCATTTTAACAAACTTGTATCTGACCCCCCACCCCCCCCCCCCCCCCCCACCCCCACCCCGATGGATGCTGTATACCAAATATCAAAAGATTCTGATCATTGGTTCTGGAGAAAAGATTTTAAAAAATGTTGCACATATAGTGACTCAGTATTTTTTCGAGGCCCCCTACAGAACACCCCAACATAACCGATGGCAATTTTGTTACCATTCAATTCTACTGGTCCTAAGGATGTTTCAAACCAAATAATAGTTCTCTGTTCCATGTGGTTTGGGAAATATGGGCGTTTGAAAGTATTTCTATTTTCAGCTCCTGGGATTCCCACGGGGACGCTGGAATTTTTTTTTTGCACGAGTCAAGTACGTATGACCCAATAATACCACATCCCAAATGTGGTTCAAATCGGAACATCGGTTCCGAAAATAGAAATTTGGGGCGGGGCCAAAAATCTTACCCCTCCCATTACAAAGCCGAATATTGCTTCAAAAACTTCGTTTGAACAAACTTGATTCTACACCTCAAACGGAAGCCCCACAACAAATATCAAGTCATTGTACCCACTGGTTCATGAGAAAAAGATTTTAAAAATATTTTGGAGCATCTTCCCACATCCCCTCCCTATGGGGCTGGGCATGTCGAATTCAGCAAAAATGCAATGCCCCTTCGGGACCACCACTCACACAAACATTCACTTGAAGTGGCCCAGTGGCTTTGGAGGAGAAGACCAAGACATGGTGTTGACGGACGACGGACGGAGAGCGATTCCATAAGCTCAGCTTGGCTTTGTCAAGGTGAGCTAAAAAAACTATCCACGCCACTGGTACAATAACGATGATGAAATTACAATGTATGAACATGAAAAATATCTGTGTTGGAAGAAACAATAATCTGAGTCGAGTGTTGTTAAAATGCAAAAAAAAAAAAACCAAACTCTGAACTGCCACGGATGGGGATCACCCAGAGGCGGCGGAGGATCAATGAATATAAAAGGGCACAAACTTCCGATTCCCACCGGACGTACCGTGATTCAGCCTGGTGGAAGAAAGTTGTTGAGAACATACGTCCACAGCGATGCTATTTCTGTGATTGCCAGGATTTGACGAGTCTGATGGGAGGTCTTAAAAGGTGTGTTTGATGAGAGAGGTACAAATATACTGTATTTTGTAAACAGCTGGGGATGTCCTTTAACTCTTTTGTATATATCGATAAATGTACAACACCCACTGGATTCTCTTTTATGCGTACATGCCACAATCTGGTCATAGTTCGCTCTATTTCTTCTACTTCAACCAATTTCCAATCCAATGGATTGCTTTTGGATTGAAAGAAGGTTAACGTAGAAAAAAAAAACCCTGACGGAACCAGACGGATGTACAATTCTTTGGTCAAATGCAACTAAATGAAGATATAATATAAAATAAATCATTCTGCAATCTTGTAAAAGGTCTGAGGAAGAAAATGAAGGGACACGTCCCCCCTTGGGTCCACCGCCTCTGGGATCACTTATAGGACCCTTGTTCCGTGCCAATCTACATATCCTAGTCCATAGTTCATTCCGAAAATGAACTATTGGCCTCTCCTTCTAATCCCCAACTGTTCATTACCTTTCACCGCCATTGCGTACATATTTCTTCGCTTAAATACTTACTTTGGACACAAGCAGCACTTCTCCGCTGAAACCCGTTTCTACCTGTGTCTGTTAATGCGGAAGTCGATGAAGGACATTACCTTTGTCGAGACGGGTTAAATATTGGTTGGCAATGTTCCTCGCGAGATGGTGTTCACTTCGCCTTGTCTCGTTACAAGAGAGGCTGACAAACTAAAACTTGTGACGGATAACTTGTGTCGCCCTGGCGACTTGGTTTCATCGCTCACGTGACAGCTCACACATCAATTTACAAGTCGAATTCTATACTTGCTGGATTAATATCCAGTAAAAGGTGAAATAATCAACAAATTTCAGATGATGATTGATTAGATAAAATTCTACATGTATCAAACCCAATAGACTTACAAGCTGATGTGTGAGCCGTCATACGATCGATGACTTCGGCAGCCCAGTCACCGTAGCAACAAAAGTCACACGCTACAAGTTTTTGTTTCTCTTAATTATTTCCTTGTGAATAACTTTGTTAGGTGAGCCGGCAATAGGAAAGGGAAACGAAATAGGCCTATTTTGCAGCGTAGGTCCCTGTATATATTTAATTCACCTTGGTAAATCCTAAGAAGGTACGAACCTTCAGCAGTGGTTAAATATTAGCTACGAAATCCACAGCTCTGAGAACAAAGGTAGTCACTTTCGCCGTCAGGCTAAAACCAGCGGGTCAGAATTTCAAAAATACAACACTGCGAAATGAAGGCTGAATCAAGAATATGAACGAAAATACCATCTGAGAACCAATTTTCTTGCATTTCTTTTTTCGACCAGTGGGGTGAGATTCTATAGAGTGAGGAGGCAGAAAACCCAATAGAGAATTTCAACCAGATCTCGGCAGAGTCCAGATCTGATCGAAATCTTTGTCCATTTTCATTTTGTTATCATAGTATTGTACCCCGTGAGCCTGCGTAGCTTGACTGACTGATCCTCGTGAGATATAAAAACCTGTATTGGAAAAACCTTCTTTTGTGACGAGAAGAGTTAAAATAGGGATGGGTGGGTATATTTTGCAGATTCAAACAATGGAACCTATCAACGATTTGAAACAGGATTGCGCCGAAGAGTCATATAACAATGACACGTGGTGAACATAAAGGTGTATGTGTGTGGGGGGGGGGGGGGGGGGGGGGGGGCGTAACATGTTCTAGAACTGAGTATTACAAATATAATTGACGTTGCGTTACTATCAGGTGGATCTGAACTCGAAGTATGAAATTAGTGTATGGTGGGCCACGAACAAAATCTTTTTTTTTACTGGAGGCCACTTGGACTGACGGTAAACAAGAAATTTTTGTACTGCGAACGAAACTGTTATTAACCTCTTCCATCGTATATTCAGGGTTCATTGCCTTTAGGATAATTATTTCAAGGATCTTGTCGAGCCATTTTCAATGACCTTTCAGACAAATTGGTCGACTCCTCCAAGCTATGTGCATATGCATATAGCATAGCTTTGAGTAACACTTCTGATTAGGAATGCATATATTAGTTTAGACCTAGACACCTAAAGTCGAGTTCACTTGTCTTGATGTTGTACAGCAGGGACCAAGTTATGTTTGACTAACAGTGAACAAAAAAGTTGCATTACCTTAGAAGTCGATTTTAGTCAAGTGTCGTCTGCCTGACATTTCACCAAAAGCAACTGCTCGGCCAAAAAGTCATGCTACCTTTTAATGTTCAGTAAATTCTCTCTTATTTAGCTGAGGCCTGTACGAGTTAAAAGTTTTAAGCATCCTTAAAAATCACAGACTTTCAAGGATAACGCGCACATTTTAATACATTCATTGCCTTCAAAACCCAGTTTTCAATTCAAGGGCGTGGAAGGCTTTCAATGACCACAATGAATCCTGTATATTGCTTTCCGATGAGAAAGTCGAGGAAAATATAACGGAAAATATCAGCATTCAGTGATTTGATTAGAAATTCTCTGAATGAAATATTTGATGGACCAAGTCTTAAATTTGTTATCAATTTACATAATGGAAGCTTCACAGAAGCAACTTCAGTATTTGATAACGAATTCAAGAAAAAAAAGTCGTGTTTATTTGATATCTTCTGTGATAAAACCAATGTCAACATTGCATCTCTATAACCGAGACAAGCGCTAAAAAGTGTAAACAGAACGTGATCCTAGGGCTGCACGATATTCAAAACTGAATACCGGTATCGGTATTAAAAAAAATACCGCGGTATACCGGTATATCGAAAACTGTTTAGATATATGAACACAAGTACCACAATCGAGACTCGAGGCATCACAGTCGGAACGAATTAGCACGCCTTGATGATGCGGTTCGAAAAACATTTACCCAACGCAGAAGATATCAAAATTTATTATTTTCAAAATTAGTTTATCAGATTTTGCCCAAAGATTTCAACAAAACTATATCATATGACCCTCATTGGAACGAGCTCAACGAGCTCGTTCCAATGAGGGGTCACATGATATAGTTTTGTTGAAATTTTTGAAATTTGTTTTTTCAACTGCTGATTTTGTATATTACGAGGGCGCAAGCAGACGATTCCTTTGATAAGGGGATAATATTATTCATTCGGGGCTACAGTTAAAAAACTTAAGACATCTTGAAAATGAAACTGTGGGTAAATAAATAATGACGATAAACCGACATTTTTGTAATTACACCGGTATTCAATCGATATTGGTTTGAATACCGGTATATATCGGTTTATCGATATACCGTGCAGCCCTACGTGATCCTCTATTTTCATCGTCAGTACCGTACAAAGAATTTTTTTTCACAATTACTCGAATTCTGAAAATGGAATACAGTTGGGAATCATTGTTGGGAATCAAATAGGTCACAATTATAATATCACATCATACGTTTTCTTTAGAATAACGTGCAGGGAGAGTAGTAATTATAATATCACATCATACATTTTCTTTAGAATAACGTGCAGGGAGAGTAGATTACTTCTAAACCACGGTAGGTTTATTTACAATTTCATTAGAACGTACTGGAAGCACCAGTTCAGCTCATGGGCCATCGGGTACAACCCGGTGGTCCATGAGCTGAAGTATTGCTAGTGCTTCTTGTAGCCTGTCTTCAGAAACTGATATTGTCCATTGGATGAAAAGCCTGTATATTTCTTGGAAAGTTAGGGGGGACTGACACCTGCATGACAGTGGTTCCAAGACCATATCACGTGACTTTATAGTACAACGCCATTCCCTGAGTGTAGGCCCTGAAGAGACGCGGATGGGGTATTATACACGCCTCCAGTTAGTCGTCTACAGACATTAAGGTGCTTCATAAGTAACAGAAAATTACTTTGAAAATAGGTGATAGGTTATTTTCGATGGCGTCGAAAATCTAAACAAAATAATTTATCACTTTTTGCTGTCCATCCGTATTTATGAACGATACTTCGCAGTTTTTAACATCAAAAATGAAAAATTATAACTTTTTTCAGATATTTGACACCATCGAAAATAACATGTCACCTATTTTCATGCTAGACTTCCCATTACTTATATGGCACCTTAAAATATATTAAATTTTAGCAAATATGAGAAGAATGTTGGGAGCGTAGAAATACGTATTTAGATTTGTAGCTGTGACTAAATTATCAGCTGTATATGAAATACGAACACATGCGTCTGTTGATTAGCTTTGTTCGTGATGTGATGCTCTAAAATTAGAGGTATCTCCCTAAGGCCAGTCAAAAAATAAACTATTTTAAAAGAAAACAGACGTCGCAGGTTTTCTCGGGCAGTTGTCTTTGTTAAAATTTGTATTGACAATATATTACACGTCTGAAGTTTTTCCAAACAGAAAGGATTCTTTTCTGTAAGCACTGGTGCTTGACATTAGCTAAAAATACGAAACAAGAAGAAATTCCATAATGTTTTTAATTCATTCCGTAGTGTCCATATATTCAGATAGAAAAAAACAATGTTCCATTGTTGTTTTATGTTTGGTTATATGGGCATTAGAAAATCAACCCCCAAAATCATTTCTAAACTTCCTAACTTGTTCCAAAAACTTGTAGAGACATCAGGTGACATAACATCAAGTTGTCACTATGCAGCAGATACATTCACCGTTGAAATTTTTTATAATCCATTATGAAACGGTTGCCTTGGGGTAAAGACACCTCGATTAACTTGAAAAAAATAACCCTAGGTTACGACAAAAAAAAATCGGGCAGTGATATTCACAAGACTCGCCATTCAAAATATTTTTTTTAAAAATATTTGCTTCAAAAACAGCTAATGATACATCATCAGAACGAGCTGGTCCATCTCGTTCCAGTGAGGGCTAATACGCTATGTTTTAGGCAAAAACGGAAATTATTGGTTATTCAAGGATTTTTTTTGGCAAGTGTCGTCTGCTATTCGGGTTGGGTAAATGGTCAAGTTACCGTCTATACCAAAATCTTATCTGAAACTCGAAATATGTGATTACTGGGTTTCTAAGTGAAATATTCTCTATGATTGCTGTACAGTGCGCCATTACCCGTGCTACCATGTAAAAAAACACCATTAAAATTGGCCTACCGTAGAAAGACTTGCAGTAGGCTTCCTTTACTACTGCAATAAAATTTTATGCTGCTAAATCGTATATTGGCAATGATAACCTTTTGTTTTATTTGACTTTGTTTTAGAAAATAACTGATATTTGATCTGGTTTCACCACTTCAGAAGGTTTTTCAAAAGACATGGAAACTGAACAAATTAATTTAACTACCAGAGGAATGACTAAAGGTTCAAACGTTAATTAGTCTTCCTTAACCCCTTAAGCCCTGGAGGTATCTTCCATGTCAGTTCAATGGAAGCAGTTGGAAGAGTCCATATTTATTATTTAGGGGTTGACTAATTAATATTTTCAACGTGCAGCCTCGGGGCTGCACGTTGAAAATATTGATTGATCTACCCAACACTTCAACTAAGCAGCCATTTTACTAAGTCAAAGTATGAAATATCATGTTTCTGGACCGGAAAAGCGGTCTCTCGGGTTCAAATCGACTCTTCCAAGACAAGTAATCTTTCGACATCCACAAAGCTATTTATACAAAAATAGAAATAAAAAAGTTAATCCTTTATCGAACTGGCCTGCAGACGTTTGCAAAAATATTTTGTGAATGACTGAAAATTTTTATTTTTGCTCACAAAAATGTAGCTTATCGCCACTCATTTGAATGATCTCAACGAGCTCATTCCAATGAGGCGTCATAAGCTACGTTTTTATGGAGAAAAAAAATTAAAAACTGTAAAATCTGAATTGCGATTTGTTTGAAAAGCGCTGGCCGTTTAAGGTCGTTATGTCGGAAAAAAGCTTGAAATGATTTTCGTTTTTCGCCACTGAATATGAGCACTCCACTTTTAGTGTTTTGTGTGATTACCCTATACGAGTAACAGATAGTTACCGTAAAATAAACACGGTGGGGGTTGGGAGGGGTTGGGGCTTTGACAGCCGTTTGCAAGCCATTTTACCATATTTTTAACGTTAACCCTTTACCTAACATGAAAAGCAGACGACACTTGCAAAAAAAATTCTTGAATAACTAATTTTTTTCATTTTTTGTCTCAAAAACATAGGTTATGACCCCTCGTTGGAACGAGCTCGACGAGCTCGTTCCAACGAGGGGTCATAACCTATGTTTTTGAGACAAAAAATGAAAATATTTTGAAAATTAATATGCGATTTTTGAGAATAGCGCTGGCCGGCTTTGGCCGTTACGTTGGGTAAAGGGTTATCCTTTTGTTATTACAGTATACCATGTTCTAGCAGTAATCTCCTCTCTCTGCACTTTACAACACACTCACACACTTTGGGAACACATCTCCATTTCACCCCGTAGAATAATATATAGGAATTTTTCATATAAAAAATGATGCTACTAATCCATATATAATCCTATGTTAATCCTATACACATATATTGCGACAAAGTACTGATAATCCACAAAATCAATATACACAAAAGTTTCCGACTCCATGAATTATTAATATTGTTCCCTGTATGAATTAACGCCACAGCATCACTGGTGGTGGAATTATTTGTATTATTACTTATATTATTACTATTGTAGTCAATATTATTGTCATCAATATTATTATTATTATCAAGTTTTTGAATTTTATCTACTTTGGGTTCTGGACAGGAAGCCCCACGATTGCTAATCATTTTGTCTTCAATGTTACACGATTTATAACAACGGCCCGGATATCCATACACTAACCCCAGCTCCAATTGAATACGTTGATCTGAAAAATAAAAGTAAGAAAGATCAGTTTATTATTTGCCAACCAGTTAATATAATTTCTCTCTCAATGTAATAAAAGTATTATTTTCACTGCAGAAGACAACATCTGTTTGTTGATCTCACTGGTGGGGGGTCTCTCAATGAAATATAAGCGGCACATATTCACACAACAGAAGACACAATCTGCTTGTTGGTGTCTGGGGGTATTTTAACCCTTTACCTAACCTGAAAAGCAGACGACACTTGCAAAAATAATTCTTGAATAACTAATTTTTTTCATTTTTTGTCTCAAAAACATAGGTTATGACCCCTCGTTGGAACGAGCTCGACGAGCTCGTTCCAACGAGAGGTCATAACCTATGTTTTTGAGACAAAAAATGACAAAAATAATGAAAAGTAATTGGCGAGTTTTGAGAATAACGCTGGCCCATTTTGGCCGTTACGTTAGGTAAAGGGTTAAATGTTATACCTTCAAAACATTCAATTTGATCATCAGGAATTCAAACTCTGCCTATCCTCTCACAGCGTAACATCCTGTCAGGGACGTGGCTAATGTTTCGGGGGAGTGCTACATCTGTATTTCCAACTACAAGCCCCCGCCTTCTCCTGACTGCCAAATATCCAACTTTTTGATTTTTTTTTTTGCAAACCCCCCCCCCCCCCCCCCCCCAATCCTTGAGTGAGAATTGTCCAACTGAAAACTGGGAATTTGCAACTGCTGAAGAAATTCGAATGCACCCTCTCCCCTACTGTTTGAAATATATGACCTTTGGGTTATAGAGGTAGAAATCGTCTGCTGATTGCAACAAAACGCCACCAGCAATGCTTTAGCATTGCAGATGGTGCCTTGTTGCACTCACGGGACGAAACATTGACGCCATTTAGAAAATCCCATGAAATGTGGTTAAAAATCACTGAATGTCTGTCACAAACGGTCACTACTGCAGATAAAATAACACGAAATCTAATATCACTACGCATGACATTTCTAACTGTTGGTGGTTTGGGGCTTACATGGTAGAGTGCTCATTTATTTTTGGTCATCAAAATTTGTTCACGTATCTTTGCCTTGTTACAGTTTATGGGAGAGTGCCCCTGGGCACTCTCCCATAAAGTGTAGCAAGGCAAATCCACACAGATGAAATAATTTCACTTCAAAGATAACATGAAGCACATCCACAGAATATGGTGTGCCTAGATACATGCATTTCTAAATATAGCCTAAATATGGGCTTCCAGCACTCTACCAGTTAAAATGTTTAACTATAGAACATTTTGGCCTGAAATTTTGTCTCGTAAAGTACATACTGTCGGGTAAGATAAATCATACCAAATACAGTGTGGTATTCTGCCAAATAAACATGCTCATATCACTGTGGCGAATCCTATACACGTTATGTTGTCTTCTGACTTTATACAACAGTATGTCTGAGACAGATTTTGTTATATTTTAGCCCCTTTACCCCAAACAACCTTTGTATAGTTTACAAAAGCTGCCCCCCCCCCAACCTTATATCGGCAGCAGTGTATCTGATGGTGACCTTATGATGGTTATGGTCGCTATCTTTAGCGCAATAGGATAACAAGACTTGAGAATAATTATGCGGATTCCACTGAGTGCCACGATGAGATCTGTCATCTATCCAAGTGTGGCCCTAGAGTATCATTTATCAAAACGTGCAATCTCACGAACTTAAACGGCCAGGGCTTCAAGCAATGCCTAATAGTAGATGGCTATTATATTCTGTTCGATCAGACCCTTGCTACAAAGGGGGCGGTTATAATCCGCTGAAAATCAAAAAGGTTATATGTATCGTATTAACTGAACAACCCTCACTAAAAGTATTATGTTACACTATGGTAACTAGAGATGGTCTGTCGACCGGTATACCCCCACCGTACCATACCGCCTAATGTGGGTGACTGGAAAGGGGCATTCAATTTTTCTAAGTAAAAAAAATCCAATATGGCCGCCAGGCGGCTATCTTGAAACCAAGCGGGAAAAACATTATGTCACGCACTTCCCCTCATCGTGTTGATCATCTTTGTGAAGTTTCATGAAAATGCGGCTAAAACTGTGGAAGTAGTTCGCTCAACAAGTTTACGTAAAAAATCCAATATGGCCGCCAGTCGGCCATCTTGAAACCAAGCGGGAAAAAAATCATGTCACGCATTTCCCCTCATCAATTTGGTCATTTTTGTGAAGTTTCATGAAAATGCGGCTAAAACTGTGGAAGTAGTTCGCTCCACAACTTTACACGTGCAACGGGCAGACGACGACGACGACCGACCGACCGACAAGTTGACTCCTATATACCCCTCCCCATAAACTTCGTTTTGTGGGGGTATAATAAACAAGCATGTTGTCCACACTTGGACAATAGCATGATGTACCGTGGTGTACCATGCTTGTATATCTGTAATGGAAAGTCTGTAGTTTGCAACATTACGACACAACAGTACAAACAAGTGAACACAACACACCAAAGGCTATTACTCACTTAGCGTTGTGAGAGCGTTACATGCCGTGCGATGAAGTGGTAGCTAAATAGTTTAGGCTGTGGACACAATGGATCGCATTTTGACATGTTACGAAAAAAACCCCATAGTATAACATTACAGATTATGTGAAATTAATTGCATAAAATTAGATTCAGTTTTCTTCATAGACCTAAAGAGGAAGCGATCGCCCCCCCCCCCCGCCTCCGCTCCCACTATGAATCCCTCACTGACAACAGACTCTGCCACAGCCACCCATAGATATGTGGGTAATCTGAACAACCAGATACGGCATACAACAATCAGCCTGTCAACAAGAAAGACAAAGCCAATGATGACGTAACTTCGGGTGGGGGGGGGGGGGGGCACCCCCAATCTCCCCATCGGGATGAAATTATGAAATACCAAGTTAAGCAGGCGTTCTTGCTTGCCTGACGAAAATATACACAGGCTTTGGAGTACTCAGATGAGCAAACTCCTTTGCTTTCCTGACAAAAACACACACACACTAAAATCAGTCGGGTTAAAATATCCAACAAAATCAACTGGGTTGAGTGCATATAAATCCAGCTGGGTTCATATTCACTCAACTCAGTTGATTTGGGTTGATTTTTAACCTAACTGATTTTAGCGTGCATATTAGAAAGTGCAATGATGCCCGATTCAGAATATCGGTAGAATTCCACATTCAGGCAGAGAGTAACTAATAACCAATGATTTTTATGACCACGTCCTGTTGAAAGGCATTTGTATGTCAAATTTTAAATGCAGAAATTAAGACCGTTAGCATGGCCGAGATATTGTGATACGGAGGCTACATTACTCCTTCCCGTTTTCTCCCATGAAGGATTTGTCAAAAATGACGTGTCCGATTCTTTCTACTTAAAGGAAGGCTCGTTAACGCTAAAACCAATGTCCGTTGTCAATTGATGTTACAAATATTACGTTTTTTAAACATCCATTTAAAGGATTCCAAGGTAACTGGGATAGGGGCCTCTTTTCTAACCTATGCCTTCACCCCACCAAACAAACTGTTATAAACATCAATCGCTATTCAAATTTCATTTATTCGATTTTTGTATCCAAACAGGTATAGCTTATGATCCCACGAACAGCTCGTTTCAATGATGGGTCATAACCTTTATTTTTTTTAAACAAAATTGAAAAATAATCTTTTCGTGTTCATACGGGGTTAATGGTAAGGATGAGACTACAAACATTCCTACAGAAATTAGTAATGGCATGCAGTATGCTTTGCATCGCGAATGTCTGTGAAAGTATTTACGATTTCGCACCCCCCCCCCCCCCCCCCACCAGCTCAAGGTGGTCATCCTTAAAACCCGGAATCCCCCCCCCCCCCCCAGTATACACCGGAATCCCTCATAAATCTCCCGAAATCCCCACAAGGCCCCAAAGAGTTAGTGGACTACCCGAATAACCTTAAACAACAAATGTCCTGCTACCAACAAAATGGAACACCCCTCCCTTCGTAATCTTACCCGACTGGCAACTGTGAGGCTCGAACCATGCTGCGCATCTCACTGTGAGGTAGTCCAAAATGTTGGACCCACAACCCGCAATACAATGTTTCGTTTGGAACGTTCTTAGGATGTACCAAAACCAAAAAATTATATTACGAACTTTGGGTCCAAGTTAGGGCTAACTAGGAGGATAACTGGCGCCCCTTCTCTCATTATCGCTGAGAACACAATGTTTGGCCTCCAGGTTTTTCAAAAATGGAGATGGGCTCCAACCAGCAACAGGGAACACGACTCCCCTCGTACGCTTACCAACTCGCCACTGATGCCCGGACCATGTTGCGCATCACGTTGTCAACTTGTGAGGTAGTCCCAAAGTCTGTAATACAATTTTTTTTTGATTTGGAATGTCTGGTGGACCTATCGAACCAAGATATTATATAACAGATTGGGCTGTGTTGATAATTAGCACCCCCTCTTTCGGGGCTGCCTCTGTGTGACTGGCTTCCACCTCTTTCACGTATCGTATCGTGAAGTGTATTGTAATTCAGAACACACAACAATTGAACAGACCTTCTAAGTATGAACCTAGAAGTTTATTTTAATATTTAACTTGTTATATCAAAACAACTGTACATCAATGAGAAATGATCTCTTACCTCTGCATTGTAAATATGTATGTATTGCCAATAATAATATCCAAACTTATTTCGATTTGGTGAGAAAATGTATTAAATATGGTGTAAAAATGAAACATTTTTAGCGAATATGTCGATCCTAATATTTGCCAGGTAACAAATTGAATTTACTTATTACTTGACAATTTTGTAGACCAATATCGAAAATGTAACCCCATTGTGTACATAACCACATTACATAAGGAAAATAAATAAAATGTATTAACTGTACAACATAACTCGTGTTAAGTTATCCTTCCTCATTCAAACCCCTCTTCAAAATCCAGTGGTACGTCGAACTTGGGACGAGTGAACTTTGGTTTTGGGACGGGCGGACCTCAGTGTAGGATGCGTGGACCTCAGTTTGGGACAAGTGAGTTTCCATTCGAGTGTGCATTGGGATGAGGGGGTTAACGCCGAGTTAGTTATGGGCCGACTTAATCGTGGACTCTTGTCATTGAATGTTTAACTATTTCTGGCTGATTACTATTCACCCACAGGGGCGGCGGAAGCTCCATAAAAGTGTGTGTGTGGTGGGGGGATTTTTTCTCAGGGTAACCGCAGGGTTGTAGGACGGAAAGCTTTAGGGGCTCAATGTGTGTGTGTGTGGGGGGGGGGGGGGGGGGCGTGCGTTGGAGGAGCACTTTGTCATCACATCTGTCATAAATACGGAAATTAAGTGCAACTCTGGAAAGGGAATACATGCACACGTTTTACCATAGTCCAAACTTGGACGCAAATTCCGTAATATAATTTTTGGGTTTGGTACGTCCAAGGACGTACCAAACCCAAAAATTATATTACGGAATTTGCGTCCAAGTTTGGACTAGTTTTACTGTTACTATGGTCTGTTATGAACAGTTGTGAATTAGCGACGTGCAATATCTCAATATATAAAATGGACAGCGACGCCGACACTATTGTTATGTGAGAATACGTCCTGTTAGGGTACCCATCATTGGTGAAAAGTGCCCCCAGCTCCGCTACCCCTGTTCATCCTCATACTTACACTTCAAAAGGCAAGAACGGCCGGTATGCGTGGTTGTGTTCCCACATCTTACCTTTAGTTACTCTTGCGTTGTGGAAGAGTTAAAACCTTCAAATCAACAAATTAAAGAGCATTTGGAGGGTGGTTGGGGGGTAGGGGGGAGTGGGGGGGGGGGGGCTTTAGGTGGGATTCCGGGATATGTATGGGGATTCCAGGGGATTTTAGGGTATTTCGTGGGATTCTGGGGTATTTTGGGGGATTCCGGTGTTTAGGGCGACCCGCTCAAGGAAAAGCTCTCGACACCAATGTATAGGTTTCCGAATTTCCAACTTGGCAATTTTCATTCATTCAATAAGATGAAAACCTTGGGTGCAGTTTTTCGGACATGTCAGTATATTTAGTTTCATTTCCCCAATGTTACGGGGAGTGGTTAGAGACCAATTTTCCTAACAATGTACATGGATCTTTCGTATTACCATATTGATTATGACATGCTTTTCGTGAACGTGACTGTAGATGGAATTCTATTGAAAGTGAATTGAACCCGAAAGACCCTTTTCCGGTCCAGGATCATGATACTGAATTCAAAAAGTAAATAGTTGCTCAGTGAAATTGTGTGGTCGACCAATCAAAATTTTCAACGTGCAACCGTAAGGCTGCACGTTGAAAGTATTAACTGGTCTTCTCCCACGTAACGAATATTGACTATACAAGTTAATGGCGACTATTGACTCTACAAGTTGATGGCGACAATTGACTCTACAAGTTGCAGGCTTGCCAATTTCAGGAGAGCGATTTTTTAGCTCTCCTTACTGCCCTCCTGAACGAATTAAGGAGAGCGAAAAATTGCCCTCCTAAATATTTTGGTCTGGGATGATTGAGATTACATGTATTATTCTCACATTAAATTTTTATTGTAAAGCAAAAATGTAATTTAACTTCGAAGTCACATAACATCACGTAATTTCATTTTAAAAGTGGTTTAGTGGTAAGTTTGTTTGTTGGTGGTTAACGTCACATATTTATGCACCATGGCTAATCGTGACACAACATGGAGATGAAGTCAAGTTTAGTCAATCGTTGATCAACATGTTGCCCATTTTAGAGGACTTTCACCCCAAGCATTGGTGACTGGGTCCTATTTTACTAGTAAAGCGGAACTGGTTGACCACAGTAAACAAGTGCTGCGTACTTCCCGGGGTTCCCACGGGGAGGTTTAGTGGTAAAAGGTAATGGCTGCAACCATACCCAAACACAGTTGCAATCATTTGAAGCAAAATGGGTCACAGCAATAATTTTTTTTCTGTCAGTTTCAAGTTCAACAACTGACATCACAGTTTGAGGGGTAATTATTCAAGGAATATTGACACTATAATATACTACCATTACTACTATCCTGTCACTTGAAGCACTTGCACCAGGATGTGACTGTAGATTCAAGCAGACCAGTTGTCCAAGAAAGTCATACGCCTACTACTACCACCTTCAACCCCCCCCCCCCCCTTAGGGGGGGGGGGGGGTTGAAGGTGGTAGTGGTAGGCGTATGACTTTCTTGGACAACAGGTCTGGGCACACACACAGGTCTTGTCAAGTGTGTGTTCGGTTGTTGAGTGAGACATCCAGATGTCTAAGAGATTTCGCTTTACCTTAGTAAAGTTAATAAAATCACTGATGTAGTCCGTTGGTTTCAGTTTCAATGAGTTCGTTCAACTGGATACTTAAAATGCTGTGTAAAGCTAATTGCTCTCCTAAGCTGATTGAGGAGAGCGATTTTTTGCCCTCCTGCATTTTTCAGAATGCCAGGCCTGAAGTTGAAGGCGACTATTGACTCTACAAGTTGATGGCGACTGTTGACTCTACAGGTTGATGGCGACTATTGACTCTACAAGTAGATGGCGACTATTGACTCTACAAGTTGATGGCGACTATTGACTCTACAAGTTGATGGTTCTGGACTGACATGTAAAAAACCATTAGGGTTCAAAGGGTTAATTCCCCCAAAATCCGCATCAGCCTGCTACAGTTGACAAAAAGTAAAGGTTAAAAATCGACAAAAGTTATTTTATTTTATAGCATCTGACAGCGGTATACTTGTCTGTTGTCGTTGTTGTGTGCTTTGTTGTTGTCGCGTTGTTTCTGATGTCACCAATCAACTGGATTCGGATACACACAGTACGCAGAATGACGAAATTGGATCTGATGCCAAATGATTTTGATTCAGGGTTCTGACAATTCACATCAATTTTGGAGTTATTTCCCTTCCATCGTAAATTTCTTTCTGAACAGGAATATGTTTGGCTTGAGAGTGCAAATGTTGAGGGCCAAAATAAGTAATGAAATTTTGTTTATTTTGAAAATTCACCTCTGACATTCCTTAAATTCAAATTAAATATACACAAATTATACATCAAAATGAAGGTTGGGACGTATAGAACACGAAACATATATGTAATCAACTCATAGAGTCGACTGTAGGCACCACTGGTTCCTGAAATATCTCACAGAGCTGCCCCAAACGTCGGTATTTCAAATGATCTGACGCAAAAACAAGTTGTTTCAAACATTAGAATGGGCAGTGGAAATAATCACCACTAAGTTAGGCCACAACTCATAGATTCAACTTCATTGAGTTCATTCAAGAATACATTTCTTGTGTGTTCACAGACACACACAAGGTTATAGAAAATTATGGACTTGAAATTTTAAAATTGGCCAACAAGGATCTATGCCTTATCACTCCTTCCAATCCCACCCACCCACACACACACACACATATGTAACATGCTGATTTTAGTAAGTGATCACAAAGCCCCATACCCACACTATCATGCAGCAACGCATTTCAACTGGTAAACGTTATGAATTTAAGGACATGCAGACCTAAAATGGGACACTATACGAGTAAATGCTTTTATCAAAAACATTTGATAAAACTTCGCTTATGCTCACATAAAGGTTGAAGAAAAAGAGGCTGACGCCCAATGTTAGTTGTGTGTTCATATGAGCCCTGATATCCAGGCTCCTTAACCCTTTACCTAACATGAAACGCAGATGACACTTGCAAAAAAAATTCTTGAATAACTAATTTTTTTCATTTTTTGTCTCAAAAACATAGGTTATGACCCCTCGTTGGAACGAGCTCGACGAGCTCGTTCCAACGAGGGGTCATAACCTATGTTTTTGAAACAAAAAATGAAAAAAATAATGAAAATTAATTGGCGATTTTTGAGAATAGCACTGGCCGGTTTTGGCCGTTACGTTAGGTAAAGGGTTAAATTGAACTTTGATCAGCATATAATGAAAAGCAATTTCATATACTCCACGCATTCAGTAATGGAAGGGAATTTGAATGATATATTCTGATTTTGCCAACAGGCGGCACGGCACTATTCTTTAAGATCCTTGCACTTAACAACTCCCCAGCCGGCGTAACCAGAAAGAGAAAAAAACAACCCCCCGCCAAAAAAAAAAACCTGGGGAAAATAAACTTGCAACAAACATTAGAAATAACATATGAAGTGACAATACAGAGGAACCCTATTACCAGAACAGCCACTTCTCCAACAGAAAATGTTGAATTAATAGGATAATAGAGTTTACAGGAATTTGGTCATTTTGCCGTATTCTGGTGAAAAACCTGAGTTGTCTGAGATAGCTCATAGAGCTCAGGCAAACAAGATATACAACAGATTAATCCTCTGTACACAGATGTCGAAATATCAAAATTCAAGCTGCAAATGATTCCAGTAATCTATCTTGAAATTTAACCAATTTAATTTTGTTTAACAGAGGTAATAAATAAAGCTACTGTTTTAGGCTGCTCTCATTCAAATGACATAATGATGCTTTGGGACACACAGTCGGAGAGGGCTAGCCGGAATTTTTCCAGCTGTTTTCACCAAGGCCCATACACGTATTCAGAAATACAATTCCAGGACTTTTGCATGCTTTCTGCATGACTTATTTGAGGTTTAGTTATTTTATTTCAAAATTTTCACGATCCGTAGAATTCTTAAAAAACTTGTTTAATACATCTTCTAACAAAGCATCCAAGCCTGCCCATGTCTCCACACAAACATAATCATTCGATTTTGGTTTTCCCCAATTTTGAGTTTGAAAACAATGCTTATGTCCTTCTGTTAGCGACGGGTTCGATAAGGGGTGATAAGATATATTCCTAGGCAAAAATTGAAAATATAATAAAATTGAAAGGTGATTTTTGTGAACAGGCTGGCCAATTACGTTAGGTAAGTAGTTGAAGGTTAGGAGCACTACTAGAGGGCTACGCATGTTTACAAATCTGAAATTTGAAAAACTCCATCATTTGTCTAATTTAACTGGTTGAGTGCTAGAAGGCACTATCAGGGATTTCAGAAAAAATGAGGGTCCCTGAGCAAAAGCCAACATTTTCTTTGCTCATGTTTCATATTCAGTCAAACGCAAATAATTTTGTTTATACAGTGGAGCCCACTTAATTGGATATCTCTTAACTGAATAACCCTGTTAATTGAATATAATTTCCCAACACTAAACCATTTACCATTGTTTCCAGTACAAATCTGACCTGTTAATTGAATATAGGTTATAGAGTAAACTCCTGTTAATTGAATAAAAACTCTTGTAACCTGTTGAGAAATTACCCTGACCCACCAAGGTTTCTTTTATTTATGGACCTATTCGGTCTCAGTACATCCAATACAGGCATTTAATCTAATATATCTTGTTTGACAGAGCTCATGGAGCTCTGTCAAACAAGATATAATAGAATAAATGTTAAGTTTTATCTCTAGAATACAGGAAAGTGGCACAATCCCTGTTAATTGAATATTCCTGTTAATTGAATAATTTTCATTGCCAAAGTGGCTATTCAATTAACAGGGTTCCACTGTATAAATTTGTCAATATGCACTCTCCAATAATTTGTAATAAAACAAATTTTGTACAAGAAATTCCATCACCAGAAATAATCTAGCTCTAAACCAAATAATAATCACAAAGATAAAAGTCCGTGATTTTCAAGACTGATTCCTTGTTCTAATCACGTGAATTACTCTATCGTTAGTATATTGCTGTTCTTTCTCGACAAGTTTCTAAACCAACAATCCAAACAAGGCAGGTTTGTTTTTTAATTGATACATGATGTGGCCAGACTGTATTCAAGACTAGTTTTTACTTCATTGAAGTCAATAAGACAAGAATGAAAATATGCGTAAATGATTACTAAATTAGATTTATAAGTTTTCAAACGTTTGCTCTACAAAAGTAGTGTCTTTAAAAGTAGTGTACGTACCTTTGCATATAAATGTTGGGTCCCCTGCTTGCGTCGAACCAGAGGGCTCTGATTCTGGTATGAAAAAAGGGCACATTTCTTCTACTTCTTGACAAAAAGAAAAACAGGGTAAAACCCGCTGTTTATCGAGGTAGTAGGGTATTTTCATCGCACATATCCATTTTTTATATGCTTTCTGAAAATAAAAAAATAGGAGTCATTAATTGATTATAACAATGTAGAAAAAACCTGTAAATTATCGTAAATACACAGAACGACACGTGTGTGTGAATGGGTTAATTGATGTGGCACGAGTGCCAGCGTGGAAGGACAGAACGCGAGGCCACAGACCTTAGTTTTATCCTTCCGCGATGACACAAGTGCCATATCGATTAACCCATTTACACATGCGTGTCGTTCCGTGTTTATTACACACCATCACGTCCGTAAAAGCAATTATTAAAAGGACACTCGGTAATTCATTTGACGACTATCAACAAACAGAACACATTTTATCGCCAACCAAATTTGAGCGGGGAACCTGTATAATTATTTCGTCCCCGGAGTCCTAATGTGTTTTATGTGCCAAGTGGAACATATTGGAACTCCAGGGACGATTTTTAGCTATCGCTAGCGATTCAAATTGTAATTGCGGTGCACGATTTGTAGTGAAATTTCGCTTCTTTATAAAAATAGTCCGTCAACGATTTCCGTTCTGCACATATGTGCGGAACAGATTTTCATTTTCCCCATGGTATGGTTTAGTGTTGCCATTGATGGGGATTTCGTAGAACAGGCATGTAATAATAATCTATTGCGCACAAAAGTTCATAACTAATGTTCTGCTCCAGACAGGTTATATTTCTTTGTTTGTTTATTGGGGTTTGACGACATTTTCAATAGCCATGGCCGACAATTTTTGTCATTGGAAGAAATTTACAGAAAAGTTAACTCCCCTTAATTTACTAAACCTCAGTGCTGGAAATGAACAAAATTGACGGGTGCAGTTTTAAGCTCCCACGAAATCAGAGACGAGAGTAATTTACATCCGTAAAATGTTAGTATATGAATTTTCGAGGGAATACTGTCACCAAACACCAGAAACCTTAACCCTTTGAACCTGAGCAGCTGCTTTTCCAGCCAGGAACATGATACGTCATAACGTCATTAAATAGGATGGCTGTTCAGTAAATGTGTGGGGTAGACCTATCAGTGTTTTCAACGTGCAGCCCCGAGGCTGCACGTTGAAAATATTGATTGGTCTACCCCAAATAATATGGACTCTTCTAATTGCTGTCACTGAACTGCATGGCAGACGCCATTAGTGTTCAAAGGGTTAAATGTATAAGGAATTGCTCAAGTATGACAGTAACTTGCCACTGGCCACAGTGTGTTGCTTTCACAAAACAACACACATTCATATGCCCTTACAGTATATTAGTGCTCCACAATATTTTTCAACGAGTGCATTTTGTAGCTCCCGTAAAATAGAAATCACGGGTGCTGACGGGAGCAATTGCACTCGCACCCGTGTCATTTCCAGGACTGACGCCCCTTAATTTTCTAACGCTGTCAGTAAATTTAACACTAAGGGTACGAGAATTTCATATAAAAATTGAAATATCAAAATGTTAGCGAAGGTGTATCATCGATGTACGCATCATTCCACAATCTTCAGACATTTTTCCTGCAGAATAGCATAAACATACAGAAGCTGACTTTTGAACATTTGAGTATTATTCTCTATTGAAACCCATTTAACCTTTACCCAACGAATCGCCCGCATCCGCCTCGTAATAATAATATTATTTTTCAAAAAATTTCAACAAAACCATATCATGTGACCCTTCGTTGCAACGAGCTCGTCGGGCTCATTCCAACGTGGGGTCACATGATACGGTTTTGTTGAAATTTTTTTTTAAAATTTGAAAAAATGATGTTTAAAGTAATAAATTTTGATATCGTCTGCGTTGGGTAAAGGGTTAAATGTTTGACTATTCTCTGTTGAAACCCATCCTAAAATAAGAAAAAGGCACTTTCACCATCTTTTGATGTTCTGTAGTTTTTTTCTGCTCATTATATCAACAGCGTGTGCATTGTGACATATAATACAGACAATGCCCTTTCCATTAACTGGTAGAGTGCTGGAAGCCCTATTTTGGGCTTTACTAAAAGTGACAGGCAATAACTGTCTGTAGCTACATTTTGCTTGAGGGAGCCTTTATTGTCCCTGATATGAATCAGATGTTTTATACAATACCTTGCTCTATTACATTTAATTGGATAGTGCCTATAAGGCACTATCCAATTAAATGTAATAGAGCAGTATATGATGAGCTTTGATTTGTTGTCAGAAAAAACTCAGCACTTTACCAGTTAATATAAAATTCTAGGAGGTAAAATTTGCTAATTTTTTCCTGGAAAGAATAAAGACTTGCAAATTACTGTAAAAACACGTCCGCTAAACAAAGAGTTAAATTGGACACATACTTAGTGTTGGTAGATGTGATAATGATAGATATTCTTACTGGCGGATTATCTGTGAAGGAGTTTCTTCTGATTATCTTGCCATAAAAAACAAGTTTCCTTTTGTAACTTTTAATAAACGAAAACAACAGATAGCTTCTAGAGCAGTATGTTGTTTTCAGTTATTAAAAGTAACAAAAGGAAACTAAACTTGTTTTTATTTTCTACTGATCTCATAGCTGTTTTCTCAACAATTACTTGCTTCTAAATTGGACCTTCCTCTCCCGTCTAATAATTTCATGGGAGATAATTTTATCAAAAGTCGATTTTTCAGGACGATATAAGTAAGGTGTGCAGAGTTATATTATATCGTAAGTCAAGTTACGTGGGTTCCATTTGGTTAACTGGTCGTTCAGTGCGATGATCTATTCTGGCGAGAGGTTAACATCGTTGTGTGCCTTGTTTATTCCAGAGTAAATGTTATCAAATGATGTACTGTTGAACATACCATTAATTTAACTGAATAAACTCCAGACACGACATGGGATAAATCCAGAGCATCCTTGTTTGGATGCCATTTATATTAAATGGTTGAGGGCTAGATTATTTTTGGTGGTCTGAATTTGTTATCTAAATTTGTTTTATCACAAATTATTGGAGAGTGCCTACAGGCACTCTCCAATAATATATAACACAACAAATTTATGCAATTAAACTATTATATACGTTTGACTAAATATGAAACATGAGCAAGGAAAACATATGCGTTTGCTCGGGTACCCTCATTTTTTTGAAAGCCCTGACAGTGGCTTCTAGCACTCGACCAGTTAATGTTAACATTGTGTTGCATCCACAGCTATTTAGCACTGACACATTTTGGCCAATGTGTTAGTAAAAAAAAGTCTAACGGAATATAAACTCAGTTAACCGGTTGATCGCGTGCATGGATTTAATGTTACGTAACTACTGACGGAACGAAACAAGCGTTCTCGTGAAATTTTGTGTCCCTCATTAAACAGTAGATATACAACACCAGTTCTTTTGAGTTCTAACAATCGAAATCTATGGATCTTTGATCTAGGCTTGTTACACTCCTACAGTCAAATCTCTCTCGGCTCAGTTGGGGAAATGGTCGCATAAAAATAATTGGCCTTCCGATGATTTGTCGCGGTCCTCTAACGAAGAGGCCTACGTAAACCCCGTCCCCCGTCGGGGTATCGCTCTGCATCTCACCCTTATCTCCCAGCATTCAGTCACAAACAGTTTCATAATAAGTCTTTCGACTTTGAAACTGTGGGGCGCGCTGTTTTCTGCTCGCTATCATTGAAGTGAAGTGCGCTATAATAATGTTGAGTCCGACATAGGGAAAATGTCCTCAAGAAAAACATCAATGAACATCTGAACACCGTTCCTCCACTGATTCACAGTACGTAGGGATTCCAGAATTATTACCCAATTTTCGAATAATCAATTCGCAGCAATAATTAAATTTATTTGAGTTTTTTTTTTAATTTTTATTTTTTTCACAAATTGACGTCTAAAAGGCACTGACTCTGATTTTAACAGACAATTGCCATTTCTAGCGCGATCGGGACATCGCGCGAGTACAAAAATCCTACACAAAGCCCATCCCCCCCCCCTCCCTCTCTCTACGCCACTAGTGTTTACTGATTAAATCTGTTGTGTGACGCAGGGCTGGTAGGGACTCTCTGTGTATTACATTGGAGTACACATCGAATTTAAAACTACCTACCTCACAAGAGAACACAACAATCGTCCAAATATGCGAGTAACTAAACATTTAAACTTTGACTTCCAAACAGATTATTATCCCTCTTTGAATCGAGCCCGATGGGTTCGTTCCAATGAGGACTCCTAAGCTATGTTTTGAAGGAAAAATGTACAAGAAAAAACTAGAACGGCGATATTTTTGGTAAATAGCGCTGGCTATTCAAACCGTTACATTATGGTCGGGTTCAACAGAGAAACTCCATAATGACTTTTATTTCCAAATGAAACAAAATACTGCAGTTTGATTGGCCGAGAGGTGCGGTTTAACTTGCAACCCACAGTGGCTTTTTTTACACCGTGTTTAACCACCGCGTAAAAACAAGAATATACAAGAGCAAGCTATATGGCTGAAAAAGTACCCATTTTTAATTATTAATTCATGCGAAATTTCTGCTCGGTTATTTTAGAACAAAAATAAAAATACAGGAAATTTAATATTTTTGTGCAATAAGATATTACAGATATGGATGTCATTGGAACTGGTCTGGTTTTGTAAAGAAATTTACAAAGTACAATTGTTCTGTTAGTTTTCGCCCACAATGTAGGTTAAAGTATTAAATACACCAAAATTCTTGGAAATAAATCCACCATCCTTGTGTTTTCGAGGGTGTATGGGAATTTACACTGGTTTGGGAACTCATACACCCTTCGGCTTTGCCTCAAGTCAGCTCTCATTGGCTCAGCATATTATTAGTTATCCTTGTGTTTTCCAGGGTGTATGGGAATTTACACTGGTTTGGGAACTCATACACCCTTCGGCTTTGCCTCAGGGTGTATGAGTTCCCAAACCGGTGTAAATTCCCATACACCCTGGAAAACACAAGGATAACTAATAATATGCTGAGCCAATGAGAGCTGACTTGACTCCAAAACCATTAGAGATAAAACATATAAATTCATAGAGATAAAACATATATATTCACAAATTTCCCCGCAATAATGTTGGAATTTCACATTATTTCAGGTAATTCATCGACCGTGGACTCGTATTTCTGTCAAATGAAGACTGAATTGCTTGTCCGTTGAGCTGCTACAGGTTTCACAAGTAATTGAGCGAGTTTAAATTTACATCTACCATGTAATGGTTGAGTTCCAAAATCATTCCCCACGTAGAAAAGCTAACCAGGCATGGTGTAAATGTGGGATAACGTTCAATTTGATGTGCTCAGTAAGTTAAACAAGGTATTCTCCAGCCCGTACGTTGCAAAATCTTTTGAGTCACAATAAGCAACACGCTAGATTCTTCGGGGGACTGTTTTGTGCCCGATTACTTTAGAAGGAACGATTCTGTTTTTAACTGTATGTTTTACTGCTGTCACTTCTTTTTTAACAGTTAATAATAAAAAGTTACCAAATAGTTGATGCTATTACTCTTGTGTTTCTTTTGATCGTTATTTTGTAAACAATTACTTTAGTCGGATGTTGTTGTAGCTCATCATTTGCTCTTTGACTTTACTAGACCGGTACATCATCGGTATAATTTATTATGTTACCGATGGATATTAACTTAATTTAAATCAAAAACGTGAATAGTTTTGAAGAGTTCGTAGTAAAAGAGGGAAACAACCCAAACAAATGTGATTTAAAGAATCATGTACTCTGTAACACACCATAAACTTCGAGCTTCAATTTGAGATGTTTACGAAAAGCAAAACCACACTTAACCCGCCAACAATGAAAAGTTTCCCACCTCACTACCTAATTGTTTTCAGGGTGATGATACGTAGCGATTATTATAACAGTAAAGAGATCTGGTTTGTCGTATTCCGTCGAGTTGATGAGGTCACACGAGCCGCCTTAACCCTTTACCTAACATGAAAATCAGACACTTGCCAAAAAAAATCTTGAATAACTAATTTTTTTCATTTTTGTCTCAAAAACATAGGTTAGGACCCCTCGTTGGAACGGGCTCGATAAGCCCGTTCCAACGAGGGGTCATAACCTATGTTTTTGAGACAAGAAATGAAAAAAATAATGAAAATTAATTGGCGATTTTTGAGAATAGCGCTGGCCGGTTCGGCCCGTTACGTTAATTAAAGGGTTAACTCCACAGAATAGGACAAACCAGATCATTTTACTGTCATAATTATCTGTTTATTATATGCCGTTATGGAAATTCACCTTTCATACGAGAAATCAATATAAAAATGGTTAAGAACAATATTAGAAATTCACGTTTTTCGATAGTGTTTATTTACACAAATGAAGCGTACCTAGAAACGGTTGATAACCTTGGTGGATTCGATTGACGTTCTCCAGTGCCGTCCTCGTTCTGACAACAACCATCTGATACTGGCGAAATCGGCAAACCACTCAGTGTGATCCAGCAATAAGGATTCGATTGGTGAAAAACAAGGCGTATCATTGATAGGTATATGATGAAAATGGGGAGTGGGGAACGTACAAAAATTCACAGAAAGGCAACAACAGGTTATTCCTTGAACAATATGTCACACTGAGCTGAATTTGTGGGCATGAAATCTGAAAAAGGCGTGACAATTGGCGACGTTCATGCAAAGGAAGTGAAATCATTGAGTGCTCTGAATGTATTTGAATTTCAGACAGATTCGAAGAATGATCGCAGGATAATTAACATAATCTGTAAGAGCAATGTATTCCGGATTGTACTCGCTGGGTAATGCCATTCTCCTGGCGTTTTACTCGTGTAACTACAATACATTCTTTAAACCAGAAGTTAAAAACTTTTACTGACGTCATCAATTGTTATTCATTGGTAGAAAGTTTTCACTATCGCACGCTTAACCCTTTACCTAACCTGAAAAGCAGACGACACTTGCAAAAATAATTCTTGAATAACTATTCTTTTCATTTTTTTGTCTCAAAAACATAGGTTATGACCCCTCGTTGGAACGAGCTCGTTCCAACAAGGGGTCATAACCTATGCTTTTGAGACAAAGAATGAAACAAGAGGCCCCACGGGGCCTGAAGCGCTCATCTTGTACAGAACACAATTTAAACAGAGTCCAAGAATGAGTCTACATTAAGCAAGCCATCTCCATAGGCTACACTGTCAATCCTTGAGTCCCTCAGGAGTGACAAAAATAATCTGGGCATCATGCCTTTTTTTCAGTTGATCATAAGTAAAATATAGAGCTCCCCTATGAAGCCCCTTGATACAACCTATGTGGATTAATCTTAGTACCTCTAGAGGGTACTGAATACAAAAATTTTAATTCTTCAGCAAAATGGCCAATTCCGGCTCCCATAGAGAGCCCAAATAATAACACAGGCTCTTGATTTGAACACAGTTAAATCTGACTTCCCTAGAGATGTTGTGTACCGAATATGAAAGCATTCTGACTGTTGGATCTGAAGAAGAGAAATTGTAAAGAAATTTCTTCGAATTGCACTAAGTTCAAATTTGGGCTACCATAGCGAGCCCAAATATTAACCTATGGATCCGATTTGAACAAACTTGAATCTGACCCCCCTAGAGATGTTGTATACCAAATGTGAAAGCATTCTGACAAGTGAATCTGAAGAAGAAGATTTTTGAAGAAATTCCCTCATATTGCACTAAGTTAAATTTCATGTTCCCATATGGAGCCCAAATATTAACCTAGGCACTCGAAATGAACAACCTGGAATCTGCCCCTCCCCCCCCCCCCCTCCAGAGATGTTGTATACCAAATATAAAAGTGTTCCGACTGGTGGATCTGAAGAAGAAGATTTTTAAAGAAATTTCCTCATATTCCACTAAGTAAAAATTTGGGCTACCATAGTGAGCCCAAATATATACCTAGGGATCCGATTTGAACAAACTTGAATCTGACCCCCATAGAGATGTTGCATACCAAATATCAAAGCATTCTGACTGATGGATCTGAAGAAGAAGATTTTTTTAAATTACCCTCCATATTGAACAAAGATAAAATTTGGACTTCCGTAGGAAGCCCAAATATTAACCTAGGGACTTGGTTTGAACAATCTAGAATCTGACCCTCATAACAATGATGTATACCAAATATTAAAAGATTCTGACTGGTGGTTCTGAAGAAGAAGATTTTTAAAGAATATTCCCCATATTACCCTATGTTAAAACTTTGGGCTCCTGTAGAGAGCCCAAATATGAACCAATGAGCTTTATTTCAACAAACTTTTATCTGACTGTATACCAAATATCAAAAGATTCTGATGATTGGTTCTGTAGAAAAGATTTTTAAAAATTTTTGCAAATATGCTGACTCAGCATTTTTTAGATGCCCATTACTGAACACCCTAACATAACCGATGGCAATTTTTTTTTACTATTTAATTCTACTGGTCATAAGGATACTTCACACCAAATAAAAGCTCTCTGTTCCCTGAGGTTTGGGAAATAAGGGCATTTGAAAATATTTCTATTTTTAGCTCCCAGGGTTCCCATGGGGATGCGGGAATTTTTTTTTTTTTTTGCATGGGTCAAGTACTTATGACCCAATACTACCACAAAACAAATTTGGTTCATACCGGACCATCGGTTCAGAAAATAGAAATTTTGGGCGGGGCCAAAAATCTTAGCCCTCCTATTACAAAGCCAAATATTACTTCACGAACTTCGTTTGAACAAACTTGATTCTACACCTCATATGGAAGCTCCATAGCAAATATCAAGTCATTGTACACACTGGTTCTTGAGAAGAAGATTTTAAAAATATTTTGGAGCATTTTCCCCCACTCCCTCCCTATGGGGCTGGGCATGCTGAGTTGAACAAAAATGAAATGCCTCTTTGGGATCATCACTCACACAAACTTTCACTTGAATTGGCCCAGTGGCTTTGGAGGAGAAGAGCAAAACATGGTGTTGACGGACGACGGACGAGGACGACGGACGACAGACGGAGAGCGATGAGATTAGCTCAGCTTGACTTTGTCAAGATGAGCTAAAAAATAATGAAAATTAATTGGCGATTTTTGAGAATAGCGCTGGCCGGTTTTGGCCGTTACGTTAGGTAAAGGGTTAATAGTTGGATAGTTGAATATCCAACAGCTAACAGTTGGATATTTTACATTTATTATACGCTAAACGACAGATTATCGAAGAAATTGCGAAAAAATAGAAATCGTATCCTCCACTGTGAAGATATAGAAATTTTCACTTTCACGGTATCAATCAAAATGACGGCTTTCAAAGCATCACTTCGAGGTGAATACCAGCCAAATTATCACTGAAAATGATCAATTTGTTCTAGAAACGTATAATGAAAAGAAAATCTAGTGTTTTTGAGTGGATACCGATCATTTCCAGCAATAATTCAACACGTATTCACCTTGAACTGATGCATGAAACCCGCTGGTCCAGACATGGCCTGAAAGTCCGTAATATAAGTTTTTGGTTTGGTACGTCCTTTGAAAGGACGTACTAAACCAAAAACTTATATTACGGACCTTCAGGCCATGTTTGGACTGGAAATCTGCCAGCTGAATCAGATTGCAAGACGCTGTCTGTTCCGATTATCGGACAAATCACTTCCGCGTATCAATGATTCAAGGCGATGTTTACTTTACTTGTACTTTTATGCATCAATTCAAGGTTGAAACGAGTGGAATTATCAGATTCTTATAAAAAGCGTATAATAAAAAGAAAATCTAGTGTTTTTGAGTGGATACCGAAAAGTATCTTACTTGTGACCGAGACAAATGGTTATTTTCTCTCACGCAAGCGCTCGCGAAAAATAAAAAAATTGTCTTGGTCACTCATGAGATAATTTTCGGTATCCACTTAAAAACACTAGATATCCTCTATCCATTGTACTATCCAACCACAAATAGTTTTTAAGTGGGATAAATAACTCATTGATGTTGGATTGGCGAGAGAAAACACCCCGTCTCGGTCCTAACGGCCCTCGACTGGGGATCTTTCACTCGCCTATCCAACATCAATGAGTTATTTATCCTCCACATCTTCAACGAGTCCCCACTATTTATCGAAATTTACAAAACCAGTGCTCTAAATTTCGATATAAGCTGGGGACGAGTTAAAGATACCATATATTATATCAGCCCCCCTCCAAAGATACTTAAATACATGCAAGTACTCCCGACGCTACTTCTGTTAATGCATACCCACGCATTACCATTTTTAACGAATGGACTTAATAACCGGAAGAAGGATCCGATCATATAATAAATTATACTGTTCACTCAGTCCAGTAAGTGCGAACACTGACCACTGCTGTGAGTCTGGACAGTAGCCAACAAGAAACAACACGCAATTCCACTCCACTCTCACACACCAGCCATGGAGACGACACAGAAACTCAATCAAAATGACCCCAGACTTGTCAAACACTTGAAACGAGGAGTAATTTGGCTAACATTTCATATTAGCAAAGACTTGCTGTAGAAATGCTGATAAGAAATCCTTGCTGGATAAAATGCCATAAAATCAATATTGAGAGAAGAGAAAACATTCAGGGGGAAAAATGTCAATAACTGGGACAATAACTTCACAGACTGTCACATTTATCAAGATGCTGGGCATCTTAAAACATTCCCACAATTTGGCTAATTCTGCAGACATTTAAAAACCGACAAAGAAAATGAGTAGAACAGTGCATTTGGAGTCATAATTCCAAACCATATTTCGTGATCATTCTCTCTCCATATACTGTATTTGTCATTTATCCAATACAAAAGAAATGCGAAAAGTTTTTCCCAAACATCAGAATTTTCCTACGAAAAGAAAAAGAAAAAGAAAAGAAAAAACAAAACAAAACAAATTTATTTATTTTGATTTAACGACACCTTCGACAGCCACGATCACCTGGCATCGGACAGTTTTACGGGTGGAAGAAACCGGAATACACGGAGAGAATCACAGAGCAACGGCGAACAACTGCTAGACGACCCAACATACCAACTCCACACGAGCAGGGTTAGCACTGGTTGACGACAAGTGCACCAAGGACGTGCAGTACGCCTTAGTACAAACCGCCACCGTGCTCCCACGTGGCCAATCTGGATTAAGTGCCTTGCCCGATGACAACAAAACAAACAATAAATAAATAAAAGCCTCAAACAACAACAACAAATTTCAATCGGCACACTGAAACAGTGCTACAAACGTTGATGGGTCAGCTAAGGTGGGTGCTTTAACCCCTTACCCAACGTAACGGCCAAAACCGGCCAGCGCTATTCTCAAAAATCGCCAATTAATTTTCAAAATATTTTCATTTTTTGTCTCAAAAACATAGGTTATGACCCCTCGTTGGAACGAGCTCGTCGAGCTCGTTCCAACGAGGGGTCATAACCTATGTTTTTGAGACAAAAAATGAAAAAAATTAGTTATTCAAGAATTTTTTTTGCAAGTGTCGTCTTCTTTTCATGTTAGGTAAAGGGTTAATCTTTTTTCTGAGAGACAGGACTGTGATTACAATAGCGGACAGGAAATTCCGGTCATATCACGACTGCACCACGATCCGATCGAAATTCTCTGTCCAATTTTCTCCCCCACAATAGAGTAGAATCTTTTAACAGCAGAAAAAAGAAACGTGAGAACGAGAACTTTTAGATATGATTTTCCTGTGCTTTTCTTCATTCTGTCTTTATTTGTACAGAATATATATTATTTATAAAATCTCGAATTTACTGGTGAAAGGGTGTCGTGATCTGAACAGGATCTGATTTGGAAAGAGACCTCTTTGTGATTATAGTGCCGTACTGAAAAGGAGGGATGACTCTTGCTGTTGTATGTGTTTAAGGTACAGAAAATACGCACTGGCACAGACATTTCTTACTAAAACGTTTTTTTTTTCTTGTAATATGCCGCTGAAATATTGTTTTCTTGAAAATATATATTTATTGAACCTTGAAGAGTTTCAAGCATCATAAAAATATACAAATTTGATTTAAACTTAGTGTTGAGCTTAGGAACTGGTTAAACTGACTGGCAATAACTGATGTTATTCATTGATGGGCTCCAATTTAGTCCTTACAAGGTTGTTACGCAAGCTTTTGATTTTCTTATAAGCGATGACAGGTCGAAGATTGAAAGGTTCTTTTAATTTAGAGTTGGTTAAATTAAATCCATCTTTTAGTATTTTTGCTGTTTCGATATTCATTCTGTTGCATCTTAAAGTAATAATATCATGGCCCGACCCACCTCCACAAAACGCTTCCACACCATGGTCAGTACATCTCCTGAACATGATTCACCTCTATCAAGTTAACTTCACATTAACTCTGATTCTGGAAATTCTGCTAGTTTACTCGGAAATATGCAAAAAACAAAAGTGTAAAAAAAGATCCCTCCTACCTTGCATGTGCACAAATCTTCTTCCTCTGACCCATTAATCATTCTCATGGGAAAAGAAAAATGCTTAATGTGAAATATTTCTGTCTACTCTAACTTGTTATATCTACTGACAGTACATTCCAATAAAACTTTTGCGATTGCAGGAGAGTAGAAATGATATGGCAAAAGAAGGGGACAAAACTTCTCGCACTTCTCATCTGCTATCAACGGCAATTTTTTTTTTAAATGGCATCTTCGTGCATTGTTATCAAAATAAAAACTAAATCTGTCCGCTGACTGGCGAATTTCAAAGAAAAAGACGACATACATGTACATCCATTGTTCAGATTATGCTTTTCCTGTTGTTTCTCACAAACATCGGTTCCCCAGTCAGTTCTTGTAAGGATCAATCCCGTACCGAAGTCGACCAAATGTGAACAAATATTTCTTAAATAACTGAAAATGTTCATTCTTTGTTTCAAAAACATAGCTTATAACCCTTCATTGGAACAAGCCCGATAAGCTCATTCCAATGAGGGTCTATAAGCTGTGTTTTGACGGTAAAAACTGAAGGCATAAATTTAATAACATTTGAATAGCGATATGCTCGCTGCGTTATGTAAATACAAACATAAGTGCGAGTGAACGCGAAGCTTCTACTGCCATGAACGTTTGAATACGAACATACTCTTCGTGACCAACGGACACACGAAGGAACGGACAAACAAAGAGAGCAATACACCCTCAAGTGCTCGCCCCAACTCGCACTACACATGTCAGATGAAGCTAGGGATCATGACCCATACTCCCCTCTCACCATCAAGCCAGAATCCAGGATCTACCACTGACTTCATTGACATGATGCCATGTACTGAAAAGACCCTATTTAATTTGGTGTGGTAGATCAATTTATATTAATAAACTACATGCATCTTCCACGTCAACCCAATGATATGCATTGAGGACCTTAAACCCTCTACCTAACGAATTGGCCGCATCCGCACGCGTAATTTGCATATTAATTGGTAGAGTGCTAAATTATTTTGGGTTGTTGAAAATTATTCACGGGTCTTTGACTTGTAACAATTTATGGGAGAGGGCACTCTCCCATAAATTGTGACAAGGCAAATCCATACAGGCCAAGTAATTTTACTTCTAAGATAATACAAAGCACACTTCCTCATCGACTGTCCAGCATACGAATCAGAGAGAAAGCAACTGTTTGATATTGTATCGAATGCCCGGCCGGAGTTCTATGCCTTGAACAGCTTAGACAAATTTCAAGTGATCATGAAAAATGACAATCCCTCAACATGTGCTGCCGTCTGTAACATAATCCAGTTGTTCTTTATAAAGCGTAACTGTTTAATCAGTAATTAGAATATCCATGAACATGAATACATGAATCCATGAATTTTAAGCTCAGGGTTCAATTCATAGGCAAGCATTCAGTCCTGACTAAGAGCATAATTATCAAGCTACATATGTTTACATGTTGTGGAGGCATATTTTCACGCAGATAGTATTGTGTTCTCTGTAAATATTTGTATTTGTATATATTTCTTGAAATTTCCGTTTCATTTCCAACACTCTTCACATTTGTATGAAGGTACAAAGATTGTATTGTAATTTCAGTTACAAATTTATTCATAACTTACTTGTGCGCAATCTGCCTCATCGAAGGTGTTTTTTGCAATAAATCTAATCTAATCTAATCTAATCTAATCTAAAGAATATGAAGCTTTTATGTTGCAGTACCAGCACTTGAGAACAAAGCCCATATATGGGCTTCCAGCACTCTACCAGTTAAGCAGTACAAATAAAAATTCTAAATATTTCAAGAAAACCATATCATGAGAACGAGCTTAAATTTTTTTTTAAAAACAATAAAGTTCAAATAATAAATTTAGATATTCTGTGCGTTGGGCAAAAGGTTAAAAATTTATGACACACATCAGTTAATAATTATCAACCTTATAACCTGTTCATCCTTCAAATTGATTGAGCGCTATCCATTATAATAAATTCTGAAGCTAACTTGGTCCAGGAGTGAAAAAGGGGAAAGAACGTTGGACGAGTCAAATCAGATTAAATCGAGTTGTGTTTGGTCTTCTAAAGATTTTTACTTACTGTCGATTCAGAGCTAACCTGAGCGCAGGCGCCAGATGGTCAATATATGGATTCAGTGTTATTAACTGAATAGTCTGTGTATAAAAGCTTCGCTAGATAATGTATTCTAATGGAATGCATAGAATTCCGAAATCCACAGCACATTAGGTACATATATACTGGTATAATGAATACATCATGATCATTAATTAACATTGTCAACACTGGCATCAATATCTCTGGTTTTATCCAACCACTCAGGGATCGCGGTGGCTCAGTGGTTACGGCAATCGACTTCAAACCGAATGGTCCACGGTTCGATCCCCACGAGGGGCAAGGCGCTATTGTCCACATTGGGGCACAATGGCGCTGTGTACTAAGACGTACTTCACGTCGATGGTGCACTTGCTCTCAACCAATGCAAACCCTGCTTGTGCGGAGTTTATTCGTTGAGGAGTATGACATTACTCACCACTACTCGGTGGTTCTCTCCGGGTACTTCGGCTTCCTTCACCCGTAAAACAGTTTGACACGAGGTGACCTTTGTTGTCGAAAGTGAAAGTGTCATTAAACCCCAATACCCCAATAAGTAAATAAATAAATTCCACCACTCATGTTATAAACGCCCCCCCCCCCCCATCCCCCGCACATCGGTTCCACAGACACTGCAATCAATCAATTTCAAAAGGGTTTTATTTATGTTAACCCTTTACCCAACGTAACGGCCAAAACCGGCCAGCGCTATTCTCAAAAATCGCCAATTAATTTTCAAAATATTTTCATTTTTTGTCTCAAAAACATAGGTTATGACCCCTCGTTGGAACGAGCTAGTCGAGCTCGTTCCAACGAGGGGTCATAACCTATGTTTTTAAGAAAAAAATGAAAAAAATTAGTTATTCAAGAATTTTTTTTGCCAGTGTCGTCTGCTTTTCATGTTAGGTAATGGGTTAACAGAACCGTCCAACCTTGTTATTGACACAATTGTAGGGCTTAAAATTCATGCAAGAATCAGAATGGATTCGCGCAAATAATTCTCGCAAGGAACAAGATGAGAATCAGCTTAGATTCTCGCAAAATGTTCATTGTCCTTAACCCTTTACCTGACATGAAAAGCAGACTAAACTTGCAAACAAAATTCTTGAATAACTAATTTTTTTTTTCATTTTTTGTCTCAAAAACATAGGTTATGACCCCTCATTGGAATGAGCTCGACGAGCTCGTTCCAAATAGGGGGCATAACCTATGTTTTTGAGACAAAAAATGAAAAAAATAATGAAAATTAACTGACGATCTTTGAGAATAGCACTGGTCGGTTTTGTCCGTTACGTTGGGTAAAGGGTTAAAGGCCTGGGGAATTCAATATTCTTGCTCCCTCATGATAAGGCAACACTCTGACTTCGCAGCAGTGTCCAGTGAAGTTTTGTCTGCCTATACAGACAGCCAAGACTTCACTACAGACCGAATGTAACCTTCACCAGCAAGACCGCCAAACCCTGTATGTCGGGACATGTGTTCTACATGTACATGTAAGACAAGAAACTCACCAAAATAGAAACTAGGCCCACAAGGGTTAAACTCTAGTAAATATATAAATTTGAGTTTGCGTTTCAGTATGGAATATGTGCTGGATTTAAAAGTACTCCCGAATTTAAGAACTGAAAATTGATTCTCGCCGCAGGAGTTCGCAAGAATCAAAACCGATTCTCGTGAATCGGGACGAATTAAACCCTTTGAACGATGGTGGTATCTTCCATGTCAGTTCAATTGCAGCAAGTGGAAGTGTCCACATTCATTTCTTGGGGTAGACAAATTAATATTTGCAACGTGCAGCCGAGGGGCTGCACTTTGAATATATTAATTAGTCTACCCCGCACATTCACTCAGCAGCCATCCTACTTAACCCTTTACCTAACATGAAAAGCAGACGACACTTGCAAAAAAAAATTCTTGAATAACTAATTTTTTTCATTTTTTGTCTCAAAAACATAGGTTATGACCCCTCGTTGGAACGAGCTCGTTCCAACGAGGGGTCATAACCTTTGTTTTTGAGACAAAAAATGAAAATATTTTGAAAATTAATTGGCGATTTTTGAGAATAGCGCTGGCCGGTTTTGGCCGTTACGCTGGGTAAAGGGTTAAGCAAATTATGACGTATCATGCTTCTGGGTGGAAAAGCGGCATCTCGGGTTCAAAGGGTTAAGGCCTGAAGTTGGAAAGTTTTGATTCTATGCTTTATGTCATTACTCAAATAGATAAAGCGCCTATCTTCTACTTAGAAAGTGCACTGTAACTTATTACCAGTACACAACATCTAAATTTCTTATCCTTTACATTACGTAACGGCCATATCCCACTTGTGGTATTAACAGCTATCGTCATTCAACTTTTGCCGTCCTTTCAGTTTTTGCCTCCACAAAATAGCTTATGGGCCTTCAATAGATCGTACTCGTTCAATAAGGGAAGGGGAGGGGGAGGGGGTCATTATATAATGTTTCAGAGGGCGTTTTTACCAATTCAAGGAACCTTTTCTGAAAGTGATGTAAGTGGACGCGTTAGTAAAAGAGCTAACAAAAAGCTTACAAAAGAAAAGTGCAATATGAAACGCCTTTTTTAATTTTTTGAATCAAATAAACGTAATTATAAACATTTGTTGACGTTTACATTCGGTCCATGTGGCTTCAGACTATACACACTGATTAGGAAGACATCTTTACTAAGATTTTATTCAATATATCGTAAACATGTCCATCAATTCCATGGAAATCACAAAAACATTCACGACCACACTTGATTTTCAAAATCGCACGCTGCATGCAAAAACCGCACGTAAATTGCACGATTGTCTTCTCACTGACGCATCACAGCTAATATACTAGTGAAACCTTAGTTAAGCAAATTCAGAAGGTGCGAGCTGCAGTCTCAATTCCTTCAACATTACAGATAAAACATGAGTGCGTGCGTATGTGCGTGCCGCATAGGACGAATCTGGACCATGGTGTTTCAATAATTGCAATAAGGCTCACTAAGGAACTATGAACCGAATGGAAATATATTGTGCACCCACCACGTTAATGTTAAACAAGAGGTTCGCATCAGAGATGCTGAGATCGAGTTTTTTGTGGGGGCTAAAATGGAATTTGTGCTAGCACCCAAAACTACGGCGACTATAGGAAACAATCTACGAGACATAGGGCAAATTTGGTAACTGGATGAGGGCTAGATTATTTTTTATGGTCTTCATTTGTTATTCAGACACTCTCCAATAATTTGTAATAAAGCAAACTTATATAAACAAAACATTATTTACGTTTGACTGAATATGAAACATGAGCAAAGAAAATGTTGGCCTTTACTCTGGTACACCTGATTAGTTTTGAAAATTTGATAGTGGCTTCTAGCACTCAACCATTTAAGTTATCGTGCTGACACCACCCGCAATTCGGAATTTCAAGCAAGAAAACAACCTAAGAGGCATAGCTCCTAAAAAAATCTCGGACAGGACTGGTTTTCTGACTCAGACAAGATATTCCATAGTAGAACTCGCAGACCAAATTTGGTAAAAATTGGATAGCGTTTATGTTTTCGTGGTGACACCGCCCACAAGTCAAAAATTCAAACAGGGCAGGGCTGTTTTTTTTGGATTCACCCAAGACAATTCTCGAGTAGAACCTAGAGACCAAATTTGGTAAAAAATTGGATACCATTTGTTCAAGTCGTCGTGCTGAAACTGCCCGAAAGTCGGAAATTCAAAGAAGAAAACAGCGCAAAAGGCATAACTCCTGACAATAAAACCAGACAAGACGAATTTTCGAACTCACCCAAGACATTCCCAAGTAGAACTCACAGATCAAATTTCGTAAAATTCGATCAACATTTGTTCAATTGTCGCGCCTTCGTCAAAACATAGGTCGAATTGTTGACCCAACTCGCCCAATTATATGCTACTTTGTACAGGACGAATCGTCCATTATCCCATGATAGCTGAAACGATCATAACAGCCTTATAAAAAGTGTATCTAGACAAACTTACGCCATAAAGCCATCCAAGTTAAATGAGGATGTAAGAAGAACTAAAATAATTAACCCTTTACCTAACACGAAAAGCAGACGACACTTGCAAACAAAATTCTTGAATAAGTATTTTTTTCATTTTTTGTCTTAAACACATAGGTTATAACCCCTCATTGGAACGAGCTCGAGAAGCTCGTTCCAAAGAGGGGTCATAACCTATGTTTTTGAGACAGAAAATGAAAAAATAATGAAAATTAATTGGCGATTTTTGAGAATAGCGCTGACCGCGTTTGGCCGTTACGTTGGGTAAAGGGTTAAGTACTGTTTCTGTTGTCACATTTGAGATAAATCTCCATGAAACATAAGTAATAGGCTAAAAAACTTTAAAGTACATTTTCATATTTTTTTAGAAGTCGGAAACCATATTTCTATTTTCTTGTTGGCCATTTTCGAACTCAACGATATGCTGATTAGGGCACAAAATTAACTGTTATAGATTACGTAGTACGCGTATTGACACACACGAGGACTGCAAACAAATATGGTCCAATGTATTTTGGCAAATTTGCAACTCCAAACACGAGAATTGCCATCTTAAAGATGAATCATTGGACGTCAGGTGATAATTACAAGATAGGGCTACTCCTTTAGTGTTCTTGGTGTACATTTCATCTAACATTTCTTTAAAAAAAAGATTTTATTCAGAAAACATATACTCCGCATCTTCGTAGCCCATAAGTTTACATTGCACGAGGCGATTCAACTTGCGATATCTGAATTTGATCGTTGAACAAGCAGGTTCTGTCACATATGTAAGTTATTGTCATTATAAAAGTACAATACCCTTGACTTCAACAATGGTCCACCTAACCTAAATAATAAGTCCGATCGAAACTTATTTATTTATTTATTAGGGTTTAACTACACTTTGACAGCCAAGGTCATATCGTGTTGGTGACAGTTTTACGGGTGGAGGAAGCCGGTGTCCCCGGAGAGAACCATCGAACAACGACGAGCAGCTGCCAGCTTTCCAACATCTTAACTCCGTACTGCAGCACATGCAGGGTTAGATTGGTTGAAGACATGCCTACCATCGACGTGCAGTGCGCCTTAGTACACGGCGTCATCGTGCCCCCATGTTGACAATCGGGGTAAAGTACCTTGCCCAAGGACACAACGCGGGAGTCCGAATCGATCGCTCAGACGGTCACCCATCCAAGGACTAACCGGGCTCGACGTTGCTTAACTTCGGTGATCTGACGAGAACCGGTTACCGCAACGCCACCGCGCCCCTTCCGACCGAAACTGGCCATAACTGAAAGTTTTCACCAAAACTGACATCGGGAATATATTTATATGTATATTTTAATAGGATTTATTCTTTACTACATATGGAAGACCATTTGTAATTAAAAGTGCAAAGTTTATGAAATAAAACACTCCTAAAATCAGTTCATCCGACTATCACCATCGCGGCACCAAATCCCCAAAATGGAGGCGTCGAGGGCCCGATTTGGAGTTTGATTGGAGTACATATTGCTAGCATTGCAGAATGTATGCATGGCTTACCATTTACTTAACGTAATGGTCATAAACGGAGGGCACCTTTCATAAAATCATTATTTTTTCTATGTTTGCCTAATTTATTTATTTATTGAGGTTTTACGACACTTTAGACAGTCAGGGTCACCTCGTGTCGAACAGTTTTACGAGTGGAATAAGATGGAGTACCCAGAAAGAACCAACGATTAGCGATGAGTAATTGTCAGACCCCCCCCCCCCCCCAACGTTCAAATTCCACACACGCAGGGTTAGCTTTGGCTGAAGACAAGTGCACCACCGACGTGCAGTAGGCGTCAGTACACAGCCCCACCGTGCCCAAAGTGGGCAATCGGGATCAAGTGTCTTGCTCAAGGACACAATGCGGTATGTTTGACTAAAAACAAAGCTTATGACCCCTCACTGGAAAGAGCTCGCTGCAATGGTGGTGGGTCATAAGCAGTGTTTTGAGGCAAAAAATGGAAATTGTTTGGTGTTCAAGAATTTCTGGCAAGTGACCTCAGCTATTACTATCAGGTAAACGCTTATAATATAAAAGTTTTTCAATAGTGATGTTCGTCAGGTTCTGAAATTATCAACTGTGCTAAAAATCGGCTGCAGTTTACACGGCATAATGAACGTTAAAGACATGGGAATCTGTGCATGATGTAACAGAAAATGATATTGGTTACGAGACAAATTTCTTATTCAGTCCATAATTAACTGCATTATAGAGTAATGCCAATCGAAGTACAAAGCTGTTACACGAGCTTAACTTCACCCCGCCTCAATGTTCGACTCTCCATTATTTCTTTTCACGACAGACAAAACAGTCCTGAGAGAAACTGCATTTTCGTTGTCTTTTTTCTGTGTCCTCGCAAAAACATGTTTGTCTCTGAGAACAAACGAAAAAATCAAGTTCCCTACAAAAGCGATTAAACAAGACTGAGGAGGTGTGTGTGTTTGTGTGAATGGGTGAGTGTGTGTGTCCCTCTGTCTGTCCGTCGTGTCATAGCCAGAACAGGTGACAAACTCGTGACATGGGAGGAGGGAAAGTAACCTTGGTATAAATAAAATATACCCAAAGTAGCTTGGTGTACCAAATGTTCACCACTCGTGGTGAACATTTGGTACACCAAGCTACTATGGGTATATTCTATATATTACCAGCGTCCGTCATTGATTTTTAGAGAGCCCTCCCCGGGACATTGATTTATCAAATATGCTAAGTAAATATTCGAGAGTGCTCAATTAGCTACTGCTGCATGTATTATACGAGTGTTGTGAAGTTTTAGGGCAACTAGACAAGATTTTAATTAAGCACGCGCTTCTTCCTGAAGTCCTCGCGAGGAGAGGGGAGCACTACTAAAACACACCAAGATTGATAACTTCAGAATTCTTTTTAACACTGATGTCAGAAATTCCAGAATTCCAGGTACCACATTTATTCTACAATGGAGCTATGAATTTAACCCTTGCCTAACACGAAAGGCAGACGACACTTACAAACAAAATTATTGGATAACTAGTTTTTTTATTTGTTGGGTCAAAACATAGCTTATGACCCCTCATTTGGAACGAACTCGTTGAGCTCGTTCCAGTGAGGGTCATAAACTATGTTTTTCAGACCAAAAAAAAAAAAAATAATGAAAATTGAAAGGTGATGTTTTGGAATAGTGTTGGCCGTTTTTGGCTGTTACATTTTGTGAAGGGTTAACCGATTAAATCTTCTTTGAAAGAGTTTATCGAACTTTGTTCAGCAAGAGGATCGTTGTTAGAGGATCTCCCTGTCATCAATCGTGCGAAGTTTCAAAACGTTTGGCCTTGTGGTTTCAGAGGAGAAGATTTTTCAAAATCCACCAATCAGAATCAGAGAACGCCTCTGGCGGCCGCGTTTTCCATCCGACGGGAACAAAATGAGGACTGTTCTTAGAGGACCTCTCATAGATCATTCCTGCCAAGTTTAGATTACACCGGCTCAGTGGTTCCAGAGAAAGAGATGAAAATGTGTTTTCCCATAGTGTTTCTATAGTAACTATAAGCCGCAATTGCGGCCATGTTTGCAACTCGATCACCATTAAATGAAGATTGTTGGTAGAGGGTGTCCCAGTCATCAATCGTGCGAAGTTTCAAAACATTTAGCCTTGTGGTTTCAGAGGAGAAGATTTTTGAAATCCACCAACCAGAATCAAAGGATGGCTTTGGCGGCCATGTTTTTAATCTGACGGGAATAAAATGAGGATCGTTTGTGGAGGACCTCCCATAGACCATTCCTGTCAAGTTTGGGTCACAGTGGCTCAGCGGTTCCAGAGAAGAAAAAAATTTACGGACGACAGACGAAGGACGGCGGACGACGACGGACGCCAAGTGATGGCAATAGCTCACATGGCCCTTTGAGCCAGGTGAGCTAAAAAGGCATATGAAGCCACATCGATCGTTAGAATTTAGACCATCAAGTTGTAGTTGGAGGTATGTGATAAAAAAGAATGATGAAGAACCTATTATGCCCCTACTTAGAAGTCACAAATATTCGTCCGAATGAAAATCCACGCATTGTGTCAGATCTTGTGATATTCCTCTTGCCCGTCCCTGGATAGCTAGCTTCCCACAGGCGCACATGGGTTTGTTAGTCTTGTACAACTACACATTACAAATGGCTATCTGGAACAGAAGTCACGAAATATATGGAACAGAAGTCCGACGCGCCAATTAATGGACCATCGAACCCCGTTGTTATTCAGGCTCTTCAATTATGTGGGGATTGTGGAGGGGAGAGGTATACGTACAGAACAATACCCAGTTAACAATGCAAACATTCTGTGAACAAGCATGGGTACAATTTCAGCTAATGGACTTCCGGTTCGTACTCGAATGTCCATTAGCTCAAACTCTACTGTTTACACAACAAGCCACTATCCCTGTGACGTATGTATAATCTTTTACTGTGCCAGTCAGAATGAATTTTGAGAGCAGAAAAAACTTTATACAATTTTTCGTGGCTGATCATACCACCCATTGTCGGTACTTTTGGAAGTGTCTTAAAGCGCTTTTCGAATAATGACAAGATATAACCACAGTTACTGGAAGTTGTAGCTGCAACCACTTTTTTCACCGATAACAGTGAATGCACCACGTCAGTCCTGACCCCGTGTTACACATACAGTCGTCTATACAATATAGACAAGTAATGAAAGCCTATTTTGCCCTGACCGGTACCCCCTTCCCAGTTCATTTGTGAATTCGTTCATTGAACCAAGATTCATCAACAAAGTTTTCTTGTACAGCTATCCACAAGGTATTTAACTTCATGTTTATCATAAATTAATAATCAAATCATCATACTACGGCTTCTTTATTTGATAAAAAAAAAACTCCCAGTTCGACTTTTTTGCTCGCGACTCGACGCCATTGGAACAACAATGATGACGTAACGTTTCTAATGTCTAAAAATACCGTCTAAAAATGATTGCGGAATATTGAAACAGATCAAGTTCTTGTCATCTGCTTTACAGTGATAGTCGGTGAATTTTTAGACTGCAGTCGTATGTTTTATGCTATTTATGATAAGAAAAAGGAAGTACTTAGATGTTGGACATGTCTGCAGCAGTGTCTGCGTGTGCAGAAAATGTGCAGCTGATGTTACGGTTAGTTCAAAGGAAAAATTTAAATAAATAAATAAAGTCTACCCACATTTATACACCTCATTAGTGTCGCTTATTTCGTTCTCTCAGGTTATTTGACTTTGGAAATGCGCCGCAATCTAGGGGTGGCGCCCAACATTCACCCGATGTAGGCGTATGACCCCCACCCAGGGTGAGGGGGGGGGGGGGGGGGGCTAGACAATTTATTTATTTATTGGTGTTTAAGGTCACATATTTTTGCCCACAACATGAGTATCAACTCAACACCAGGGGTGAGCGTTAATAAGCCATGTTGCCCATTTTAGAGAGGGTTTGCACCTCCCAAGCATTGGTGATTGGGTCCTATTTTACCAGTAAAACAGAGCCTGTTTACCGCAGTGAACAGGCACTGCTTCACTTCACGGGGTTCCCGCGGGCAGGGGTCTGGAAATCCCCGAGCCGACCATGGTTTGGCCAGATGTGTATCATTTTTGTTTTAATTGGGAAAAAAGTCACAATAGACTTATCCATGAATCTAGAGGCAAGAAAGCCAGTAACTGCGAGCAGCCAAGTTAACATAAACTACAGATTCTGAAGATATCTTCCAATAATATAACAATACCATGAGTTTGGAGGGCCTTGCTGTTTATTACCGGCTCGAAAGGAATGAATAAAAGCCCGAGGTTTTATTACCGGCCCGAGAGTCGAGGGCCGTTAATAAGGCAGAGGGCTGTTGATCTTCATCCACCAAGCGCCCAGTCGCGTAGATAGCTTTTCGCTGGCGGAGGGGCAAGCCCAAAATTTTCCAACAGACCGAAAATTTTCCGACAGTGTAACAACAACAAAAACCCAAACAAACAGAAAGAATCTGTTGTTTACTGCAAATGTACTGAAAATTGGTCTTTTTTACCCAAAATTTATCCAAAATGGCATGTTTTTACCCCCAAAGCCAGCATTTTAATGTTATTAGGCATAAATTCGCCTAAAAATGGTCCCAAAAAATTTCCGAAAAGCTTCTGGTGGGGGGCCTCCGCCCCCGGCCCCCTTTATCTACGCCACTGCAAGCGCCGCATCTGAAAGTCTATGCCTACAAGCCCCCCCCCCCGCCCCGCCGCATCTGAAAGTCTATGCCTACAAGCCCCCCCCCCCCCCCCCACTCCCATTCACCAGCTTCTAGTTTTACGTTTCACTCATCATGCAAGTAGCAGATAATTTTTCATGTAGCCAGTTCAAGTCTGGCAATTGAGGAGGAAGAACGTTTGCAGCAGTAAGTAGAAGGGGTCAAGGGGAACGGCGTTCCCCCAAGAGCATCACTGGCCTTGCCTCCCCACCGACTCCCAAACGCACACACAAATGCCCGCAGTGGGTTTTCTAGAAAGGTTTTTCTTTTTTTAAAAAAAAATGTCTCCGGGAAAGATTTTGGTTGAGACCCCGAGATATCTTAATCGGCCAAGTGCTTCGTCTGAATAATATGTGCCTACAACAAGCCTCGCCGCTCCCAACCCATTCACCCCCCCCCCCCACCCTCGCTCCACGTTTCAACCAGCATGTAGTGGGCCTAATACACTATTATGATTAATGTTGTCCAGCATTAAATTTAAATGTTGTCAATGTCACGATTCCTAGCTGGCATTGTAAAAAAGAGATGCGATAGAATTTCCTTTTTTATACAGGCCATGAGATCACTCTCACCCCTCCCTGTCTGTCATATAGGCCTATAGCCTAGATCTAATACCCTTTCCGCCCGCCAATACATATTCCTTTCAAAGCTTCCTGCATTTTCAACTTCTGACAAGGTAGCGCTGTCTTAAATTAACCACCAGTTTTTTTTTATTAAAGTTCGGACAAGTTGGTTGTGCCTTGACAATAAATAGAACTCGAGGACAGGGGTGGAACAATTGTTCTGCAGGGAAGACTCTTACATTATAGCCCACATCAATTCTTCTGTTCTGACGTCTGCAGCACAAGAACAACGCAGTGCGTAGTTTCGCTTTCCGGGCTAACTTTTGTACAACCTAGCAACGAAATGTCACGCCATCATTGTTGTTCCAATGGCGTCGAGTCGGGGGCAAAAAGTCGAACGGAGAGTTTTTTTTATCAAATAAAGAAGCCGTAGTATGATGTTTTGATTATAAATTTATGATAAACATGAAGTTAAATACCTTGTGGATAGCTGTGCAAGAAAATTGTGTTGATGAATCTTTGTTCAATGGACGAATTCACAAATGAACTGGGAAGGGGGTATCGGTCAGGGCAAAATAGGCTTTCATTACTTGTCTATATTATATAGAGTACTGTATGTGTAACACGGGGTCAGGACTGACGTGGTGCATTCACTGTTATCGGTAAAAAAAGTGGTTGCATCCACAACTTCCAGTAACTGTTGATAGAACACGATTTGCTCTTCCAAAGAACAGGATCGACAGAATGAATTAATTGTGTGTTAAGTTATATGATAAGACCTCACCCCCATCAAACACTTCCAATCATGACTCGACATTGTTGGGAATCAAAAGCGAAACGTTATCATAGAATTATTTTGGACATTTATCAGATCCACTTGAACCCTATCCTCTATCTAATATTCTTAATTGAAAAAGAATGTGAACTGAGCCTGTTCCGGGGGAGAGTTGATAGTGAATAAGCCAGAGCTGTAGACACGCACAACTATACTGCATGTGACTCTCCAAGGAACTCCAAAACCAAAAAATACTAATTGGAATTACATTCTCGGAGTTCCAATGTATCAGTTGCGGTGTCCACGGGGATATCTTAAACGTTTTATTAACAATAAATCAATCAGAAGGTTGAACATTACTCCCATTGGCATCCACATAACTTATGTCAGTTCACTGTAAGAGTCACCTTCATAACCTGACAAGCACTTTAATATCCAGTCCCAGAGAGCCTGAAACGATATTACAGAAACAAGGAGAGATGTCAAGATCTATAATGTAAAAAGATTATTGAACTCAATATGTACGTCACCACAACACAGATATGTCCGATCACGCAGACTTTTTTACATTTACGTATATACTTAAGTGGCTGTGGGGGGATGAGGTTAAGTATGGTGTAGATGGTTGAGAGGATGTCCGGTCCCGATTTTAATATCTCAAGAACGCAGATCTATCCCACCAAGTAGTCTTCTTTATAATTACGTGTATGCTGGAGTGTTTGCGGGGAGATGGGCATTTGTATTCAATAGGTGTAAGTTGAGTGGAGATGGTTGCGGTTGGAGTCTGAATGAATGAGTGAGTGAGTGAGTGAGTGAGTGAGCGAGCAAGCGAGCGAATGAGCGAGTCTTGCGCGCGCGCGCGTGCGTGGTGCGCAGGGCTAAAAATAAGCGGTGTCGCGTCGCTTTTTGCTATGCAAAACTTGCAAAAAGCTACACAATGTTCAATTATGTATAGCATTTTGCGATACAAGATAATCAACTGCAGCCTATTAGGCTGCAGTTGATTATCTTGTATCGCAAAATGTAAATGAAAATTTGCAAACAAATTTGAAAACTAGTTCACTGATGCTTTACTTCTGATTGTGAAACATTCTAGGCATAACTCAGGTTAACTCTCCATCAAGCATCATTAGCAACTTCATATGTAAGATGAATTCTATTGGTTTAACTTCTTCCTGTTTTTACAACATTTTGCATAAAATGTCCATTAAAAATAACTTCAAGCCCATCTAATTAAAAATCCCAACTTCCATTTTGAGAACTCGGTGAAACAACCACGACGTCATTTGAAAATATCCTAGTCCATGCAACCCTTAAAGGCAGTTCAGTTAAAAAAAACATAGTAAATGTTTCATGTGTTGCAGATCATTTGGAAATGCCCAGAAATGGATGGAAACTATTCTATCTACTTGGAAGAATTCAATACAGAATAGCACAACATAACTCCGGTATACAAAAATAGCTATGCAATTTTTACAAAATGCTATTCATTTTTTGGAAATGTGTAGCATTTTGCTACGCATAGAAAAAAAAGTTATTTTGAGCACTGGCGGTGCGTGTGTGTGAAAGAAGCAAATCGTTTCCCGAGTGTCATCTGCAATACCGACGCATTGCAGATGGCACATTAATGCACTCTGAGAACAAAATGTCATCGGTGCTTTGACAGAATAGTACTTCAAAAGAGGCAACAACTAACACATCACAGCACAGTCAGAATTTGGTGAATTATTTACTGAAATCAAGATGACATTTATACGGCTGACTTATCCTTTTATTACACGCCTGTTCTATGAAATCCCCATCTACAGCAACACTAAACCATACGGAAAATAAAAATCTGTTCCGCACATATGTGAGGAACGGAAATCGTTGACGGACTATTTTTTAAATAGAAGCGATATTTCACTGGAATTTTCTACAAATCGTTCAGCGCAATTACAATTTGAATCGCTAGCGATAGCTGAAAATCGTCTCCCGAGTTCCATCGTGTTCTGTGTGCCAGTGGGCACATAGAACACACTAGAACGCAGAAGACGAAATAGTAACACGGGTTCCCCTCGCAGATTTGGTTGGCGATAAGATGTGTTGTTTTTGTTGATAGTTGTTAAATGAATTGCTCAGTGTCCTTCTAATAATTGTTTTTTTTTTATAGACGTGAAGGCGTGTAATAAACACAGAACGACACACACGTATGAATGGGTTAATCGATGTGGAACTTGTGCCATCGCGGAAGTATAAAACTCGAGGCCTGTGGCCTCTCGTTCTATCCTTCCACGCTGGCGCTCGTGCCATATCGATTAACCCATTCACACGCGTGAGTCGTTCTGTGTATTTACCCAACACGATTAGAGAACAATATTTGCAAACCCCTCCAATACTTTTCATTAAACAGAGGCCATAAGCTTTGCTTCTGGGGTAAAGGATCCAGAATTAGAGATAGGCGTTGTTGGAATTTTGAGTTCGGTATCGTTTTCGGTATTTTTATGAATGTATACTGCGATATTGGTTCGGTATTCGGTATCTGACTTGACTGAGATTCACAGATAGAACCAAAGTGGATTTCACACCAGGAAAATACAGAATACAAAAGCCACTGTCAGTGAGCTCAACATTCTTTTGCCATCACAAATCGTATCAAATTATGTGACTTGTTCCAAAGACACCATAACCTTTAAAGTCCTATTTCAGGCTGTTGGAATCTCAGAGCTTTGCCCTTAACATGTCATCATTAGTAGGTCATGCTGACAATAGACAAATCACCTGGGCAGCGATTTCTAGGCAAGTCTTGGCAGCCTGTTAACGCAGCCAAGACTTGTCTTGAAGTGACAGCTAAGCAACTGGGCATCTTCAGATTGTAGTCTAGTGTGAATTCAGGACAACTTTCCCTGTACCTTAAGGGTTAACCCTTTACCCAACGTAACGGCCAAAACCGGCCAGCGCTATTCACAACAATCGCCAATTAATTTTCATTATTACTTCAGTTTTTTGTCTCAAAAACATAGGTTATGACCCCTCTTTGGAACGAGCTCCTCGAGCTCGTTCCAATGAGGGGGTCATAACCTATGTTTTTGAGACAAAAAAATGAAAAACATTAGTTATTCAAGAATTTTGTTTGCAAGTGTCGTCTGCTTTTCATGTTATTTATTTATTTATTTATTTATTTATTTATTTATGTTTTAAGGTCATATATTTATGCACAATGGCTAATCATGACCGTAACAGTTTTATGGGTGGAGGAAGTCGGAGTACCCGGAGAGAACCACCGAGCAACGACGAGCAGCTGCCAGCTCCCCAACATCGTAACTCCGCACTGCAGCACAGGCAGGGTTAGATTGGTTGAAGGCATGCGTGCCATCGACGTGCAGTACGCCTCAGTACACAGCGTCATCGCGCCCCGACGCGGGCAATGGAGATGAAGTGTCTTGCCCAAGGACACAACGCGGTTGCCGCAGGTGGGATTCGATCCAAGGACCTATCGGCTAGCAGCCTGCACCTCTACCTACTGAGCCACCGCTCTCCCTACTTTTCATGTTAGGTAAAGGGTTAATAAAACTGAAAAGAAAATCAGTCACGTCTTTCATGGAAAACCTCAACTGCTATCAAGCCTGAATAAGTCTTTATAAATAGCAAATGTAGGAAAATTTGAAAATTCAGATGGTTTCGGTATCCAATGATTGGCTCGGTTCGGTTTTTCAGTATCCCCATGATATCGGTATCGGTTCGGTTTTTCGGTGTATTTCCCATCTCTATTCAAAATATTATATATTTCCTTCCATACCCTAGTCTACGGTTCCTGGCTGGAATGTTGTATTAAGTTATGATATGAAGGAGAGAGTGGGGTCAAAAATAAAATTCAAATAATGCTTTTTGCGTGCAGAACAGTCCAATGTCGCACGTTTTTACCTGCCGGGGTAATCTGTCTGCGTAATTAAATACGAGACCTTGTCTCTATGACCCAGAAGTAGCACTCTGTACCCACAGAGCGATACACATTGAACTCGTGTGTTTATTTGTTTCTTCAAAGCAATGGAAGTCCGCGGGAATCCGAAATATCAATCTGTTTGCTGGATGTCAATGGAACTTGACGACGTTACAGTGCACTTGTCGGGAGTTGATGGAGGAGCAATTAAACAGAACGTTCTGACAATTTGTGCCACAAATGAAAAAGCTTACTGAGAACCTCTATTCAACACACTCATTCAAAGTGATGTAACTAATTCCGAACATGGACATAAGATATTTGCTCTCACATACAACACATGGAACACTTCCGGAAACTAGCGTTCAGCTCAGTATGCGGTCAATGTGCGTTCGAGTATGGCTTTATTAATGAAGAAAGAACATCTGGGGTCGCATAATCTGAATAGCTTTCATTCTAGTTAGTCAAGGCCAAGCGTCGCGAAAATGAGGTGTGTGTCTGGGATGGGGGTGGGGGGGGGTGGGGGGTGTGAGTTAAACCTCAATAAGTTAAAAATTGGAGGTTAACGTCTTGTTTAACCTCCACCATTTTAGGGTACATCGTAAAAAACACGTCAGTGTTTACACCGTTGATAGTATAAACGGCTCAACTCCCTAGAAGGTTTTCTGTCTGGAGGGGTTCGTTGCTGTGTAGAGATGAGGTCTCTAATGAGGAGGTGCAGGCCCGCAGCAACGTGCAGCTTGTCTTAAATATACCTTTAACCCCTTACTGTTCACAAGAGTTCAGCAGAGTATTAGCACCACAAGATAATTTATTCTATGTTGTTATAACACAAGATGGAATTTTTTTTATAACAACGTAGTTAAGTTGTTATAACAAGATAGATCAGTTGCGCGACGTATTAGCGACTCAATATTTCCTCCTAAGCTGTTATAACAAGATAGCTGAGCTGTCATAACAAGATCGCGAGATTGTTACAACCAGATAGCTAAGCTACCTTGTTACAGCAAATTAGGAATCTTGTTATACTAACTTAGCTGTCTTGTTATAACAACTTGGTCTAAATTAGTGTTTGGCGCGAATATGCTAACGTACCAACGAACATCTGACTACCTTCAAAGACAAATGTTTGTCGGCAATTCATCTCATTCAAAACTAACGTGTTGTTGAACATGCAGGGAGCTGTAAAAATCCAAGAATGGAAACATGCATTCGAACACCGTAAATCCAACAGCAAACGTAACCAACATCTCAGGAATTATTATAGTTTATTAAGGTGCTATATAAAAGTAAGAGAATTTTGTTTATTTTGAAATTCCCACCTCTGATATTCCTTAAATTCAAATTAAATATACACATATTATACATCAAAATGAAAGTTGAAATGTATAGAACAAGAGACGCATAGTTTAGTTTAGTTTAATAGTTTAATGCATTACACCATAATGGTAGTTGCACAATACAGACATAACAAATAAGAAGAATTAGTAAACATGATATATAATATAAAGTACTAATGACTTTTTTCTTTAACAAGGTGATCTAACTTACATAAGAATGGCCAGATCATGTTAGAAATAATATTAATCGATTTACTATCACAGTTTTTCAATATATAATAGTATTTCTCCGAATCATTTAATTGTTCAAATTCTTTGTTTTCTTTTATAATTTCTTCGAACCCCGTTTCCCTAATTTCGACATATGCCTCACAATACATAACAAAATGTTTTTCGCTCTCTATTTCACACCTGGAATCTCCTATCATTTAGGGGCATTGGGGGTTGTTTATATCTACCCTTTTCTATTTCTAAATTATGGTTGCTAACCCTAAGTCTAGTAAACAGTTCACGGGCCTGTCGAGATCTGGTGATTTTCAGATAAGGTTCAAGCTTGTATTCATTTTTAACTAATCGATACGTTCGTAACTTATTACTGCCTTTCATTTTGTCATCATTAAACATATCTTTAGTAAATCTTTCTCTATGCTGAGATTCTAGTACATCTTTCATGAATTTTCCATTACTATTGGTTAACGTATTAGCATCGGAAACTTTGATATTGTAACGAGATAACTGAGTTTTCGAAAGTTTACATTTGAGTGACTCCTTGAATGAGTTGGAGAGTATGTTATCGCCAGCAATTTTGGATAATTTATCGACATATTTATGGAGAAGTAAGATAGCATCGTTCACAAAAGGATATCTACTCAACTCTCCCCGTGTTGCATTATTAGATGCTTTTCTATTCAACATTAATATTTGTTTACAAAATTTCAAGTGGACTTGTTCACAGGCTGTAGTGTCCGCAAAAGGAGTATTAAGGTCAGGAGACCATATCTCGCAACCATATAATAAAATAAGCTTAATCAATTTATCAAAAAGTTTACATTTCACATCAAGAGTTAAGTCAAGTGACTTTCTGAGAGAATTTGTAAGGAAAAACATTGCTTTCGATCCTTTTGTACTTAAATTCTCTTGAACTTGTTTTGTGTTTCCATTGTATGTGACCTAAGTATTTATATTGATCTACGATATCTAATTTCGCTGTTCCAATAAAAAACGTAGGATCTTTTCTATCTTTCGTATTTTTGAAAATCATGCAGTTTGTTTTATTAATGAGGGCGCGGTAGCTCAGTAGGTAGAGGTGCAGACTGCAAGCCGAGAGGTCCTCGGTTCGAATCCCACCTGCGGCAACCTCGTTGTGTCCTTGGGCAAGACACTTCACCCCCATTGCCCATGTGGGGGCACGATGACGCCGTGTACTAAGGCGTTTTGCACGTCGATGGTCAGCATGTCTTCAACCAATCTAACCCTGCCTGTGCTGCAGTGCGGAGTTACGATGTTGGGGAGCTGGCAGCTGCTCGTCGTTGCTCGGTGGGTCTCTCCGGGTACATAAATATGTGACCTTAAACATCAATAAATAAATAAATAAATTGTTTTATTAATATTGACACTAAATTTGTTTTTATCCGCAGAGTGTTCTAACTTCTGAACACATTTATTCAATCCGTCTGATTACATAACCAGGTCATCGGCACAAAGTAGGTGATTGAGTCGTCGTCCATTCACATTAACTGGTGAACAGGATTCATCAAATATCCCACATATGTCATCAATAAAAATTTTGATAAGAGTGGAGGATATAGAACATCCTTGTCTAACACCCACTGTTGAGAGTAAAGGTGGGCTCAATCATACAGAAGTATTTACAGAATAGTAACTGGACTCATAAAGAGAGCTATGAATGTGTAATCAACTCACAAAGTTGACAGCAGGCACCAATGGTTGCTGGAGGTCCGCTACCGCATTCGTACCAGAACTGATAATACAATAATATTTCACGAGAACAACTTGTGGCATAATGTGCTTCACATATCCAAGAACAATGCTTGGGCATTAAAATCCTTCAAAACACAGCGACAGAGCTTCATGGGGGTAAATTCCTAAACTGAAGGCTTTGGTTACACTTGGTTTTACTTTCGATTTCCGGCCAACGTCATCAGACGGAAAAAGCAACGAAAAACAACGCTTTCTAAAATCAAATAATGAGTTCTATGCAAGGTATCATGAAACCTGTTGAAACTTTTTAGAAATACGATTTTGTTTTTCGATGGTAATCCGTGGTATCGAGTGCTTTGTGCATGTCCATCGAACATGGAATCCATCTTCAATGAAAAATGCAGACAGTGTTGTCCTTTTCCCAAATGCAGTCCTATCGCTGCACACTAAAGTGTTTTGAATGCCTAGTTTTGTTCTTGGATATGTGAAGCAAATTTGGCCACAAGTTGTTCTCCGGAAATATTTTATTATCAGTTCTGGTATGAATACGGTAGCAGATTTCCAGGAACCAGTGGTGCCTGCTGTCAGCTCTATGAGTTGATTACATATATGTTTCGTGTTCTATACACCCCAACCTTCATTGTGATGTATAATTTATGTATATGTAATTCGAATTTAAGGAATATCAGAGGTGGGAATTTCAAAATAAACAAAATTTTATTACTCATATTGTAGAGGAAAAACGTGACTGTTAAGGTCGTTGTAGAGGGTGTTTATGAGCCAAAAAATCCGCTACAATATAGCACCTTAAATATTTTCATAACAGTTCCAGAAGAAAACATTTCCAAACGAAGATATTCCTAAGAATACTCAATGATGGCGCAAGTGTCTGACTTAATATGATTGATAACTTGGTGTTATGTCAAGCAACTTCACAACCCGTTTTCTCATGGCTGAAGGGAGATAATGTGAGGAAATTTTATTTTCACCACTTTGTACATGAACATGGACTTGTATCAAAGTCTCGCGCTTGTCAATTAGGTCAAAACGCCGAGACCCATGGGGAAGCGGCTCCTACCTTATTGATAAGACTAAGACCGTGATATATTTTCACGAACATTCACGCGATGGTAATAATACGTATTTAGAACAGCACATGGGAAGCGAATCACCAATTAAACACATAAGAGAGCATTTCCCACCCGCTGAATGTTTCCATTTTGTGATGAAAACAAAAAGCTGAAGGAAACTTATTACTCATTAACCCTTTACCTAACGTAACGGCCAAAACCGGCTAGCGCTATTCTCAAAAATCGCCAATTACTTTTCATTATTTTTTTCATTTTTTGTCTCAAAAACATAGGTTATGACCCCTCGTTGGAACGAGCTCGTCGAGCTCGTTCCAACGAGGGGTCATAACCTATGTTTTTGAGACAAAAAATGAAAAAAATTAGTTATTCAAGAATTTTTTTTGCAAGTGTTGTCTGCTTTTCATGTTAGGTAAAGGGTTAACCGCAGGATGTAACGCGGTGGTCTATGAGCGGAAGAGTTTACTACAGCAAGAAATCGTGTGCTTTCTCCCCGAAATTTCAAATACCCGTCGGTTGAAAAACCGCCTCAATGTGTTTTTGTAATAATTCATTTTACCGACATATCATTATTATATTGCCACTTTCATGGAGAATAATGAAGCGTGCTAGAACAAAAAGGTTTACATAGGAGTGATGCCTGCACAATTATGTCAAAATTCCGAAAATTTAAGCTGCCAATAATGCAGCTAAGGATTTAACCAATTCAATCTTGTTTAACAGAGCAATAAGATGGAACTGGTTATTTATTATTATTTATCATGGTTTAACGACATTTTAACAGCCAAGGTCATATCGTGTTGGCGACAGTTTTATGGGTGGAGGAAGCCGGAGTACCCGGAGAGAACCACCGAGCAACGACGAGCAGCTGCCAGCTCACAAACATCGTAACACCGCACTGCAGCACAAAGGCAGGGTTAGATTGGTTGAAGACATGCGCACCATCGACGTGCAGTACGCCATAGTACACTGCGTCATCGTGCCCCCATGTGGACAATTGGGGTTAAGTGCCTTGCGCAAGGACACAACGCAGGAGTCCGAATCGACAGCTAGGGTTCCGCTCCACAGTTTTCCAGGCATTTACAAAAATGACATGCCATACACTCTCCAAATGCAAATATTCTGTAACTTAGTTATCTAACACATTTGATGTATTACATTTCCCAAATCCACAAAAAAACATATAATACTATCTGACAAAGTAGAAATAAATAATCTGAATGTGGGTGAAATAATTCATTGTCAAAGGCAAGACTTAAACCTGCAAAATTGCATGAAAAAATGCCGAAACCAGTTATTTTCAGCCACCCAGCAGCCTCAAAAACAGAATTTTCCATTTTCCCACCACCACCCCCACCTACCTACCCCTGGAGAATAGCATCCCCTGTTTCTAAAATACAAAAAAAAGTAATATATGTTTTCATTCCATTTTTTAGTTACATGTCTGGTAACAAACCCGTGTAAAAATGACATTTTAAAAAATAGTCAATTTTTCGAAGCCAATGTTTCCCATAATTCATCAGGTAATTTACCCCTGTGCATCAGACATCAACTTTGGGACCAAAACTTCAAATTCTCTTGTCCAACAGATGGCCCAAGGTAATCATATATCTGATACTAAAATATATATCTTCAATTTACATGACATTAGTTTCAACATATGCCCTATGTTTAGAATTTCACCCCTGTGCAATAGTGCGTAACTGCAGAGCGGAACCTCAGATGGTCACCCATCCAAGGACTAACCGGACTCGACGTTGCTCAACTTCGGTGATCTGACGAGAACCGGTTACAGCAACGCCACCGCGCCCCTATTGAATTGGTGAAATTTCTAGTTGCAATAAGAGTGAAATTTGAAGGCAGGCAGTTTCACAGAGCTCAGCGAGCCTCCAGATTTCACAGAGCTCAGCGAGCTCTGTCAAATAAGATTGAATTGGTTAAATTTCAAGTTTCAATAAGAGTGAAATTTGGAGGCCGGCTGACAATGAGGTTTTTTGACACAGTGAGTAGAGGATTAATCTATGGGCCTTTAGGGAATTCGTATCAGTTGTCAAAGGTTAGGAGTAAAAGTAGAAGTTCGGTGCGATATATAATATGCATGAAATATTTCTAAAATAGACGCTAATAAGCGAAAACGCACCTTGAGTCCGTCGAAAAACCCGCCATTTTGATTGGACGCTGACGTAAATTCCCGGTCTGAGTAACAATGACGAATTATATATTTTTTAACCCTTTGAACTCTAGCGGCCGCTTTTTCGGCCAGTTACATGACACACCATAATGTCAATATATAGGATGGGTGTTCAGTAAGTGTGTGGGGTAGACCAGTCAATATTTTCAACGTGCAGCCCCGAGGCTGCACGTTGAAAATATTGATTGGTCTACCCCCAAAATAATGCACATGGGCTCTTCTAATTGCTGCGATTGAACTGGCATGGAAGATACCACTAGAGTTCAGAGGGTTACAAATAATATCAACAAGTCCAATAAATATCGAAGCAATAATAGATAAAATGAAACACAGACGAACAAAAGAAGAAAATATGAAAAATCATTTCTTTTACTCCCCAAAACACAAATTATTACACATCACCGGAACAAGGTTCAACAAGTTCCTTCTAAGGAGGAGCCGTAAGTTATACGGTGGAAACCGAACCATAATTAACCCGTATAGCGCCCAGTCACAAATTATTCAGTAGACAAACAGTGATCCAGGCGATGTCGGACAAGCTGAAAGTTTGTGGCAACATTACTGACTGAAATAAGTTGCAAGATAGTTCAAAGGAAATGCCCCTCTTTCTATTTCTTACTAAAAATATCCCGAATCCTAACAATGGTTCTTGGAAAACTCTCCCCACAGACATTCCAAATAGTAGCGAGAGAGGTTATCGATAATATTTACCAAAATGGAGAGAAGTTTCCCTGCCGTTTCTCTCAGCCTATTTGGACTACTAGTGATTAATTCATTTGTATTTTTTCATATCTGACCAAGGAAGAAATGAACCTTGAATGTTTGCGAACATAGCCAATGTTCCCTTCTATGGGGAAATGAGGTATGTTTTCGAGAGGGGGTTGGAGTGGGGGGGGGGGGGGGGTATCCATCAGACCTGGATATACCTTAGCATTTTGTTTTCGTAATTCAAGAAGACCTTAAATGAACGTAACGAAATTCAAAATCCTCTCAAGTGAAAGACAATTGGACCATGTTCCTTTTCGGTATGGGCCACTACCGGCTAGCCGATACTACTAGTTTCAATACATTCAGAGAAAATTTAAGAGATTCCAGTCCATTCCCCGCTCGTATACAGTGAAATAAATTTGTTAACTCGAAGCCCAATTAACACGGACCAATGTAGCAGACCGTCAATTGGTATCGATCCCGTCCAAATAGCTCTTTTATGGGTATTAAACAGAGAAGAAAATATGCAGGAATTATTAGAAGACGAGTCGGCGTTACGGATCAATAGGTTGTCAGCTAGACACGTAAACCACTGTAATTGTATGTAATGGCGAACTAAATTACAACCGACTTGCAAAACCGTCATTTGTTTCGCACGTTTGGCTTCAGGGCTCATTTCTCCAGACATTGAGAACTTCCTGTACCGTTAGAGGACCAAATATATCGAAGAAATTGTCAGCGAATGCATGTTAACTATTTTGTGTATAAATTATGAACGTTCAGACTGCCACGACGCGGCTTAGCGCGGTATGTATCTACCATTGCTCTGGCGGACGCATTTAGACCTTCCTGACGGGGGCTCTTCCTCCAGCTGACCCCCTGGCTGGACGGTATTTCGACATTACAACTTCAACCGGTGTCAAGTTCAAATAAAGTTAGCAATACGGACTGATTCTGAAAAACCGGTGCATTATATTGTGATTACAAATGCGGACAAGGGGATTTCGACCGGATCGTGACTCGAAATTCTCCGTCCGCTTTTCTCCCCCCACAACACTGTAGAATCTCACATGCCTAAAAGAAAATGCGAGAACATTTACTGTCAGACGCTATTTTAGTTGGTTTTTCATAGTTCGGTCTTGATTTCCTAATATCTTATTTATGACACCGGAGAAAGTGTGATGCGACCAGATCGCGATGTGACCGAGAAGGAGACCGCTTGTGAGATCACATTAATGTAAACCGCCAGAGCTCATGTAGTCATCGGAAGAGGAGAGTCTTACGAAGACTAAACTTAATAATTATAATGTATTAAGCAGACATGAGAGCATTATTCATTAAGATGCTAACATCAGCTGGAATACTTATATATTTTTATCATATGACTCGTCCGTTTTGTTCACTTTAAAACATTTGATATTTTGCTTTCATACTAATCAGTGATAAATAAAGCCTTCCGTCGATTTCATTGGTCATTTTCAAAACTAGACAATTTGATTGGCTAAACAAAATACAACTGGGCCACATTTTCATAATTTGCATAATTAGAGTTGGGAGCTTTCATTGGTCAATTTCAAAACTGGACAATTTGATTGGCTAAACAAAATACAACTGGGTCATATTTGCATAATTTCAGTAGGGAGAATTTAAGTTATCTGTCCTATTTAGGGTGGGTTATATTGTATTAATCTTTTACCTACAAGAAAAACGCCATTCATTTTTTTATATTTTCACTTTTTGCTTCCAAAACATAGGTTAGGACCCCTCATTGGAACGAGCTCGTTCCAATGAGGGGTCATAACCTATGTTTTGGAAGCAAAACATGAAAATTTTTAGTAAAACGAGGATGTTTTTTCCAAGTGTCGTCTGCAACTCAAGTTAGGTGATGGGTTAAAAAAGTCGTACTAAGTTGCTAATTTGTGCGTGTGTGTGTCATATGATAAACAGAATATGAAATGAGTGTTTTTCTCATATAATATTTATGAAACTCGTCCGAATTTTCCGTTTGGGCTCGCCAGAGTCTCGCCAAAACGGAAAATTGTTAGACTCGTTTCATAAATATTATATGAGAAAAACACTCATTCCATATCCTCTATTTATGTTTAGATTTTATAAAAATCATATTTCAACAAAAAACAAATGAGTATCTAAAATGCGGAGCGTTATATCTTTTATTTCTACAGAGTTGCAGGGAGTGAGCTCGTTCGAATGCGAGATCATAAACCCTGTTTTTACAGACATAAAATGAAAAATAAACTCTCAGTTGTACGTTAACAACATTCGAATAATTTGGTCGATTTGGTAGCAAAGAAGGGGGTTAACGTCACTTGACGGAACAGCCGCTGCATATACACACGTACGCCTTGGACAATCTGTAGTTATCAATGGTAAAAGAGGTATTGTACGGAGAAATTGATCGCTCCACATCAAATATACCACAGTACTCTCATCAATTCCTCTGGCTCACATTATGTGAAAACAAACATTTTTTTCCTTGCGCGATAATTTTCAAGTCATGTCTAACAAAAATTAGCCGTAAACATGACTGATGTTTTCTGCGTAGTCATATTTCCATATCATAGATTTTTATCTAACTCAGTTGATAAAACGTTCGTATTGGTACATTTAGATTTTGTAATGAAAGCCGCGCACTGTTTCTTTGGGTCCATGTGTTAATTGTTTTCTTTAAAGTGGGATATAACATTTTTATACCATGATTACCTATTCTACTATATATAAAACGCCCATGACTTAAATCGTCATCTGAGTGCTAGAATGTCCCATGTCTCCTATGGGGCATAGGACATTCTAGCACTCAGGCGACGAAATGTTAGCTTTACACACCAACCGTGGTGAACACGCCAGCAATGGGATTTCAATAATTAAAATTTACACCTACAGTGGAACTACATCCAAGTTGACCTTTGGTGACCTCGGCTTGAATTCAAACTTGTCTAAATTTATCACTCGTCGCCTCGCCTTGAAACACACAATTATTTAGTACGTTTCTAAATGAGTTTACCTCATAAGATACCAAAAATTAACAAACATGCGTTGCCTTATGTTAATAAAGCATCCATAACTCAAAATAGTATGTTATTATGTTATTAAAATGAAAAAAAGGCCCCGTGATTTGCGTGTTTCTTTTTCCATTTCGTTTCGGCGATAAAAGTGGCAGTGGAAGTACCACTCACCGGTGCTCATGTAAACAAAAACACATTCACACGTGTGAATATTGTAATTTGTATTATTTAACAATTAAACTCTTATCAATCTGACTATGATGGTATAAATAAAATATACCCAAAGTAGTTTGGTTTACCACTCGTGGTGAACATTTGGTACAACACCAAGCTACTTTGGGTATATTCTATATTTTCATGATAAATTACAAGAAATTTCGATGAGTTTGAATGAATATTTTTTTAGTAAAATTCCGTAATTGGGTGGTTGTGACATACACCTTTACCAAATGACGAGGCAAAATCCCGTCAGTGCTGTTGTGACACAAAACTCGTCATTTAAAATTTTATGTTTTTTTTAATAGATGGGCGAGTGTGGGTGTCACAAGATATGATAAAGAGACAAGAACAAAGCAAAATACTTTTTTTTTGTTATTCAGCAAATTTTTCGAAGTGTCGTCTGCTTATCGTGTTAGGGGTTGGGGGTTGGGGATAAAAACCTAATCTTTTGAACAATAATGCATTGATACTTATAAATTTGAAAACCATGAAGATCTTCAATGATGTCACCATCTAAAAGCTGTGTATAATGACAGTGTCAATGATACTGTAGCTCAACATGTGTAAGACATGTACAGGTATAGTATATGACGCAGCAATGACACACATCTAGGTAATGACCTGATAACAAAGGTACATGTAAAGTATTGTAAAGGTCTGTACATAAATACTGACCATAGCCTGTAACAAGTGTATAGGTAAAGTATTGTAAGGTGGGTGACAGTCAGATGCTAAACTAGAAAAGAAATATGCATGGAGTTAATGTTACAATGGGGATCCTTGTATAGTGCATCATAAGCCAAATGTTAGCAATTGTTTTGGCCTGTTTGTTTCAAACCCTTCTACGGTTGATTCCTACTAATTAATAAATATTTGTCCAGTCCTTCTTAAAATACAGGTATTTGAATTTTTTATCTTCAGCTCATTGGGTTTCAACGGGTGAGGATGTTTTATCTTTCTCATTGAAAACAGAAAACTGGGTTGTGCTAATAATGTTTACCCTCCCCAAACAACATCAAATATTAACACAGCCGAGAACAAAAGCACTCGTTACCGTCCCATGATGATAACAAACGTAGTCCTAGAAGTTCTGTACGAAAACTGATTGCACCTAATTTGGGTATAAAATGGCCACCAGCAGCCATCTTGAATCTCAGACCGCACCAAAAAACACCCGTTCTCGTCCCAAAGTGATAACAAAGGTACCCAAGAAGTTTCGTGAAGATCGGTTCATAAATACAGCCTCTAGCCCGGGTCGCACTGACATATGCACTTACTGTGTATAAGTAGCGCTGAATAAATCAAACTTCATCTAATTTGCATAATTTCTGCGCGAGAAAAAAACTCGTATTATATGTAATGTACTCCATGTTACTAAACATTCATACAAAAATTTATTCAAATTAGTAATTTCATACAGAAGTTCTGTACAAAAAACTGATTGCACTAATTTCTGTACAAAATAGCTGCCGGCGGCCATCTTGAATTTCGGACTCCACCCCAAAACACTCGTTCTCGTCCCACGCTGATAACAAAGGTACCCAAGAAGTTTCGTAAAGATCGGTTCATAAATACGGCCGCTAGCCCAAGCCGGCGTATAGAAGTTGTGTACAAAAAACTGATTGTACCTAATTTCGGTACAAAATGGCCACCGGCAGCCATCTTCAATTTTGGACCGCACCCAAAAACACTCGTTCTCGTCTCAGGGTGATAACAAAGGTACCCAAGAAGTTTCGTGAAGATCGGTTCATAAATACAGCCCCTAGCCCGAGCCGTATTGACATGTGCACTTACTGTGTATAAGTAGCACTGAATAAATCAAAGTTCATCTAATTTGCATAGTTTGAGCACGAGAAAAAACCCGTATTACATGTGATGTATTCCATGTTACTAAACATTCATACAAAAATTTATTCAAATCAGAACTTTCATAAGAAACTGATTGCACTAATTTCGGTACAAAATGGCTGCTGACGGCCATCTTGAATTTTGGACCGCACCCCAAAACACTCGTTCTCGTCCCACGGTGATAACAAAGGTACCCAAGAAGTTCCGTAAAGATCGGTTCATAAACACGGCCTCTAGCCCGAGCCGTATTGAATTGTTGACGCCGGACAGACGTCCAGACGGACGACGACCTACGGCATAACCTCAAATTTGACTATGTCAAAGTTGAGCTAAAAATGCAGAATTCTGCGGATACGAAAACGTTTCCTTGATCTTTGACGAATTTCAAGAACTCCTGGAACAACGGTAAGATATAAGGAATCAAAACTGATGTTTTTTAGGTAACACGAGTTACACGACATTATAGTTCGAGGTAAGATCAAGATCATAAGAACGAAGAGAAAAGCGCAATAACAGGCGAACATTTAATACTCTTCAGGTCAGAATGGGCCAAGTGGTGTCGAACAAGACAACGTTGTGCAAACCACTTTCCCTATTACAATATCCTTGAATTTTGAGCTCTTGTTAAGTGATCATTAGCTCTATAACGTGCATGTGTGTGTGCGGTTCTATTCTTGGATATGTAACTGCATTGACAAGTGGCACAAGTGTTCACAAACAACCAATGGAATGAAGCCCATCGCTTTATGATGCCACCCTGTTGCAAAAATGAACTAATGCATTGGATTCAGGCAAAAAGGGCAGGGCCGAGCACGGAGCATAAATGTCGTGGGGCCCTCTCATTCATGTTTCAAATTTATACTGGAGTTTATTCACAAAGTCAGAAATCATAATGAGAGTGTCAGTGGGACATCAAAACTCTTGAACCCTCCAAATATGCAGGCAGTGGTATAATGGGTTGCTCTACTTAGGGTTTCGCTTCCTTTGCGTTTTTCGTAACACAGTTTCACTCTCTTGCCCTTTTCCTTCCACCGATTCTGCGCGTTGATAAGCACATCCATTGCTGTCAAAGAAAATTCACAAATGTCCCATACTACAGCAAAAGGAAGAAACCACATGATGTACAAATGAAAAATATACCCCATACTCACATGTGAATTTATATTGCATCATTTGTCGTTAATATTTCATGTGAAAACACTAAAATTATTTTCTGGTTTTATAGCACATTCGTCATTCGTTCACAATATTTTTTCAATTACATTCACAAAACAATCAATTTTTATGAACAATCGTGCACTGAATTTCAGATGACGTCCCGCAATAAACGGTTGATTAGCAGCATTTTTATAACAAGTTCCAGTTAACAGAACCTGACTTTCTGTTGGAAAAAGGAACGTAACATTTATATTTTAAAAGGTCAGCGTATGAGTTTTTCTGAAAATACATACACAGAGGGTCTACAGAAGTACAAAACATCTTGCCCGCATTCCAAGAAAATATTCTATTCATAGTCTCGTATGATATCATTATTACCAAGAACATAAAATTTTAATTGAATCTGCTATCAATAAATACATGTAGGAAGGAACCACAACGGCAAAAGAACTCTGACACGGACTGTTACAACGCAGTGGAGGATAACGTTTGAAATGAAAAGGGGGTAAGGGCGTTGCGAACATGACCGATTTGCGGGGATATTTATTTATTTATTGGTGTTTAAGGTCATATACTTATGCACAATGGCTAATCATGACCGTGGCAGTTTTACAGGTGGAGGAAGCCGGAGTACCCGGAGAGAACCACCGAGCAACGACGAGCAGCTGCCAGCTCCCCAACGTCGTAACTCCGCACTGCAGCACAGGCAGGGTTAGACTGATTGAAGACATGCGCACCATTGACGTGCAGTACGCCTTAGTACACGGCGTCATCGTGGACAATCGAGGTTAAGTGTCTTGCCCAAGGACACAACGCGGGAGTCCGAATTGATCGCTCAGACGGTCACCCATCCAATGATTAACCGGGCTCGACGTTGCTTATGTTCTGTGATCTGACGAGAACCGGTTACCGCAACGCCACCGCGCCCCCATTTGCGGGGATAAGCCTGATTTGTTCCGAATGTGATGGTCAAAATCGCGACTGATAAAATATTCCAACTACATCATCAAGGCATGCCTTCGTCGAAGGCAAGCCTTGGTGATGTAGTGGGATATTAGTCAGTCGGGATTATAGTTATAAAATAGTTAAAAAATTCAAGACTTCCTGGAAATGTATTTGTGGATAAATAAGATATGTATGTAGTAATCATGACGCAACTTCTTATTTGATAAACACTTAACGTACTCCATATTGGTAATGCTCGGCCCCCAACAGAATGAATCGGGCATCACAGCCGTTCGCTTGTATGACTGACTATGTGTGTGTGACATTAGTACAGGTATCGTGATTACTGGCACGACCAAATCCATATCCAAGACTCTAAGCCATACAAAAAGAACTGACAGGAAAAAATATTGGGGTGTCATCCCCCTTAGCCACACCCCTAGTTTTGAGACCACTGCTGTAATTGCTTTAAATGTGAAGTGAAATCTACTTTTTCACCATTTGACCTTCACATTTGACCTATCAAGCTGAAAATTCAAAATTGATGAGAGCACCTTCTAACAAATTTGTGAGCCAAGCGTAGACCCCATGACCTCATGGGTTGCTGAAGTGGCATGTAAACGTACTTTTACAAGGGTGTAGCCAGGAGAGGAGGATAGGTGTAAGGTCCCCCCCCCCAAAAAAAAAACCAACCAAATTTCCAAAGGGTCCACTCATAGTTAACATTAGTCCAGTGTTATATGGGGCCAAAATATGATTTTTGATGCGGTACGTCCACAGGAAGCACCACACCAAAAATCATACTACGGACACCGAGTCTACGTTTGGACTAAGAAAATATGGGTTAAGGCCATGTAGCAATACTGTATAAAAAGATTTACCCGTCTAAATTCCATTAAAAGAGCATTTTGACCACATTCGCTCTCATAGGCTTGCAAAAAATCAACTGGGGAGGTCTTCCTGAGTGTGTCCATCGAAATACAAACAGACAGGCAGAGAGACTACAAACCAATCCCAATGCTGTCACCTGATTCACATTATTAGTTTGTTGGTCGCTTCACCCTCCATGACTTACGTTGGTCCGGTAAAACAAGCATGGAATAACAATATTAGTGTTCCGCGTTCAATGAATTGGCTGATTCATCAGATGGAGGTGATTGGAAACAATAAGCTTGGGTTTTATTGACCCCTGTATAAAAAGTGTACTGAGGTTTTAATAAACATACACAGCGTTTTGGGACCACTTTTCTTTCAAGACAACAATAGTGCTCGGGGGCTCGTGGGTTGGGTATTTTTTTGTTATACTATTACATCTCGTAGAGATTCTGAATCCAATTTTTTCATTCTTTTTGTCTTCGCTGTAAAATACGCAACTAAAATCGACTTCATGATTAATATTTAATTTACCTGATAAATACGTCTGTTGTTGGAGTGCTCCCATGTCACCTTGATGGTCACAGAAGTACAGAGGTGTACACAAATGCAACAATAGTTTAAAAGTATCCCGCGAACAGAGGGTACAGTGAATATTAAACTGGAATGTGGATAAAGATTACGACAGTCCCTCCCCAACGTCAGTAGACCGCGAAACCTTTTTCCAGAATGTTGCGACAAGAGGAAGGATGATTAAAGGTGGTATGTTGATCAGTGTTAGACGAATTTATCCATTGGTGTTTAAGGTCAGATGCGACTGTACAATGACTAATCGTGATCGCAACACGGAGATAAAGTCAAGTCCGGCCAATTGATTATACCCATGTTGCCCATTTTAGAGGACTTCCACCCCAGGCATTGGTGACCGGGTCATATTTTACCAGCAAAACAGAGCAGTTTGTTTACTACAGTAAACACGCACTGCTTCACTTCCCGGGGCTCCCATGGGGGAGTATCAGACGAAGATGAACAGCCTAGAAGAGTGTATCTTAATTTCCCATGTTTCTTTAATCAAACGGGTGGTGTGCTTTGTTGTAAAACACTGTTGGAAAGGGCTCAGAGAGCCCTTTCCAACAGTGTGTCACATCATTTATTCACCAGTTACAGAACAGTGAGTAGTACTCTCATTATGAAGAAGGTTAGTGATCTTGAAGAGTTAGTAAATGGATACCAACAATACACGATTAACCCTTTACCCAACGTAACGGCCAAAACCTGCCAGCGCTATTCTAAAAAAACGCCAATTAATTTTCATTATTTTTTTCATTTTTGTCTCAAAAACAAAGGTTATGACCCCTCGTTGGAACGTGCTCGTTCCAACGAAGGGTCATAACCTATGTTTTTGAGACAAAAAATGAAAAAAATTAGTTATTCAAGAAGTTTTTTTGCAAGTGTCGTCTGCTTTTCATGTTAGGTAAAGGGTTAAAAGGTTTGTCTGCTGTGGTAAGTCAACGCCATTCCTCTCAATGAGCCTACGAGTAAACAAAATAAGCAAAACCTTACGAGGACGCGAACAACATTAAATATTCTCAGATAATGCTTTAAATAAAGGTAAAATAAAGGAACCAGATCGGTAAGACCATTTGTGTTGCTTTGATTTGAAAGAAAAAAATGCAGGAAGTAATTTATTCATTTATTCAAGTGTTATTTGTGTTGTTCTCTTTCCAGTTCATGTTGCTGTTACGTGTTTTCACATGATCCAAACTCGGGCTTGTGTACTTAAAATGAGGTTTAGACGTTAAAACGTGCATTCGATTAATCTTTTGCAGTTCGTCTAAGGTCAATTGATGTAGGCGAACGAATAATGGTCGCCGAATTTCTTTCGAGGACAACGAAACATCATTCGCTCAATTTCTACAGGCCTATACATAGAAGAAATTATCTTTCAGCAAAAAGAAGTAAAAAAATCCAAATGTCTTAGAAAACAAATCCACAGCTTTCACTATCTGGCATGCCGCGCTGCACATGTCTCCCAGTTAATCTAGTGCTCAAACCAAATTTCCATTTCCCAGAACTAATACATTTCAATAAATCGTGATCTTTTCATATTGCTTACAGCATACTGTCAAGTCAGATGACACACTGCATCGTCTCCCCCACAGCAGTAGGTCATAGTGAAGATCGATAATTTTGTTCATGTATGCATGCGGAATGGGGGAATGAGATGACAGCTACACATATACTCACTTACTGAATACCCAGAATAGAGCATCGATGAAATGTTGTAGTCCACAGTGCTTTAACCCCTTTTGATACGACTAGCTTAAAAACTGTCAATACGTTTTCCTAAACAATTAAACCTTTACCTAACACAGCTTTTAAAAAAAATAAATTAAATTTCACATTTTTTAAAAGAAATTCTCACAATTTTTCAATAAAACCATACAAATATGGATATCATTAGATCCGACTCGACGAGCCGGTTCTAATGATATCCATCCATATTTGTATGGTTTTATCGAGTCATTTGTAACATATTTTAGACTGTGGTAGACTTATTTTGGTCAATTTCCTGACCGTTTTTGGCATGCTATGTTAGGTAAAGGGTTAAAATTGTATATTTGGCATCCGAAACACATCATATCGAGGTTGGTGCAGGTTTAGTAGCTTGCTTTTCTATGACTTGCTCAACAAAGTTTCCATGGCCCCATTCACCATTTCTGAATGTGCACAGGGTGTTGTGATTTTAGGCCATTTATTGTGTGGACATCTACCTGTATCTTTACCACCTTATAGACAAATAGAAACTTGAGCAAGGTTCATCGTCTCAAAGAGTAGGCTAATTCAAGGACTCCCAAGGACCTACTCAAGCCATTTTCAAGGCTCTTTTAGACATTCTTTAGACACATCCGCACTATTTCCAAATAGCTTTGAATAAAATTATCATTAAGATGTACAGATATCAGTGAAAAAGTTAATTTTGGCTGCCAAAGTCCTAAATATTTAAGAATGCCTAAAAGTGTCTGTTGCACAGTATTGACTGCTGTTTCCCATAACTTCCCATGACCTTTCACAGACTATATAGACACTGTCTAATGGCAGTCTTATTAGAACAAGCTCCACAACCCCGTAACAGTGAGGAGACAAACACTAGGTTATGTCAAAGTATTAAAAAAATTATGAAGATTTTTGTGTGGGTATATCTGATTTGTACAGCGCACGATCATATTTGGTCTATTCATTGGTATTCCATTTTCGGCTTTTGACGTCGATAGCCAAGCTCTCAAGCCACCAGTCAAATTCTGTAATGAATTCGACTCTGTTATGGCATGAAACCAGTCAAGCTGTTGCCTGTGTTTAGATTCAATTGTCTTGGGTATTCCAGTTGATCGAAAGAACGACCAACTGAAATATTCCAACCGATTGAATAGAAAAATACCATAAACATTCATTTTCTTTGGCTCCACACAAGAAATATTTCTCAGTTGAGACTTGACTTAATCGAATCCTGAAAAGCTTCACCAATACGACTGAACCTATTTGTTTTCTAAATACTTACAAATGGAGACATACCACACCTGCAGTTTTAAGATTAAGTCCCACAGTTCCACCAATTGTGTTGATATCCTGATTTTTATGGCGAATTAAATACTTATTGATCGGATTATCTATAACTGGAACATGAAATAATATCCGTACATTTCTGTAAGTGAAGGAACATCACATTACATCAACGGTTGTCAGCGCGAAAACTCCACGAAAAGTGGGTAAACAAACAACCCACATTAAACAGCGTCTGATTCCTTACATAATTTGACTGGTTGTTTGATAGCTTGGTCGATTGTTATATCAAGCTTTCAACCCAGTAGCCAAATTCTGTAAAGAATTCTAAGCTATTATGGCATGGAACCAGTCTAGCCCTAAAATAGTCTATCGGCTATGTTTAGATTCACTCGACCGACTGTGAAATATCTTCTGCCAGAACAGGGGCGGACTGGGCCAAGACAAGTTACCGGGAAATGCACCGGGGAGGGGGGTGGGGTGGGGTGGTAAGGCCCGGAGAAAATTTTGATTTTTCGGACTGAACGACGAACACGGGCTTCCTGGGCGATCAATGGCTGTCCACATAAAGGACATCTCGATGGCATTTTTCTATCATCTTCATCGATCATTCGGCAAAAATGGTTCTACCGAGGGGGGGGGGGGGGGGGGGGGGGGGGGACTCATCAGGAAGACCATAGTTCGACCCAATCGGAGAAAATTTTGATTTTTGAAATTGAAGGAACGCTGTTTTCGTTCATCTGAGCGATCAATGGTAGTCTACACAGAGAACATATCCATATACTGACAGTCTATCCAATCATATTCATTTCGCCTTTTGGTCATTTTAACGAAATTTCACGCACCAACAGGTGCTGGGCTGCATCAAGATGGGGCCCCCAGGAGGAACCCAATAGGGGGCCCCCCGGGAAGTGGACTGCCAATGACAGTCTACATAGAGAATATTTCGATATACGGCAGTCTATGCAATCAGATCCATTTCGCCTTTTGATCATTTTCACGAAATATCACGCACCAACAGGTGTTGGGCTGCATCAAGACGGGGGCCCCGGCCCCCCAGGGGGAACACAATAGGGAGCTTACCGGGCGTTTTCCCAGTAGATCATACAGTCAGTTCCCCTCTGCGCCCGAATGAACCTAAAATACCATACACTTTCATTTTCTCTGAACCAAAGCAAGAAATGTTTCTTAATCAAGACTTGACTTGACTGAATCATTGATGACAGGTAGAATACCATTATAGATGTTTGTTTAATAAATAATTTTGAATTAACCCTTTACCCAACGTAACGGCCAAAACCGGCCAGCGCTATTCTCAAAAATCGCCAATTAATTTTCAAAATATTTTCATTTTTTGTCTCAAAAACATAGGTTATGACCCCTCGTTGGAACGAGCTCGTCGAGCTCGTTCCAACGAGGGGTCATAACCTATGTTTTTGAGACAAAAAATGAAAAAAAATTAGTTATTCAAGAATTTTTTTTGCAAGTGTCGTCTGCTTTTCATGTTAGGTAAAGGGTTAAGACTCGCAACAGCCTTAGTTTTATGATTACGTCGCGTGGTTCGACTATAATTGTGTTAATATCTTGATGTCTTCAAGGTGAAATGAATACTATTTGAATGGAATATCTATAACTGGAGCACAAAGGAATATATCTATATATCTTTGTGAGTAAAATGGCATCACATTTCAACTGTAGTCTGTGCGCAAACTCCATGAAAAGTGGGAAAACATTTAATCCTTAATAGCGTCGAATTGCCAACAGAATTAGATCGGTGGCCCGAGAGCTTGCTGCTATATATATATCCAAATTCACAATATGCATTTCTGAGGTTGCGTACAACGTGTCTGCTATGACGAGGAAATGAATCGAGAGCAAAGGGTGCTTTGCTGGTAAGCCGTCGTAGCTGTAAGACCGCTACTTTCTGAAAAAATACTGGCAATAGGAAATTTGGTAGAGATCGGTAGAAAATCAACATAGCTTGTTTGAAGCCAAACCATATTATCTGACCGACAGTCGACTCTCCAAATGGTATTTTGGGTATTGCACAGCACGAACGATTCATATTCAATGAAGATCAAGCCATATAATTCATGTAATTTGGAAACTAGAATAAGTTTGAATAAGTCACACATGAAGATTTTTAATGCAACTTGGAAACTAGAATAAGTTTGAATAAGTTACACATGAAGATTACCTGGCTCAGGTATGTTGTAAGAGGCAAACAGTTACTCGCGCGCGCCTCGTCCTCACCCAAATTTAACTGCAAGAAAACACACCTACTAACGTATTCAGTTCACAAAATTGAAAGCCTCGAAATTCAATTCGTAGAGATGGATACACCTAAATTAGTTACCAGCAGGGACGAGACCAGATGGGTCAGGAGTATGTGTGCAGGGGTGTTATATTCGTGTGTATATGGGGATAGGGAGGGGGCAGCTCAGCTCTCCCATTTCTGGCCAAGAATTTCAATATAGTTGGAAATTGTAGGGCTCACACTGAAAACAGTTGGAATTTCTGAGAGGTTCAAGTCGGCAAATTTGAAGCACAAAACAGTTTGATAACTTCCACTCGAGTGTGTGGGGTGGGGTGCAAATGGACGAACTTCCATGAAGACAGACATACGGTGGTCACTCAGGGGGTGCTGTGCTGGGTATTAGCCAAGACTTTGCTTTCGTTTTCATAGGCAAAATATTCACAAGGATTGTGTTTCTTGGTTGTATTCACAGATTCTGTTGATGAATTTACGCCCTTTCTTGCCAATAGAAGTGATGTCCGTATTGCTCACCATTGTCTTGGAGCTCTGCTCTCAACTCCATCCTCACGAAATTTAAGGACAGCCCCATCTCACTTATCTTGCTATTTGTTATGCTAAGATTTGATAGGTTGGGTTTTGAAGTCCCATCCTGCAGTACAGTTGGTGCTGATGTCAATATTTTGGCTTTATGGGGAGCGTACTCAGAATGTTTCAAGCCATCCATTATAGGTTCAGCACCTCTCTTTCCTGGATTAAAGCAATGAGTTACTCAGTACAGGGTAAAGAAGTATTTTTGTTAATGACATCCTTTCAGTAATGACATTTGTGCTTTTAATGCTTTTGTCAGTTTCTTGACATTTTCTTAACTGTCCGTTTGCACGTACTATTTTAGTTTTCAGACAAAGGCGACAAACTTTATTTCCTTTATACGTACAAAAGTTTATTTTACCCAAATTATAACGCGCGACCCTTCGTTGGAACAAACTCAGTAAGGTCAGAAAAATATAACAGAATGTATATGGTGTTTTATGAGTATAGGACTCGGTGAAAGCGATAGGTTTGTTATATGAGGTTTTAATCAAAAGGATAAAGTGGTACGAGATAATTCTAACGCAGCAGCTCTAGCTCTCTGGCCACCAATCTAATTCTATTCGAAATTCGACGTTGTTATGGAATATTTGTTTACCTTTTTTTCGTGGAGTTTGCGTGCAGACTATCGGTCATATAACCCTTTATCTAACATGAAATGCAGACGACACGTGCAAACAAAATTCTTGAATAACTAAATGTTTTCAGTTTTTGCATCATAAAATAGCTTATGACCCTTATTTGGAACGAGCTCAACGAGATCGTTCAATGAAGGGTCATAAGCTATGTTTTTGAGACAAAAAAAAAGAAAAAAATAATGAAAAGTGAATTGTAATTTTTGTGAATAGAGCTGACCGGTTTCGGTCGTTATGCTAGGTAAAGGGTTATTGTGACGACCCTTTAACCCTTTACCTAACATGAAAAGCAGACGACACTTGCAAAAAAAATTCTTGAATAACTAATTTTTTTCATTTTTTGTCTCAAAAACATAGGTTATGACCCCTCGTTGGAACGAGCTCGACGAGCTCGTTCCAACGAGGGGTCATAATAACCTATGTTTTTGAGACAAAAAATGAAAATATTTTGAAAATTAATATGCGATTTTTGAGAATAGTGCTGGCCGGTTTTGGCCGTTACGTTGTTAAAGGGTTAATCACAAAGATACACATTCCAACCAATTGGTATTTAATCCACACATAACTCCGTGCATGTTGCTGGCGAATATTCCTGCCCACAATAGGATATTTCCTGCCACTGAAATAAGTATAATTTGGGCACATGCAATCAAATTTTTCCCTGTAAATTGAATTGACATTTTCACCAATGATTTCTTGAGTTAAATGAATTTTTCATCAAACCTAGTCATGGCTGCTTTACAGCAGCCATGACTAGATTTGGTGAAAAATATCTTGAAAATAGTCAGCGGGTTAAGAGTTAAACAGTCAAGATATGAACACAATTAGTGGTACAACACAGCATAATTATAAAACTATAACTGTGGTGAGCCTTTGTGCATAATGATAAATTCATTGAATATTCGGTCAAACGAAGTATCAATTGAAAAAAAACAACATTTCTTGCTTTGATTAAAAAAATGAATGTTTATGGTATTTTTAGATTCAATTGGATGGAATATTTAAGTTACGTTCGCTTCAACTGGAAAATTCCATCCGATTGAATCTAAACATATATAGGCGATGAACTATTTAAGATCAAGACTGTTCCAGGCCATAACAGCGTCGAATTCATTACATAATTAGAGAGGTGGCCTAAAAGTTTGGACGCACCCAACCACAAAACATGTATTGCTCACTGGGGGCCTTTTTTCAGCCTGCTTTAACTGCGAAGACGTGCTAAAGCAAAGGTTGGGTCACACCCATATTGCTGCCTTTTATATTATCATTTCTTCTAAAAGACATAAGTTTATACACAAAGTTCACAAAATCGTCGCATTATACACAATCCAACCACATTGTCTGATTCATAAACTTAAACTAACAGTAACGAAAATCTACCTACAAATGTTATTCAGTCATTCCTACGACAGCGTAGAACCGCCACTCCATAGTATATTTCCAGGGATTCCTAATCTGTTTAAACAGATTACTAATCTGTTTAAACAGATTACTAATATGTTTAAACAGATTACTAATCTGTTTTTACAGATTAACTAATTGGTTTTTAGTTAATCTATAAAAACAGATTAGTAATCTGTTTAAACAGATTAGTAATCTGTTTAAACAGATTAGTAATCTGTTTAAACAGATTAGTAATCTGTAAATACAGATTAGTTAATCTGTTTAAACAGATTACTAATCTGTAAATACAGATTAGATAATCTGTAAAAAACAGATTAGTAATCTGTAAATACAGGTTAGTAATCTTAAAAACAGATTAGTTAATCTGTAAAAACAGATTAGAAATCTGTTTAAACTGATTAGGAATCCCTGGAAATATACTATGGTGTGGCGGTTCTACGCTGCCGTACATTCCTATGATAGCATGAAGCTCCCGAAAGCGTAAAATGTAAAGACTCCATTAGAGCTATCCGCAATGGGCAAAGGGTTAACCGATTAATCGATTAATCATCGATCAACATCTTGATCGATTCAAAAAGTAATTGTTCGATTAAACAATACTTTTGAACTTCTGTATTATATGGATTAACAAAGGAACAAACTTGCTCCAAAACAGGCAAACAATGTCACACTGACTCACATCAATTATATGAGACAGAGTAAAGCATGCAAGTTACTTACTGACATACTTGTTTACTTGCATGGTCATCATATTGTATCAGTAGCTGGAAATGGTAATTCTTAACCCTTTACCCATTGTGGGTAGCAGACGATACTTGCAAAATAAATTCATGAATTACCAAAAAATTTCAATTTTTGTATCAAAAACACAGCTTATGACCCTCTCATTGGAACGAGCTCAACGAGTTCGTTCCAATGAGAGGTCATAAGCTATGTTTTTGAGAGAAATATTGAAAACAATAAATTTGAATGGAGATTTTAATATAGGCCAAGTCGGTTTTGTTTGTTACGTTGGGTAAAGGGTTCATGCTGTAAATCATCAACGGTATTGCAATTATTCGGGTATCTAAATGGACAAGTGATTAATCGGCTAACCAAGGTTAATCCACGTGATTAATCGATCAAGTAAACCCCTTAGCCGTTTCAGCTCTAGACTCCATAGAAGAAAGAATCTGGGATGGATCAACAAATCCAAACAGACTCATCGACTAGGAGAGATAATATATTTAATGAGCGACCAAAGTTCAGAGACGTACCTACGTGTCTCACTATTCAACTGTGACGGCATTTCACAACAAGAGCCATTTAGCAAACTCCAAACGACAAAAGGTCATATTGGAACACATCTTTGTGGTAACTGTATTGGTCTCTTTAAAAACTATCGTGCTGGCTGTAGGGTACAATCGCCACTTTTATTCTCTATGCTTATTGATTTATTATCTTTCCTAACTAATGACACTCTAGTGGCAACTAAAGCGCTTGTGAGAATGAACAAGATTGCCATTAATAAAATACTGACCGATAGCTAAATCACCTGTAAAACCCTTTCACCGACTTCGTATTTCCTGAAATAGAAGCCTGAGCTTTTATTCTATCACGACTGGTTTTGACTCGGCCTTTTTTCCAAGTCAGTCAGTATTCTATTCTATGCCGACCTCGACCTTTAACTGGTTGAGGGCTACATTATGTTTGGTGATCTGAATATATTCATCAAAATTTGTTTTATTACAAATTATTGAAGAGTGCCCTCAGGCACTCTTCAATAATTTGATATAAAACAAATCTATATATTCAAAATATTATTTGTGTTTTACTGAATATGAAACATAGGCGAGGAAAATGTTAGCTTTTGCTCTGGTACCCTCATTTTTTTTTTGAAAGCACTGATAGTGGCTTCTGACCCTCAAGCAGTTAAATGCCTGCAAAACGCAATGCCTTTAATGTGTTGACTTTCTCTCAAGATGTTATATTTCTGTGCAAAGCTGAACACACCATATTTATTATTCTCTTTTAAAACAGTGAACTGCTTACACCAAACGAGGTAAAAATACTGACTTTCCTTGAGCACCAAAAAATAAAAAAAAACAAAAACGTCTAACGACTTTTATATCCCACGCCAACTTTTCTGCCTATAACTGTATAACATACAAATAAAATGTGCATATGTGAACTGGCACTGTAATTTTGTATAACTAATTTTCTATCTGGAACAAAATACAATTGTTTTCATTTGATATCTTAATTTCTACATATGACGGAATAGATGCCAAATTTCAGCTCCAAAGCCAAATTTCAACTCGATATCTACGAAAATGTAGGAGTGAATCTCGGCACTGCTCTGGATAAATGCTTAATGGTTGAAGGGTTAACGCAGTGTCTCGTGTAAAAGTCACAGTGTCGATGTTACTTCCGATCAAACATTGCCCCTATGTGCTGAATTAGGGGACGCGGTGGCTCAGTTGGTAGAGGTGCAGGCTGCAAGCCGAGAGGTCCTCGGTTCGAATCCCACCTGCGGCAACCGCGTTGTGTCCTTGGGCAAGACACTTCACCCCCATTGCCCACGTGGGGACACGTTGACGCTGTGTACTAAGGCGTACTGTACGTCGACGGTGCGCCTGTCTTCAACCAATGCTAACCCTGCTTGTGTGGTGTTGGTATGTTGGGGAGCTGACAGTTGCTCGCCGTTGCTCGGTGGTTCTCTCCGGGTACTCCGGCTTCCTCCACCCGTAAAACTGTCACGGTCATGGTTAGCCATTGTGCAGAAGTATGTGACCTTAAACACCAATAAATAAATAAAAATAAATAAATAAATAAATAAATAAATATATGCTGAATTTCAGTTCAATATCGTAGAAAATGTAGGAGTGCATCGCGATGTCGCTTTGGCTGAAGGGTTAACACAAAGCCGGACAGTACGATATCTCTAAAAATGCAAGAGTGCACAAGTAATGAACATATAAAGATAGTTACAGATATAGATATGGAGATATGCATATTCACTTCTATAATATAGATATCTGGTCCTGAGATGGGTCATAACTCTGACATTTGTCAAATCAAAAAGTGTTACGGAAATGCATATTTATACTTCATACTCACAGTTCACGCCACGTTTTGAAGAAATCACACAACAGTGTAGGAGGTAAGCAGGCAAACAATTTTAACACAATCTAGCTATGCCACTTCTCATGGTATACTACTTATTACATTTGTACAATATGTTTATTTGTAATCATTTCACATGTGTGTATACCGTGAATAAAGAATCTGAATCTGACACACATTTTACAGTTTAACCTTTCACCTTACGTAACGGCCAAAACCGGCCAGCGCTATTCTCAAAAATCGCCAATTAATTTTCATTATTTTTTTCATTTTTTGTCTCAAAAACATAGGTTATGACCCCTCGTTGGAACGAGCTCGTCGAGCTCGTTCCAACGAGGGGTCATAACCTATGTTTTTGAGACAAAAAATGAAAAAAAAATAGTTATTCAAGAATTATTTTTGCAAGTGTCGTCTGCTTTTCAGGTCAGGTCAGGTAAAGGGTTAAAGGACCACAACCCTGGAGATAACTGGGGAATCAAACATACCTGTCCACATCTACACTTCATACTTATCCGTCGCGTCTCCTTTCCTAAAAATCAACGGGGAAATGTAGGAGTTAAACGGGCAACCATTTGTGTCGACATATAATGGAAAAGAGTGTCATAAAAACTGCGAAATCGAAAATTCTTTTTCGACGGGCACACCCGCACTTCATACTCATACATAACCGTTTACCCAACGTACCGGTCAAAACTGGGCAGCGCTATTCTAAAAAATGGCCATTTAATTTTCATTTTTTGTCTCAAAAACGTAGGTTATGACCCCTCGTTGGAACGAGCTCGTTACAACGAGGGGTCATAACCTATGTTTTTGAGATGAAAAACTGAAAAAAATAGTTATTCAAAATTTTCTTTTGCAAGTGTAGTCTGCTTTTCATGTTAGGTAAAGGGTTAACACCATACTTCGTAAAAATCTAACAAGAAATCTAGGAGGCGTTAAGAAGACAAACATTTGTGACAGACGGAGCGACTGACGGTTCGATAGACGGACGAACGAACACCATTTCAATATCCCCCTCTCGACGGTGGAAGATAATAATACTAATACTACTACTACTACTAATAATAATTTTGATGTCAGAAACAGAGATGGACCACACAAAATCGATCATCTTCTTCACATGGACGACATCACATTATACTCTGAATCCGACACCCAACTAAAACAACAACTAAACCTAGTAATAGGATTTAGCGATGATATACGAATGAAGCTCGGCTCCGACAATTGTTCAAAATTAAAATTTCAGAAGTGTAAGGTAAAATCTTCTCATATTGTCATCCTGAACGATCAAGGTGAGATAAAATATCTCGATCCACCCGAAACATACAAGTACTTGGGGTCAAAGAAAACGATGGCCGCGCACAAGTAAAAATGAAAACCAGGATTATGAAGGAATACACCAGGAGGATTAGACGGGTTCTGCGTTCAGAGCTAAACACTAAGAACAAAATTACGGCAATAAACACTTTGGCAATATCCGTAGTCACATATGGTTAAGGAATTGTTGATTGAAACATGGGAGAATTGAGAAAGATTGACAGGAAGACCCGGAAGTTGTTAACAATTCTCGGTCTGCGTGACAATAAGGCTGTCGTACAACGTATTTTCATGTCTAGATCTGATGGCGGAAGGGGTTTTATAGAGATAGAACAATCCTACAAATGCACAAAAACTGGGCTTGATGAATACATTATGCACAAAACTGATAAGAACATAGTTAGTGTCCAGCACCATGAAAATAAAAAAGGAGATATAGTATTGCAAGTGTACCCTGAAGTTCAAAAAGGAAAGTAACATCGAAAGTCTAAAGAATAACATAATAAATTATTGTGATGAATTGACGGTAACATGGTATGAGGTTTGCGGCTCGGGGCTTATGTTCAACCGAGACGCGACGCATCGAGGTTGAACATACGCTCCGAGCCGCAAACCTCAGACCATGTCACCGTCAACTCATCACAATAATGTATATGTTCCAATAAGACACTACCCATAGTCTTAAACCTACATCGTGGATGCACGAGAGGCTTATTTACTAAACTTGTGATCGTTAAAAGTTGCCTTGTTTTAGTAAATAAACCTCTCGTGTATCCACGACAGCACTTGGTAAATAATCAATAAATCATATAAACTCATTCCATCTTAGTTCAAATCGAAAATCGGTTTGTAATTTAAACAGCATTTCATCCGAAACACCGTCTGCTGCACACGTGAAACACGCTTGCTAGCCACTCCGTTGATGAAACAGTTACGAAACGGGCGACGTCATTTCAAATATTTCGCGTGGTGACGTCAGACAGTAACATTTACCACTTGAGCCGTAAACATAGAATATACTAAGCGAGCTCTCGTCCAATCAGAGGAGGATGATTTTAGTCTTGTTGGAACATAAGTTCACCAACGGTCAAAGTTGTGAAGTCGATTTTGAGGAATAAATTAGCTAAAAACGCAAAGAGATGTATGAAGAAAAGCCCATGCATGTCCAACATGCTCGATTCATGAAAAACCTCAATATCGATATCCATCAGTCGTACCAATAGTTGATACAATCAGGCCTGAAAGGACATACAAAATTTTTAAGCAAACACCACGCGATACAACTGCAAACGTATAATGAAACAACCGATTGATCAGACTTGCCGAATATGCCACGAAAAACCAGAGACAGTAGAACACATCATTTCAGGCTGCCGGGCCTACCGTCCACTGACTATGTTACTCGTCATAACAATATTGCTAGATATGTCCACTGGATTCTGTGCAAACGTCACCACCAAAAATGGTATTACCATCTTATGGGGCACACATGTACACACCAATAGACGTCTACCATATAATAGACCCGACACCATTCTGACAGATCGTAGGTGTGAATGGGTGATATCTGCCTTCTGCTTGACATTTTAATCCCCAGCAACTATAACAATGCAGAAGGAAACAGCGAAAATGAAGAAGTATGTTGATCCGCAAATTGAGTGCAGTAGGATGTGGAATTTAAAAACAAGTGTCATTCCAATAATCATCGGAACAACATATGGCATCACAAAGAAGTTAAGAAAGTGGCTTGATCATGTATCCAGATCTATCAGATCACACCACCTTCACAAAAAACCTCTGCAATTTTGGGCACAGCGAATATCACGAGAAAGGTCACTACCCATCAAAACTGTGAACTGAAGGGAACGAAGTAACAATCCACGTAGTATTGGGTGGTGACTGTTGTTGCTCAACCACTCAATATGAACTAGCCTCGAAAGAGTGAATATAAGATGAAAACAGATAATAATAATAATAATAATAATAATAATAATAATAATAATAATAATAATAATAATAATAATAATATATTCAGTCGAGATAAAGCTCATTTTTGAAGCACTCATGATGATAGACTGTTGTAATGTGGCACCCCGTTGTGAAGGGCTCTTCCCAATCGTTTGCCTCTTCACAGCATTTCATCATCGGGGATAAACATGCATATAATTATGATTTACATTGTGAATATACACTGCAGGAATTCATTGTTGAAAACATAGTGATGATTTGTACTGCTAAAAGATCAGTCAAACGAAATACTAATAGACACGTGCTTAAAAACAGCAGGGGACAGGTTTTTAATTTAATACTTAATATCTACTTTTGCAAAATGACATAATCCATGTCGAAAGATGTCAGATTTGTTTTGGATGAGCCCATTCTTCAGTAAGACAAATTCATATTGGTAACCTGCAGCCGAAAAATATTAATTGGTTATTTGGTGTCCTTTTTGTGAGTACTAAGTTATCTCATGTAATGAAGCTAAGCTACATTTCAGTTCCTCGGTTTGGCTCCAAGATCGAATAAAAGCTCGTCATTAAAAAAAAGTATTTTTCCGTAACAATAGCTGACACAGCTTTCTTGAATTATTAAAACTTTTGCCTAAAAGCAACTTATAACCCCTTTATTGGAACACGCTCGACGAAACGTACCAATGAAGCTATGTTTTGGAGAGAAAAAATGAAAAAAATATTAACTTTCGAATGACGAATTTTGTGAATAGCACTGACTAGGTATGATCTTTACGTTAGGTAGGGGGTCACCAGTATAATTCTGTTCGAATTTCGAACCAGTCTAGACATTAAATAGTTCATCACTTATGTTAGAACATTCACTTGTCTGGACTATTTCAGCTGGCCAATTCGCTTTTCCGACAAGATGAAATATTCCAGACGATTGAATCTAAAAAATACAAAAAAACATTCATTTTATTTGAAACAAGGCAAGAAATGTTGCTCAATTAAGACGTGTTTTGACAGAACGTTTGATGATATTAAAAGGGAAGACGCGCTACAGCTGAAGTTTTATGATTTCGCTGCTTAGTTCCACTATAGTGCTACAACCTCGATGTTTTCACTGTGAATTCAATTCTTACTGACAGGAATCTGTGTTAACCCTTTACCTAACACGATAGAAAGACGACACTAGCAATTAAAATTCTTGAATAACAATTCTTTTTCATTTTTGGCGCCAAAAAACATAGTTCATGGCCCCCCTCAATGGAACGAGCTCAACGAGCTCGTTCCAATGACAGGTCGTAAGCTATGTTTTTGAAATAAAAAAAAATATTGAAAATTGTATGGTAATTTTTGTTAACAGCCCTGACTGGTTTTGGGGGGTTACGTTGGGTAAAGGGTTAGGAAAGGGTCCCCAGAACATTTCTCACTCTTCACGTTTATATGATTTCATTCCTTCTTTCTGTGTACAAAGTTCAATAACAGTCTTTCACTACACGACTTAATACGCTTTCTGCCCGGTGCTTGCTCAGTAATACAAATAACATCTTCAATGAAACATTAATGGCTGCATTTTTAAATGAGACTCTCATTTGTCATGCATAAGCTTATTGACCTCTCGTTAAAAGGAATCCAATCATTTTTGCAAATACGGCAATCTTATGCAATTTTAATGTGGTGAATAAACTATTTGATTCTTAAGTGAACTTTTTACACTTTCATATTCAAAGTGATCAAATAATTGTGAAAATTGGCCTATTTTCCCACGGCGGAAAACTATGAGAAAATTGATAAATTCCATGCACCTTTAATGGAAGCAGAAGTTACTTATAAAGCAACTACTATAATCAGTGTCTCAAACAAAATACGTGATGATTTTAAAAATAAGAGGTCATTCACCCCGTTTATGTACGCGACTCTAATGTTATTCGAACGCAAAACTGTTGATTCAAATCGAACAGAACAGATAACAGGAATTCGATGTTTCACCATTGACAGACTCGTAAGAAATTCTAATTGATAGAACAAGATGAAAAGTGAAGTCCAAGTACCACGGGTAAATGTTTGTTTTGTTTGAAAGACCACAAAAAACAGTTTATTCAATGCTTGCAGCGTTACAAGCCAAACAAGTGGACCCGGGTGGTGGTGGGGTGTGTGCTGAGACGCTCACCTGTACCTGTGCGAGTTATTTAACCCTTTACCCAACATAACGGCCAAAACCCTTCAGCGATATTCTTAAAAATCGACAATTAATGTTCATTATTTTTTCAGATTTTGTCGCAAAAATATAGGTTATGACCCCTCATTGGAACGAGCTCGTCGAGCACGTTCCAATGAGGGATCATAACCTATGTTTTTGAGTCAAAAAATGAAAAAAAATAGTTATTCAAGAATTATATTTTGCAAGTGTCGTCTGCTTTTCGTGTTTGGTAAAGGGTTAAAGAAGGATTTAACGTCCCTGTCGGCTTATTTAACTATTTAACAATATAGACGAATGGAGTCATGCAAGTATTTGTTGTCCATTTTAGAGGATTTACATGTCCAGATTTCCAGTAACGATGAAAAAGGCGACAACCATGCAGCCCACTTGGTGATATCTCTCTTTTGCTTTAAAATGAGCTTTGAATTAATTTTATGAAAAAAGATGGGTGGGGGTCAATTGGGTGACATTTCCATCCAATGGACTCCATCCCACAACACCCACACTATGGGAGTGAATTGGGAAAAAACATTTTGAAATCCTTCAAAACCCATTTTGAAGCTAAAAAAAAAATCACGCAATCAACCCGCCACAACCCCAAGATTTGAGCTTCAATAGAGAGCTAAAAAATGGACCCAGGGATCTGATTTGAACAAAGTTTATTCTGATCTCCCTAAGGATGCTAAATAACGAATATCAAAAGATTCTGACTGGTGGACCTGAAAAGGCAGATTTTTTTAAAAAACTATCCTCTTTTTGAACTAAGTCGAATGCGGGCAACCCAGTAGGTGAGGCCAAATATAAACCCAGGGACCTAATTTGAACAAATTTGAATCTGATCCCATTAAGGATGTTGAATACTAAATATCAAAAGATTCGGACTGGTGGATCTGAAGAAGAAGATTTTAAAGGAATTCGCACTAAGAAAAAATTAGGATACCATAGGGAGCCCAAATATGAACCCCGGAACTTGATTTGGACAAACCTCGAAACTGATCCACATAAGGATGCTGAATACTAAATATTTAAAGAATCTGACTGGAAGATCCGAAGAAGATTTTTGTCATTTTGCCCTAAGTTAAAATTTGGGCTGCAACGCGGAGCCCGAATAAGAACCCATGGAGTTGATTTGAACAAATTAGAATCTAACCCTACTAAGGATGTTGTATACCAATTATCAAAATATTCTTATTGGTGGTTCTGGAGAAAAAGATTCATTTTCTTTTAAATGTGTGGGTGCAACAGAGTTATGTCCCTTCTGGTACCCCCATGGACGTGGCAATCTTATTTGATCAAACTTGAATAGACATATGAAAAAGAACACGCATACCAATTTGTCCAGTAGTTTTGGAGAAGTCGAAAATGTAAACTTCACGAGGGACAGCAAGTGATTAGTTAAACTCCCTCAGAAGCACTAAATAGGGATTTTTTTCATTTTCATTAATTTAGGGTAACAATCGAAAAAAATTCCCCCCAAACAAATATGTTGCTTGGAAAGAATACAACACTATGGAGGCAACCTTACTGGTACGTAAAATTCACTTTTTCAGTTACAAGAAGAAATTAACCGGTATGTGACACCCTCTAACCACCCCCCCCCCCCCCACCCCCATACACATAGCCGGTAAACACAACAGCGCCATCATGCACTTTGACGTACGTTTGGATTTTAACTTAACTGGTAGAGTGCTAAGTTAGTTTTGGTCGTCAGAATTTGTTCACATGTCTTTGCCTTGTTACAATTTATGGGAGAGTGCCAAAGGGCACTCTCCCATAAATTGTAACAATGAAAATCCACACAGACTAAGTAAGTTCACTTTTAAGATAATATGAAGCACGTTCACAGAATATGAAGCCTTTATGTTACAGTACCTGCCCTTTAGAATAAAACCCAAATATGGGCTTCCAGCACTCTACCAGTTAACACACCCTAGCCCACCTGTTCAGCTAGAAGGTACTATCTTCATTACAGAATTTACGTTTTACCTCCATTTCGGTTCATAAGCATGAAGTTGTTGACTTGTGCTTGTTGACTTGAATGTTTTTGTTAGGAATCTTCGTTATTTTTCGAGGTATGACTGTGACCGGATAGTTTTTATATCCGATGTTCAAGTTCAACTTTTGCCTTGGGGGTGTACCAGCCATTCTGCGTTGTGCACATCACCATATCCTTACACACTTGTGTAAAAGGTTATGATCGTACCCCATGCAGTAATTTCTACGTTACGACTAAAATGCGATTTGCGAGATTTTGGGACTTGACCTTGAAGGCGCCAGTTTTAACATTTGGTGTTGCACAGCCAGTATTTTCTGGGTTGTGGTTGAGACATGATTTGTGAGCTTAAACATTTGTCTAACTCGACTATTTTGCGTGACGCAGTGTCCTTAATATTTGTGTGATGTTTAATGATCGAACATAACGCAGTTTCCTATTCTTGAATGGGTTACACGAGGTACAATTTATAAGCCTAATCGTCTGGTCGTCATGTAGAATCCTCAAAGAACCAGAACATTCTGCGCGATAACTCTCTTAGTATTATAAATATTTGTTTAAAAGTACATGGACCTACCTCCAGTAGTTTCTGACTTATGGCTGGCGCAGGGTCTGTCACCTTCAACACTTGACTTTGAAAAGGACTCTAGGTCACACCACTTATGCGACGTCTGATGATGGTTCTTAATTTCTGAGTTAAAATTGAGGCACCATTGTGTCAGATTTAATGTTGAGCTTCATTTACGACCCTGCCCGTTAAGGTGTGAACTGTCTGAATTACTACTTTTGTACAATAGTACTATTCGTGTGTAACATTTGCAGTAAGGGGGTGGGGTGGGGTTGACGATAGTTCCAGCCGTTTTTTTAGCTACGGTTGATGCAAGATCTGCCACACATCCGCACATATACTCATACGCATAGAGAGAGAGAGAGAGAGAGAGAGAGAGAGAGAGAGAGAGAGAGAGAGAGAGAGAGAGAGAGAGAGAGAGAGAGAGAGAGGGGAGATACAGAGACAGCGAGAGAGACGGAGACAGAGACAGCCAGTCAGAGATAGACGGACCCACCCTCAAACTAGCTTATGAGTATTTATTGGAACAAGCAAATCAGAACATTTCAATGAGAGCGGCCATTAGATGCCTGGTTGCGCTTTGAGACAAAATGAAGCATTTTTAACCGAAGTATAATATTGGGAATAATACTCTGAATGAAGAATGAATCAATGAATGAAGAATAATTTATACCATGCTCGCCTATATTACTACCCGTGAAAAACCTGCATGTTAAATTTAACCCCGCTACCGGTGTAAAGCTTCTACTGCGTTTAAAAAAATGTACACCTGTAGTAGGAAGTTCATCCAACTTGACCTTTGAAATGACGTAATTTGCACTTCGCGATGTTTTATTCAAACACACGACGTTTTACGGTACTATCTACTGCGTGCAATGGCTTATTAATTTTAAAATAGCTACAATTAAATATTTAAAATGAATTTAAGAATTGTTAATAATAATTTGACTGAAAAAGCAAAGTAAATTCAACCAATTTTAACGATGTGTCCAGCTGTCAATCAGGCATTCACGTGCGGCCGGTAGTACTGCCCATCGGCCCAGATGTAAACAAAACAAACCCGTGTGTGTGCGATAGAAAGTATCGTTTTTTCTTGATTTTAAGTGACAAAGTCGATTATTTATTAACACCATGGTAAAAATAAGACAAATAGGCACCACTCGAAGAATAAAGGTTTTAACCACTCGGCAAGTCGAGTGGTTAAAACCCTTATCCCACGAGTGGTTTAAATCTGATTACCGGCCCTAGTACTATTTATTCTATATATTATACTGTGGCCTGGGGTTTGCGGCTCGGGGCTTATGTTCAACCGAGACGCGAAGCGTCAAAGTTGAATATATGCCCCGAACCGCAATCATCAGACCATGTTACCGTCACTTCATCACAATAAGTGATAATGTTTCGATAAGACCCTACTCATATCCCAGAGCCCACATCGAAAAATGAAAAAAAAACATTTTTTGACGATAAGAAGTTTAGTAAATAAACTTCTCGTGCACCGCACGATGCCACTGGACAAATAATAAATAAATCAGATAAAGGCCGAGGTCACTCAATCTTAGTTCAAATCGTAAACGATTTGTAACTTTAACAACACTTCATTCGGAATATCGTCTGCTGCACGTATGAAAAAAAATCTACAAATATGAATCGGGCAGGTCACCTCGTTGATTAAATAATTGCGAAACGGGTAACCTCGTCAAATATTTCGTGTGGTGACGTCAGGAGGTAACATATGATTCTGAAGCAGTAAACATAGAAAAAACTATGCGAGTCTCATCCAATCAGAGGGCTGGGATTTTAGTCTCATTGCAACATATATTAAAGGAGTCCCACAGGAAGTGAGCGTTGAGTAACCGTTCCGTTCGCCCTCTGGAGACTGCTGCAAGTCATGCACGAGTTGATGCTTATAAGGTACTGAGGGTAAATCACACAAATCGGTCGATGTATGCGAAAATGATGGTGAGGAAGAAAGGTTATATTCTACGCGACTCATTAGAAGAACAGGTTGGCACATTTTACAATGCAATTTCGTATAACAGTCACTTCATACTGCAATAACGATTCTATTATTGCTCAAATGAGAAAAAGGTAGGTGTGAAATGAGAAACTTGCCAACAATTTTCTTGTCTGCAGTGGTACATTCTATAAAGTATGTGATGGCTTGGCTATTAGAAGAAATACCTTCATCATCTTGTCACTGCATAAAACACTTACCAGACGATCTCGCCCACAGGTACTTAACCTTTCCGAAGAGGAAGGCCACTGTCTAGGTTATCGTAGTTAACTGGAATGAAACTCAGTCACTTGTGCCTTGCTATGCACACTTCCATAAGCTATAGACCAACGAGAGCTCAACGAGAGAATAAACCCGTAATCAACCAGGATATGGTTATCAGTTCGAACTGAGCGATTTGGTCAACAACCGTCTTTCCATGAAATTTTGTGTTTAAAGTTTAATTTTTAACATCCCACACACCGGAAGACGGGTTAAAGAATGAGATGATCCTGTGAGGTTAAATGTACAGAGAATTTAATGTTGGAAAGGATTACCTAAAACAAAATTCAAGGAGAATCCATGAAGTTTAACTGGTCGAGTTATTTTTAGTCATCGAAATTTGTTCACAGGTCTGTGCCTTGTTACAATTTACAGAAGAGTGTCTATATCCCAAGGCAAATCCATACAGATTAAAACCCTTTGAACACTGGTGGTGTCTTCCATACCAGTTGAATGGCAAAAATTGGAAAAGTCCATATCCATTATTTGGGGGTAGCGCAATTAATATTTTCAATGTGCAGCCTGAAGGCTGCACATTGAAAATATTAATTGTTCTACCACACACGTTCACTTAGTAGCCATCCTACTTAATGAAATTATGACGTATCGTGTTGCTGGACCGGAAAAGCGGTCTCTCGTGTTGAAAGAGTTAAAGAATTCCACTTCAAAGATAACATAAAGCACATCCCCAGAATATGAAGCCTTTAAGTTGCGGTACCTGAGCTTCAGAATAAGGCCCAAATATGACAAGACCCATACCGTCCATTGAGTGCCATCTCCAACGCTTTATATTACTATAACCGTGGGGAATATATGTCGGTATCTGCTGTGTAATTCTGGGGTTCAACTGATGACTCTGGGATAAATTAAAGACGATAACAATTTATTAGTGAATCTGGTATTCCAAATGACTAACAGCAATAAACATTTAACAACTAGACTTGTTGGATACCCGAACAATATTACAGCAATAGCACGTGGGGTTTCCCAATAATATGAAGCAGAGTTCAGTTGAGTTTGGAAATCCAAACTTGAGCTTAACTCTTACTTGTAATCAATGTCATATATATAATACAAATTAGAAAAATGTTACTAAGGTAGCACATGCCCCCCCCCTTGTGACCTTCACCTTGCAGATGCGACGGAAACTATTATACGCGACACACCTTCTGACTGTCCTTAACATTTGTAAAAAGTTTAACAATTGTAATATGATTCGTTTCTGAGTTATGGCTGAGACACGAATATTGATGATTTTCAGTGTGACCATGAAATGTGACCTTGACCTTGAGCTTACGGACCTGGCTGTGGTGTATGACACATCCACCCATTATCCTTTATAATTGAGCGAAGTTAGATGACTGTAGCCCTAATAGTTTTGGAGTTATGCTTGAGACACGATTTGTGACCCTGAACATATGAAGGTCAATTGTGACCTTCACCTTGCAGATGCGGCGGAAACTATTATACGCGTCACACCTTTTGACTGTCCTTAACATTTGTAAAAAGTTTAACAATTGTACTATGATTCGTTTCTGAGTTATGGCTGAGACACGAATATTGACTGATTTTTAGTGTACCCTTGAAATGTGACCTTGGCCTTGAAGGTACGAATCCGGCTATGATGTGTGACACATCCTCTCGTGATCCTTTATAATTGTGTGAAGTTTGATGACTGTGGCCCTAGCCGTTTTCGAGTTATTGGCTCGGACACACACACACACACACACACACGGACACACAGACACACGCACACTTCAATCACTATATGCCACCCGACTTAAGTCGGGGGCATAAAAATGAGTCATGGAACTACAAGCGTGCTAAATATAATGCTTAAAGTAAGCTTCCATCGCGTATTAATCAGATGCCTTGTTAGCCACAGAGCTTAAACAAACAATGGAGGGAAACACTGAATTGAGACAACTTGTAGCAACTGCTATGAGAAAGGCCTGCTGTTACGCAACGGGTAAAGAAACATGCTAAGTTTGAAACAATTGAAAATAAATGGGATAAAATGCGAATAGTATAGATTGTTGATCCAATACAACAACAGTAAATTAGTCCTTTGTATCGACAGTCTATTATGTTCTGTACATGCCCTGGTGATAGTACTGCAGATGGCACCTTGATGTACTCAAGCGATGGTACGATTTTCAGCTGTCAGTTTAGAGACCGATGTCTCACCAGGTTAGTTATCATTTAGCTTCTGGTGGGCGCGAAACATAATCCACTCAATCTTGTTTCAGACAGCTCTCAAAAACAAGATGTACTAGTTTATATCGACCTGATTTGTACAGTGGCGGTTTTGAACTAAAACAGCACTATGAAATTAAATTAATCTGCAGTATATATAAAAATAATCAAAACGCCCCTATTCTTCTTTTTTGCAACATCGTCCAATGAGATGGATTCTTGAAAAGCTCCCCATAAGAGCTTCCCAAGAAGCAAACTTACTGGATGATGTCACCAATGAAAAGGAGATAATGTTTCTTACGCTAATTCTACAACTTATTGTGGCTTGAAATGACGATAACATAAACTGGTAGGAATGGATTATAATAACCACGAATAAAAACTGTGGTTGGGGTATAAGTAGGGAGCAATGAGATATACACTGCGCGTGCTATCTTGAGATCTCTCCATTCCATGAACCCTTTGAACCCTTGCGGCCGTTTTTCAGGCCAGCAACATGATACGTCATTAAATAGGACGGCTGTTCAGTAAATGTGTGGGGTAGACCAATCAATATTTTCAACGTGCAGCCCCGAGGCCGCACGTTGAAAATATTGATTGGTCTACACCAAATAATGAATATGGACTCTTCTAATTGCTGCCATTGAACTGGCATGGAAGATACCACTAGAGTTCAAAGGGTTAGGTTAAGCGTAACTCAACGCTATAAAACAGGAAAACTGAAAGGATGCTGAAATCGACTGTGTTTAAAACTAATCGAATATTAATCGAGGAGATTTTAAAGCATACTATTGGCGTTGCTACACGACCCTCTTCGCATAAGAAGAGTGTAGTATACGATAAAAAATGAAAGAAGATGGCTACGTATACTATTTTGGCAAAATACTCGTGATAAAACACACCGAAGATGCCATAGTAAGGTTGTCTTCTCGAACAAAATCCTTGAAATAGCAGTTCTTCAGCATATCTCCATGGAAACAAAAGAAATGAGCCACTAAGCATACATATCATTGCATGTAAACACATCTTCGGAATTGCGATTCTGGAAATATTGAAACAGTAAATACACAGAGACTGATTATGTCTGTGCCTGGAAATAACCCGCATAGTGCGGGAGCAAAGAGAGATCAAGCTTTCGGACCATACATGTTTTTTTAACAGTCGTTGCCTCGTTGGTTCGTGATTTCAATTAAAAAATTGTTCAGGTATGCCGAGATTTTTTGTTTTGACAGAACATACACTTGTTGCACAAAGATATGGGCCGACCCCGAAAACCTTCGAAATTCGAAATCATTCCGATGGTTCGATTCGATTCATTCGTGTCGCGCTGATTCGGAAATTTTCGAATCGACAACGAAATCTTAAAATCTTACTTAGTGACAACTCTTCTTCTATCATCATGTCTCCTGTACAGGAGACCTGATGATAGAAGATTTCAACGTGAAATAATCCTCCGCGCGTCCAAATTGAGGATACAAGGGCCCCGATCCGTAGGCATGTTCGAAGTAGCCTTAAAGATATTTTGGGAGTCAAAATAGTGAAAAAAGAAGAATTTTCTAAGTCCAAAAAGTGAAAAAGGGTCATACCTCTTGGAAAAGGTATTGGACGGAACCCGTCTCTTATGCATATCAGTTCCCCCATGTGGGTCTATCAGCATACCAAAGGGGATCCAAATCCGACAAATGGCTTTGAAATTACAATGAAAGACGTCTGTACGGGCAGACGGAGGGCTTCACTTGATAATCCCGAATCCTTCTTCGGAGATCGGGGGCATAAAAAATCGTACTCGAATCCAAGCAGTGAACTATTGTCTATTTCTTTGGCTGACTTGCCCTAACAGACGAGTCGCTGTAATGCTATTGAATACAATGCAGGAATGGTGACTGGCAACATTTATTGTTTAAACCCTTTACCCAACGTAACGGTCAAAACCGGCCAGCGCTATCCACAAAAATCGCCAATTAATTTTCATTATTTTTTCATTTTTTGTCTAAAAAACATAGGTTATAACACCCCTTTGGAACGAGCTCGTTCCAATGAGCGGTCATAACCTATGTTTTTGAGACAAAAATGAAAAAAAACTTAGCTATTCAAGAATTTCAAATTAGATGTAAAATATCGTGGGCATATACGGTTTTTTAGTGGATGCCATAATTTCCCCCCACCACCTGCCAACTGAGATAAGCGCGTCGCGGATGAGATACCTGGAGGAGACAGATCTATCTCTTCAATTGACACAGCCATCCATCCCACCGACACATCACTCATGGATGATTTTTCTCCCATCACACGCCATATGACGTCACTGGAATGTCAGCTGTTTCAACTCGATTCAGTTTGTTAACCCATCGATCTCTTGAGCTAATCTTGGTATACAGGGAACTTTTTGATGCCCCCTGTGATTATGCAATTCATTGTTCTCCCCGAGCAATCAGTAGTACAGTAAATTTTCATTGCATGAGCAGTAGTTTGATTCCGATGATGTCATGTGGGGGTATGGTGGGAGAAAAATCATCCTCGATTGGTGTTGGGGTGGGTTGAGGGGAAAATATTTGACCCAGGCACTCGGTAAGTCACGTGTTTGGGTCACATAGCTTTCGCATCGGTTGAGATTCCCCACCACACCCCAGACAACTCGAGGACACAGTACAGTCGCCGTGAACTGATCGTAATCCACGCGTAGGCAGTGATGTCCACGCATGCGTTTACCAGGTAATAAAAATCATCATCAACAAAATTTTAATTAATGAAGCACTGGGTTATACCCGGTGCTTCATTAATTAAATTTTTAATGATTATTCCTATAATTAGTGTTTCCAATCTAATATTATTGCGCCCGTGGAAATATTGCCCACCCATGTAAAATGAACACTCCACGGCGGCCGTACTGTAAAAATCATCTGATTAGTGGGTACGAGTTTAATCGTACCCACGAATGACATAATCCTAGTATCCACTCAAAAACCGTAGATTCTCTTTTTATTATATGCTTTATACATGGGTTTTCTTTCTTTAAATTCCATCAAACTCACACCGGTAATCGGTGTACCAAAATTACAGGAAGGTTTCCAAATTTAAGGCATAACACACAATATGTTTTTTTAAGGTTTGTTTTCCAGTTTTATTGAAATGATTCATTTTGGAAAGGTCTGGAGATGTGTATACTTTTTTGCTACTCAATGGAAGTCTACATTCTGTGGCTTTGCGGTTGCTTCTATACAAGTTTTGGCTGCCTATATGGACAGCCAAGACTTGCCTAGAATCAATTGCAAAGGTACTTATCATCTAAGTTCTAGTTTACCCGGAGATACCCAGACATTGCATGTTGGAGCACCTGTTCTGTTGCAGTAAAAGTGATCAGGATGGGTTGGAATAATGGTTTATAAGGTTACCGGTAATAGGTCTAGATATTGTAAGGCATCAATACAGCCCAGAGAAACCAGGAGATGGCATTTCAGACAGCCTGCATTGCAAAATATTTTATTTACTGGGGACAAACCGCTGCTAATTTGGCAAATCTGCTATGTCCCCCACATCATATCAATCTAGAGGCCTGTTCATTAGATGCTTGAAACATCAATTTTCTTTAAACCAGAATTCTCAACAGAAGAAAGAACAAAGACTTTACGTGACGTCAAGCACGCTACAAGGGAGTAATATTATTTATATATCCCACAAGTATCTGGGAATTTCATTGGTTCAAAGACGTCACATGCAGACTGCATATAAAACCATATACTGCCCGTCAACATCAATATACGCTGACAGCTATGGGTAATCTCCCCTTTGTTCATTGATTATTCAAAATGGCGGCAGCCGATAAACGCTTCAAGTTGAAAGATTGAGTGTTGGAAGCCCATATTTGGTCTGAAGCGCAGGTTAGGCAACTTAAAAGACTTCATATTCTGTGAATGTGTGTCATGTTACCTTCGAAATGAAACTGTTTGGTATGTATGAATTTGCCTTGTTACAATTTATGGGAGAGTGCTGTACTCTCCCATAAATTGTAACAAGGCAAAGACACGTGAACACATTGTGAGAATTCTCTCATTTAATTTGATCGCTGTTGTTATTAGTTCTGTGCATCGATGCAACAGTCGGTAAGATACATGTATATTCGTTGCAGAGTTTGTTGGTGGTCTAATGGTGTAACTAATAATATGCATTCTGATATTAGCCTAATATGGTAGAAACGGCGTCAGACAATTCCATATCATACGAAAGCGAATATATATACCATTACCAATATACTATTCATAACTCGTACCATGTATTTATTTATTTATTGGCATTTAAGGTCACATATTTCTGCACTATGGCTAATCATGACCAGGATAGTTTTGCGGGTGGAGGAAGTCGGTGTACCTGGAGAGAACCACCGAGCAACGGCGAGCAACTGTAAGATCTCCAACATACGAACTCCACACATGCACGGGTAGCATTGGCTGAAGACAAGTGCCCGATCGACATACAGTACGCCTTAGTACACAACGCCACCGTGCACCCACGTTGGCAATTAGGGTGAAGTGTCTTACACAGGACACAACGCGATTGCCGCAGGTACCACATATATCATAATAGGCCATAAGTAAACTGCTGAACGAATATATAACTTCCCGACTACTATGAATGATATAATTCTTACTTGTGTCACGTGAAGCGGTTATCACTTGCCACCATTCTGATAGATGAATAAACGAAGGTATAGTACTGACTGTTAAACGTGAGGTTTGAATAGACTGTGTATTGTATATGAACAGCTCGCACGAGACGTCTTAAATCTAGTGAAATTCTCAAAAGTTTGGTGGGGAGGGGTGGGTATGCGATACAGATCGATATCCATATAGTCCATTTAAATCATGAAATATATTTTAGCGTCTTCGCTTTTACCTATAAGTAAGTATATGATAAACTGAGTTGTCATGAATACATAATTTTCAGACAAGCCATTACCAAGAAACCCCATCACCATTCTTCTAAATAGAATGTCATTTGCGAATTTTGTACTCTATTTAATACTAGCTTTAGAAAACTATGGGGTAATATGCAAAGTTTTTCCAAGTTCAAGAACCACAGTATGGAGCTTTTTAATAGCCCAGGGCAATAAGCATGTTTGTTTTGAAGATTATTTTTTAAGAACCTCTGATATGGAGATTAGCGAGAAGCTGCGAACTTGCTTTGACGCTCACATTGTTCTCTGAAAAAAAAAAACAACAGGTGGTTTTGCACTGAATATTGTAGATAAACATGTAAAAATTTCTTTCTGTGCCACATGTGTGCACGTATTCAATGTTTAAAAAACCGCTGTCATATAATAAACGAAGTATTCCAACAGCCCATCAGTCTGGGCCAAACTCCACCCCATTGATGAGACTGGGGCCAATACTATAAAACATTTATAATTGTATATTCTAGAAAGGTATTTTTTAGTTATGACTTTAAATGGGTTGAAATGAACCATTAGCATTTTCAAAGATCTGGCAATTTGCCAGTTGGCAAATTGCCATAACTTTTAAAATGCTAATGATTGATTTTATTCAGTTATATTGAAAGGCAGAAAACAGAATTCTTGAAAATACAATTATAAAAGTTTTATAGTATTGGCTCCTGATAAAAAAGACGCCTACAACATCTTGTTTGATCTGGTCTCATCATCTCGATGGAATGGAACAACCCAGATCAATTTACTGTTGTAATAATCTGTATTTGTAGTCAAAATAGACAACAAGATAAGATTTTAACATTCAAAAAATTTAGTCATTCGGCGGACAAATGGTTGATGAGAAACCAGCCACCAAATCGGATTTTTACACACCACGAAGAGAAGCAGAGACATCAGCTCATTATAAATTATTTTGATTTGTTACAAATCGACACAGTTCTTAATGGACTTCCGCACTAACAGTGTTTGGGAAAGGAGGTTGACAGCCTTTGAAACTGGGGTCTCGTGTTACCAATAAATATTCACCCAATATCAATACAAACATTATCTTCCGACTATTGTGCTCCACTTGTTTGTTGCAAATTCTACTCCGTGAAGATGTTTCCAGCAATAACACAATGAGATAACAGGAAGCTTTGGCACAATGCCAAATTGTTAAGTTCTGCTCAAAAGTCAGGCAAGCAATATTGATAGTGCAAATATCCCCAAGTGTACGGCAAATGTATAAAACTGTTTATCTAGTCATAATTCCAACAAAGGTAATTAACAGTATACATGGTGCTGATTCCTTATATCTATCTGCACAGTCTCGAGGGACTACAAAGAAAATTCTTACATGCGCGTATGGTTTTAACCTCTTACATACTAAAGTTAGTATCCTTCCATAATTGTAAAATCCATTTTTACCATCCTCAAAGAGTTCAAGAATACATATCCAACATACACAAAGTGAGACCACCGACGAACAGAGCCAATAGTTGTGGACGTCAGAAATTATTGACTGGAATAATTCGTTGACCCCTTTCAGTTCTGTTTATCTATTCTGTATATGATGTCCAGTGTTTATGCAGTAACTGTCTGATCATCCCATGGTTGCAAATTATCGTCGTGGTCAAACATATTATGTGACTCGGAGCTTTTTGAAATTGGAACGCAAGAATACTAAAGAGGCATGCGACATACAATGGGCGGAAGAAAGAAGAAGGTCCTGTGATAATTTAATCTTGCAACTTTATATGCATATAGGGTTACAGTACCACCTATCCTCCCCATAAATCCACGAGAAGATTCGCCCTTGCATACTAGACAAAATAACAAGTCCCTTTGCAGATAGGATTGTACGGTTGAGTAGAATTCGTACCAGGAATCGGCGCGTGGCTGAGCCCTGTATGAATGCTACTGATTCGAAGACAATTCTGAAAAAACTATTATTCCACATAAATGTTTCATGCTGTCATACACAAAACTAATTTGAATACATTCGATTGGATAATCGGGGGGGGGGGGGGGGATCTGTGCACGTGCTCTGTCGACAATGTTGCGTTATAGTTTTAATCTTGAACACTATAATACACGAGTGACAAGTGCTGTATGGAGCTGTCTTGCGTGTTTGCTTTATTCAAGATTCCGATTTCGATAAGGAATGCGTATCATAAATTAACTTCTAAGAAAATTATATCATATTTTTCCACACAAAACAGAACGCATGTTGCACAGGGAAGGTCTTATGTTTTTGCCGAATGATTTTTTGCGAAGCAAATGTTCTCTTGAACGAATGTCCTTCACAAGGTAGTTCAATGGTTCAAGCATAAAATGTTCTGTCAAAATATTAAATAATTCATGAAAAAGGCTTCGAGCGAAAATCTTAACATCCGATTGTTATTGGTAATCATAACGCAGCATAGAATGGTAACAAACGCATAAAGCGATTTAAATATAATTTTGATTATCACACCATCACCATCAAACAGTTCATTACGGAAAATGTCGTTCACAACACTATCAAGTGCACATGCGCACATTTCAAAACTATCGATCTACGACAATTTTAACCAGGCTCTCTCCCCTTTAAATTGTCTAATACGGGAATGAAGTCAGAAGTCAACGTTGTAATGTTGTCAATGAGTTGGTTTCTGAAGTTGAGTTGATCTCGTATTTGTCATGAACTGTCTACCTAATACAAAAAGCAGACGACATTTGCAGAAAACAGTTCCTGAATAACTTAATATTTTCAGCACATTCCAGCGAGGGTCATGAGCTATGTTTTTGAGGCGGTTTTTAAGGACCTCAACAATAGAGGATCTCTAATGAGTTGCGATTTCATGTGAATTTCTGTACCGAGTTCACTAACATCGACCAAATTAACCTTTTAGCTAACGTAACGAGTAATGCTGGACAGCACTGTTCACAAAAATCACCATCCAGATTTTTTTTTACGTAAATGCACCTGTACATCGTTGGACATTCTGTCAAAGACAGTAACCAGACAAAAACGCTTCCTTTCAAACATTCTATGCTTGTACAACAACAACAACAACAACAACAACAACAACAACAACGTCGGTGTCAACATAAACATAGATCCAACCAGATCGGCCAGAAAGAAAACTAGAGGCTCCAAAGAGCCTGTAATCGCTCACCTGGAACTACATATAACAAGAAGGACGCCAACGCCCTATAGCTCACCAACATTCCTCTTTGATAGTAACTTTGGCAAACACAAGGACTGTATTAAACAGGTTCATAACATGCGACAAAGCTTACCTAAACACAACCTCTTAAAAGTAAAACACAGAATCTGACATAAACACTAAGTTAAACATGAAATTCTGAGCTAAACAGACAACTAAACGTAAATAAAAATGTCAAGAAAAAGTTTAAAATGCAGGGTATGAGGGGTTAATCATGGAACAATGATACTGGGGAACATGTATGATGAATATAAGTGCCATGGGAAGAGGGGAAGAGAAGGAGCACAGCAGCTGACCTAAACACTAAGTTAAACACGAAATTCCGAGCTAAACAGAAAACTAAACGCAACTAAAAATGTCAAGAAAAATGTTTAAAATGCAGGGTATGAGGGGTTAATCATGGAACAATGATACTGAGGAACATGTATGATGAATATAAGTGCCATGGGAAGAGAAGGAGCTCAGCAGCTGACCTAAACACTTAGTTAAACATCAAATTCTGAGCTAAACAGAAAACTAAACGCAACTAAAAATGTCAAGAAAAATGTTTAAAATGCAGGGTACGAGGGGTTAATCACGGAACAAAGATACTGCGGAACAGATATAATGAATATAAGTGCCATGGGAAGTGAAGGAGCACAACAGCTGACCTAAACACTAAGTTAAACATGAAATTCCGAGTTAAACAGAAAACTAAACGCAACTAAAACTGTCAAGAAAAATGTTTAAAATGCAGTGTATGAGGGGTTAATCATGGAACAATGATACTGAGGAACATCTATGATGAACATAAGTGCCATGGGAAGAGAAAGAGCACAGCAGCTGACCTAAACACTTAGTTAAACATGAAATTCGGAGCTAAACAGAAAACTAAACGCAACTAAAAATGTCAAGACAAATGTCTAAAATGTAGGGTATGAGGGGTTAAATCATGGTAAAATGATAATAATCATCATATAGAAGCATTATAAAAGACATGATATGGAAATCGGGTGAGTAAGTGACCTAAACAGAAGCTTTAAGAGTATTGGACACGTACGCTGACGCCGACCGATCGAGCCATGCCATAAGCTCACACATCTAAAGTTGGTGAGCTAAAATGTGATTTCCCATACGCTTTCCATGGTAACTATGATCTGAAATTCTGGCCATGTTTGCAACAGTACATCAACATTACATCATTAGTAGAAGGTGTCCCAGTCCTCAATCACGTGAAGTTTCAAAACATTTGACTTTGTAGTTTCAGAGGGGAATATTTTTGCAAAATCCATCATTCAGAATCAGAGAAAGTCTCTGATGGCCATATTTTCCAACCAACGGGGACAAAAAGAGGATCGTTTGTAGAGGGCCTCCTTTAGACCATTCCTGCCAAGATTGGTTCACGGCGGCTCGGTTGTTTCAGAGAGAAGATTGAAATGTGATTTCCCATAGGGTTTTTCTATAGTAACTATAAGCCGCATTTGTGGCCATGTTTGCAACACGATCAACATTAAATGATGAAAGTTGGTAAAGGGTGTCCCAGTCATCAACCATGCAAAGTTTCAAAACATTTGGCCCCGTGGTTTCATCAGAGAAGATTTTTCAAAATCCACCAATCAGAATCAAAAAATGCTTCTGGCAGCCATGTTTTTCGAAGCACGGTAACAAAATGAGAAGCGTTTGTAGAGGACCTGCCATAGACTATCCCTGCCAGGTTTGGTTCACATCAGCTCAGTAGTTCTGGAGAAGAAGATGAAAATGTTATTTCCCATAGGTTTTCTATAGTAACTATAAGCAACAATTGCAGCCATGTTTGCAATCCGATCAACATTAAATGACGACCGTTGGTAGAGGGTGTCTCAGTCATCAACCATACAAAGTTTCAAAACATTTGGCCCTGTGGTTTCAGAGGAGAAGATTTTTCAAAATCCACCAATCAGAATCAAAAAATGCTTCTGGCAGCCATGTTTTACGATGCACGGTAACAAAAATGAGGAGCACTTGTCGAAGACCTCCCACAGAACATTCCTACCAGGTTTGGTTCACGTGGGCTCAGTAGTTCCTGAGAAGAAGATGAAAATGTGATTTCCCATAGGGTTTCTATAGTAACTATAAGCCGCAATTACGGCCATGTTTGTAACCCAATCAACATTAAATGAGGATCGTTGATAGAGGGTGTCCCAGTCATCATTTATGTGAAGTTTCAAAAACATTTGACCTTGCAGTTTCAGAGGAGAAGATTTTTCAAAATCCACCAATCAGAATCAAAGAATGCCTCTGGCGGCCATGTTTTCAAACCCATGGGAACAAAATGAGGATCATTTGTAGAGGACATCCCATAGACTATCCCTGCCAGGTTTGGTTCACGTGGGCTCAGTAGTTCCAGAGAAGAAGATGAAAATGTGATTTCCCATAGGTTTTCTATAGTAACTATAAGCCGTAATTATGGACATAAGTTTCAAAACATTTGGCTTTGTGGTTTCAGAGGAGAAGATTTTTGAAAATCCATCTGGAAGCCATGTTTTTCATCTGACGGGAACAAACTGATGATCGTTTGTAGAGGACCTCCCATAGACCATTCCTGCCAAGTGTGGTTCACACCGGCTCAGCGGTTACAGAGAAGATGAAAAGGTAAAAAGTTTACGGACGTCGGACGACGGACACCGGACGACGGACGCCAGGTGATGAGAAAAGCTCCCATGGCCTTTTAGGCCAGGAGAGGTAATAAAAGGACGTTCAGGTGGTTCTTTAACTGATGTTATGACAACTTTGAGACATGCTCTTGGATACGGCTCAAACATACGTTTCCAAGAATATATTAACAAACCATTTCTTCAACAAACTAAATGATTCGCCAGACTTTTATCTTCCAAGGGTAAACTGCGAACTCATTGCAATCTTACTGTACTGTTATACATGCCAGTTGGAGGTTTATTTATCAAGGGATATTAATATACGTCCCTCCCCTCTCAAGTCAGACTGACACGCCGATCACGTGATCTCGGAACAAATAGTTTGTCTGGTATAACAGTTTACCCTTCAGCTAAGAAATCTGCCAAATTAACCTAGTGATGAACAAAAACATTATTCTGCTGAATTTTGTTTTCTTCAAAACAGTCCATGACCCTCTGTGAAACCAGCTGACAAAGTTTGTTCTGAGTCTGGTCCAGTATACAAATCCCTTTCTCTTGAGTATACATTTACATACATCAGATGATTTAAAAACCTAACCCACAGAATAAATGTGAAACGATTCCGCGATTACAACAGAGAATTGCTGGTGAAGTGATTATTGTAGTAGACTCCTTCATGAGCGCCGGATACGCCCGATAGACCCAGCAGGTGTTTAACCAATACTCTTTCAATGTGTGTTTTGTAGATGCTGTGGAGTTTCACCTTGATAACAAGAAGAACCAAAAGTAGCATATGGACAATTTGAGCTAATGGACGTCGGGTTCAACCCGGATGTCCATTAGCTAAAATTTTCCTTGTGCATTTAAAATAACTGTATAGAGTTACCGTTCCTTTGGACGCTGTGTTTGAGGCAATTGCGAGTTAACTGCATGCATTTAAGTATATATCAGCTCTTAATCCAAGGCTAGCAGACGACACTTGTAAACAAAAATTAGTGAATAACTCAGAATTTTTCACTTTTAGACACAAAAAACGTAAACGTAGCTTATAACTCCTCATTAGAACGAGCTCGTTGAGAATTAGGGGTCATAAGCTATGTTTTCGACACAAAAGCTGAAAAAATGAAATTTGAATGGAGATTTTTCTTACAATCACGGGTCGGTTGCATCCGTTACATTGTATACGGATAAAGGATTAGAACTATAACTAAAGGTGAGTAATACCCCCCCCCCCCCCCCCTCCACACACACACACACACTTCGCTTGCAACTTGGTTAAAATTTCCGCAAATTGAAAATTCTGGCCTACGCGCATGTTTACTTGTTGGTGGTGATGCAATGCTTGAGAATTTTCATTTCTATACTGAAATGAAGTTGCTCACACAATGATCTCCTATACAAATCTTTTTTAAATATTCTAAGTTGAAGGAAGATAATCTGGTTAAAATTATCGCAGATTGAATTTTGTTCACTTTTTAGCTAATTTGGAAAACCATTATAAATGTAACTTCAGTGGGGATATAACTCGTGGTTAAACTCGTCAACGCTAATTGAAAATTTTGAATTATGCTCATATTCACTTGTTAACCCTTTACCCAACGAATCGGCCACATCCGCCCGCGTAATATGCAAATTCAGCAGCTGAAAAAATATTTTTCCAAAAATTTCAACAAAACCATATCATGTGACCCCCTCTTTGGAACGAGCTCGTCGAGCTCGTTCCAATGAGGGGTCACATGATATAGTTCTGTTGAAATTTTTGGAAAAATTAAAAAAATTATATTTAAAATAATAAATTTTGATATCGTCTGCGTTGGGTAAAGGGTTAAAAAAAGCTGCATTTAATTCAATTTATAAATGTCGAAGGAGATGTGCACTCGAACAGAAATGTATATTAAATCTTCTAAGTTAAAGGGGAGATAGCCTGGTTAAAATTGTCGTAGATCGATACTTTTGAAATGGGCGCAAGTTCACTTGTCAGTCCTAATGCCTGAGACGTTTCATCGAAATCGATTCATAAATGTAGAAGTTGCGCACACAAGAATGTCATGAAGAAATCAATATTAAATCTTCTAAGTTGAAGGGGAGATAACCTGATTAAAACTGCCGTAGATTGAATATTTTGGAATGTGCATCTGCCCAATTATTAGTCGTAATGTGTCGGAAGTTTCATCAAAATCGGTTGAAAAAGTAAGAGGAGTTGCACACGCAAGAATCTTGTATATATACTGAAATGCAATCTGTCCTAGTTGAAGTGGAGATAACCTGATTAAAATTGCTGCAGAATGAAAATTTGGTAATATGCCCATCTTCACTTGTTGGAGGTCATGTCAGAGACGTTTCATCAAACTTGGTTCATTAATGTAGGAGGAGCTTCACTTTCAAGAACCTCATGTACAAATCTATATTACATATTTTAAGTGGAAGGGAAGATAACCAGGTTAATATTATCGCAGATGAAAAATTTGAAAATACGCGTTTGTTCACCCTTTGTCATTGGCGGTCATGTTTGATAGGTTCCACGGGAAAAAGGCTCATTCATTTAGGGGGAGTTGCGCACACAAGAATCTCATTTGGAAATCCATAATATGTCTCAAGTTCAAGTGAGATAAAATTATCGCAGATAAAAAAAATTGGAATATGCGCATTTCCACTTCCTTGTCATAATTTTTTAGAAGTTTTATCAAAATCGGTTAAAATGTAGGAGTTGTGCGCACAGGAATATCGGACAGATGGACGGATGGATGGTCGAACGGACAGTATAGCCCCTACGACTTCAAAGTAGGAGTACAATAACACCCTACTGTCAACAGAGGGCTCTTTTCAAATGTCTTCTCGAGAGTTTCTTGAGGGGAACCTGTTCCTGGGCCAATACTACCCCATTCTTGATGGCGTTACCGGACCGATCGAAATTTGTCTTTCCTTATAGGACATCAGTTATCACGTTTGATTGTTTAATCAACCATTTTTCCATAGCTAGATTCGATAGAGAAATTTATTTTAAGAATTTCTCTTCATTGGGAAAATGATTGTAAAATGGTTGTGTAAAAGGCGAAATCTGCTCAAGTCCAAATAACAGTGGAGAATAAATTTTTGTTTTAGTTGATGACTAATCGTCCCCTGAGTTCCAATGTGTTCTATGTGCCTACTGGCACATAGAACACATTGGAACTCACGGGACGTAATGTTTAAGTGAATAATTCTGAAGGAGCTCAAATTTCTTGACGACATTCTTGGTGGTGTCCCGTCCCCCTTTCTCCACATCACTAACTACATGTATGATTCCCATAATTTGTTTGGTTGTCTGATCTCCTACATGAGACCTGTAGTAATGATTGAAATTGAAACAAATCAATGAAAAACTTGACTTGAAAGAAATGGGAAAGCTGCATAGATGTAAATCGTGCAATTTCTATTCAAGTAAGACAGGAAATGTCTCAACAAATCGATAATGTTGAACACACAAATGTCACAACGATAAGGCAGTCACTGACAGACGAGCTCATATTTCTTCTCGTTGTGATTCAGACCATTCTTCAAAAGGAATGTACAATTCAGATGAAACTATTTTTGTACATATAAATATGCACCAACACTTTTACCCCATACCCCGATCCAATAAGCCAGAAGTACCATCGACCAAGTAACACTCAGACAAAGAGTCCTTCAACCACTGTAATATACGGACGGAAAAAAGACAAGTTCAGTTTTGGTAATATAATATTTTTATCTGCAGACCAAATGTAGTAAAATTTCACACATAGCTACCTCATTGTACTGTCTAAAGAGTCTTTGATTAAAATTCTATCAACCATGGCCACGTGCGACGCTGCATGCTTTCAACATTTTTTGCGACAAAGCGTGCATCCGGGGCACTTCAGCGTTCCATGGGCTTGAAAACCATACCAAATCGAAGTTTTGAACAGTGCACATTGATTGCACAACATTTCATTTCAACTCGATTGAAAAGCAGAATGCAGCGAATGTCCGAAGTTGAAAGGGTTAGGGCTATTGCTCTAATTATGCAGTGCCAATCGCAACGTCTCATCGCACAGCAATTTAGGGTCAATGAGTCAACGATAGCTCGTTTAGTTGGGCGTCTGAGAGCCACAGGAGCGGATGTCCGCGCGTTCTGCCGCTACGTCAAGATAGAGGCATACGTCTCTCACACCTCCGTAACCGATTTCAGACGGAGACGGCGAATCAGGTTGCAGGCACTCATGGTCGCCGAGTGTGTCCATGAACAGTTAGAAATCGGTTGCGGGAATTCAATTTAAGGTCACGACGTCCCTACATTGGTTCGCAACTTACACCCAGGCCACGTCAACATCGATTCCAATGGCTGCGGCCACATGCACCAAATCGGTTTCACTTGTCCAACTGGAGACGCGTGTTATTCATTGATGAGTCTCGGTTGACGCTTTGCAGGTCAAATGGTCGACAACATTGCTATCGACGTCGAGATGAGCGATATTCTGATGCGTGCGTTGAGGAAAACGACAGATTCGGACAAGGGCCTGTTAGGGTTGGGGGGGGGGGGATTTCTCCTGTCGTGAAAACACCTCTCGTAGTCATCCAGGGCAATCTTACAGCCGTAAGATATCGGGATCTGGTCCTCATGCCTCACGTCCTTCCACTTATCCATGCGCGTAACCTTACGTTGCGGCAGGAAGATGCAAGTTAAAATTCGGGCTTCCACAGGGAGCCTAAATATTAACCGAGTGGCTTGCTTTGACCAATCTTGAATTTGACCCCTGTAACGATGTTGTATACGAAATATCAAAATATTCTGAATGGTTGTTCTGGGGAAGAAGATTCTTTAAATAGTATTTCTCATATTGCATCGCGTTAAAATTTGGGCTCCTGCATGGAACCCGAATATGAACCCATGGGCTTAATTTTAACAAACCTGTTAAAGTATGGAGGCTGTATACCAAATCTCAAAAGATTGGAGGATCTGAAGAAGATTTTTAAAGATTATTCCTCATAGATAGCCCAAATATTAACAAGGGACATGATTTGAACAAACTTGAATTCGACCTCTGTAAGTATGCACTACACCAAATATAAAACTGTTTCTGACTAGTGGTTCAGGAGAAAAAGATTTTTTAAAAGAACATTCCTAATATTGCACTGAGACAAGATTCAGGCTCCCATAGGGAGCCCAAGTATCAACCCAGGAACTGGATTTGAATAAACTTGGATCTGACTTCCAAAGGATGCTGTATACCAAATATCAAAGGATTCTGGCTGGTGGATTTGAAACAAAAGATTGTGAAAGATTATTCCTCGTACAGCAAAAGTTAAAATTCGAGCTCTCATAGGAGCCTAAAAATTAACAGAGTGACGTACTTTGAACAAATTTGAATGTGGCCCCCGCAACGATGTTGTACACCAAATGTCAAAAGATTCTGACTGTTTTTTCTGGAGAAGCTATATTACTACTACTATTGCTGCAGCTGCTACTACCACTACTACTGGATGTTACAGCTACAGTTACTGCTACTACATGCACTACTATCCCAACATTGGTTTCCTCCATTTCGTGCTGTAGTTCCGTATATATGCACGGCGAAAGATTTTCAAATTTCAAGATTAAACACATCGTTTAATCTTCCTCAAATCATTTTATTCGTAATGCACAACGAACGAAAACAGGGCCCGGCAATAAGTAGTAAACCGACATTTGAAAGTATCCACCTCTATGAAACGTGAGGCAGCGCTTCGAAGAAAATATCACAGAAAACTTAAAAAAGCGAACAGGTTTTCCAACACCCTCGCCACTCTACATTCGCTAAAAACAATTACACAATCATTATTTGTATTTTTTTGAGTTTATTACACACTTTTAACACGTCTTGTTTGAATGTTCTATAAAATAAAGTTATCATTTTGTTTTTTTCGCAATCTGCTTCCCTGTAGGTGTTAATTGCTTGAATAAATATGATATCAATCATTTTTTCTTCGGTGCAAATGGATTTTTTTTAATACCTGGATGTCTCATTTAAACACCTCGCCTGCGACTCGGTGTTTAAAAACCGACATCCAGGTATTAAATCTTCATATACCATACGTGCTGGCTGAGATAACTTATAATGTAAAAGGCTATTATTAAAGTTTACAAAATAAGTTGATGATTGTTATATTCTCACTGTTTATTGACTCCAGATAAACTAGTAGCAAATATTTTATTATCTTCCAAAATTAAGCAAGATGAAAAGACTATGTAGCAAAGAAATGTTTTGACAAGAATCAGATTAAATGGATAAACTGTTAATTTAACTGACCCATTACAAAAAGCTATGATTACACCTGTTCCCTACAGATTACTTGACAGGCGTGAACACTGGCTCGCCTGTGTCGTCAGACAGCGATTTTATCGAAAACGACGCACTGAAACAATAAACTACAAAGCCCTTGAGATCAATTTTTGGTGCCAAATGCTGTATTTTTGTGCCAAACGATTTTTTGGCGCAATTGGCGCCCGACAGCGAGAACACTGCAATCAAAGAAATAGATACAGTTTCCTATCTAAACACAAAAGTACACTATGTCGGCACAGCCTGGATGTTACATCTGTTGGTAGCCGTATGAAGATCCCGACAAAGTAACGTTTGTGCCATTCAAAATGTTGTCACCAAAAATCTATATATTAAATTTGGAAAAATATTTTAAACGAGTTTCTTTTTAAATGTGAGAAATGGGGACAGTCGGGCGATATTCATTCCTATACCCCGTCACCGCTACGCGGCGGGGGATAATAAATAAGTTTCAAAATATTCTAAAACTATATTGCATTAAAAGTATTAGTAATGCGTATTATTACACGCTTGTTCTATGTAATCCCCATCTGCAGCAACACAAAAAAGTGCGAAAAATGAAAATCTACTTTTTAATAGAAGCGAAATTCCACTGGAAATTTTACAAATCGTGCAAGGCAATTACAAATTGAATCGCTAGCGATAGCTGAAAATCGTCCCCCGAGTTCCAATACGTTCTATGTGCCAGTAAACACATAGAACACATTGGAACTCGGGGGACGAAGTAGTAACACGGGTTCCCCATGTTTGGTTGGCGATAAAATGGGTACATTTTGTTGACAGTTGTCAAATGAATTGCTGATTGTCCTTCTAATAATTTTTTATAGACGTGAAGGCGTGTAATAAACACAGAACGACACGCGTGTGTGAATGGGTTAATCGATATGGCACTTGTGCCATCGCGGAAGGATAAAACTGGAGGCCTCAAGTTTTATCCTTCCGCGATGGCACTCGTGCCATATCGATTAACCCATTCACACACGCGTGTCGTTCTGTGTATTTCGCCCATTCGGTATGTCAAAATTATAGATGGCGCTCCCCCTCAGGCTCTGTGAATAATATTGATCCGAAGAGAACTGAGACAGTTAGTAACGTGTTTATTGTTATGATAAATGGTGTTTTTGCCACCGGTGTGGGAAAGAATGTCTTGCCATAGAAATCTCAGTTGAATCGTATTTACCTGAAATGCTCCAACGTTGAACGTCAAATAGAGGGTGTTAGGTTAGGCAGGAAGACACGTACCGGGTGTATTTCCATCCTTTGATGGATCAGCTAGAACATTATATATTAAACCATGATAATGGGAACTCCTTTCTTTCAAAATTACAATCCGGGTCACAATTTACTTTCCATGGACGGAAGGGAGTCACATGGAAGTAAAAAGGGACCGGGACAAAACGTTATTAAAACAAGAGGCCCCGCAGGGCCTGAAGTGCTCATCTTGAACAGAACACAATATAAACAGAGTCCAAGAATGAGTCTACATTAAGCAATCCATCTCCATAGGATACATTGTCAATCATTGAGTCCCTCAGGAGTGACAAAAATAACCCGAGCATCATGCCTTTTCTTCAGTTGATCATAACGTAAATTGTAGAGCTCCCCTATGAAGCCCCTTGATACAACCTATGTGGATTAATCTTAGTTGCATACCTCTAGAGGGTACTGAATACAACATTTTTAATTCTTCAGCAACATTGCCAATTCCGGCTCCCATAGGAGCACAAATATTAACCCAGACTCTCGATTTGAAAAACGATGAATCTGACTTCCCTAGATGTTGTGTACCAACTATGAAAGCATTCTGACTGTTGGATCTGAAGAAGAAAAATTTCAAAGAAATTTCTTCATATTGCACCAAGTTAAAATATGGGCGCCATAGCGAGCCCAAATATTAACCTACGGATCCGATTTGAACAAACTTGAATCTGCCCCCCCCCCCCCCCCCCCCCTAGAGATGTTCTATACCAAATATGAAAGCATTCTGACTAGTGGGTCTGAAGAAGAAGATTTTTGAAGTAATTCTCTCATATTGTACTAAGTTAGTTCCCATATGGAGCCCAAATATTAATCCAGGCACTACAATTAAACAAACTTGAATCTGACCCCCCCCCCCCCCCCCCCCCCCTAGAGATGTTACATACCAAATATGAAAGCATTCTAACTGGTGGATCTGAAGACAAAGATTTTTAAAAATTATCCCCCATATATCCGTGGGAAGCCCAAATATTAACCTAGGGACTTGCTTTGAACAATCTTGAATCTGACCCTCATAACAATGATGTATACCAAACATTAAAAGATTCTGACTGGTGGTTCTGAAGAAGATGATTTTTAAAGAATATTCCCCATATTGCCCTAAGTTAAATATTCGGGCTCCTGTATTGAGCCAAAATATGAACCAATGGGCTTTATTTCAACAAACTTGTATCTGACCCCCCTATGAATGCTGTATACCGAATATCAAAGGATTCTGTTGATTGGCTCTGGAGAAAAGACTTTTTTAATTTTTTGCAAATATGCTTACTCAGCATTTTTTCGATGCCCATTACAGAACACCCTTACATAACCGATGGCAATTTTTTTACATTCAATTCTACTGGTCCTAAGGATGCTTCATACCAAATAACAGCTCTCTGTTCCGTGTGGTTTGGGAAATATGGGCGTTTGAAAATATTTGAGCTCCCAGGGTTCTCATGGGGCTGCGGGAATTTTTTTTTGCATGAGTCAAGTACTTATGACCCAATAATACCACATACCAAATTTGGTTCAAACCGTACCGTCGGTTCAGAAAACAGAAATTTTGGGCGGAGCCAAAAATCTTATCCCTCCCATTACAAAGCCAAATATTGCTTCACGAACTTCGTCTGAACAAACTTGATTCTACACCTCAAAAGGAAGCTCCATAACAAATATCAAGTCATTGTACACAGAGGTTCATGAGAAGATTTTAAAAATATTTTGGAGCATTTTACCCCACTCCCTCCCTATGGGGCTGGGCATCTTGAGTCGAACAAAAAATGCAATGCCCCTTCGGGACCATCACTCACACAAACTTTCACTTGAATTGGCTCAGTGGTTTTGGAGGAGAAGACCAAAACATGGTGTTGACGGAGGGACGGACATTCCAACTATTTGGGTTTAAGGGCTATGAAAAAAACATTTTATATGTCCATCACCTTATTTTAGCCAGAACCCCACCCCTCCACCCTAGAACTTATATTTAATCCTAACCCCACCCCATCCACTCAAAAACCCCACCCCACCCCACCCCACCCCTGACCCTAACCCCCACCCCTGGGACCTAACCCACCCCAACCTTAAGATCTACTCTGGGGCTACCCCTAACCCTAACCCAACCCTGACCCTAACCCCACCCTAGCCAGACCAAAAGGATTAGGGGCTATAAAAACTAAAACCCCACCCCTGACCCCACCCCATCCCCCTGGGTCCTAACCCCCTCCAACCTTTAGCCCTGCCCTGGGGCTACCCCTAACCCTAACCCTAACCCCACCTCTCTCCTTACCCTAATACTACTACTAATTTCGACTAACCTCCTAAAAATAATAGCTCCTAAACAGGTTTAGTTGGCCCGGACGGACGGACGGACGGACGGGCGGACGGACGGACGGAGAGCGATGAGATTAGCTCAGCTTGACTTTGTCAAGATGAGCTAATAATGAATCGCGCTCGCATGACATCTGTATCCTAGCGCATTTTTGTGATATTGCGGACGTGTTATACCCGGAAATTCAAAACTTTCTTCTTTCTGAAAGGCTCAAAATGTTAATGACCAATGAAAATCCAGAAAAGAAGTTGATATGATAAAAACACTTAATGTCAAACGTCGTAAAATCCAAGCTGGTGAATATCAATATAACGGACATTCGCGGAATTTTACGAAAATTTGTTTCCTAAACAGGGCACGAAGGTATGTGGGTATTAAAGTGGTTTAGTAAAATACCATCTTCCTAAATAACTAGAAACTCAAGATTTCTTTTGCTGCGAACCGTGTATCAAATATTAGGAAACTTTTTTCTTGAAATGTACTTGGAACGCAATCAGCAAGATCCAAATAACATTAGAATACTGTATTTATCGTGGTGTGTTCGTTGCATGTCAAACTGTCTCCAGGGGACCGTATTAAACGTTCGGAGAATTACAAGTGACGGCAAAAATGTCAGGGGCTTATTCGCGTGGTACGACAATGACATAATGTCATTTGCTGACAAACATGCCGCCTTCCCGCGTACATGTATGCAGTAATATCTAGACTCGAAGGTATCAAATTAGTTAATGATATGATGGTGAATAACATGTTACCGTAGTCAGAATAAAGAACAAGTCTGCAAGGAATGCTTCAAATAAATCTCGACATAAAATCAATACCACCTTCCGTATGTCAGTGCGGAAGCGTACAGCTGACGATTTCAATAGTATCATAATATTCATTAATTTGTATTTGAGAATTATCAAGACGTATTTGCAAATGAGTGTTTGGTATTTTCGAATTACTAATTTTTATTACAACTCGTGATTTATGGCCATTCCTATTTTAACTGTTTCAGTGCCATTTTTATACTCTTCTATTCCAGAATGGCGACAGAAACTCCGCGTATCTTTGATTTTGCTGATATACATATAGAGGATACCGTCCGTTTTTGAGTAGGTACCGACCGCTATTATCTCTTGAGGGAATGAAAGGAATTCTAAGATAATTCCGGAATCCGATCTAAATTTTCAGCAGATCGTTAAAATTTATATTTCTTTACTGTCACTCATGGATAATGTTGGCATCTACTCAAACACAGAAGATAGTCTTTTTATTACATGTGTTGCAACGTTTTAATTGCAATTAAGAGTACCCAAACACCGAAAATGAGCCGTGATATCAATGTAATCTTACTTAATGATGCATATCGCTATCGAAGAGTTATTCTCCTCTATCTACCGTGACAATATAGATCTAAAAATATTTATTACACGCCTGTTCTATGAAATCCCCATCTACAGCAACACTAAACCATGCGGAAAGTGAAAATCCGTTCCGCACACATGTGCCGAACGTAAATCGTTGACGGACTATTTTTAACCCTTTGAGACTTTAATTATCCCGACGTTCAAACGTTACTGGGAATTTCAGTTTCGTCAACGTTTCTCAAAATGTGACGTCAAACGTCGGAAAGTACAAATAACATGATATTTTTCACAGTAGTGATTATCTGGTTGAGGGTTAGATTATTTTTGATGATCTGAATTTGTTGTATTCAAACTTGTTTTATTACCAATTATTGGAGAGTGCCTACAGGCACTCTCCAATAATTTGTAATAAAACATATTTGTGTAAGCAAAATATTATTTGCCTTTGACTGAACATGAAATATAAGCAAGGAAAGTGTTGGCTTTTGTTCTGGTATCCTCATTTTTGTTACACTTCGATACATCGGAAGAGTTTGAGACAGATAAATCAGTCTCAAAGTAGTATCAACGTGCTGTTTGATTTTGTACGTCATAAGACCTACAAAAGTATCAAAAGGGTTAAATTGATGCGAAATTTCACTGGAATTTTCTACAAATCGTGTACCGCAATTACAATTTGAATCGCTAGCGATAGCTAAAAACAGTAACACGGGTCCCCTCGCTAATTTTGTTGACGATAAAATGTGTTCTTTTTGTTGATAGTATCTCGTTCCCTGAGATCCAATGTGTTCTTTGTGATTACAGGCACACAGAACACGTTGGGACTCAGGGGGCGAGTTGTCAAATGAACTGCTGCGTGTCCTTCTAATAATTGTTTTTACAGACTCGAAGGCGTGTAATAAACACCGAACGACACACGCGTGTGAATGGGTTAATCGATATGACACTCGATTAACCCATTCACGCGCGTGTGTCGTTCGGTGTATTTGTTAGACGCTTCATGATATCCTATAAAGTAGTAAATAATAAAAATCATCAACATGAGGTGGACGTGCTGATATTATTTATAATAGATTCCAGCCTGTGTTCATTTGGGCGAACAGTCAACGATATTGCTTCTTGACAAGACCAAATGCGAATGTCTCAGTCGTGATAAAAAACAAACCAAACAATCAATGTGATATTTTCTAATTGTATGGGTTGATATAGGGTTTACAGGAAATTGAAAAAAAATGAACTGTTTATTTTGATTTAATAAAATACAATCAACAGAGACGGCGATTTGCCAACCGGTATTAGCTGCCTCACACAATGGAGTATCAACAATTTCTGAGATATTTTGGTCTTCTATGAAAACTTTCTTCATTAATTTGGAAGCGACTGTGAAATTATTTCATAAATGATTCATCACTGGTAAGTTCATAAGTTTTGGCTCCGAAATGGATTTTATCAAGGTGAACTAATACGGAATCAGGTCAAGCAACCCGATCGCGACAGTTTCCACACTGCTTTATACAAAATACGTATTAATTATTTGAAAAGATGCAGTGATGTGGTACACTATTGTTAAAATGCTTTTATGTAATACAGTGATGCAATACTGTTAATGCAACATCATTTGAGCTGTCAATACAAATGCGTAACTGGGAAGTAATGGATAACCTGGCGCACTTTTTATTACATAGTCCAAAATATCAGTGTGACAGAACAGGATTCACTAGGTGTATAATGAGGAAATAAGATGGGGGAACGAAGGACAGGTGGTTATTGGGCAATACAATAAGCTGAACAGTAAAATTGGGAAGAAAGACAGAATTACGAGATAGCACTAAACAGGGTGTTGGGAAGAACAGGGCGGGGAAGCATTTTGAAGCACAGAGATAATATCTTATGAGAACTGCGACGAACCAGTGGCTGGCCATAGAGTTAGTGTTATCGTGTTAAACACTGGTGGAAACAGCTCAGTGAGCCATTTTCATAGAATAAAATAGGACAGCATACAGTGATGTGATTATAAAGGCGGGCAGAGAATTTCATCCGGATCAGTGGGACAAAGCTAAAGAACCTAATCTATCGAAGAAGATATGCAAAAACATTGAATCGAAGATGTTATTATCGTTTGCTTTTCTGGATTCTGCCCGAGAAAGGGACCGCTTTTGTTATCACTTTGTCATTATACCAATGGATGTTTTTCCGAACTGTGGCACTTGAAAAGTGTAATAGCGTTTTTGGCGATATTGTGCTTTATGGGTGGACAGCCCGGCGGGTTGAGGAAACCAGAGTACCCAGAAAGAACCAATGCGCGAGTAGCTTTCTGTCTTTTCAACACACTTAGAGGCCACAGGCTGTGCTTCAGTCCTGATCGTATCGAAGTGTGGCTGAAGTTATACTGTGTAACTGCATTTCGAGAATTTTCAGTTATTTATTTATTTACTTATTATTTATTTTCAGCATTTTTGTCAATATTGTGACCTCAACATACGTATGAAGTCAACCGTACTAAATAGTAAATCGCTATAAATGGTAACTCGTTATATGAAAATCTATTTTTCTGATGCCACATGGCTGACAGGTCAGATATATTAATGTTGTCCTCTGATAAATAAACTTCCAACAGACATGTTTAGCAGTGATTCGATATTTACCCTTAATGGAGGATAAAAGGTTTGTTCGTGTATATCTTTTGTCATGCTCCACGCTCTTGGAATATACCGTTTTGAGTCCTTTCCTACAGCATATCTCATTGTTGAAAATCGGATCATCAGTTTAAAAAAGCACCATGAACGTCTTTTTATATTCTTTATGATACCTCGGCTGATAAATACCAAATATCGATACCAGCATCTGGTTCAAGGACACAAAGCATATCAGTACTGAACCTACAACTCGTCTATTACAGTTCCTCATACCCGTGGAAATCCCAAAAAGTAGAGCAGTACGTATTTACGGTGGTAAACAAGTACTGTTTCACTTTTAAATGCGACTCGATAACCTGAGCTTGAGCTTGAAGTCCTCTAAAGCGGATGCTTTTGTAAAACGATCGGCGATAAAGCTGACTTTACACTTGTTTGGTGGTCATGATATTGCCATTGATGCAGAAAGTGATATGAAACACCAATAAATAAATAATACAAATACAGTAAGCTAACTAATGAGCTTCATATGTCTTCAAATCACCATTGAAGCCGACAATCATCATTTCTCTGGCAAAGAATTTCAATGCTGGCTGATCCAAAAATGAGCCTAGTGGATTAACTGTCATAAAACACGCATACACAGACAGACTTGATTTTAATTATATCGTTGTTATATTTTTGGCACCAATTCAGGATTTTTCTTCCACTATGATGTATTTGATTTTATGACACCAATATTGTAAAAATGGTCCATTTTAGCTCACTGGGGTAGAATCCAAAATTAATTCAGAGATGAGAATTAATGGAAAACCAGTAATTTTAAAAGACGGGAGTTTTCTCCCAGTTTTAGTGGTCTCGTTTTACATCCATTCGTCCATCGAGTTCAAAAATACGGTAACCGAGAACCCCAAAAGCTCTAAATGCAATTAATGAATGAAGAGGTCATTATCAAAGAGATAACATTAATGCTTGTTTTTGAAGCTGACAAGATTTGGTTAAATCAGCAACATATGCACCTAGCAAATCATACAGTGTCTTGGCATTGATGCAGATCTACTTGTGATCAACAATAATCCAAAACGTTAAATTAACATCATGTTCCGAGACGCATCCAAGAAAGAAAACAGACTTTCAAATGCAAACTGATTAACGCGTTTTTGGACGGGGTCTAAACACATAAACAAGATCTTCGGAACAATCGGCACCCAAGCTTTAGCCTTTCAAATCGTGGCCATATCTTAGGTGCTGGACAAAGAAAAACACCCCACATTTAATAGTTTTATAAAAGTGAAAGTGATTTAACTCTTGAACCCTGGTGGTATCGTCCAAGTCTGTTCAATGGCAGCAATTAGAAGAGTCCATATTCATTATTTGAAGGTAGACCAATTAATATTGTCAACATGCAGCCCTGGGCAAGCACGTTGAAAATATTGATTGGTCTACTTCACGCATTAACTTAGCAGCCACCTAACTTAATGAAATTAAGAAGTATAATATGTCTGGACTGAAAAAAGGTCTCATGGGTTCAAGGGGTTAAAATGTTGCCAGTGTTATGTAATGTTCAAACTAGTTTTAGAACTGGCCTGGACATTATACAACTCTGGTATCGTATGAAATCAACAACACTCAACGACCGATTTAATTCATCCCACATGTACGGGTCACACCACAGTTGCCTTCTACAGTCTTGAATAACACCCGATTCAACGAAGGGAAGAAACAAATAACTATATATTCAAAGTCCATTTTCAAAATACCATAAACAATGGCTGGCTGACGACCATCTTGGAAGGAATTTGCCCAGCTGCAATCGTGCAACACGATATTAGTTATTCGTCAGACGGAGTTTGGCGCAACTGGAATCGATTCGATTGTCTATGGAATGACACCAACCAGTACACACACATATTTATTACAGAGTATTGTAACATTTAATTTTAAGATGTACATATGTCAATATCTCTATTATGATGGCAAGAACAAAGATATATGGAGAGGTTCAAAGTATGTTAATGATGAAAGATATGGCAGAATCCAAGTACACATAACCTCAGATTAATGACATAACGTTATTGATGTTTCATTTTTTTATTCAAGCTGATACAAGGTAGAAAAGAATTGTATTCTTCAGCATAAAATAAAAATTCCAGAACATAGGTAATCTTGGTACAATAATATTGATTTAATTCCGACTGAATTACATATATAGTGGGTCCCACTTAATTGTACATCGTTAATGGAAAATTTCTTTTGATTGCATATTGTTTTGCACCCTTCTGTTCTCCAATACAGCCAATAGATAGATTTTTCAACTGTTCACTGCATATTAGCTGAAAACAAATCCATGTAAACTGAATATATTAACTTTGTGAAGAAAAAGGAGGGTTTGTGCAGGGAACGTGCGTCATCAACCAGAGTGTTCTCCTGACTAAGGTATTCTTGACTTCCAAATAGAATTACAGGCGGGGACAAATACGGGGAGAAAAATCTGACAAAATTAACTTAAAGTATACAGGGTTAAATAAAAGTATAGTGGCAAGTCATGATATATTTAGAGGTACTAGTTGAAACTTCAGAGCCGAAGACACCAGCGAATCTGACATTGTACTATTACACCCTGGAGTCCCTCAATAGAATAGCACAGCCACCTGTACCCATATGTATCATTCTATGGTAACAACTCTTGGATACAATATCCCAACGCGAAAAGACAAATTTTCGTTACGCCCTCGAAAAACATAGTTTGTCATCAGACTTGAAGAATTAATAATTTGAGTCATTTTATCTGGTGTGATATGAACTCTGTCGAAAGATTTCATGGATGATATTCTAAATTTATCATTAGACAGGATAATATGTTAGATAAATAAATAAATTGTTACTTGCTTGCACATTTCTTGTTTGAATTTTGGCTCTCCCATAAAGGTCCCGATGTCTCTGTTTTATATGTGCAACACGTGAGTAAAGATCTTGACTTAAGCCGGGCTAGTTACTATCTTCAGATATTAGAGGAGTAGGGATAACTTATGTTCGCCCGACCATGGCATGGATTTGCTCGATGGTTTTTATATACATAATCTTCTCGGTAAGCTATCCAGTCGATCAGTCTACAGACCACAATAACTGAAATCACACACAATAATTTGCAATGCCTTGCGGAGAGCCGTGGTAAACCCCCCACGGCTTTTACCAAGGTATTGAAGATTGCACTGTTATTTTTATGGCTTTCCCAACTCACGCAACTGGCAACCTCCGATTGTCACTTTTTTATTTTTATTTTTTTGGAGGGGGTTGCCCACTGCCGGAGGGATTTCGTCTTATAACCAGCTAAATTAGTTTACTTCATTCGACAAACACTTTTGCAATTCTTTGCAGTCTGCTTGCAAGCCAAGAGAAACTACCTAATTTTCTATGACACGGCCAATGTGATACAGTTTTACTCTTCAGCCAACGTAACGACCATATCCGACAAGCGCTATTCAATTTTCATTATTTATTAAATTTTTGTCTCGTAGCGCACGTTTTATTGAGGGGTCATAAGCTATGTTTTTGAGGCAAATCAAAATGAAAATGTTTATATATTGAAAACATTTGCATGCATCGTCACTAACCGTTTTATGTAAAGTAACAGACACATTTTTTTCTCAGTGTGTCATGCAATTGAATTTCTCTGTATTGTGTACAGCCACACGAATATTGACTTCTCTGATACGAATATGGAAACTGAAACATAAAATCAATGATTGTTTTATCTTCATTCGTTTTTCTTCCCTCAAAGAAAATCGTATTCCCGCTCCCACTCGCCGAAAATGGTATTCCACTCCCAGCATCGTATTCCACTCCCTGCAACAACGGACTATTTTCTATTGTTTACAAATCGGTTGAGTTAACCCTTTACCTAACATGAAAAGCAGACGACACTTGCAAAAAAAAAATTCATGAATAACTAATTTTTTGTCTCAAAAACATAGGTTATGACCCATCGTTGGAACGAGCTCGTTCCAACGAGGGGTCATAACCTATGTTTTTGAGGCAAAAAAATAAAAAAAATAACGAAAATTAATTGGCGATTTTTGAGAATAGCGCTGGCCGGTTTTGGACGTTACGTTGGGTAAAGGGTTAAATCAATTAAAAATAAGGAGAAAATAAAATAAATACAAAAGTTCACTGCTCGGATTCGAGTACAATTTTATCCTCTCGTGGGCCGCGCGGATTATTTCACGAGGCTAACACCTCGTGAAATAATCCTCCGCACTCGAGGATAAAAATCATCGTCGAATGCGAGCAGTGAACTATTGTCTAGTTATAATGTTGACGTAACAATTCAATTATATCCCATAATTGCATGTTTCACTTCCAATTCTGTTCAGTGAATCATTATCTTTCCATGTTAGTTCAATGTTATCAATTTGCAGAGTTCATATTCGTTATTTGGAGTACATCAATTTATATTTTCAACGTGTAGCCCCAAGGCTGCACGTTCAAAATATTAACTAGTCTACCGTGTACATTCATTCAGCAACCACCCACTTTATGACTACAGGAAATACAACAATTCTGAGCCGGAAAGGCGGGCGTTCGGGTTTAAAGGGTTGAAACACAACATTTCAGTTGAGCTATTACAAGAACAAGAGCTTACGTGTCGCTGAAGCAATACAATGTCCCATACCGGACTAATGAGCATTAATAATTTTTCAAATGTTATAACCTAGATGTGATCAGCATGAATTCCGTTGAAGCGTTTCCAAAAAAGTCCGGAAAACTGATATTTTGGCGCTTTTCCATATTTCCAGGGGCCGTAACTCACACAAGAATAATGCAATCAGCATGAAACTCAAACTTGATCTTTCTACAGTAGGTTACCAAGAATGAAATCATTCGGTTGAAGCATTTCCTAAAAAAAGTCCGGAAAACTAAAGTGTGACTGACAGACTGACTGACAGACTGACGGATGGACTGAGTGCAAATGAAACTTGATCCGTAAGTCATCGTTCTATAGTAGGTTACCAAAAATGAAAGCATTCCGTTGAATCGTTTCCAAAAAAAGTCAGGAAAACTGATATTTTGGCACTTTTCCATACTTCCAAGGGCCTTAACTCACACAAGAATAATACAATCAGCATAAAACTCAAACCTGATTTGTAAGTCATCGTTCTATAGTAGGTTACCAAAAATGAAATCATTCTGTTGAAGCGTTTCCAAAAAAAAGTAAGGAAAACTGATATTTTGGCGCTTATCCATATTTCCAAGGGGCATAACTCATACAAGAATAATGCAATCAGCATGAAACTGACACTTAATCTGTAAGTCGTCGTTCTATCGTAGTTTACCATTTTAAAAGAGTCTTAATTATGTACAATTCAGTACTGTAACGTAATTTAAAGCTTCTTTTTTTCGAGAATAAAGTTAATAAGTCGTATTTTCAATGACATTTCAAAAATCGTAACTTCCAGAACATCATTCGGAAGTATACCTACACATGTTACCACTCATAAAAAGGAAAGGCAATTTCACAGCCAGGTGAACCGGAGGGGGCGGGGGGGGGGGGGGGGGTCACAGGAGTTAACCAAGTCCCACCCCAAGTTTTTCTACATATTTACGTAGAGAGTTTACAAAATCACCAGTATATACATGTGTCAGTACCCAGACATTCATAAGATGTATTATATGCAAATGTTAACAACTTTAGTTTCATTGGACCACTGAATCCGCTTTCAGTCGGTGCGGTCTATTTTTCAACTTCAACCACGTTCCAACTTCGGTTTGGAAGACAGTTAAAGTTGAAAAAATAGACCAAAACATGAGCTGACTGTAAGATACACGAACGCATTTGCTGAGATATGATTATATTTGACTTGACACGGAAGGGCATTCCCATTTGTTCCCAAAGCATAGCATATTATCCCCCCCCCCCCCCACCACCACACATACACAAAAACTAACAAACCCACACTTCAACATCGTTCGTGGCACTTTGAACTCATTTTGCATTTTTTTCACAGCGCACAACGATGGTAGCTCAAGTGCGTCTTTGAGTATTTGCGCCACACCCACTTCCATTTATCTTCCGCCGCCTCTGCGTCCATTGTATAAAGGATCGCTCTACCCAAACTAGACACGGATGATTATGCAGTCACTCGCGGTTTGTTTTCAAATACAACAGTGCAAATCGTCGGAAAAAATCTCGGTTTATACGGTTATACCACTGAACAGCAATTGGTGCATATTTCTATTATCATTCTCGATTATTTTTGCAAGGATACCAAAAATGCAAAGATGTATGTCTGTTGTCAAATGTGTGCAACACGTGACAAACGTGAATTGAAAGTTCTATTGGTTAAATTATGTGTGCATCTACATCTTACCTTTCAACGCTTCAACAGGCCCCAGACATAATGTTATTCATTACCCAACGGATCGTCTAAATCTACAGACCTTGAAATTAAGAAAAAAGTTTCTTCGGCGCATGAAGGACATCACATCACTAAGTCTGCTTGGCCAGTAGTGTAATGATAATGATCGTTTTCAAAATACTTTTTCATTTGCAGGTGGTTTGGACAATCCAAAACAACATAACTTACAGAGGAAGAGTCAAAACAAGACAACTCTAACAAGCATATCCTTGTTGTTAACCCTCCATGTGGGGAGGTGTAACAACCAGACGGTCCTAGAGCCAAAACTGTAAAACGATTACAGTTGTACTTTCAAAATTGAACATTAGTGTTTTAACCCTTTACCCAACGTAACGTCCAAAACCGACCAGCGCTATTCACAAAAATCGCCAATTAATTTTCATTATTTTTTTCACTTTTTGTCCCCAAAACATAGGTTATGACCTCTCTTTGGAACGAGCTCGTCGAGCTCGTTCCAAAGAGGGGTCATAACCTATGTTTTTGAGACCAAAAAAAAATGAAAAAACTTAGTTATTCAAGAATTTTGTTTGCAAGTCGTCCCCTGAGTTCCAATGTGTTCTATGTGCCTACTGGCACATAGAACACATTGGAACTCCAGGGACGAAGTGTCGTCTGCTTTTATGTTAGGTAAAGGGTTAAATGACCAGTATGTAATTGACACGTATTCTGAAATGCTAATATAATAAGTCGCTCCAGTTTTTCAAGTTCACGGGTTAAAAATACAATTCTGGGAAAAACAGTTTTAAAATTGTTTTTATAGTATTGACCCCTGGTTAGAACTGTCATTTCAGTCGATGCATTGTGTAAATGCGGTGCATGGTATCGTTCATACTGTTTACTGGCAACTTTATTTAACAACAGATAAACAAGAAGACAAAAATAGTCATGTCTGGGTAGCAGTATGGGATGTTGGAATAGTAAAACCTCCAATCTGCAAAAATACAATTGATGCAGTTTTGGTTTCAATATTATTTGTCGTCGGCTGTTTTCAGCCAGGGCGTTTACCACGTCATCGTGATTGTCGTGGTTTAATTCGAGGGTTAAAACCCCACGGAGCTTCACAAAAATAAATATGATTTGCTATTAAAGCTTCATATCGTTCTGTGCAATTTATTTATATATTTATTGGTGTTTAAGGTCGCATATTTCTGCACAATAGCTAATTATGACCACGACAGTTTTACGGGTGGACGAAGACAGAGTACCCGGAGAGAACCACCGAGCAACTGTCAGCTCTCCAACATACTAACTCCACACATGCAGGGTTAGCACTGGTTGAAGACAGGTGCACCATCGACGTGCAGTACACCTTAGTACACGTCACCATGTCCCCACGTGGGAAATGGGGGTGAAGTGTCTTGCCCAAGGACACAACATGGTTGACGCAGGTGGGATTCGAACCGAGGACCTTCGGCTTGCAGCCTGCATCTCTCCCAACTGAGCCACCGCGCCCCGTTCTGTGCAATGACTCAATTTGTTTCGTGATAATATAATAATAATAATAATTCTTGGGCCTTCCGCTCATTTGCTGCTGTCCTCTTGCGAGGAGGCCTACATCTATTACGTCGGATCATCCCTCCCCACTCTCCCAAAATCTCGCAGCATTCGGTTACAAATTGTTTATAATTCCCCCTACTTGCGCTTTCCCAGTCTACCGAACAGCAATATTAACTCTTTCCCTAGAGTATTTGGAACATTCTAAAATGAAATTTTCTAAGGTATCCGTTACTCTTAAACTGCACATTTAACACCCTCTTTTCCCGTCCGCCCCGATTTCCCTTCAATTCCATGGACTTTGAACTCATTTAGAACAATAATGATCCCTCCATACCATAAAAAGATCCATCTATGTAGTCTCAAAAAGCTGCTGAATCTTTTCGTTTAGCACGTCCAACAAGCTTTTGGTCGAAGCCCCAGCCAGCTTGTTTTTATTGCGATCCTCGAGCACCTTCTTCAGTCTCCCTTCCAGATCTGCTGACTCAATAAAATAATCCTTCTTTACCTCCCTCACCTCCTTGTCTATCTCGACTGAATGTTGGAATACAAGGTTACGCGTCATTTACATCACCTGCTGTTTGGAAGATTTACAACGTAATTCAGGTAGCATTATTTGCCAGTGTCTGAAATTTTCTTTAGATGGTAACTGTAGTTGCATACGTAGACATTCCAAACAAGGTATAATTATCAGCAAATCTTTCGCATTGTTTACACTATTTTGAACTTTTGTATTCTATCGGAAAACAGACAAATGTCGTGATTAAAAGTCCAATAATCTTGCAGCTGTTATCTGCAGTTTACTAAGAACACTGAAGCGGGCAAATACTGTTGAATACATGACAGCTTACTTGCACTTAATGTAAAGTCGTAAAACATGTATTATGTTATATTTTACTGCCCACAAGTTTCTGAGAATTCCATTGGTTTTGAAACGTCACATGCAAACTTTTTATAAACTATATACAGTCCGTCAAAGTTTCAAAATATTAAACAAGTAAAAATTCTACCATTTAAATATTCACCGTGGTTGAAAGTTCAGTATATATAAAGCGAAGGTAGTCTCTGCGAGACGGCTACGCTGCTCCCCCCCCCCCCCATACCTCCGGGCATCGGCAAGGCCCGGGGGGGGGGGGGTGGGAGGGGCAGAGTGGCCGTCTTACAGAGACCACTAATATCGTAGAGATCTGAAAAGACGTGGGTTTAGGAATAGGCGGTTATAGTAATTATCATTTTCTAAGTCCAGGAGGGCCAGTTTTCGCCCTCCTTATTTTTTAAGGCGAGCTGTAGGCGAGCGAATAAATCGCTCTCCTCAAAATGCAAGGCCTGTTAAGGTCACATATTTCAGCACAACGGCCAATTGGGACCGCAATCGTTTAAACCCAATGTTGCCCATTTTATAGGAATACCACTCAAGGCTTTGGTTATGGGGTCCTATTGTACTCATTTATCAGAAAACAAGCACAGCTTCACTCCTTGGGTTATATGAAATTAAACGACATTATATATACACCATATTATGTCCTTTGCTCGAGCCCTACATAAAATTAACTGATACCGTGTAAACCATATCAGTTCACTGACAAACCTTTTAAGTAATAATATTATATATATTATATAAGAGTAAGTGCCTTCTCACGGATCTTTCATATTAGTGTTACCAATAATACTATACTATATTCCAGCAAGTGCCTTCTAACTGATCTCCCATTACCTTACCTGAGTTTTCTGTGTTGAAACTGGAACAACAGACCAATGTTATCATTTAATATAATATTATACTATTCTTACTACTCTTATTAATATACAGTTACAGGCAGATGTGGTCAGAATGATCTGTCTTAATTCTTTCAATTATATAGAAGGGATGGACGATTTGATATTCACTTAACGGATAGACATCGGGATTTCTCATTGCTACGAGTCACCAAATTCTGTAGGTCTTCGTTGGTAAAGGTTATGAATGAAAAACAGTGGCTGATAACATATTCGAAATTACAAGTGTCGCACGGAGGGAGGGGTGGGGTGTTACACATTTTTTTGCCAAAAGGATAAGAAAATCTCCCCAGCGGGAAAAAGTATTACGAGAGACGATTGTGTAAAATGTCAAAAGCAAGAAAGAGTGGTAGTCACTGACACTTTAAATTGTAGCAGGAGTTAACATTACATAGAAGAACATGACATGGGAAATAACACCCCAAAAACAAGAGTCGAGGCATCCATAACAAATTCAAATCTTAAAGTTCAGGCTGTTTCAGACTCCGTGTTCTCATTTATCAGACGAAAGACACATTGTGCAAGCTAAAAATCCTACGAGCTTATTCAGAAACAACGAGGCACTTATATAACCTCAAAGAATGCTATCATTCAACATCTGCACCATGGGGGCCAAGGAGATGAATTGATATAAGCTGTTGTATTTATTCGCCAATCATTGGAAGATAAGAGGCTTACGCTGAAACAAAACAATGAGAACAGGCATGCGCTGCCAACTTAAATTATCATGAAGCTATGTAATTTAAAAAAAAACCAAAAAAAAAAACAATATACGTCCCCGTACTCGTTCCAATGAGGGGTCATAACCTATGTTTTTGAGACAGAAAATGAAAAAAATAATGAAAATTAATTGGTGATTTTTGAGAATAGCGCTAGCCGGTTTTGTCCGTTACACAAACTGTTAACCCGACTTGAACATTGAACCGTTACTCAGTGATTGAAAATTAAGACTTTGCAAGGCTAACAAAAGCTCTTTGGCACTTTATGGGGAAAATGTGGAGCTTTTATACTTACTCCAGCGTATTTCGTCAAATCTTCCAACGAGTTTAAACAATCTATTTGTAAGGTTGGTCAATTTGTGTTTTCAAAATGCAACCAACGGGTTGAAAATATCAATAGGTCTCTGCACATATCAAATACCGTGTGTTACAATAGCTATACGTGTATCTTCATGTGAGACACCAGCGGTAGTCTGCGCTGTAAACCTCCTGGAAATTGCATAAATGAACACATCCATAAATATTGATGGAATAACACAAATAAAATTTATGCATACGATCGTGTCAATTTAGGATGGTCAGTGTAAGATTCTTTCCAGATTTGAAGACTTTGGAGACAAAAGTGTGTTATTTTTCCCCCTTCCGTGTGCGAAATCATGTTTTAATGATCCGCTGGCATAGTATGTCGTGCTTGGTAGCCATTAGATTTCCAGCATTACTGTTTTGCCTTATCTTTCAAGTAAAATTACCATTGCACTGTATACGGCAGCGCAAATCTGAGGTAGTGACATGAGAAATAACAGGCTGTCGTAAATAATAATAAAAACAATTTATAATTGCGACTGAGAACGTGGTGATTCTGAAGAAACTATCAAACTTAGGAGAATTGATTTTGGTGGAATCACATGATTTATAACAATAAATGTGGCTTATCGGTCTGCAGTACAACAGACAGTCTGGGGAATCATTGATCTCCATCTCCCTCTCTCACAACTATCTCCTATCACGAATGCTGTTGCTATGAATACTGTACTTTAACATAATTTTCAAATAGGTTGATACTGGTATATTTCACCGAGATACAATGGTACCCTGTTAATTTAATGCTAGTAGCCACTTTGCCAGTTGAAATTATTCAGTTAACAGGAGTATTCAGTTAACGGGGATTTGGTCACGTTCTTGTATTTTAGAGATAAAGGGAAGATTTATTCTGTGATATCTTGTTTGAATGGAGCTCTGTTAAACAAGATAAAATAGATTAAATGTCTGTATTAGATGTACTGAGGCCAAACTGGTCTACATACAAGTGGAAATCGGTGATTGTCTGGGTAATTTCGCGACATATTACAAGATTTTTAACCAATTAACAGTAGTTTACGCTATAACCTATGCGCGGGTAACAGATCAGATTTGCACTGAAGGTATGGTAAATCATATTATTTCCAAATGAAACAAAATACTGCATTTTGATTGGCTGAGAGGTACGGTGTAACTTGCAATCCACAGTGGCTTTTTTTTACACCGTGTTTAACCACGGTGTAAAAACAAGAATATACAAGAGCAAGCTATATAGCTAAAAAAGTACCCATTTTAACTTATTAATTCATACCATCTGCTCGGTTACGTTAGAACACAATAAAAATACAAGAAATTTAATATTTATGTGCAATAAAATATTACAGATATGGATGTCATTGGAACAGGCTCATTGAGCCAGTTCCAATGATATCCATATTTGTCTGGTTTTATTTATTAAGAAACTTACAAATTTTCTGTCAGTTTTTGCTCGCTATGTAGGTTAAAGTATGAAGTACACCAAAATTCTTGGAAATAAATCCGCAAATAACAGGTTTATTTAATTAGGGGATATCCAATTAAGTGGGCCCCAATGTATTTTTAATTTTGTTTCAGCAGAAACCAATGTCACATCCATCTCTGTAACTGCACTGTATGGGACTGCACTGTAGGGATAGAGGTCTTACACTCCCACATAATTTTTTGTTTTCATCGAGCAGGAATTGGGCAGAGTGCTATTGCCGACAAATGGCAACGCAACGACTTCCGTATTGGCATAAAACTGTCAAAGGTGGTCACAAGATTTGTGAGGCGGACCATCCCTAGAATTAGCAAAAGCAAACGACAATTGCATTGTAAAAGTCGTGACAGTCCAAATAAATCAGCATGGTAAAAGCTGTGGCAGTCTACCATTGTTGTGACTAAGTGCGGTGATTGTAAACTTGTCCAAATAGCTCTCCAAGAGGCATAAAATATCTGTTAGTGTACAAAAAACCGTCTGGTCACGCACTTCCCTTTCCATTATCTGAAATAGTAACCGACATATATACTTTGACAACAGGACATTAAACGGAGTTCGAACAATCGATTTGATATTTTTTGCTCATTTCAGTAAATGTGCCCTCAAGTGTTTGGCTAGTTGGTCCTATTTTACCAGCTGAGCAGGACGATTCCACCCGGATAAATCACATTTTTCAATAATGATCGTCAATTGTCAATTCGATATGACACTCTTCAGTTGTTATATTGTCAAAGATGTTAACGTGAGACACTCCTTCTCGATATGTTGTTTGGGGGCGTGGTGGCTCAGTTGGTAGAGGTGCAGGCTGCAAGCCGGGAGGTCCTCGGGTCGAATCCCTCCTGCGGCAACCGCGTTGTGTCCTTGGGCAAGCCACTTCACCCCCATTGCCCATGTGGGGGCACGGTGACGCTGTGCACTAAGGCGTACTACACGTCGATGGTGCACCTGTCTTCAACCAATGCTAACCCTGCTTGTGTGGAGTTAGTATGTAGGGGAGCTAACAGTTGCTCGCCGTTGCTCGGTGGTTCTCTCCGGGTACTCCGGCTTCCTCCACCCGTAAAACTGCCGTGGTCATGATTAGCCATTGTGCAGAAATATGTGACCTTAAACACCAATAAATAAATAAATTCTCGATATGTTGAGGGGGATGAGAGAGACCGGGCAATTGCAAATTGCGATGGAAAGAATCGCCGCATGCAAGTAGTACACGACGATTCTTGGCAACATAAATTTCTGTCGGTGGTATCATGATCTCGATCCCACCTCAGGAAAAGAAAAAAGGAAAGCTATCTACGACAGTGCTGGAGAATAAGATTATTATTGTGCGTCCAAACACAGGCGGAGCAGATTCATCCATTTGCATTACTGAGACAGCCCCATACAGAAAGTGCCCCAAGACAATGATCAAAAGGTTAACTGATTCGAAAATACAGTAAGCATTCGTAGAGGTTTTAATTCTTGTTGAGGGAACTTTGTTTCTTTAAAACTGGAATGTCTGAATATATTATACACCTGTTAACCCTTTACCCAACATAACGGCCAAAACCGGCCAGCGCTATTCTCAAAAATCGCCAATTAATTTTCAGTATTTTTTCATTTTTTGTCTCAAAAACATAGGTTATGACCCCTCGTTGGAACGAGCTCGTTCCAACGAGGGGTCATACCCTATGTTTTTGAGACAAAAAATGAAATAAATTAGTTATTCAAGAGTTTGTTTTGCACATGTCGTCTGCTTTTCAGGTTAGGTAAAGGATTAATAGCAACTACACATCATATGAACACTATAACTATTGTGGCTATAATATTTTCCGGACATCGACTACTGATAAATATTATCGATTGCTTCCGTCATCGAGAGTTGGGGCAATTAGTCGAATATTCGCGTCGGCCCTACTTCAAGACTCGTGAACGCGAAGAGGTCCATAAACTTTGACTCACGAGCGTCTGAAATAACGTTACTTCACTGGAATGTCCTATCTCCCCCATCAGGTGTCAAAAGCAAACAATTCTCCGAGTCAATTTTCAAATAAATTTCAAGAATTTTACCTCTTGTTGTGGGGGTGCAACAAAGGCAGTACTCCAAACACGCTAATAAGGCTGTCTGTATACAAATTTCAATATTGGTTTGCTATCAGAGTTCATTGTTAGTGTGCCTGAGCAGAATATCTAGAAAGACAGTTTGACATTGATTTAAGGTCTTCGGACCAAAAGATGAATCCCCTTGACATATATTTTTCATTCTGACCAAATTACTCTAAATAAAATCAATAATCCTCCCAATAAAGCCATTAGAAAGATAGAGCAGTTAAAAGAGACGTCTGGGGATCACAGTTAACCCGGAAAGTAGCTCCAAATAACGACCTGATGTACACAACAAATAGATGTAGATTGGTGGGTGGGCTATCGCAATTTTCTCCGACACCGCCCAAATGCACCGACTTTTTCTTTTATTGAAACCAATTTCCCAGATTTCATACGTGCATAACACAGTCTCAGACCAAATCGTCTGTGCATGGTTTTCTATTTCCGTTATATGACCAACTATCCAATCTGAAGTCGGTGTCCAGTTTTCTATCTTGGAAACTGGTTGCATCAAATTGGTTGACTCTGCAATTGAGTACAAATGAACCATCGCCTGAGTGAGGCTTGTCTGTAATATTTCCCCTAGACAAGAGCTCGACTCTCATATCGTCCGTTGAGTGCATGGAGGCGTCGTCTGCAGTGCTATAGCATATCGTCAGTTGAGTGCATGGAGGCGTCGCCCGCAGTGCTATAGCATATCGTCAGTTGAGTGCATGGAGGCGTCGTCCGCAGTGCTATAGCATATCGTCAGTTGAGTGCATGGAGGCGTCGTCCGCAGTGCTATAGCATATCGTCAGTTGAGTGCATGGAGGCGTCGTCTGCAGTGCTATAGCATATCGTCAGTTGAGTGCATGGATGCGTCGTCTGCAGTGCTATAGCATATCGCCAGTTGAGTGCATGGAGGCGTCGTCCGCAGTGCTATAGCATATCGTCAGTTGATTGCATGGAGGCGTCGTCTGCAGTGCTATAGCATATCGTCAGTTGAGTGCATGGAGGCGTCGTCTGCAGTGCTATAGCATATCGTCAGTTGAGTGCATGGAGGCGTCGTCCGCAGTGCTATAGCATATCGTCAGTTGAGTGCATGGAGGCGTCTCCCGCAGTGCTATAGCATATCGTCAGTTGAGTGCATGGAGGCGCCGTCTGCAGTGCTATAGCATATCGTCAGTTGAGTGCATGGAGGCGTCGTCCGCAGCGCTATAGCATATCGTCAGTTGAGTGCATGGAGGCGTCGTCCGCAGTGCTATAGCATATCGTCAGTTGAGTGCATGGAGGCGTCGTCTGCAGTGCTATAGCATATCGTCAGTTGAGTGCATGGAGGCGTCGTCTGCAGTGCTATAGCATATCGTCAGTTGAGTGCATGAAGGCGTCGTCCGCAGTGCTATAGCATATCGTCAGTTGAGTGCATGGAGGCGTCGTCTGCAGTGCTATAGCATATCGTCAGTTGAGTGCATGGAGGCGTCGTCTTCAGTGCTATAGCATATCGTCAGTTGAGTGCATGGAGACGTCGTCCGCAGCGCTATAGCATATCGTCAGTTGAGTGCATGGAGGCGTCGTCTGCAGCGCTATAGCATATCGTCAGTTGAGTGCATGGAGGCGTCGTCCGCAGTGCTATAGCATATCGGCAGTTGAGTGCATGGAGGCGTCGTCTGCAGTGCTATAGCATATCGTCAGTTGAGTGCATGGAGGCGTCGTCCGCAGTGCTATAGCATATCGTCAGTTGAGTGCATGGAGGCGTCGTCCGCAGTGCTATAGCATATCGTCAGTTGAGTGCATGGAGGCGTCGTCCGCAGTGCTATAGCATATCGTCAGTTGAGTGCATGGAGGCGTCGTCCGCAGTGCTATAGCATATCGTCAGTTGAGTGCATGGAGGCGTCGTCCGCAGTGCTATAGAATATCGTCAGTTGAGTGCATGGAGGCGTCGTCTGCGGCGCTATAGCATTGCAGATGGCGTTTTGATGCACTCAGGGGACGATACAAATGTCCGGATCAAATGCTGATGATTTATATGTAAATTATCTACATCTTTTCCCAGTTTAAACAACTGGAAAAATTGTAATTAAGTTGCGAATATAAAATGACATGCTTAGGTTTTCAATACTTACACAGTACTACAGTTTGTGAGCTGCCAGCCTTCTGGCTTTTTTTAAAGGGGTTGAACATTTACTTTTTGTTAAATAGGTACGTGAAGGGTCTAACAACATGAATTAAGATTTAAAGTGGCTTTAACAGGGTTCTTCAAGGCCTTCGTACAAGCCTCTAGCACATTTCCAAATAGCTTTTCCACAGCCTGCACTACACATTTTCCTAACCCTATAACCATTAAACTACAGATGTACAGGAAAACAATGGGTGGAGATCTACCTTTGCCTTTACTTTTATAACCAATACGGATGCTAAACCACCAAGCATACACGCTCTCCATGGACCATCGGATATTCTATTGTAGATTAGCGTGTGGAGTCATCAGGTTTCTACAGGTGTAACAGATAAGGATACAGGTTTATTCGGACACAAACTGTTTGACATAGACTCAGTCGATAGGCTGACTGCTAAAAAATTCTCGTTATGGTCAATAACAACATGTTGGACCCCTTCGAGAACTTGTACGATATGTCATTGGCTGGAGTTCAGAAATTTGGCATATGTAGAACGTCAATTTTAGTCCTGCATTCCCATAACCTTCCCCGAGTCTGATAAAAAATCCTCAGATTTTCCATACCTTTCCAGATCCTCCTGTAAAATGAAATAGCACTTTCCCATAGCTTTCTAGGAGTTTCCACAGCCTGCATGAACCATGAACATAAACAACTTTCCCCCAGGGATAATACAGCCGTTCGCAGAACGAAATCTTGCAAAAATGTGACCAGAACCAACAGCCAAGACCAACGAGATGAATTACGGACATCGGGGTGAAGTCCGCTATGGGCCTGGACCTCATAGCTCATAGTGTTGAACATATGGCCCGATTCTCGAAGCGACGAGGCTGATAGTAGGATTAGAGGTAACCGGGGACATGATTTACATCTTTGCAGTCCAAATTCGAAAAATGACCCAATAAGTAACATCCAAGGAAGTTTGATTGCTTAAGTTGTCATTTTCTCGAATCCGTACGTGAAAAGAATGAAATTTTTATAACACCTTGAACGTCCCCACAAGCTAAAATCAGTTGGGTCAAAAATCAATCCAAATGAACTGGGTTGAGTGAATATGAACCCAATTGGGTTCATATTCACTCAACCCAGTTGATTTGGGATGATTTTTCACCTAACTGATTTTAGAGTGCACGGAGTCCTCGAATGTTGTGTGTAAATGACCGACGGCTATTGCTGCAATTCAAAAAGGCAGCAAGTAATGTTAGTAATGGGGTAGACCCAGTAACCGGGAAGCCTCGGAGGTTACAACCTTGGCACGGTTTTGATAACAACTTGCAATTGAAGAATGTATTATCAGATAATAATGATAATAATACATTTCTGAAACAATTAACTAATGAGACATTTTATAATTTAGTGGGGTAAATAAATTCACCGCAATTTTAAAAATGAACTGTTTAATTTGACAAAATATAAAACAATCAACAAAAGCAACGATTTACTGACGGAACCAACAATGCACAATACGCGATTACTGTCTCTAACTGTCATTACCAATAATTATTCCGCTTCATTTTTGTCTTTTGTGAAAACCTTCGGTAATGAGGCGACAACGTTATTTATGTATTTCATAAACATCCGTAAGAAGTAACTCTGTGAGTTGATGCACCAGGCAGAACTGTAACAAGGGGGAGCCGATACGCAAACATACACTCTAAAATCAGTTATGTTAAAATCAACCCAAGTCAAATGGGCTGAGTGAATATGAACCCAGTTGGGTTAATATTCACCCTACGAACCCAACTGGGTTCATATTCACTCAACCCAGTTGATTTGGGTTCATTTTAACCCAACTGATTTTAGAGTGTATAAGACAACCCGAAAGCGACAAGCGTCACACTGTATAATACATAATAGACATGAATTTGTTAGACAAATTAGAAAATAGCTTACACACCAATTCTTTTGTCTTCTCCGGGTTGGTAAGAGACGTGAAATACCCGGTATAACAATAAACTGGGTGTTCAAGTGACGTCGTCACTTGCACACTTGTACTCACTTACCATACCTGGGTCCGTGCGTTCTGTGAAGTGGCGTGCAAGTAAGTTACTAACCTCGCTGTCGGTATTCATGAATTTGAACAACCCGCCAACGTGCTGTAACACCTCGCCGCTTCGAGGCTCGGCGTCACAAACCACACGTTGGCAGGTTGTTCAAATTCATGAATACCTCCAGCTCAGTTAGTAACTATTAAAACCCACTGCCGACAATTTCATTTGTTTCGGCTTCGCTGTTATCCGAAAGAATAACCGCCACGAACAACAGACTGTGTATTCTTAACACAATGAACTGGTCATTATTTTTAAGAATGCCCACGGTAAAAAAAAACAGCCACTTGCATGCGCTCGGTTTGTTTGCAATGACTTTTCAACGACCGCTGGCGAGTGTTCAAAATAATGTGATGGAGAGCATTTTGTCTTGAGATTAATCTTTAAAAAAATTTAAAAGTCACACATTAATCACAATAAACAACAGACTTTTCTATGTTTAATTTGCAAGCGCTTTCGATCTTTTTTGACATAAATTCGTCGTCTGAATCCATTGCTTGCAGGCATGCAGATGTTGGCCAACATACTCAGGGTGGACAAACATCAGTGAAAGCCCCTGCGAAAATCGTGATTACAATGGACGGTGCATAAAACACAAAACCCGACTCACTTGACTGAGTTTCTACTCAAACAATACGCGCGTTGTCCATCACCGAGTTCTCACGGATTTTCTTATTCAAATAAACTATTTAAATTATATGCACCTATAATTGTATACAAAAATAATTTAATGTTTCAGGGCTTCAAGCATTGACTTAACAAGAAAGTGGGTTTTGAGTCAGATAATACACTCGACACTGGGTATTCGGACAGATAATGCTCGAGGGCTTCGCCCTCGAGCATTATCTGGCCGAATACCCAGTGTCTCGTGTATTATCCTTCCCTTACATCACACATCGAAGTAAATCCCCCGCCTTTGATGAACTATCACATCAGTGTAATGAACTAAACAGTATTGGGATCTGATAATTACTGTTCAAGTTATCACATAATCAATAAAACTTCCAATAAAAACGAAAATAGGTCAATAACGCTATCAATTTTCAACAAATCACAATGGTTTTCAATCTTGTCCAAGACAATGTCAACACAAAGCAGCATGTCAAAAGCTAGTGTTCACTGATAATTACTATATAAGTTATCACATAAACATAAGAAAGTGATGTAAACGAAATACAAAAAGGGCAATGACTATCGCAATTTTCAACAAATTATCACGATTTTCCATCAACTCCAAGACACTGTTAATATAAAGCAGCAGATAAATAAGATGTTTACTTTTCAAGTTATCACATTAAACAATAAAAATTCAAATAAAATGGAACCGACAAGGAGCAATAACTCTCTTAATTTCCAAGAAGTCGTCTTAAACTTTTAACTTGTCCAAGATATTATTAATACAAAACACTATTGACTATTATTGATATTGGCTGTTTTACCGTTCAGGTTATAACATGCACCCTAAATTCCATTGGGTTGGAAATTGACCCCAAAATTAGGTAGGGCCGAATTGGGTTGTTTATTGGGTTGTTCTGAAGCAGACTTAACTTTTTCACTGGGTTGAAATTTTGGATTATAGAAATTAATCCCAGAATTGTGTTAATTACGCAAAATAAGTGTTGGTACTTTCGTATAAAAAAATAAATGTTTTTTTGTGGGTCATTAAATTCTTTAATATCCTACCTCCTACAAGTATCTGGGAATTTCATTAGTTCAAAACCTGCACATGCAGACTGCATACAAAACCATATACTGCCTGTCAAGATCAATACACGCTGACAGCTATGGGTAATCTCCCATTTGTTCATTGATTATTCAAAATGGCGGCAGCCGATAAACGCTTCAAGTTGAAAGATTGAGTGTTGGAAGCCCATATTTGGTCTGAAGTGCTGGTTAGGCAACTTAAAAGGCTTCATATTCTGTGGATGTGTGTCATGTTACCTTCGAAATGAAACTGTTTGGTATGTATGAATTTGCCTTGTCACAATTTATGGGAGAGTAGGCACTCTCCCATAAATTGTAACAAGGCAAAGACACGTGAACACATTCTGAGAATTCTCTCATTTAATTTGGATCGCTCTTGTTATTAGTTTTGTGCATCGATGCAGCAGTCGGTAAGATATATTCGTTACACAGTTTGTTGGTGGCCTAATAGGGTATATATGGTGTCAGTTAATTCCATATTGGACTCGAGCTTCGCTCTCGTCTAATATGAAATTAACTGACACCATATATATCATAAAGGCCACCAACAAACTGTGTAACTAATAATACCTTTATATTACTTTTCAAATATGAAAGTAGATAAGATGTGAGCTAGAAGAATGTTTGTATAGAATTGGCTCACTGCGTTTCCAAATTCGAATATTACGACGAATATAAGCAATTTGTCTTCTGCTTCAAGCAAGTGGAGCACCATATGCCACTTGTCAGTGATGGTAGGAGCATACATGTACATTTTTATCAGCATCATGTCCGTCAATGAACTATTTATAGATTGGAGCTTACCAGAACTTATTGAAACATTTGAAGGTAGTATCTACAATAATTCTACACGCATGGCTGTTTGGTGCGCGTGATAATTCGTTAATTAGTTAGACGACCCGTTTCTTGACCATGTATTTTACTGGTCAAATGACCCAATGTTTGGGCTAGAATAATATTCCAGTCAAAGCGACCATCGCTGCCGCTAGAATAATATTCCAGGCCAAATTTGGATCATTCTGGACACATTTTGATTTATTTTTTTTCAACCCAGTATAACTGACCCAGTAAAATAGGTTATTTTTAACTCAGATTGGGAGGAGTGAAATCGAAACCAATTTGGGTTGAAATTTCTGTTTGACTAACGATTGGGTTAAATATTTTAACCCGACAGGTGAGTCAAATGGAGATTTCAAACCATATTGGTTTAGAAAGTCAACTTTTTCAACCTAAATACCAAAATAATTTAACTGCATTTTTGGGTTGTTTATTTAGCCTAAAAATTGGGTTGAACAAATTGACTAACTTTGGGTTATTTTGACTCCACATTTGGATTAAATCAACCATTTTGGGGTACTTTTTTAACCAAATTTCCAACCCTAAAACCAGTCAGTTTTGACTAAATTATGTGGTTGTTTATTTTAACCCGACTTTTGGGTTGAAAATTGACCACAAAATTAGGTTACTTCAACTTATATTTTGGGTTAAGAACACCTATTTTGTGTAGATCTTTCAAACCCAATTTTCAATCCAAAATGACAACTATATTATGGGCTGTTTTTTTCTACTCAAATTATGGGTTAGAATTGGTAACCTTGTGAGTTGGGTTATTTCAACCTAATGTTGGGTGGAGTGGAATCGAATCCAATTGTTAGGTTACAAAACTACCCATTTGGGTTACTTTTCAACCCAGTCCAATTTAGAGTGTAAATTATGAAATCTGGAGGAAAATTGAAAGGGCAATAACTCTCTCACTTTTTTCAGAAATCTTCGTGGTTTTCGAACTTGTTCAAGACAGCGTTAATATGGAGCAGCGAACTAAAATTAATTATTAAAATCCGACAACTTGTGTTCAAATTATTGCATAAACAAACTTCCAGTCGTAATGAAACACCGACGGCTTGACAGACGGACGACTCAACGAATTGAAGGACCGTTGGACGATCTGCGATTTTTTCTGTATCCATTCCCTGCCGGAGGATAATGATTACACGTGATTTGTGAAATTGTATAATGACACCTTTCATTGGTGTTGTTGTCGCAATGAAACCAGAAAAATGCAAAGACGCATGTTTGAGGTTTTTTGTACAAGACAATGATAATCCTGACTGTATTTCCGGTGACGATGAAATTCCTTGAGTCTTAGGGAGGTTTAGAGATGGTGGGAAAGTGACTAGTGATAGGAATAACACTTCCAGCGCACATCCACACTCCGCGTTGCAAAGCAACATTATGCTCTTTTGAGTATTTTCACTCAACGCTCTAATTAAATAACAACAATTTAACTCTGAACTCCACAGGCGTGCACTTTGTCTGCACATTAATACAGAACAAAGTCCGCCATTCTGTAGTAATCAAATGAGCAAGATTGCAATTGTGAAAGGACAATTTGTAGAGATTCATTTTCACGCCCCTCTTCAATGTGTCAATTGTTTGGGCTGTTCGAGTCAGGTTGGTAGCACAGGTACTCGGCACAAGCTGGGAAATCGAAAGAAAAATGATATTTGATACCATTTTTGAATCGATGCTGACGTGCCCCTATAATGGTATATAAATATTAACAAGGTACACAACTCGCTTTTTCGAAAACGATAGCACACATCTTCGTTATACCCCCCTCAAATATGATTCACACAACGTATCCAACAGTATTCGGTATCAGTGGAAAGGGGAATGAATAAGCTTTACAGCGGTGTATTACACGGCCGTTGGGTGTTCTTGGGTTGTTCATGATAACTGGGAGAAGTCGCAGAAAAGGCCAAAAAACATTTAGTCGGACAAGATAGTGCACAGTGGAATGTGGATTACGGGCGACAATTATCCGATTTATTACAAATAATTCGAGGTCCCATTGTCTATGGATGGCAGATTCAAATATTAGCCGTATACCTTTATCAATTTTCAATCTGGGTTTGACATTTATTCATTTCTGGAGTTCACATTTACCGTTTATACACTTTTAGCCGTAACTTTGAAATAGTTTCCAAGTTGATGGCATCCATAGATACGCGACTTGTGCAAATATTTTCCCCATTGGCTTGTTTTCATTGATGATATTCTCGGCATAAATAGTAGCCAATGGGATGTTTTCGGGACCGTCTTCGCTTCTATGGATGCCGTTAGCTTGTTTTGTTTCCAAAGGAAGGTTAAAAAATGTATAAACGGCAAATGTGATCGCCAGAAATATATAAACGTGGATCCGAGATTAGTAATTGATAAAGGTATACGGTTAATATTTGAATCTGCCCTCCATAGACAATGAGACCTCGAATTATTATAATAAATCGGATAAGTATCGCTCGTAATCCACTTTTCACTGTGCACTATCTTGTCCGACTACATGTTTTTCGGCCTTTTCTGCGACTTTTCCCAGTTATCATCAACAACCCAAGAGCACCCAACGGTCGTGCAATACGCCACTGTAAAGCTTATTCATTCCCCTTTCCATTGATACCGGATACTGTTGGATACGTTGTGTGAATCAAATTTGAGCGGGGTATAACGAAGATGTGTGCTATCGTTTTCGAAAAGCGAGCTGTGTACCTTGTTAATATTTATATACCATTATAGGGGCACGTCAGCATCGATTCAAAAATGGTATCAAATATCATTTTTCTTTCGATTTCCCAGCTTGTGCCGAGTACCTGTTGTTGGAAGTAAGCTCCAGAATTTTGAGGCGTCTGCGGAAAAGGCTCTCTATCGTGACCAACTTCAGCCCAATTGGATTTTGGCTGAGTTGATTTACAAGATTTGGGATCGAATCAGCGTTATTTAACCCTAAACCTCGCAGAAGTGCATTTTGTCTGCACATTAATACAGAATAAAGTGTGTCATGTTGTGGTAATCAAATGAGCAGGTTTGCCAACTGAGAAAAGTTAATTTCTAGAGAATCATTTCCATGCCCCTTTTCAATGTGTCGATTCTTTGAACTGTTTGATTTAGGTTGGTAGAAAGTTCCAGAATTTCGAGGCGACTACGGAAAAGACCCTCTGTCGTGACCAACATCAGCCAAATTGGAGCTTGGCTGAGTAGATTAACGAAATTTGGGATCGAATTAGCGTTATTTTGCATATTGATTACTTTTAATGTTCGAAATAGTGCAAATAGAGAAATCAAATTCGGCTATACACAATGGTAAACACTTAAAGTTATCAAGTAAGGTTTAATGCCGAGTAAACATTATAAAAAGTAAATTTACTTAAATATTTCATCTCGTCGTCAGAACTGAAGACGAGGTGCTGTCCAATGATAATGGTGGTTTGTCCGAGCAAAAGTTTCAATGAATATTTTTATATAAAAACTACCTTTTGTCCAAATAACGATCTACACACTGAAATCAAAATATCTAAACTTCGTCCTGAATTTTTTCCCATAAGGCATCTAGGAATTTAACCCTTTACCTAACCTGAAAAGCAGACGACACTTGCAAAAATAATTCATGAATAACTAATATTTTTCATTTTTTGTCTCAAAAACATAGGTTATGACCCCTCGTAGGAACGAGCTCGACGAGCTCGTTCCTACGAGGGGTCATAACCTATGTTTTTGAGACAAAAAATGAAAAAATTAATGAAAATTAATTGGCGATTTTTGATAATAGAGCTGGCCGGTTTTGTCGTTACGTTAGGTAAAGGGTTAACCGATTCACTCTTGTTTGAGTTTGTTGAGATGTATCAAACAGGCCTGATTTGGTTAAATTCTAGTGCTAGTATGTATCTGGCATTATAGGAGAAAGATTGATGCTTGCAATTTCAGAATTTTGACATCAGTGTCCAGAGGGTTAGTGAAGGAAGAAACTGAAGACAGCATGTACTTGGGACTCAAAAGTTCCAAACTACCCGACAATTCCAAAACCAATACTTCGGTAAACGAAAATAGAGGAGATCAGAATTTCCCATCTTGATCAGGGGTACTCCCCTCAGGGGACCTTTGTTTCCAAAACAAATCACACGAGAAACATTAACAGTGCGCATATTATCAGAAAATGGCTGACGTGAACTCGACTCAAAAGTTAAATATGTCGATGGTGGTATATTACACGCGTGGCCATTTGTGGTAAATTAACTTTTATAGTATGTATCAATTAATTAATTTATTGGTGTTTAAGGTCACATATTTTTGCACAATGGCAAATCATGACCACAGCATGCGTATCAACTCAAGACCAGGAGTGAGCGTTAATAAGCCATGTTTCCCATTTTAGAGAGGATTTGCACCTCGCAAGCATTGGTGACTGGGTCCTATCAATTTTAATATTAATAATATGTAAATCTGAGTTGAAAACGAAACTTTCGCTAAATAACACATTGAAATGTGACAGAGTATACACTGAATCAAGTTACGTATGTTCATTGCTTTGCAAAGCGAAACTATGAACTACCATTTCGACAGTCTAACATTCTAAATGTATTGATACAAATAAAGTATTGTTAATGCCAGCTACTTTGCTGTTTGTATCGTTGAGTTATATGTTAGAAAATAAGTGAAATATGAAGCGATTGACGGTGATAGTCACAGCTCGCTTCACACGTGTTTATTGTTTTGTAAGTAAAGGTCACGTGAGGCGGTGAGGGGCTTACGTCATGAATATGGGAAATACTGATAAAGTCTATTGAGTACGGCACTTTTGTCAGCAAATAGCCTTTCCCACAACTCTTGTTTAAAAATTGTTAACCCTTTACCTAACGTAACGACCAAAACCGGCCAGCGCTATTCTCAAAAATCGCCAATTAATTTTCATTAATTTTTTCATTTTTTGTCTCAAAAACATAGGTTATGACCCCCTCGTTGGAACGAGCGTGTCGTCGAGCTCGTTCCAACGAGGGTTCATAACCTATGTTTTTGAGACAAAAAATTAGTTATTCAAGAATTATTTTTGCAAGTGTCGTCTGCTTTTCAGGTTAGGTAAAGGATTAATGCAGGACAATTACCACGTAAAAGATCATATCCATTTAGCTAGTTAAAGAGTGAGAGTGGAAAGAGAATCTCATCAGGGGCACAAATGCACTCCTCCACCAGGATTATCCAAAACAAAAAATCAGGTAACACGCTAAGAGTTACTACAGGTTTTTTTTATGTTTTTCTGAGAACCATGTTTTCAAAAGCAGAATTAATGAGCGTTATTCTCAAATTCTGCATCGTTACCCTTGTGGCACGCCGCGACACTGCGCATCCCTATTTTTGTTGGAATTTTAATGTACCTGCTCAACACCAGAAGAAACTTTAAAAACAATCCACGTCAATGTGTTGTCCTTTGCAATGATATGAGATTGAAAATAAGACCTTTGCCCAACGTTATCACTAATCAGGTATGTTTCTGCTGCTTTCGAATATCAGACAGAAAACGAGAATGTAGACTCTAATTAGCGAGCAAGAGTAAGTAAACTAGGCTACTGGTGCCACAACATACGCTGTGGCTGTCACCGTTTATCCCCTTCCATGGGAGAACCACTGTTTGCATTTCATTACATTTGTGAAATTGGATTCAGCGCTGCATGTATAATCAATTTTGCGTCAGGAACAATTACCATTTTCCAAAGGCGAAGTGAATTCCCTAATGAATTTATACAGTTGATAAAACAAACCATTTTTCTACACCACTGATTCTTTCGCATCGTCCAATCAAAAACACACAAGTACATTTGCAAGTTTGGACTTCAAAATGCGAACATCGCATGTCATATTATCAGCGAGCACTGACAGTGTACTCTTCTCAATACATTATTGTTATTATTAGTGGTGTGCGAGAAGAACAATTACATATTTTTTCAGTTTCGTAAAATGTGAATTGACAAGGCAATTAGAATAGCTATCACAACGTCCAATTTGATTATTTCCTCGACTGTTTTTAAAACAATTACGTTTAACTCATTGGTAACAGAATATTGAATTCAACAAATTTAGAATTAAATCGAGAATATTGGACTACGGGATTTTTTGTAGAGCCAGGCCTGGCATTCTTAAAAATGCAGGAGGGCTAAAACTCGCTCGCCTCGCATGGCATAGGCGAGCGATTAGCTCTCCCCGAGCTCACAAAAAGCTATAATTGCAAAATGAAGTTTTACTGTTAATGAATTCTGCCAAGTGGGCTTTGTTTATATACTCACCCAAAAAAGAAAGTGTGCATTGCAGAAATTGATCAAACTCCAAAAAATAATTTCGTAGGTGTAAAGAATGTTAACCTGTTCATGAATAAGTTATATTGAACACAAAAACAGCTTTCCCCGTTAAAACTGCATTAACGTTAAATGACGTGCTGCACGTTTGTGAAAAGGCATGTTTTGCACGTGGATAGTCTGAAAATTCATGCAGCAGTGTGAATCCTTGGGTACTTAAACACTAAAGTAAGGCCTCCCTATCGTTCACATTCAAACTTGCGCTGCTGTTAAAACGACTCCACATTAGCATGCCAAGATTGACAATGAATCAACGTCTCCTTGCCCTGTGTATGATTAGAGCTGGCAGAACACACAGAGAGGTTGCCCAGCATTTGAACTGCCACATTAACACTGTAGACAGGCTAGTCCATCGACATGCACAACATGATGACGTTCGAGACCGACCCCGCTCCGGGAGACCCCGAGTTACCACCCCTGCACAAGATCGGTATATCCGTGTCGTCCATCTCCGGAACCGGCAACAAACGGCAACGACGACAGCCAGGAACATCCCTAACCTGAGACGGATACATCCTCAAACAGTAATCAACCGGCTGAGAGAATACGGCTTACGTCCTCGAAGACCTGCAATTCGTCCGATTTTGACGTTACGTCATCGTCGTGCTCGACTGCAGTGGTGTGGACATCTCAGGCATCCCTTACACTGGTGGCGACGTGTTTTATTCACAGATGAATGTCGTTTCCATCTTTCATCATCAGATGGCCGCCAGAGAGTGTACAGACGTCAAAACGAACGCTACGCAGATCCATGTGTCGTGGAGCGAAACCGTTATGGGGGAGGGTCTCTCATGGTGGGGGTGGCATCACTGCCTGTAACAGAACTGAGCTGGTCATTATTGATGGCAATCTCAATGCAGCCAGATATCGTGATGAAGTGCTTACACCTGTTGTTGTCCCATTTCTGCAACGTCATGGCCCCGGCGTCATTCTACAGCAGGACAACGCCCGACCCCACGCAGCTCGTGTTGTTCAACAGTATATGCAGCAACAACAAGTGGATGTTCTTCCCTGGCCCGCAAATTCGCCCGATATCTCACCCATTGAGCACGTATGGGACGAAATGAAACGTCAGCTACGCCGGCTTCCCCATGCACCGTCAACGCTTGTGGAACTCCAAAGACAGCTTATCAGAATATGGAACAACATCCCACAACACTTCCATGCTAACTTGTTCGCTTCCATGAGGCGTAGATGCACAGCAGTAGTCGATGCAGACGGAGGTCATACCAGATATTGAGTGTGTGACTTTTGTGTTTGACCCTTAGTGTCTTTGACTCTCCATGGCACCAAGAGTATTCGTCGTAGCGTAATGAAATTTCTCGTGTTGATCACAAATTGATTCCTCTGTGATTGAATAAAATTTCCATGAATAAAAATGATACATATCTTTTTTTCGTGTTATTTTTTAGCATGCACACTTTCTTTTTTGGGAGAGTATATATATACTGCTAACAAGGTAGTTTCTGTGAGACAGCTATACTGACCCTCCCACACCTCCGGGCATTGGCAAGACCCGGAGATGTGGGAGGGGCAGTATGGCCGTCTCACAGAGACCACTAACATACATTAGCAGAGATCTTAAAAGATGTGGGTTTTAGGCATAGGCGGTTATGGTAATCATTATTTTCAAAGGCCAGGAGGGCTAGTTTTCGCCCTCCTTAATTTTTTAAGGCGAGCAGTAGGCGAGCGAATAAATCGCTCACCTGAAAATGCCAGACCTCTTAAGAGCCCTGCGATTCTCAAATTTTGCGAGCAATAGAATCCAAAATCGATTCGGAAGGAGGATTTCGAATGGAATCGAATCTCACAACTCTTCAAATTGAAGATTTTTCCCTTTCATATACAGTTAAAACTAGAAGTCCTGTCATGAAATGCGCACAAATAGCACGTCGATCTGCGCGTTATGACCATAGTAAGGCTATCAAATTCTGTACATATGGCCTTTGCACAAGCAATGTTTCAGCCAATGAACCTCCGGGTAACCCGGAGCGGAGGTCCATTGGCAGACACATTGCCTGTGCTTCCAATGAGTAACCAGGAGAACCTGCCGTGCTTTGGATGCCATTCGATATGGCAATTGCGCGCAAATCCTACGCACAGTTAGTGACATGACTCCTAGTTTTAACTGTAGTCATGGAATATAGCAAATATAGCAAATCAAGCAAATATTGTCGGTCCAGTCAAGTTTTGTATTCGACAGCGACTCGACTGTTGCGGCAAGCCAGTCAAAAAAGCGGAATATTCGAGGAACGGAATCAACAACGCTGAAGCGGACCTTCCTTGAATTTTTTTTAATCCTCCGTTCTGTACAGAAGACCTAATGATAGAAGAAAAGTTCAGAAGGAGACAGTAGGATTAGATTGTACATGTAATCATCAACAATGCCCTAATAGTGGTTCCAAATACCGCGATATTTGACACCCACACCCCATCACTGTGTTCCTAAGCGGATTCGACGTGTACGACGACGCCCGCAGCGAATATCCGTCATATTCAAGGTTTTTGGACGGCGCTTCGTCCCGACCCCTTGCAATCCCCTTTAGAATATTAGTAATGACACCTGCAGAGAAACACTTTTTGTATTTTCGTATTAAGTTCATGTACCGTCCATCGCCCAAATGGTCATATGCAGAGATCGAGCCGGTGCAAACAGCAGTCCACCTTAACTAAAAAACCCACCAACCTCAATGAATGCGAAGGATCTAGACCTCACCTAGATGATACGAGTAGAGGGCCATGACCCTTCACCGTTCAGACCTGCTAAGGGGTCTCAGTTGGCGACAGCTGGGCATCGTAGAGTATTTTCATCATTTTTTAAAAGCTGTCCTATATGGGATTTCATGTCACCTATTCTGAGAAGAAGAAAACTAGAAGAACCATAACTGTAACGCTGGATACAGAGCAACGTTACCAAACGTGAAAAGGCAGTATAGCATTAGTGGGCCATCCAACTTTCCATAAGCAAATGGGCAAATTCATCTATAGGGTAATAATTTAACCATGATCTCCCAATAAGTTATCCGTTGTGTCGTCTACACATCGCTCCAAATTTAGCATCACACAAAATTTTACGCGCACATCTTTTGAGAGGTTTAAGACTGCACTTAGCTGTAAACATAATTGTGTGACTACGAAAGTTTCCACTTTTCCAGCTACTACTAACGTCCCAATATCTAACCTGGCCATTCAGTCTGGGAGGTAGCACCTGCAACAATCACATGCCATTTCCAAGTTAGTTCATGCACTAATGGACGCTTTTGTTTTACACGCATCTGTCGATATCTAGAAAGTCGACTAATTGATCAGGAAGTGGGAATACATGTCGGTTTATGATCTCTCTCTCAAATCTCTTATCTACAGCAAGCGCGTTGCCATACAACAGCGACTTGGCGAACATCAACGGCTACCTTACCCTTTACCTTCCCCAATAATCGTCCCTTGGGTGCATCGCATCAAATATGCTAAAAGCATTGCTGATGGTGCCTTTATGCAGTTAAGGGACGTAAAGATTTCTCCCATCTTGCAAGACAAGATCTACGAAATAAAGATTGCATTAAGCATTTAAATGCGTGTTATGAGTGTTAATTGGGACAGAATAAGTTACGGTATTAACAAGATCCCTTCCATGCGTTAAATGACGAAGAGGAGTGGCATCGGAATGCTCTTCTAGTCAATGGTGCAATGAGGGAGCTACCAACACTGCTTGATGCGGAGACCCACCTATATACGAGAAGCAAGGTCCATTTGTCAACTTTTATTTCCTTGGAGAACATAGCATTTTATGGCTTACCCCTTCATCTATAATCTGCGAAATCCGGACACCATTATACACAAAAGCTGCCATAAAATTTTATTTTTAATCATCTTATATGTATCATTATTTTCAATATTATTTACTACTTTTGCTTCTAAAATATAGCAAATGACCCATCATTGGAACGAATTCCTCTTCTTTTCTTGTCGAACTTATGAACAGTTACAATAGAAAGTACATGTTTCGTTAATCAATGTAAGACTCTACATTACCTCAGGTAGGTCTTAGGAAAAAGGAATCTTTCCGAGACTTAGGTTCTTGAAAATCCGAGTCTTCGGAAATGCTGTTTGAGAATTTTGGAAATTATCAATCCTGTCACTACAACTGGAAATTTAACCCTTTACCTAACACGAAAAGCAGACGACACATGTAAACAAAATTCTTGAATAACTATTTTTTTTTTCATTTTTTGTCTTAAAAACATAGGTTATAACCCCTCATTGGAACGAGCTCGACGAGCTCGTTCCAATAAGGGGTCATAACCTATGTTTTTGAGACAAAAAATGAAAAAAATAATGAAACTTAATTGGCAATTTTTGAGAATAGCGCTGGCCGGTTTTGGCCGTTACGTTGGGTAAAGGGTTAACAAACTCATCATAATCAATAGAGTGACATGGTTAACTTTAGTCTTCACTTCGGACAATCTATATCTGGTGGGTAACAAATCGAAAGAGAGTAAGTGATCATAACAGAAATAACATGACTTTGTCAGGCCTTACGGTTGTATTAGCGGCCCTCCAGAAATATACTCCAGGAGATACTCGATAATCGTCTTCTTCCTTGAAACCAGTACAGAGTAAGGTAAACCTTTGAACATTAGTGCGTGCTAATATCAGCTGATTATACAGAGCCATTTCGTTCTGACTAGACTCGTTTATTAACCCTTTACCTAACATGAAAAGCAGACGACACTTGCAAAAAAATTTCTTGAATAACTAATGTTTTTCATTTTTGTCTCAAAAACACAGGTTATGATCCCTCATTGGAACGAGCTCGTTCCAATGAGGGGTCATAACCTATGTTTTTGAGACAAAAAATGAAAAAAATAATGAAAATTAATTGGCGATCTTTTCAGCGCTGGCCGGTTTTGACCGTTACGTTGGGTAAAGGGTATTAAGGCCACCAATCGCCCGAAAAACTCGATTATTTTTCCAAGAAGGTACTTAAAGACCATCCAACAATTTTTGTCCTTTTCTATACATATATTTTGTTTCGTTTTGTTCTGTTTCTTTAAAGTTCTAGTTAACCCTTTACCCAACGTAACGGCCAAAACCGGCCAGCGCTATTCTCAAAAATCGCCAATTAATTTTCAAAATATTTTCATTTTTTGTCTCAAAAACATAGGTTATGACCCCTCGTTGGAACGAGCTCGTCGAGCTCGTTCCAACGAGGGGTCATAACCTATGTTTTTGAGACAAAGAATGAAAAAAATTAGTTATTCAAGAATTTTTTTTGCAAGTGTCGTCTGCTTTTCATGTTAGGTAAAGGGTTAATTTCTCAAAGTCGCGTCAATTCTGTATCAACTGGTAAATAAAAAATGATGCGTGTTAACAAAATGGCCGCTCTATGGCGACTGACTTTTCACGTCCACGTGTGGGAAATAACAACTCATTTGAATTCCAACAGAGAGTATCATAAGAAGACTTAGTTGATGAATGAATTGATTCAATAAGCCTGGTTGTTATACAAAGCTTTGCAACATATACATCTTCAAGCTAATATCGCCTCATTTTGGCAAGAGAATTCCAATATACGCTAATCATTTCTGAGCAAGAAACACTCTTATTGATTTTTACAGACAAACACATCTCAAGGACGCTATGGCAGACACTTGCCTCAACCCTTTCCTTGCACAATAGAAAAAAACGTAGTTCCCCTATTTTTCAAAATAATGACATATTTACTTTATTTACGCACAAAACATCGCTTATGTGTCCCAACCAGTTCGATGAGCCAGTGGCGGCGCCAGAGTTACAGAAGTGAGGGGGTACAGTTGGGTATTGCCCGCCGCGCGTAAGTTTTAAAAAAAATTCTCAACTTCGGGAGGGGTCACCCCTCCCGAAGTTGAGAAAATTTTTAAAACTTACGTTGTAAATGGTGTTCTCTGGAGCATTCTCAGACAATTAAATTAAAACAGTTTTATCCTTTTGAAACTTACTGGTTAGGTCTTTCAGTTAAAGAAAACATCGTGCATGGTGACATTTTAACGGAAGAACGTTGTTGTAAAGTGCGAGCACAAAGCACCAAACGACACTCAAATCGACAATCGATTCTAGAATTCCTCGAATACTCTTAAGCGGTATGTTTCAGACCGTTTGAACGCGGCACGCCTTGTTGCAATTTGGGCCCTCGACTTTTGTTTGTTGTTTGCAGCTAATGTGTGTGTGTGTAGGTGTGGGTGAGAGGGGGGACACAAACATATTTTAAAAACTTCTCTGATTTAGTGCACTTGGGAATATGGAATTAAGCACACCCACCATTACACCGCAACGTTCAATACAAAAATTAAAATGATAGTATTTTTTTACTACGCTTGGCGAAAAAAGTGGAGGGGTAAGTACCCCCCCCCCCATACCCCCCATGGCTCCGCGAATGGATGAGCCCGTTGCATAATGGGTTATAAACGAAGCAAAAACAGCAAAAGAATAACTTTAGTCACCCTGGCTAAAACATTTGATTTAATACTGAAACTATTTTTAGAATGTACAATTGTGCCTGAACTTAAAGAGTGTGCATGAAAGACGCGTTTCAAAATATTCCCTAAGACCACACACCTTTGACAGCACATTTCTCGAGCAGGTGTTTGTGACAAATTTCGTAGGCTAATATGGATCACACTACAATGCAAACGTTAGAATTTTAGGTCTTTCTTCATCCATCCAAATTACCGGAAGACAATTAATCTCCCGCCTGTTATTTATTTATTGTTATTTATTGGTGTTTAAGGTCACACAAACTTATGCACAATGGCTAATCGTGACCGTGACAGTTTTACGGGTGGAGGAAGCCGGAGTACCCGGAGAGAACCACCGAGCAACGACGAGCAGCTGTCAGCTCTCCAACATCGTAACCCTGAACTCTGCACCGCAGCACAGGCAGGGTTAGATTGGTTGAAGACATGCGCACCATCGACGTGCAGTACGTCTCAGTACACAGCGTCATCGTGCCCCCATGTAGGCAATCGGGGTGAAGTGTCTTGCCCAAGGACACAACGCGGTTGCCGCAGGTGGGATTCGAACCGAGGACCTCTCGGCTTGCAGCCTCCACCTCTACCAACTGAGCCACCGCGCTCCCATCTCCCGCCCGTTGATAGAGTAATGGTACCTCAAGCTACCACACGATCAGCATAAGTACATTTAAGAACAATACCACATTTTTTACAGTGACAAATTGGAAAACAGAAATATTTGTCAATACATTCTCCTGGGCATTGTTACAGTGCCAAAGGGGAGCCGGGTGATTGGTATTGGCATTTTAGTGCCATAATCTATTCAGTAACGTATAAAGCATCTCTGTATATGTCTTCACTTTGCCGCTAAAATGTTGATAATGATATACTGTCGGAAAAGATTTTAGACCACGGTGGCGTAGAAAAAGGGGAAGCAGGAGGAGGTTAGCAACTCCCACCATAATTGTACTGTAAATTCCGAGTTGGAATTTTTATTACACGACGTTCATTCCGTTGAGGATGAAACCGACTGCCAATCGCCAATTACAACCGATTTGTTGACGCCTTATGGACATTCATTTTCGAAATGTTCTTCTAGCTCTTCTTAATATAGGGGGGGGGGGGGGGGGGGGCTTGGGAATCGTTACAATACAATTCTAGACGAAAATTAGGCTTGCAAATACAAATTTCGGTCGGAAGTTTTATTGTCTCGACCTTCTTCCCTTAAAACAAACACACCAGAAACAGTAATCCAAACATTTTAAGAGTCTCTTCCCCAAAAACAGCCACAAGAGTAGGCCTATATCACATGCGCAATACGAGATACAGTTATGACACCCCTATTCAAACGAGTTCAACGAGATCGTTCCGATGAGGGTTATAAACTGAGTTTTCTATGGGAAACGTTTAACCCTTTACCTAACCAATCGCCCGCATCCGCCCGCGTAATATGCAAATTGAGCAGTTGAAAAAAATTAAATTTTTAAAAATATTTCGACAAAAACATATCATGTGACCCCTCATTGGAACGAGCTCATTGGGCCCGTTCCAATGAGGGGTCACATGATATGGTTTTGAAGAATTTTTTTGAAAAATTGAAAAAAAATGATATTTAAAATAATAAATTTTGATATCGTCTGCGTTGGTTAAAGGGTTAAAAAATATTAAAATTTGAATTGACAATCTTTGAGAAAAGCGCACTGGTCGTATATGGACGTTATTTGAGTTACAGGGTTAAACAGTATTCAACAAATGATTGAAGAAAGATATAGGTTTGGAAGCAGGCTCGTCCATAATTTAGTACACGCTCAAAAGCATGCTGATTTGAGAAGCAGACGGTCGCATCACAAGTATTCTACGGATTTATTATTGTATTTATCGCCTCCTTTTCATTGCAGCAAACATATGGTCCCCCATCGTTTGTACTTGTACAATTGACAACAACTGAGTACATAGTTCACGCTTCAAACTACACTCTTGTGTTACTTCTAATAAATTTCTGAATCAATATGAAAAGCTGCCATTCACTGCAAGACAAACATCCACGTGTTTTCCGTTTCACCGAACTATGCTAAATAAAAGTCCAATCATGTGAAAACATTCAAATTCTCCAAGAAACGAGAGTTAATGTGGCATGGGCAGTCTGAGTAAATACTAGAGACGAGATATAAGAAGCAAAATTCAATGGATTACTCTTATGTTTTAGCATTTGGAGTTCCAGGGTCACAAACGCGTAGGTGCGTGAGGAATAGAGGGAAAACGCCCCAAACAGTGAGAGACAGTTGTGTGGTACTGGTACAAACTGGTAGAAGTTTTTGAACCGCCACGGAGGGGCAGATTAAGTGGCATTATGAAAGGAAAATGGCGCAACCATTGATTGTAACTATACTCTAAAATCAGTTGAGTTAATACCAAACCCAAGTCAACTGGGTTGAGTAAATATGAACCCAACGGGGTTCATATTCACTCATCTCAGTTTAATTGGGTTGCTTTTCAACGCAACTGATTTTAGAGTGTAAAAGCTTCCATTGTTGCTCCATCTCTCACTAACCTGTGGAAAAGTGAAGGATGGGGGTTGCAACGAAAGGTTCCGTGAATAACAACCAAGGAAGTCTTGTTAGGGATAATTTAATACTCATCATGAAAATTAGTCAGTCGAGGAGTTCCTTACTATTCTCCTGTCGGTTTTTCAACAATGCCACCAAGACAATTAAACTCAATACAACAAGAGAAGCGCATTGTGTGCGGAATGAAGAAACACACGTTGCAACCAGCCTACCTAGTCTGAGAACCATTCTAAACTGACCTCCGTGCTCGAATATATATATATATATATGGGTTTACTTTGTGTGAGGATAAACCACCCTGGGGTTGAGGAAAGACGGCCCACATTGTTCGCTATTAAGCGTGATATGCCAGCACATGTAAGCCTGTTGGTAGGCATCGCTGTGTGTGCAATTAACATGCAGTTGGGCGCTATTTCTCCAGAACACTCAGACTTGGTCTCAAGCGGTTTCTGCTAGATTTGCCTATAAATATTTATTAGTAAATAATTTTAAACATGAAAGAGAAAGAGGAGCGCGGGTGCGTGAGAGAGAGAGAGAGAGAGAGAGAGAGAGAGAGAGAAGAGAGATAGAATTTCATTTGTAAATATGTCTTTTTTGCATTTCCACAAACCTGAAGGATATTGTTTACATCTTGGCCGCCATGTTTCGTATTTTCTAAGGTTAAATGTGTAGAAACAAACAACAAACAGATAACACAGATAACCTTTCAACACGTTATGCATAATGTTTTACATTCTATGAGAATGCAACAACGTAAATACCAAATTGGAAAGGAGGATCAATAATATTTTAATAATGTTATGAGGACTGTAGGATTAAATTACCACTGAACCTCCCTACAAACACAAAATAGGCATGTCCATTTCCCTGTCCAAAGAAGTCGATACCATTCAGGGCGTCCGTTTGGAAGGGTTAACAACGGCAATCTAAAATATGGTGTCCAAGGGCTTGGAATGACCTCTATATATAGAAGCTTTTTAAGATACTTTAAAAGTGTTGAATTGTCTTTACTAAATGTACAAACTTTGGATGATTCTGTGTTTTTGAGGGCATATTTGGAATAAAATGCATCACTGTGAATCTTCTGAGCCCAATAATTAATAAAACAGTAACGAAACTTCCCAGATTTATTTATTGGTGATTAAGGTTACATATTTTTGCTCAATGGCTAGTCATGACCACAGCATGAGTATCAACTCAAGACCAGGGGTGAGCGTTAATAAGCCATGTTGCCCATTTTAGAGAGGGTTTGCACCTCCCAAGCATTGGTGACTGGGTCCTATTTTACCAGTAAAACAGAGCCTGTTTACCGCAATGAGCAGCACTGCTTAACTTTCCGGGGTTCCCGCGGGGATAAACTTTCCAGACCAATATTCAAAAAGTCTAAAAAATTTCGATGAAATGACCATGATTGCCTCCTGGAATGATAAAGCCGAGTATCTTCAGATAGGCAAGAGAATGAATTGGAGGCATGGTCACCGTGAAATCAAGTATACACAATTCAGCATGAAAATCCACCAAATTAATTCGTCTACTTCATGAAATAAAATACATTTGACTAGAGAAGTTTTTACATACAAAGATATATAGGTGAAAACAAACTGGATATGAATCGCTGTACACTTATGTTTTGGCGCCCCATAGAACTCGACCAATTAACGAGAGAGAATCAATTAAAATGATTTACCATTGATTTACTATCTCGCGAAGGATGCATCACCATCGTAATTTCCTGAATTAACAATTTGATTTAAGTTTATTGCTGGAGAAAAATTGATAATTGATTTTTGAGTATGGATGTAATGTTTCTTGAATTTCCATATCAGCAGTATTGAACACCGTGTTTCATAAGCACTACCTATATTTGTTAACTCTTTCGACGACATTTTTCATACAGATAAATACTACTCAGTGACAATAACGAAGAAAAATAAAATTATTCTGTAATTATATGTAAGTTTTTTCGTCTGCGAAGAATACACATCGATCATTTCAACAGTTAATTGATCTGGGTCGTCACATTCCATCGAATTCACCCTTTGAACCCGAGACACCGCTTTTTCCAGAATACATCATACTTGCGTTAAGTAGGATGGCTTCTAAGTTAAAGTCTGGGATAGATCAATCAATATTTTCAACGTGCAGCTTTGGGTTTGCACGTTGTAAATATTGAGTGGTCTTCCCCAAATAATAAATATGGACTCTTCCAATTGCTTCCATTGAACTTACATGGAAGATACCGCCAGGGTTCAAAGGGTTAACGAAAACAGACCAGTGTGATCAAACATGACGCCAGGGGCACCGTGTTTGGTCTGGCTGCTTGGTCTCGTCAACGAGAGGGAAAATAACAACCCAGACTGATTGAATTTTGTAATAATTCGTTGATGTGGCCATGGATATTTGCAGACTGAATTCGACACCTGAAATTATGGAATGTGTGGCCAGCGTGTTCAGTGCAAGGGTGCTCGAGTTTTTACTTCTGCTTTGTGAAATTGTTGTCTCGAAAATCTTCGCAACGTCACGTCAACATGTTTGAGGCAGGCATGATGTGGATTTGGAAAAGTTAAGATCCCTCCTCCGACGAGCTGGAATTATTGAACAAGCTACAGTCTATTTGTGGGAGTAATATATTAAATACGTACGTCACGCGTCTAATAGAGGTGTTGATGAAGGTGATAACTGTTACAGAGAAAATGTTGTCTTTGTAAAACTATTGATCTAGCACCTTGCTTCGACGCCGGGAGCGAATGTTGGCCTTGTGGACAACTCTCGTTACAAAATTATCACAGTGCCCAAATGTGGACTATCGCTTCGATATACAACGGGCTGGCAAAACGTTAGAATTTGAACATGGGGCAACAGATCCGATATCTTCAACTGCGGCAGTTTGGGAATTCTCTAGAGCTCGCATATGAGCAACTTCGGCACCGAACGATTGACTGTTGGCTGTTGGCTCAAATAAACACACAAATATGTTTGTCAATTTTTGTTGGATTTTCCACCCAACATGAAGTTCATTTGGTTTGTAAATTCATGAAAGTGGCGTTGACTCCAAGTGAAAGTATCATATTGCGGGGGGCTGAAATGTCGAATGTTTGTTTGTTTCTTGGGTTTTTACGACTTTTTCAACAAGGGTCCCAAAGTGTCGGACGGGTAGAGGAAGCCGGAGTATACAGAGAGAACCACTGCGTAGAGGCGACTAAATATCAGGGTTTCCAACTTGCTAATTCTGTAACAGTGGTTGAGTGTAAGTGCACTATCGACGTGTGGTACGACTCGGTACACAGTGCCACCACATGGGCAATCGGGATAAGTTACCGCCGGCTAGGACTGAACCGTGGATATTTCAGTTGGAGGTCTCAGTGCTCCAACCGGTGAGCCACCGAGGTTCACTGACATGTCGATCAGTGGCGGCGCCAGAGTTACAAAAGTGAGAGAGTACAGTTGAGGATTGTGCAGCGCCGAGCTGGGGTGGGTTTCGGGGAGGGGGGCCTCTCCCTAAGTTGAGAAAATTTTTAACTGTTTTGCAACAAAATCATACGAATATGGATATCATTGGAACCGGCCGAACAAGCCGGTTCCAATGATATTCATATTTGCATGATTTCATTGAGTTATACCTTTGAGAATTTTTCTAAAATATTAAATTTTATTTATTTTTTAAAATTGCTGTAGGCTGAATTCCAAACGGATGCCTTGCACGCTCTCGATTCTAGCATTCGTCGAATACTCTTAAGCACTATGTTTCAGTCCGTTTAAACGCGGCATGCCTTGTTGCTATTTGGACCCTCGACTCTTGTTTGTTGTTTGCAGCTAGCGTGTGTGTGGGAGGACAGGGGGTGGGGGGGGGGGGGGCAAACATAATTTCAAAACTTCGCTGATTTAGTGCACTTGGGAATATGGGATTAAGCATACCGACCAATACACCGCAACGTTCAATACAACAACAATTAAAATGATAGTATTGTTTTACTACACTTGGCGAAAAAAGTGGAGGGGTAAGTACCCCCACATACCCCTCCATGGCGCCGCCACTGACATGTCGATGTAACAACAGTTTCCCTTATCTCCAAATTTGATTTGTTTTACCAATTCAGGTACATGTAGTATAAGGCTAAAAAAAAGTGTTTTGATTCTCAGGCAATCCCTCATTGAATTAAAACCCCCTCATTGGACATTTTTATTTCCTTTCGGTGTCTTCAAAGATTAGTACAAACTCAGGGAGACCCGGAACCTTTTACATTTTTTGATTGATGCATATTTATTTAGTTGCGTCTGCAATATGTTTGCCTTGTTACAATTTATCAGAGAGTGCCAATACTCCCCCATAAATTGTAATGAGGCAAATCCCCATAAATTAAATACTTTTACTTCGAAGATAATATGAAGAGCATCGAAAGGATATGAAGCCTTCGAATTGCAGTAACTACAGTTTGTTTAGAGGAATGTTTTATTTTTCAAATTAAAAATGAATTTATTTCTATAAATATGCACTTTCTAAATTTCTGTGTGAAAAGGCAGCCGAAATCATCTCTATGTAATTAAAAAAATAATCAATATAAAATATAAAACTCCCTCCCTCACTGATTTGAAAACAAAATTGCCCGAGAATCAATTACTTTATTTTATGTGACCTAATATAGCATACTATGTTGGTGAATTGCCCCCACCCCAACCCCCCTCCCCCGTACATAATATGGTATATTATATCGTCCATTGAGCGCATAAAGGTGTCAACTGCAATGCTTAATATAATTAAATATGTTAGGAAACCCTTGGATCACGACTAATACATGTACTTGTCAGCAAATAAACTTTAAAACTCGGAATTTCTTAACTATAATTCCGACTAACTAATATCCCAACTACATCATCAACAACAATTAAGAACAATATACAGGACTGTATAGAGTTACAAATCAGAAGTCGACTCTTCGAGGAGGTAAGTTATTCGCACTCAAAAATGTATAGATCATTCCTTGAGTGCATCAAGACACCATTTGCAGTGGATTAGCATCGCAGATGATGGTTTGGTGTAATAAAGTCTCGAGGGACGCTATTCGGAACGAATATTCCGAATCGAAACTCTGAGAGCAGAAAGCTATCAGGTCCACTACAGCATTTTGAATGCTGTGTTATAGTATGTAACAGCTAAGTGTTGCAAAGGGCAAACCGGAAGCTCAAACATCGAGAGCTAAATAGAAAAGAGTTTGGAAAGCTTCAATATATAGTTGGTGAATTATCGTTCGAGGATGTGAAGTAAACGGGGTAATTGGGATGTTGCCGATCAGCTCTTTGAACAATACATATCTGCACAATCAGTGTTCTCGAAAGCTAAAAGACTTGGCGAGAGAATCTTCAGCGTGAGGTGTAGCTTAACTTTGACGTGATAAAAACTGAGACATCAGTCGAGTCAAACATGCCTGTTAAACATCACAATGGAACGTGTTTGCCGTGTGTTGTTAATTAAATCGAAGTGGAAACAAAAATTAACCCTGTGAGACATCAGTATAAAACAGGTCGTGATACAAGAAAACAGTCAGTAGTAGACGCACAATTGTGGAATGAGAGTTAACGTGGGAATAACGACGGACGAGACACAACGAGATGATGCTGGCCCGAGGATTTGCAAACTGTTTATTCGGTATTAATATGTATATAAAAAAGAATTCGTGGATGGTTGAAGCAAATAACATTTTTTTTACCTAGCAAATGAATTTAAGTACATTCGTTCTTCATTTCTGTCTACTCTCGTGGGAAATGAGAGAAAAATTCGGGCTGGTCTGGTCTAGATTTCGAGGATTCCTTATGAAATGATTTTCAGTGTATCAAATTTGTTTTGATGGCACAACAATGGCACAATAAAGGTAATGATAAATCTGTTTTACAAACTGAAGGGTGAAGAATGGAGATAGATCGTCTTATCTATAATATTCGCCCATCCATTTAACCTCTGGGCCAAACAGATCTAATTACATGCTCAGTGGGTGTCAACAGACAACAGTTACTGTTGTCTAGTCCAATATGGCGGGAATTTCTTGACGTTCTCCTACAGCCTATACTTTACTTAATACGTTCCTTAAATCGAAACAAGAATCGCGACGACTGCAGCAATAACATCAGCAGCAACAACAATGGCTGCTGTCTAATGGCAACGTGTAAGTCCGAATCTGCCTGGCAAGTGAAGGGGTTAAGGTAGAGAAACGTTTGTTGGATGCAAACCGCTACAATTGCTAAACCAGTGACATTGCGACTCAAGTTTGTACATCGATATGGCACGCAAGCAGAATCACAATCATCACTTAACAAAACCGCCACAATGAAAAGATGCAATGTCTGGTTGAATGGTCTGACATATAAATCAATAGTAGCTATGATCTTCCTGTCACGAGAGTGTACCCTGCTGTCAGTGCTACCAATATATCTGGGTAAGCTCCCCGCTGACTCGTCACCATTTTAAATGGATTTCTACTCGAACGCAACAATGGTTAAAATAATATGACTGGCGTCCCGCGGTTATTGATGTTCCTTCTGATCGATAACCGATTTCACGTGGCCGAGAGAATCACCTTTTAATTAGGACATTTACGACCGAAAAAAATATTTATTTAATGCCACTGATGTCATTAAACGAAAGATTCTAAACGGAAATATTACATTATATTGAGCTTGACCCTCTGAACCCGCTAAAGAAATTATCTAAAAAATTAATTACCTTTCAGATCAAACTCATAGTATTCTTGTCCGCAAAGAAGAGAACAAACTACAGCGCACGCTATTTGGAGCCACTCAACCACCAACTAATGACAAAAATACTGATTATCTACTTCAGTCATCATTTTATAGGAATTTAGTAAATGCTATCTTATAACACAAACACAGAACGACTCACGCGAGTGAATGGGTTAATCGATTTTGCACGAGTGCTAGAGCGGAAGGATAAAACGAGAGGCCGCAGGCCTGGAGTTATCCTTCCGCGATGGCACAAGTGCCATACAGATTAACCCATTCACATACGTGTGTCGATCTGTATTTATTACACACCTTCACGTCAAAAAAGCAATTTTTAGAAGGACACTCAACAATCCTTTGACAACTCGTCCCCTAAGTTCCAATGTGTTCTATGTGACAGTAGGCACATAGAACACATTGGAACTCAGTGGACAAATTATCAACAGAAAGAACACATTCTATAGCCAACCAACTTTGCAAGGGGAACCCGTGAAATTTCGCTTCTATTTAAAAAATAGCCCGTCAACGATTTACGTTCGGCACATGTGTTCGGAATGGATTTTCATTTTTGCATGGTTTAGTGTTGCTGTAGACGGTGATTTCAAAGAACAGGCGTGTAATAAAATGGGGAGTGTCTAGCAAGTATTTTTCGATATCTATTATTACAATAGATATAAGAGAATATCTCTATGGAAGTGACACGCATAATGCGATATGTTTACATCGGTCTGACTGCGCGGTTTTCTGCGTTTTTTTTTAAGGCCTTGGGTATATTGCTGTCATTTCTGGCCATAATACCCAAAATGGTGGTGAGAAGGGGGGGGGGGGGGGGGCAGAATTAGTAGATAGATCGATAGATTTCATGCAAGGAAGGCGTCCCTTCGAAGACCCCGAGATGTAAGCGGTGTCTTCTTACTGTGACAAAGTAAGCCTTTATAACTGGTGTGAAATGAACCGATATCCAACTCCTGTAATGAATAAACCAGATCAGAGTAAACTTGGTTCGAGTTTGAACGATCAATATTCTATCAACCATACCCGTTGTATCTGAACGCAGTTTGCAATTTTCAACTGCAATTGTCTCAAGGAGCTATTTCCCCACAGTATCCCTCAACACGGTGTTTGATCAGGCAGGGACAAAGGTGCCTCAAACCGGTATCATTATCAAAATTGGTTACAATCCTCTGAACATTTAATACCATAGTAGAGATGGGACTTGTAACACGTGAAATGAGCGAGAGATAGACATCTTTTAACCCACAGTTAACAAATGTACTTAAGTGTCCGCAAGCAAAATATTTAGTAAGTTCTTTACTTTTTCTTTGTCTTCATAGATTCTTATAACATAGTTTCTCGGTCACAATAACTCCGACACTGAGAAAAATCTTTGGAATTTCTTAAAATGTCTATTCATAGTTCTTTAACAGGAACCATTTCTTGATTCAATTTAAAATATAGAATGTCTGGTGCCAAAGAAGAATAGTACAACACATCGGTATATATTACGTAAGATAAAGTAGAAATATCTCGTTATGGGGTATCAAGAATACCGGACAATAATGCCTACCAGAAGTAAATACACAGAACGACACACGCGTGTGAATGGGTTAATCGATATGGCCTCGAGTTTTATCCTTCCGTGATGACACAAGTTCCATATCGATTAACCCATTTACAAACGTGTGTCGTATTTATTACACGCCTTCACGTCTATAAAAGCAATTATTACAAGGACACTCAGCAATTCATTTGACAACTCGACCCCTGAGTTCCAATGTGCTCTTTGTGCCAGTAGGCGCATAGAACACATTGGAACTTGGGGGACGAATTATCAACAAAAAGAGCACGTTTTGTCGCAAACCAAATTTGCGAAGGCAACCCGTGTTACTATTTTTAGCTATCGCTAGCGATTCAGACTGTATTTGCGGTGCACGATTTGTAGAAAATTCCAGTGAAGTTTCGCTTCTATTTAAAAATAGTCTGTCAACGATTTCCGTTCGGCACATGTGTGCGGAATGGATTTTTATTTTCCGCACGGTTTAGTGTTTCTGTAGATGAGGATTTCATTGAACAGGCTTGTAATAAATAAGGAATTACGTATTGCAGAACAAAACTTTTATAGGATATACTTTGAATTCTGTGTATAGATGTATGCACATATTAGTCTGTTTTCAAGTCAGTATTTAACCACCACACTCACTTGGGAGTGTCATTCACGAAAGTACTGGAGTCTTGCTGTGTATTCGTTTATTAGAGGTTAACGACTGTTTCAACAGCCTGAGTCATATCGTGTCGGGCAGTTGTGATGACGGAGAGAGCTGAAAGAAACCACCGAGGAGTGGCGAGTACCTATCGTGCTTTCCAACTTACTAATCCAAGCAGAAGCAATGTGTTGAACGTCTTGGCACACTGTCTCATCGAGTTGCTACTTGGAGAATTGGACTGGCGTATCTAGTCATCAAGGACATAATGCAGAGGAGAGGATCTAACCTATGATCCTGCGATCTGAAACTGATGATCCTAACGGACATAAGCAAATAAAATGCTAACAGAGAAGTGCCCATCTTAACTCTGCCTTTAGGCGTTTTCCATGTTTATTTTAGACTGACTTTGTCCAAAAATTCTGACTCGCCGAAAGCGAGAGTCTCAGCTTTACTAAATCCATCCAAATTCAAATCATATCTGTTTCAAAGGACGCTCATGTGACGTCCTCGCTAACCCCAGTGCCTTTTACGCTTTGATGCACTCAAAGGACTATATATTCCTATCATCTAACAGTTATGCACCTGGGGGCACGGTGGCGTTGCGGTAACCGGTTACGTCAGATCACCAAAGTTAAGCAACGTCGAGCCCGGTTAGTCCTCGGATGGGTGACCGTCTGAGCGATCGATTCGGACTCCCGCGTTGTGTCCTTGGACAAGGCACTTAACTCCGATTGTCCACATGGGGGCACGATGACGCCGTGTACTAGGGCGTACTGTACGTCGATGGTGCGCATGTCTTCAAGCAATCTAACTCTGCCTGTGCTGCGATGCGGAGTTACGATGTTGGGGAGCTGGCAGCTGCTCGTCGTTGCTCGGTGGTTCTCTTCGGGTACTCCGGCTTCCTCCACCCGTAAAACTGCCACGGTCATGATTAGCCATTGTGCATAAGTAAGTGACCTTAAACACCAATAAATAAATAGTTCGGCACCTCATATTGCAGTTACGCTATAACCAATTACAGGACTTTGACTTTTGTGCTCGGATTTTCAACTTCATGAGTGAGAAGTATTGTAAACTTGTCTGTTCCAATATAAAGTTATCTTTGTTCTCAATAAACGAGCAATAATTAAATAATGTGCAGTCTATTCTTGTAGTATTTGTTTAAATATGTTTTGTGAGTAAGATCTAAAGTATAAATCAAATTATATACGCGTTATGCGATTAGATAGCGCAGAACTAATACTATTAAGGCGAGAAATATTTCATATATTTTTAGTGACGCCATGACCTTATCATAAATCAATAATCATTATTCACAAAGTTACCACCCATAAACGCATCAAATTGATATTTATGGATTAGAGTTATATCAGTAATTGCGCAATAATGCTCAAGTAATTATGAGCATTTTTCACTATTTACGTGTAATTTTTTACTCATCGTTGAAGTGTTGTCAGTGGAGAAAAAAGTATTTTGCGCTTGTTAACTTTAAAACAAGTCATCATGTCGTAGGGCGCCGTTTCGGACCATAAAATAGCAATATAGGCGTGGTTTGATGCTTAACCCTTTACCCAATGTAACGGACAAAACCGGCCAGCGCTATTCACAAAAATCGCCAATTACTTTTCATTATTTTTTCATTTTTTGTCTCAAAAACATATGTTATGACCCCTCATTGGAAAGAGCTCGTTCAATGAGAGGTCATAACCTATGTTTTTGAGACAAAAAATTTAAAAAAATAGTTATTCAAGAATTTTGTTCGCAAGTGTCGTCTGCTCTTCAGGTTAGGTAAAGGGTTAATCAAACGTCATATCGCTTTTATCACGAAACATATCCACCCCAAACTGTGTTTGAAACAGGGGTCAAGGAATCGGGGGAGGAGGGGTGGGAGAGTTAGCGTGTTGGAGAGTCTGACAGTTACCCGTCATTACTCGATGGTTCTCTCAGTGTACTTCCTCCACCCGTAAAACTGTCCGACATGATGTGACTGGATGTTGAAAGTGTCGTTAAACCGCAATAAACAAACAAACAAAAATATGTACATTGTAGGTTGAGCTCAACAAGGTGTCATCTGGAATGCTTCGGCATCACAGATGGTGTCTCGTTACACACGAGGGACTAAATAGAGGTTGAACTGTAGGTTTTTTACAATAATCCAGATACCCTTCATGCACATGTACCAAATGAAACCGATAAAGATAACTACCCGTCGTGTATATATTGTTGTTATGCGCGAAAGTAAACCATTTACATTGTTTCTATCGACCGTTTAATATAACAATAACATGATTTTGAAGGGCTTTACAGTGTATTAACGGCTCAACAGAAATGGTTAACAGCCCAAGAGCTTATTAGCGGCCCGCGACGAAGTCGAGGGCCGCTAATAAGCTCAAGGGTTGTTAACCATTTCTGTTGAGCCGTTGATAACTGTAATGCCCGACAAAGTCATGCTATTTCTAGTATTGCCACTTTCGTACATCGGGTACATTACGATTAAATTATAAGGGAAATAAGATAAATAAATGAAGTTTGACGTTTTAGAATTAAAAAAAAAACAGCGACTCCATCGTCTGATTTGTTGACAAACAAACCGGGTAACATGACTATCGTATGATCAGTCTACGACGAAATTTGGAAAGTTAGATGATGAAATATATCTTCGAAATGCGAACTTTAGGCAAGGAGTTTATTCATCAAAGATGTCATCACTTTCTTCATGTGCATAACTTTCTATATTTGATACATTATCTATCCGTGACACAAAGGGAAACACTTGAAAAAAATGTGTTAATTGTGTTTACAAATTAAAAAAATCCGAATTGAATTCCGATCCAAATGGAAATCTGGGAAAAATATTGTTGATGGGCTGAGAGATGTGACGTCATTGTCTATATTTAGACGTGTCGGGCTGTTATTGACATGTTGGGCTGTTATAGTCAATAACGGCCCAACACGTCACATGACTTGTACTTGTTGAGCATTACGAGGTTTCAACACCCGGTAAAACATTGTTAATGTGCTAGGAACGCCCGCAAAAGTGGTAATAATATATATTAGAAACTAATTAGAATTGATCACATCTCTCCTATTCGTGACAGAATGCTAACAAAAATAGAAAATCTGCTTGACATTAAAAGATAATGAAATCAGGTTACGGGGGTGGCATTTCTATGGTGAAAAGTATAAGAATGCCCGTTGTTCCATCCATGTTAACCACTATTCATGTGCTACCTTGTATTATCTGCAATTACAGGAACACTGTGATTCATATTCCTTAGCTGATATAATCAAAAGCCATTCAGGGTCGATGGCCAGAGCAGAGGAGACAATGATTTTTTATTTAAAGCTTATGTATACATGGAGAATCGGCACTGTCATCGGCATTTTTAAAATGTTTCCACACCAACTCAAGAAGCAGCTCGAATTGACCTAATAATCTACAAGTCTCTACAATATTAGCGAATGCTAGTTTCGTTCGTCTATCTATCATCTGAACAGAAATACGGTGACTATTTTTTGTTTGCCCGCAGTACTAGACTTCAGTAAAATAGCCCTGAATTCCACTAAGGATATTTGATAACATTTCGAGTTTCACACACATGGTGTATTTTATAAAAATATAACTTAGTGTTCTATGACTTTGGCGATAAAATGCTGTGATGTAATAGCGGAGTGTGCACACCTATATGAGGCAGAAAAGTTACCAAGACATCTGAGGAATTTTTTCAAGACTTTTAGAGTGCCAATTGTCAAACAACTTCGGCATTCTCCACAAGCTGTTTATTATGAATGTAGGTATAGTACCCGGTGATCCGAAAATATTTTATCGGGAAATTTCCATCCTCAACTTTTATCGTCATAGATATTGACTCTTTGGAGAGTCGTCTCCCCTTGTAAATACTGGAGTCTAACTGTAATCCAATTAACATTGAACCTCTGAAAGGCGTGAATGGAATCTTGATCGCCAGAGAAAAGTTGTCTGAAGCGGAGAAATCAGCTGAGAATGAACCGGCCAGCGCTATACACGAAAATCGGCATTCAATTTTTTTATATTTTCATTTTTTGCTTCCAAAACATATGTTATGACCTCTCACTGGAACGAGCGCGTCGCGGATGTTCCAATGAGGGGTCATAACCTATGTTTTGGAAGCCAAAATATGAATTTTTAGTTATACGAGGGTTTTTTTTTACTGGTTGACCAGAAATTACTTAAGACGCTTAGGGGTTATCACACCTTTTCATTAGTACTCACGCGGAAACCTATCTGATATTGTGGACTAGGTTCTAACTGTTTTTACTACAATACAATTTTTCTTGGTTTTAACATCAAAGGGGGAAAAATGGGCAAATGTCAGCTTTTTTTTATTTTTATATGGTTAGATAGGACAATATCTATATTATATGCCGGTATGCGCACAGCATTGCTAATATGAAACAAAAAAATATGTTAACCGCTAAAAGTTGACGAAAATGCAATTTTCTATCATTTTACGTGGAATGATACAGGGAATAACTAGCATTTTAAATCAACGTGGGAAAAATTTGGTCGAATGAAATCGTTCGATAATATCACCAACTGAGAGCATATATATTGTTCTTAAAGGATTGATGTGCACAGCGAAAAAAACTTTCATAAGTTTTATATAATTTTGAGAAATATAAAAACTCCCCATTCAATTAGTGTTAATTTTTTCCAGCCAATTCTTAGCAAGCAATGGAGATAACCTTTTCGTAAGTCGATGTGAATGACGAGAAAAGTTGACCATGAATCGAATCGGAAGACAATAGAAACGGTAAACAAGACAAGAAGCACGGAAACGCTTGTTCAGCGTTTATTTGCCAGTGCCAGTAGTACTTTATTACACGCCTGTTCTATGAAATCCCCATCTTCAGCAATACTAAACCATGCGGAAAATGAAAATCCGTTCCGCCCACATATGCCGAACGGAAACCGTTAACTTACTATTTTTAAACAGAAGCGAAGTTTCACTGGCATTTTCTACAAATCGCGCACCGCAATTACGATTTGAATCGCTGGCGATAGCTAAAAATAGTAACACGGGTTCCCCTCGCAAATTTGGTCGGCGGTAAAATGTGTTCTTTTTGTTGATAGTTCGTCCCCTGAGTTCCAATGGGTTCTATGTGCCTACACAGAACGCCACACGGCCTCTAGTTTTATCCTTGTACGATGGCGCAAGTGCCATATCAATTATCCCATTCACACACGCGTGTCGTTCTGTGTATATATTGCATCTGCTACTGCTGGAGAGATTTGATGACCGAAATGGTGTCCGTACCAATGATAGGTATATTTTAAAATAAACATCTCATTGATGACGAAAATCAGTGATAATTTAATTCTACAACTGTACAGTACGAGGAGAGTGGATTGTAACTAAATCACCCACGGAGTGGAGTTATCACCCAAACTATAAGTTTGAAGTTTTGTATATATGGACAAAAACACAAGCAATGTTTCAGCCAATGGACCTCCGGGTTTAACCAGGAGGTCCATTGGCTGAAACTTTGCTTGTGCTTGTAATGCTTTGCAACAAATTTGCAATTTTTGCCTGGGTGGAAGCTCCACTCTGCAGGCGATTTAGTAATAATACACCATGCCAATGTTGCATTTATCTTATATCATTGATACAGCCAGGTTTATCACGGGTCTTCAGGGAACTTCCAAAAGAAAACCACATTTTGTGCCATTTCATTTACATAAAACGTCGCTTATGATGATATAATAATAATAACACTTTGGCCGGCCGCTGATTTGTCGCGGTTCTCGGATGAGAAGGCCTTGGTTACCCCTGTACTCCCAACTGCCTCCCTATTCCCACGCTTCTTCTCTCCTCCCAATACTCGGAGACGAACTGCTTCATGACATCCCTTGCCCCATTCTCCCCAATCTCTCCGATTAGCATATTAACCCTCTCCTTTGAGTCTCCCACTAACCACATGGCCTTCATTCTCCCATCCCACTTCCCCATTATACTCTCAGTGAATCTTATTCTGTTAGACTGGTATTTTGGGCATTCTAGAAGACAGTGTTCCAGGGTCTCCACCACGCCCAAATTACACATCTGGCATACCTTTTGAACCCGATTGATTCAGAATGTGAGTAAACTGGCGGAAGCTGAGTGAGCTACAAAAACAACAAAGTTTAGTTCTCATGTTTCTAAACGTGGGGACCGAAGTTTTTGTAAATTTTATTGTATACATTAACGTGTATTTGTTTCTTTTTACCCAGTCAAACATCATGCAAGGTTGTCTCTCTTTCATGCCATCAAAGCGAAGCCAGCATTACGTTACCGAAATGTAGATTAGACAGTGGATGTCAAAGGTGCCCGCTTCTGAAATCTGCAAAACGCGTATGTTGGATAAAGTTTAACCAGCACTCCAGCAGGTGTGATTGCAACCCGGAATAAGATACATTGATTTATTATAAAGGCTAAATGTGGCTAGTTGTATAACCTCCATCAGTCCCAAGGGATTGTCAGACCCCAATTCTAGAACACAGTACATGTCTGACAGGCTGGGTATGTGATCTAGTAAACATTAGCATGGAACATTCCATTAAGATATAACAGAACGTCACTATGTAAATTTGGCCCCTTCCACTTCATGTATGCCTATCCATCCCACCTCACTGCCCACGATTTATTAATATCTACACCTTAATAAACTCGTTGGTCATAGAAAAGTGCCGAGCTATGATTGGCAGCCTTGCTGGGGAAAAGATAGCTATGTTCGGGTCTTTGCTGGGGTAGGCACATAAAAATCACGCGCTGTTCTACATTTCAACGGAGATTAATCCCTCTTGAAAATTTAACCGAGAAGATGATTACGTCCAAAAGTAGAACTGCTTGTGGTTTGAAATGTACAGAATCAAGTAAACATGAAAAGATTTGCGAAAAAAGGCTAAAATAAGGGCTTGCTGCCACAAAAAATAATTATAACTCGACAGATACCACATTTGAACGTTATTGAAAAGAGCGAGGCCATAAATAGGCCTTCACTATATATTACGCTTGGATGCTATATTGGGATGAGATAAGAAAATCGCTGCGTTCGGAACATATTTCCATAGCTTTCCAGTGTGACAAATTCGTTGTACAGGTCTTTGGCAGGGCACACAGCCCCCATGTACCCTGTCCGATTTTTATGTACCCGGAGCCGCAAACTAATAATATTCTTTTAACCCTTTACCTCACGTAACGGCCAAAGATCCGCCCAGCGCTGTTCACAAAAAAATTACCACTCAATTTACATTATTTTTTACTTTTTTGTCTCAAAAACATAGCTTATGTCCCCTCATTGAAACGAGCTCATCGAGTTCGTTCCAACGAGGGGTTATACGCTATGTTTTTGACGAAACAAATCTAAAAAAATTGTTATTCAAAAATTTTGTTTGCAAAGTGTCGTCTGCACTGCAAAAAATATAGGTTCTCTTTAGAACCAAAACTGGTTCTAATCTTGTCCCTGAGATGGAACCAGTTCTGTTTCAACAGTATTTATTTCAAATCAAATAAATTTACCAAGATTAGCATTCAATTTTAACAGAAAATTACATGAACTGAAGTAGATTCAGCAGTAAACTTGGAGCTTATTCAACGCAGTCGCCATACATTTTGAAACAAAGGAGATATGAACAGTTGGCATATCGAACCAGTTTTGGTTCTGTACAGAGCCAAAACTGGTTCGATATGCCAACTGTTCATATCTCCTTTGCTTAATAATGATTTGAGACAACCTCGTATAAGCTCTAAACTTACGACTGAAACCCCCTCAGTTTATGTTTAATTATGTTAATATTTAATGTTAATCTTTATATTTTTGATTTGAAATAAATACTGTTTAAACAGAACTGGTTCCATCTCAGGGACAAGATTAGAACCAGTTTTGGTTCTAAAGAGAACCTATATTTTTCGCAGTGTGCCTTTCGTGTTACGTAACGGGTTAAATGAGAGAGATTCAAAATTCCTCTGCATTGTACTGAACAAATCTCGCAGAATGGCTAGAAAACCACTAACCAAAGAGAGAAGAATACTGAGTAATAAATAATAGCAGACTGGTAAATAATTGATGGAAACATTTGTCAAAAACATAGCATCCTCTGAACTAATAAACTAAATGTATTCTTGTGCAATCATATTGGATTATCTTTTATTGATTATGAACAATAAAAATATTTTTTATTGCTGGATTACATGCAATCCGGATCTGTTGAGCGGCATCGAGCATAAAATTCAATCGAACTTCATGTAAAACATAAGGTAAATGAAATAAGGAATTGCGGCCGGAAAATCCGGTATTAAGGTCAGGATTTTTAATAGAAGTGCGCAGTTACCTAACTTAACTGGCGCATAAACTTCACAACCTGCAGAACGGGAAGAATGGATAATTACTAAAGCATTCTTGGGTGGATTTTCCACCAGACTGCTTATTAAAATCATAAGCAATCCTTTACCGCATGGTCCGCTGTGTTGCACTCCGTGGTCCTAGAACTGAAAGAATGGCCGTGCTTATTGCGTTTTTTCTCTCTCAAAGGGTTTTAATAACAATCAACCCGCCTGTCACATTACATCACACGTTTATCATCCAATAAGTCTCAGTTCAGGGAATAGTTCCGTAGCTGTAGCAATAGAATCGAGAGTTCATGATGTTTCTCAACTTTCTCTAATAAAAAAACAGTTTTCTTCACTGTTGCATCGTTTATAAAACATAAAAAAGCTTACCATTACCGCGCTGGAATGAAATCTTCCAAAGATGGGGTTTACGCTACGTGTAGTGGAAACAAAGATTAATTAACACTTTACTTAACACGATCATTAGACACTTGTAAACTTTAAAAACGTTCTTGGAATAACACTAAAAAAATTCATTTTTGCCTAAAACACATAACTTCTGGCCCCTCATGGACAAGAGCTAGTCTCCAAAACTATGTTTTTGAGGCAAAAATCTAGAAAATAATTTTTACTGCACGCCTGTTCTATGACATCATCATCTACAGCAACACTGCGCCATACGGAAAATTAAAATCTGTTCCGCACATATCTGCGGAACGGAAATTCTTCACGGACTATTTTTAAATAGAAGCGAAATTTCACTGGAATTTTCTACAAATCATGCAACGCAATGACAATTTGAATCGGTAACGATAGCCAAAATCGTCCCCGAGTTTCAGTGTGTTCTATGTGTCAGACGGCACATAAAACACATTGGAACTCAGGAGACAAAATAGTAACACGGGTTCCCCTCACAAATTTGGTTGGCGATAAAATGTGTTGTTATTGTTGATAGTAACTGTTGTCAAATAATAATTGCTTTTATAGACGCGAAGGCGCGTAATAAACACAGAACGACACACGCGTGTGAATGGGTTAATCGATATAGTAATCGTTTTATCCTTCCACACTGGCACTCGTGCCACACCGATTAACCCATTCACACACGTGTCGTTCAGTGTATCAATGGCGTTGTTTTGCAAATAGAGCTGTCCGGATATGGACGTTCAATTTGGCAAAGGGTCAAAACTGTTGAGCTTTTTATTTCTTTCTGTAAAGCTCTACATTAGTTTTTAATTTCCACTTCCAGTCGTACAAACTATTTTGAATCTACCTGCACTGAACAAAACCCATTTTGTCCAAACGTAAAACACAACCACTGTGATTGGAACTCCAGCGAGTTGACATTTCACACATACAGTTACCAAGTTAGCAAATTTGTAGTTCATGTATCTCCTGGTAAACTGCACACTGTTTCATGAGTACATGGTATCAGTCCTCCCTCTTTTCTTCTTTCTCTTTTTCTTTCTCTGAATATCTACCATCTTAACACCATTGCAATCTTGAATAGCGTATTGTTTATTCTGATGTGTATATATTGAGCAAATGCTGCATTTACGTGTTAATCGTATACAAAGGAGAGGACGTGTTTTAAGTGTTGAGCACTTGTTGTCCAATCCTTTTTGTTTATTTTGACAAATAAAATATGTTTAACCCTTTACCCAACGTAACGGCCAAAACCGGCCAGCGCTATTCTCAAAAATCGCCAATTAATTTTCAAAATATTTTCATTTCAAGACTTTTTTTTGCAAGTGTCGTCTGCTTTTCATGTTAGGTAAAGGGTTAAACTACAAACTGTCCATGAGCCCAAAAACTCAACCCTGTACACATTTGAAAACATTTAGTCGCAGATACTCATGGCAGACACAGTCCACACACAAGCTGGATCCCTGTCATTATACCTGATTATGTAATCTATTTACACTAATTGCAGATCAGACTAATTATGTTGTTGGAAAGCTGCAAGACGCTTTCATTCTAATTTTCTTTCTTCGTTGAAGATAGCTACCCCTGACATTGATTCTTGGGAGGCCGGTGTGGGCAGCTCTCCAAACATTTGATCATCCAGCATCCACGTTCCAAGAAAGAACTAATGGGAGACAATAAAATGCTTGTATCACCAATATCAATAAATTAATTATGGCAAAGTTCAATCACTATATTGTACTGACATGGCAGCATGTATTTCCTGATAAATAACTATATCAAAGCTTTCTGAAAAAGTCTATACAATTACATGAAATACCAGGAAGGAGAAGTCGTATCTTCAATTGTGAAAATATTGAGAGAATCTCCGAGTCCTCAGGTTACAGAGAAATATACGAAACGAGTTTAGTAAATTAGGTCTGACCCAAGCCTTCGGCAAGTATCAAATCGAATTTACCGGACGAGTTTCATAAAAATGTACGGTAAACTGGGCATGTTTCCATTCTATTTATCACTTACTATAAAACCCAACAAAATTGGCTAACTGGATCGAGAAACAGACAGCGCTTTCTGTAAGGCCTCGAATTGCGGTGATAAAAAGGGGTTGATTGGTACGGAGGCTGCCCAAACAACAGTCAGCAATAAAAGTTTGTTGAAATAACGTTCTTTTATACGCTCAACAGTGAACAACCGAGAAAATGTTAAAGTGGTAAGCACAAACATTTTCGATTCAAGTGCCACAATGTTTGTAATTATGATAGGAGATAGACTGGATAACTTCATCGCGTGCCAAGGGGCATACTTTCGCTGTCCTGTAGCTGACTCTCTATATCTTCTCTTAGTATCTCTATATCTCCTCTTAGTGGTCATCGAGTTTTATAACATCAACATTTTCTCGATACTTTATAGTTACGGTACAATAAAACGATGGAATATTGTTACATTCATACAAGAAAAATATGACATTGTTGATTTGTTTTCAGAATTTGTATTCCAAAAAATATTTTTTATGCACAAAAAACAGATGTTTCAAAGTTTACCCAATTGCCGAGAGTTTTCCTTCCCAATCACTGATATGATATAACCTGTCCCGTTGTAAACACACCTTTGATAAATACCTGCATTGATTGCCTTGGTTGAACGAGCCTCGGACAATTGGACAAACTTTGCTGTCGTGCCCGACTGATAACAGCAATACCATAATGGTTATTCTAAAGTTCCCGAAAATATTTTGATCATTTCACAACAGAATGAGTATGTCATAGATTTTTGGTTTATTGTACATCTTTCCCCTGGAACTGTAGTTTACCAGATGATATTCCATCCTCTCTCATTCTAATAACGACAAATTTCTTGCGTCAATGATTGTCATAGACATGCAGTCAGAGTTTACAAGTTAACAAGTAGAAACACATTTAGCTGAAATTAAGCAACCTCAGACATGGATCCAAAACAACAAGATAAACAGAAATTTACAGACAAATGTCGGACTTCTCGGTTCAACTCGTCATAATCTGCCTTTTTCTCTTTTACTTGCATTATAACGTGCCAACAAATAAGATTAGATCGGCGTGAGGGGAATCGCTGTGAATGAAACAGGGTCCACTGCACCCTTATAATTAAGTGAGCGGTTTAACATGTATTATTGTAATTAGGAGAGTGCACCAGTCAACTCTCTAGTGTCTATAGAGATAAACGCCATTAAGTATTAACAAATCTTATTATTTTTCTCAAGAGACGGGCAAATGGTAATATTCATGTATATAAAAACTCAGTTACACACTGACTGGCACTCTGTTGGTACTGAACAAGTTAACCATCCTCTCAGAGGAACTAGTTATAGCATCGACAATCGTAATTACTTTTCTTATATTATTTTAACTGTTTCGTGGCAGTGATCTTTCAAAGAAAGGGCACAGTATCTCAGTGTATCTTTGTTTGGGGCAATTAAATACTGTTAAGTGACACACTGGAATAAAAGAATCATTGAGCTCTTTCCTTCAGTGTGCCTTATAGTAGCATTTATCACATGATCTGTCCCTTTCCCAAATCAGTAACAGATGGAAATACACGATCATTTAATAGAATTTCGGCCAGTAGCCCACGATATACCAAGTTGTATTCTTGCGCAAACTTTTTACCTCGTGACCCGTGATCGTCTGTATATTTTCTTATGCTATGTAAAAATTTCTATGTTTATTATTTGGATAATGTTTCGAGTTAATCCTCATCTAAGTTTATTTTGGGGTAAATGTGCAAGCACAAATGTACATATCAAGCATTCGAGTGGAGGACTGGAGTACCAATATCTCTCCTCAAATACTAACGTATCTACACAAAAAGAAATATAACGTCCACTTGGAATATGATCCGAGTCTGCGGTTGAACAAACATATAGCTCTTCAATGCATAATCACGAGTATATTTGTTGATCCTTTTTCGAAGATGATCCATACAAAATAACAAACATCTGTATTTTTCAGTTTAGTATATCGACCTGGAAATATATCTTGCATTGATCAAGTAAATAACAAGAGGCCCCAATAGAACGTAATCGCTCACATGATCAAATTGGTTAAAGAAGGATTTAAGTCACATTCAGCATCTACATGTTAATATACTACAAGTTAATATAGTTAATCTAATTTAGCTGTGAAAGTGGAGGTGGGGGAGAAGGGTATTATGGGTGATTTTTGATTTGCATAAAATCACTCAAACCACTTCAAAACGCATTTTGAAGCAAAGAAAAAAAATCGCCCAGTGGACCCCCTCCAACTCCCCATCCCGACATGGTGAAAGTGCTTTTTTACATATTAATCACTCAAGATCTTCCAAATCTTCATTTTAAGCAAGCAAAAAAAAAATATATATTGCCCAAAGGTCCCCCCCCCCCCCCTCCAGGCCTCTAGTGAGCAAACTGAAAATCTTATGTACTCACATTTACATCTAACTAAAGTTTACCACAGTCAGGTTTCTCGCAAGTGTGTATAATGCATTTGTAATAACTTTATTTGCAAAATACATTATAATACATGTTTATAACATAATTGCCCAAGACACAACAAATAGTAATAATAATATATCACATCTAGGATTTATGAAGCTACATATTTGTCTTCTGCAGGGAGGTGACATGGCCAGCTGGCTGTATTACTGTCACCCACCTCAGGGAAAGGGAAAATGTAGAGTATGAGAAGACAAAAAAGTGGGAGATAAAAAAGCAACGAATGAGGGAAAAAAATGAAGAGAGAGAGAGAGAGAGAGAGAGAGAGAGAGAGAGAGAGAGAGAGAGAGGGGAGAATCGGCTGCAACTGAAAATAACATGTGCAGTAGAAAAAATGAAGTAAAATATATATATGTAGGGAATGAACTCTGCAGTCCTGGTGATAAGTGGAATTTGGTTTCATTCTTGCACTGAGAAGGGGGGCATACATGGGAATGTGATATTTTGCCCAGAGCCAGCTGAGAGATTTGAGTTCCTCGTTGGCAGTTTGTGTTCTGGAGTTTTCAGGAACCAACCCTAATTAATAAGGACTTTTCGGACTTATTCAGTGAGTATGTAGTGTCGCGGGAGTCGGTACTTCCCGACATTCGTGGCATGATCTGTTACTACATTTGACAGAGGCTTCATACGAACCTAGAAACGTGTTGGTCATCTTTTTTTTAAACTGTGCTCGTGGTAAATTTCGAACCAGTGGGTCAATGTCATTCCACTTTTTTGGAAATGTGTGTAAGGGGAGATTTGCCGTGAACTGTGTTCGGGGCTTGAGTTGTTTAATCTCACCTCTGTGTCTAGTAATCCTGTCGGTTTCGATCTTGTTAAGATTATATAGATTATATAACGATAGTGGTAAGTTGTTGTGGATCCAATCATGCATAAATAATAGGATATTTAGCTTATATAGATCGTCCAGTTTCAGGATTTTATTTTTCTTGAATAGGGGCTCAGTATGTGTGTTGTACTTTTTATTGTTTATTATTCGAATGGCACGTTTTTGAAGGATACTTAATTTCTTTATAGCCGGCACATGTCCCCAGATGTGTATCGCATACATCAAATGACTTTGCACTAGCGTAAAATACAGAATTTTCAGGGTATCGAATGGTAAAAACTTTTTTACTCTATTAATAGCCCAGATGGATTTGGCTATCTTTGAGCTCAGATGAGAGATGTGGTGCTTGAAATTTAAGTTTTCGTCTAAATCAACACCGAGGAATTTTACTGTTTGGACTTCGTTTTTGTTCCCTACTTGTATTACATGTTTATTGTTTATAGTTATGGGAGTGGCAACTAAGTCCCATGTGTCATGTGGGGGATGTAGTAGCATGCATCTTGTTTTGGTGGCATTGAGTGACAGTTTATTCGCGGAGCACCAGTCTGCAATTTTGTCAAGTTCCTTATTTGTTGTTTCTGTCAATATGTCAAGGTTGTTGTCGGCCGTTGATATCGTGGTGTCGTCGGCAAAAGACAAAAGGTTTAGAAGTGTTGATTTACTGATGTCATTGACATATATCAGAAAGAGAAGTGGCCCCAGGATTGAGCCCTGGGGAACTCCACATGATATATTTTCAAAAGTCGATGAACACTCTTTATACTGTACATACTGTTTTCGACCTGACAAATAACTTCTAAACCATGTATTAGGTATCCCCCTTATTCCATAGTATTCGAGTTTATGTAAGAGTATAGAATGGTCTATAGTATCAAAAGCTTTAGAAAAGTCAAGGAAAACTGATAAAGTTCGGTCCTTTGTAGGCTTGTCATTGTTCAGGGCAACGTTGTGGATGAGTTGTAATATAGCATGTATTGTAGAATGATTTTTTCTGAATCCAAACTGAAACTGATATAAACTATCATGAGCTGATAAAAAATTTAACAGGCGATTATACATTATCTTTTCCATAACTTTTGAGAATGCTGGAAGAATGCTGATTGGCCTGTAGTTGTTAAAAATACTGGAATCTCCCCCTTTGTGGATAGGAATCACCTTCGCTATTTTCAGTCCGTCGGGTATTACACCAGATGAAAATGTAAGATTTATTATGTGTGTTAGAGGTCCAGCTATCTCTGATATAGTTTCTTTAAGTAACTTTGTGGATATATTAGTGCAATCTTTACTTGTTTTAGTACGGAAATTCTTTACTGTTGAGATAACTTCCTGTAGATCTGTTGGATAGGCGAAAAAGGACGACGAATTATTATTATTATTATTATTATTATTATTATCATTATAATTATTATTATTAATATTATTATCATTGTTATTGTTATTATTATTATTATTGTCGTTGTTATTGTCGCCGTGAGAATTATTGTCACTACGGATATTGTTGTTGTTGTTAGTTAGGTTGGCGTTGTTAGTGTTATTATCCTTCAAGAAGTCCATAAAGTGTTTGGTTGAGGGAGGTATCAGTTCACTAGTGACTTTACCGATGTTGGAGAAGAATGAATTAAATGAATTAAATTTATTTGCAATTGATTTGTTATCGGTTAACTGGTTATCGCCGTCAATGAAAGATGATGGTGCACAAGGTACACGTTTTGGATTGTTAATAGCACACTTTATAATCTCCCATGTTTTTTTTTATGTCATATATATTCTGTGTTAAAGCTGTATTATAGTAATTGACTTTACATGTTCTTTTTAGCTTATTAAACTCTCGACAGTAGGATTTATATATTCTGACATTGTCGTCTGTCGGAGACCGGAGTTTCTTCATATATAATTTGTGTTTCTGGAGTGATGAATTCAGAAGTCCTGTTGTCATCCAGGGTTCTCTCCTAATTTTTTTCTTGCTAGTGTTAATGATTATGAGGGGGAACGCTTCTTCAAACGCTCTTTGATAAATGGTCTGAAGATTCGAATATGCAACAATGGGCGATGTTTCATTTACCACGCTAGAAAAATCGGAGTCTGAAAGCAATCTTTTAAAGTGATTAACATTTACAGTTTTGAAGGACCTTGTTGGATGGTGGGGCAATGTGGAACTGGGTAACATCCTATTTTCATCGATCAGAAAAGTAGCAAAGTGATCGCTTATATCTGTGATTATAATCCCCGATTGTAATACTTTTCCAGTAGTATTGCATAAAATGTGATCTATTAGCGTGGCCGAATGGTCTGTTACTCTCGTCGGTTTTGTGATTACCGGGAGAAATCCTGCACTGAATACACTATTAACGTACTGGTTAGTTTTGGGGTGGTTATGGAAGTTTAATAAATCAAGGTTAAAGTCACCCATCAGGTAAGTTGATTTATGTTCGTTGTTAATCTTACCAAGTAAATCGGACAAGTTATTCAAAAAGGAATCTATATCTGCTTTCGGGGCTGTGTTCGGCCGATAAATTACACCAACCAAGATTTTTTTATTTAATTGGAGTTCAATAAAAACGGATTCGAAGACATGTGGGATAAAAATTGATAGGTCACTGCGAATGTTGAACGGTAATGTTTCCTTTATGAATAAGCCTACACCGCCCCTCCCGTCGTCATTACCAGGTCGTGTTCGTGCAACTAATGGGTGGTATCCCTCTAATTTGAATGAGATGTTTTCATTAATGGTAAAAGTTTCTGTCAGGCTTATTATGTCAAACTGATTGTTGCATTTCAACAAATAATAAATTTTCCATTGGGTTCTGTGTTCAATTTTAAACCCCTCTGGTGCCCAAGCACAAACTTTAAGCTAGAAGTCATAGTAATGGTATGTACTAAATATAAAAGGTTTCTGCCTGGTGGCTCTGAAGAAGAACTTCTTTAAAGAATATTCCTCATACTGCACTAAGTTAAAATTAGGGCTCTCATACACAGCCCAAATATGAAGCAAGGGATCTGATTTGAACAAACTTGAATCTCTCCACACGCAAGCCTGAAAATAAGCAGACTGTCATCTGCAAATTAAGGTCCCCAGAGGGTAAATTTGGCGTAGCATCACAAAAATTTACCCTCTGTGAACCTCAGTCTGAATCGAGGTCTCAAGCCAAAGCAGAAAGATGTACAAAGAGGTTAAAATGGCCCACTGCATGGGACAGCATCAGCAAATTCACCCTTTGGGGTCCCCATTTTGTAAATGACAGGTTGCTTATATTCATGCTTGTCCACACGAAAGTTGTCAATACTTTGTAACAAAAGAATCCCACTCGTGGATGTGAAGAAGAATCTTTTTTATAGAATTGTCCTTTTTGCACTAAGTTAAAATTTGGAATCCCACAGGAAGCCCAAATATGGCCCAAGGGACTTGTTTGAACAGACTGGAATCTGTACTTCATGAGATTGCTGAATATATTACTCCCACATCATTTGGTCAAAATGGTTGATTCAGTATGCATCGCCTTGCTGAGTATATTACAAATTTAAAGGAAATCGACTGTGAAGTTAACTGTGCATAAAGGAATGAAACCACACAGATGCTAAATTCACCGAATTCGTTATCATGTAATGGAATGTTTCAACACGAGTCAGAACTGAGAACCAGCCAAAAGATAACATTTTTTTCATTAATTAATTAGATTATCTAATGAATACATACATCATATTCGCATCCAAAATATCATGCTTAATTCGACCTTTGTCTGTGTAGAGATACGTGCCACATGCATCAAAATAAAGTTCCTTTCCAGTCAGAAAATAAAGTTATAGAGATATGACGCAATTAAAATCAAAGATTTACTATTCTGTCTAACGATTAAGAAATACTTCGGTGCACTGTGGGGAACTGCAACATTCGAATGGTGTTGCATGACATGTATTGAACGAACATATTCCCCATTCATCAACACAAACTGTTTCTGGTTTAATGGGGCATCACAAAGAAGACATCGTTCATCATGTTGCTTCCAATAATGAGCCTTATATTATTCTTTTACATGTACGTGTTCGGTTTTGTGTACACGTTTTTTTTCAAGTTTGGTTCATTTTTGAATGAAAGAAAAGAAATGGGTTGAATTATATTCAAGAAACAAACAGGCCCTTTCATTGACAGTGATAAAATTGATACTTTCGTCAGGTTCTTCTCATTCATTCATTATGGATGCTCTAAAAGGTGATTTCAATTTAACAAGCTGTACCACGTTGTAACTAAAAGTTGTTTCGATCATAACTTACAAAGAACAATGTTTACACCACAAGTTAAGGTTACAGTCATGAACACTGTATGGGTACTCATTTTACCCAACGCAGACGATATCAAAATTTATTATTTTAAATATCATTTTTTCAAATTTTTCAAAAAATTTCAACAAAACCATATCATGTGACCCCTTGTTAAAACGAGCTCGTTCCAACGAGGGGTCACATGATATGGTTTTGTTGAAATTTTTTGAAAAATAATATTTGTTTCAACTGCCGAATTTGCATATTACGCGGGCGGATGCGGGCGATTCGTTAGGTAAAGGGGTGCTGCTATTTCGTCTCTTGAATGAATCAAGGCGCTAAATGCAATTGTTTTGCATTATAGATGGCGCTCCGTTGCACTCTGGGGACTATTTGTCTATGAATAGTATTGAATGCAAGTTGATGATATCAATTATATTAAGAATACCTGTCGATTCCCTAATATTCAAACATCGTGTATTGATATTTATACATTACATTCTACTCTCCAGTCTATTTGTTCCTACATTTGGTCGGGGGACTATTGTAATCAGCTGCGTGCGTACGTGTGTCCGTCCGGAGTGATAACTAGAGTTTGGGTCATCGAATCAAAACCGAACTGGTGTATATGTGACTTATCCCAATGATTAGGTGAATTCCGAATATCGGCAGGATCCGATAATTTTTGTTGGAGTTACGCCCATTTTTCGACGCTTTTCCGCTCAATTTCGCAACTTTGGAAATTTGGTGTCCGGATAACTTCAGTTTGAGTTATTGAATCAACACCAAATTTTGTTCATAGGTCAAGAATACGTAGGTCAAGTTCGAATTTGGGTTCGGTCCAACCAATTTTGGCTGAGTTCTGGCCCTTTTTCCATTTTTTGAACTTTGAAAATTGGATGTCCGACTGATAACTTTAGTTTGAGTTATTGACTCAATACCAAATCTTGTACATACGTTTGCCCCCATGAACATACAGGTCAGGTGCGAATCTGGATTCAGTCCGATGACCAATTTTGGCTGAGTTTTGGCCCTTTTTCCATTTTTTCGACTTTGAAAATTTGTTGTCTGGATGATGACGTTAGTTCGATTTAACAAATCAACCACTTTGAAGTTTTCTAGTCTTCAATATGTCGGGGACATAGCCCACGCCTAGCGGTGGCCTTGTTTTACTTTATGTTTACATTCTAAAAATAGACGATTGCCAACGAAAATAAGATTCTGTTTCTCCGAATCGATGTGACATCTGCGTATTGGGTGGTGCTTTGCTGATGATCCGACTAAATTCTTATCCCGAAATAGAATATTTCTGTTTATATCGTAAACATAAGAATTGAATCATGGTATTTCGAAATCCATGAGGCAATGGCGCAAATTTTTCACGTGTAAATTTACGCACCTCTTCACAGATATTGCACGATCATAATTCTGTTCTTAAGAGTAAATATTGAATAAAAATTGCTGTTTCCACCAACCGTAGCTTATGATCCTCCAATGAAACGAACACAACGGGCTCGATCTAATAACATGTGGAAAAACTATAATTTAGTTGAGGAATTCGAATATCGGAATTTATCCACAGCACTGGTGTATTTGTATGAGTTGGTAAATAAATACATGACCATTTATTACGAACTGAAATTGATTTTGTCAACGACGTGGGCCTCTTTCATTTATTCAGTCAAAAGATAACTTTCTCTTTATAAAAACGAAAGACAAAGGGGAGCCAGGTGGCAACAGAATGTCCTCACCGGAGAATACAAACACTGTCAAACAAATCTGCAACCATATTTGCAAAACAACAGAATTCTATCGGTGTCGTTCACAAAACACCGTGTAATCAAAGATGTTTTAGCAAATGAAGCAAATCAAACAGTTACAAATAAAAAGAGAAACGCTTCCCTCACTTGGACACGGTGAACGCTCAATATTAACAGCACTGGGAATGCACAATGTTGTACATGCCTTATTTCTCCTCGCCTTTATCTTTCTTATTCTGTCTCAATTTTCTTTCCTTTTCTTCCACAGGGAAAGGCAGGAAGACAGCCAAGCTGGTTATGGCTTCCCCTGCCAGTATACATTTATAGATTTATATTTTTTCTGGTTATGTATGTGCTTTGTTATTAACCCTTTACCCAACATGAAAAACAGACGACACTTGTAAAAAAATTCTTGAATAACTAATTTTTTTGTCTAAAAAACATAGGTTATGACCTCTCATTGGAACGAGCTCTACGAGCTCGTTCCAATGAGGGGTCATAACCAATTTTTTTGAGACAAAAAATGAAAAAAATAATGAAAATTAATTGGCGATTTTTTAGAATAGCGCTGGCCGGTTTTGGCCTTTACATTGGGTAAAGGGTTATTAGTAAACTTGGATACTGCAGATTTATACACATTTGTCAATTTCGCATTTGTTTAGTCAGTATACTGGTGAATAAAATATCAATGTAAAAAAATGTGAATTTTGGGAACCGAATTATCGTTACTGCTATTCCAGGATGTAAACGCATACACATAACCCTGTAACAAACAAATACCACCACGTCGGAAAGCTCCAATAATATAATAAATAATATCACCTCAATCTCACTCACAAAAAACTTCGGTGGGAGACGTCTTCGGCGGCGTAGACTTTGTGCTGGTTTGCATTACGGGGGACTTCAGGAAGACAGCCAATCTGGCTATGTAGTCTCCCGACGATATAAGCAAAAAAAAACTGCTTGAACATTATTTGAAGACTGTGCTCTCTGTATTTGTATTAATTGTTTATATCGTCAAATAAAATATCTATCTATCTATCTAACAGCACTTGAGATTTGCTAAAGGTAAGGCCAACCGTTGGATGAGGGTGACGGGGACCTAAATGTGGTATGCAATACAATCCTACCCCTCTCCCCATCACCATCCAAAATACACCAGTGATGAAAGTTAGGTGACAGTAATTTAAAATCGTCGCAGTTGCGTTCAGTGCAAATATTTTCATACCAATGCAGTCAATCATTAAGGACGGGCTACCGTAACCTAATTTTGGTAAGCAAAACATCGCAATCCCTATGCAAATTATACAGCCAATAAGTTTGTTGTAAACCGTTGATTGTAAATTGTAAATTACACTGGCCAAATTTGGTACGCGACACACCTCTATCTAAGCCTGTTTGGTTACCATATGCAACAACGAAAATTTACGAAATATGGTTCGCAGTGACGTAATCTTCATACACGATTTAAGACCTTACAAAAATACAGGTTTGGGAAAACTACAATAAAAAACGTAAGATACGCGCCGTACAAGCATCTGTTAGCGTTTGTATGGGCATTCATCTACTATATACGGCCCATAAACACTTAAACAAGTACATAAAAAGTACAGAAAGATGTTCTTTACAATTACCACTTATTTGAAACGTGTTTAAATAACCGAAACAAGGTTGTCTTGTATTGGCGGAACAGATTTATTGATGCCTTGCCTTTAAAATGTGCAGGGATTCATGAGAGTTTTGAATGTAAAGCAGGCACTGAATAAACCGAAGAGTTCTTACATTTTACCGTTTGTGGTAATTGTCGGCGTAAACTTCTACATTAGTTCCAATGATTGTGTGCACACGAAGGGAATTGAAATAAATAATAAAATGATTTTTCCTTCCTCGCGGGACAGCTGTGAAGTTGACACATGATGTACATCCTGGCAATAAATAATTCATGGGCAGCCGTATTTTGTTAATGGCTGAGACAGTGGGATGTTTATTTTGTTTCTTTAGAAGAGATAAATAGAGGGCGTCTGGTATTTTGCCTGGATACCAACAATTATATATAGCATGAGTGGGCACGAGAAATATATGCATCAACGAGCGGCTTTTCCTCTCAAAGAAATGCGTATTTTTCGTGCCGACTCATGATAATCATAATCGCTTGTAGCCATGCATAAACAATATGTTCTCGTTTAGTAATGCGGGCTTGCGGAATATTTCAATATTTTCGAAGGAGTTACATGCGAATTATTCGAAGCACAAACTACTGGATGTATAACCCCTTTCCCTGCTGCGCGAAAAATGGTCCCCAAGTTTGTTTGCACAGCGTTCACAAACGGGTCGAAATTATTTTATAATAGGACTTTAATGAGGGGGAAACCTGGAACTTTGACGAATAATATTTTTTTTTAATTAACTTAGGCGATGATGGTCTTGATATCATCATCGCGAGGCTAAAATGTGCATTTTCACTGTCGTGAAACTAATTTCCTGTATTTCTCGATTGTGGGAATAAACTGGACATTCCATATTTATAACTGAATGTTTAATAAAATGGATGGGCACTTCGATCGGCAAAATAAATAGATAAATAGAGGGTAGGAATTTGTTTTCGAGTTGGTACCGAAATTGCTTCATGATTGGGGGTGGAAACTAACGTATTTTCTCAATGGTGAACCACGTGTGAAAACATATCATTTCCGCCCTCACTAGTGAAATTATTCCGGTATCCAGTCAAAAGTATTGATTTTCATTTTCATTGTACGCGTTTGACATTTGTTTATTTTGTTTGATATTGAAGTTTGAAAAAGCAAGCCGTGGTCGCCGCGTATTTGCAATCATCTTTCAAAAATAATGGAATCAAGTGGTAAAAATAGGTCACCTACAAGTAAATAAAAAGTACTATCAATAAAATAACCTCACTTCCAAAAATTATGAAGCCCTGAAATACAAACTAGAGAAAGTGTCATCTCAGAATGACACAGAAAGATACCCCGCCACATCCTCTGCTGTACCCCAGTCCACAAATCTGCACATGGCAACAACAATGCATGGATGTTCTAATCATTGACGTTAAGTACACAAAATATCAAATAATCAGCCTAAAATTTTGGAGACTGGTTGAGATATAGAGTCATAATTCACTTGTTCAATAATGTGAAATGTGCAATAACTCTTGGGAAATAAGGTGTTGCAACATGGCGTAATGATATGCGCAAGATCATAGTACAGTTGCTATATTCATCGTACAAAATATAAAGAATATCTGATAGAAAGTGTGCAAATAGTAGCGGATAAAAGTTCGAGGTGGACTTGTTCAATAATCTAAATGAATGAAAGTGTCATGACACTGTAGCTCAACTTGTCAAGAGATGTACATGTATAGAATGTGACACAACAATGACAAACATATAGGTAATGACCTGATAACAAAGGTACATATAAAGTACTGTAACGGTCTGTACATAAATACAAATGTATAGGTAAAGTATTGTAAAGGTGGGTGAAAGTCAGACGCTAAACTAGAAAGGAAATCTTTGAGTTCCAGAGTGGGTCTGACTGAACCCCAAATATTTGTTCTCATAGCACAGTGATAACCAAGGCACCCCAAAACACACTCATTCCTGTCCCAATGTGAAAACAAAGGTACCCAAGAAGTTTCGTGAAGATGAGTTCACAAATACGAGCTGTATAGAAGTTATGACAAAAAAAATGATTGGACCTAATTTCGGTACAAAATGGCCACTGGCAGCCCTCTTGAATTTTGGACCGCACTCAGAAACACTCGTTCTCGTCCCAAGGTGATAACAAAGGTACCCAAGACGTTTCGTGAAGATCGGTTGTATATACAGCCTCTAGCCCGAGCCGTATTGACATGTGCACTTACAGTGTATAAGTAGCACTAAATAAATCAAAGTTCATCTAATTTGCATAATTTCTGCACGAGAAAAAAACCCGTACTATATGTGATGTATTCCATGTTACTAAACATTCATACAAAAATTTATTCAAATCAGAACTTCCATACAGAAGTTTTGGACAAAAGACTGATTGCACTAATTTTGGTACAAAATGGCTGCTGGTGGCCATCTTGAATTTCGGACCACACCCAAAAACACTCGTTCTCATCCCACGGTGATAACAAAGGTACCCAAGAAGTTTCGTAAAGATCGGTTCATAAATACGGCCTCTAGCCTGAGCCGTATAGAAGTTGTGTACAAAAAACTGATTAGACCTAATTTCGGTACATAATGGCCACTGGCAGCCATCTTGAATTTTGGACCGCACTCAGAAACACTCGTTCTCATCCCAAGGTGATAACAGAGGTACCCAAGAAGTTTCGTGAAAATTGGTTGATAAATACAGCCTCTAGACCGAGCCGTATTGACATGTTTACTTACTGTGTGTAAGTAGAACTGAAAAAAAATCAAAGTTCATCTAATTTGCATAATTTCTGCACGAGAAAAAAAACCGTATTATATGTGATGTATCCCATGGTACTAAACATTCATGCAAAAAATTATTCAAATCAGAGCTTTCATGTGGAAGTTCTGCGCAAAAATCTGATAGTCCCTAATTTTGAACAAAATGGCTGCCAGCGGCCATCTTGAATTTCGGACCGGATCCAAAAACACTTGTTCTCGTCCCACGTTGATAACAAAGGTACCCAAGAAGTTTCGTAAAGATCGGTTCATAAATGCGGCATCTAGACCGAGCCGTATTGGCATTTGCACTGACAGTGCTGAAAGTAACACTAAATAAATCAAAGTTAGTCTATTTTTCATAATTTACGCACGAGAAAAAAACCCGTTTGATATGTAATGTATCTCATGGTACTAAACATTCATACAAAAAATTATTCAAATCAGAGCTTTCATATGGAAGTTCTGTACAAAAAACAGATTTCTGCATCGTCGGTACAAAATGGCGGCTGGCAGCCATCTTGAATTTTGGACCGCACCCAAAAACAATCGTTCTCGTCCCACAGTCATAACAAAGGTACCCAAGAAGTTTCATAAACATCGGTTCATAAATACGGCCTCTAACCCGAGCCGTATCCAATTGTTGACGTACGGACAGACGGACAGACGGACCATGACAAAAGCTCAAATTTGGCTTCGCCAAAGTTGAGCTAAAAATGGCAATATCGCTTGAAAAATAAGGCGCAGCAACATGACGTACGATATGCGCAAGTTCTTATCGCGGTTATGCATCATAACAAAATATCAAAGTATCCGATGAAAAAAAGTGTGAAACTAGTTGAGGATAACAGTTTGAGATGGACTAGTTCTATTATCTAAGTGAAAGGGGCAGTAACTCTTGAAAAGTAAGGTGCAACAGCATGGCATCGGGATATGAGCAAGATCGTATCACGGTTATTCATCATACAAAATATAAAAAATATCCGATGAAAAGTGTGCGACTAGTTGCAGATAAAAGTTTGAGTCGGACTTATTCAACAAACCAAGTGAAAGGGGGCAATAACTCCAGAAAAGCAGGGTGAAGACTGGTGTAACGATATGCGCAAGTTCATATCATGGTTATTCATCATACAAAATATATCAAAGGTATCCGATGGCAAAGGTATCAGATGGAAAGTGTAAGGTGGATAAAAGTTCAAGACAGACTTGTTTAATAATCCAAGTGAAAAAGGGCAACAACTCTTGAAAAATAAGGTGCAGCATCATGGTGTAATGATATGCGCAAGTTCACATCACGGTTTGTCATCATACAAAATGTCCAAATATTCTATGGAAAGTGTGACACTATTTGTGAATAAATGTTCTGGACAGACGTGTCCAATACTCTAAGTGAAAAGGTGCAAAAACTCATGAAAAATAAGATGCAGCAACATGGCGCAACGGGTTACAATACACTAAATGATTTGCTTTGGCGACATTGTTAACATTTCCTGTCTCCTAAGCTCGTCAAGCTCATTTGGGAGGAAACAGGCCTGTATTCACATACTACATCATCTCATTAAAAAATGAATAGGAAAAAACTATATGTTGGTGTGTGTTTTCTGTGTTCAGATCTGGCGATTCTCTAACTACCGTCAAGTTTCGCACTCAATTGAAAAGGCATATTACTTGTCCACCCTACCTTATTTTCCAACTCTCACAATTTTGAATGGACAGCCAGTGTAAATAGTCCGTCTTTTCCAAAATAGACACTTTAACGTTTTTATTGAGGGTTTCTAAAATCAATAAATATCACCCACTCAGCTGATCTCTCCGTTAATTTTATGCTCTACGCTAGATGGCGTTTTAACTCACATATAGGCTATTGTAACCACCGGCATGTGCAAGTTCATATCACTGTTATTCAGCATACAAAATATTAAAAATATCCGATGGCAAATGTGACACTTGTTACCGATAAAAGTCGAGACGGACTTGTTCAATAATCTCTGTGAAAAAGGACAATAACTCCAGAAAAATAAGGTGCAGTACCATGGAGTAACGGTATGTGCGAGTTCATATCACGGTTTTTCAGCATGCAAAATATCAAAAGTGTCCGATGGAAAGTGCGAGACTAGTTGCGGATAAAAGTTCAGGACGGACTTAACCCTTTACCTTACATGAAAAGCAGACGGCACTTGCAAAAACAATTCTTGAATAACTAATATTTTTCATTTTTTGTCTCACAAACATGGGTTATGACTCCTCGTTGGAACGAGCTCGTCGAGCTCGTTCCAATGAGGAATCATTACCTATGTTTTTGAAACAAAAAATAATGAAAATTAATTGGCGATTTTTGAGAATAGCGCCGGCCGGGTTTGGACATTACGTTGGATAAAGGGTTAACTTACGTAAAGAGGGGCAATAAGTCTTGGAAAATAAGGTATAGCACACTGGCGTAATGACAAGCGCAAGTTCATATCACGGTTATTCCTCATATAAGATGTCAAAAGTGTACGATGGAAAGTGTGAGACAAGTTGCGGATAAAAGTTTGGAATGGACGCACGTACTCAAGCTCGAATGCACTAAAGCGGGGGTATAATAAAACAATGTGAGCCAAAATAGTTCCTAAAGTAGCGTGTATCCTTAACAAATGAAAGTAACATCTTATATTTTCACGTGTGACGATTCGATTTATCTCTCGTTGACATTTACCGAATTTTATCACCCTCAGTGCACTGTTTGAATGCTGAGGTTCTTCAACTATTAGTAGCTACAGATGCCATGAGTAATAGTTCTTCACGGCCCTTAACCCCTTCAACATCAAATGTCAGAATGGGAAATTCTTACAGAATATCATTTACAGCAAAATAGGCGAATTTATCTTACATCTATGGGTAGTCAGTAATTCAGTCATAAATACATCTTACTACCCATAGGACTGTAGTATGAAATTATCACTGAATCTTCTTCCAATTTGTTGTTCATTTTTTCGTCTTTATCCTGAATGATGAAGTTTCCCCTGCGAACAATTTTATGCCTGTTGGTGGAAAGGGTTAATACACCAAACTTGGGAACGTCGGCAATAACTAGGAGTAGATACAAACTGCCAATGCTGAATGGGGTGGCGATGGAACACTACAATGCATGTTATCCGGCTATTGGCTCATCCGATTTTAGCCATAGGCAAAAAGTGACTCCTCTCTGTAGTATGAATCTGAACTGAGAACTTCGACGGTCTTTCAATACCTGTATTCTACTAAAAAAAATAGAACTTCATTCTAAAGCGGCTCCAACTCCCGTTTAGGTGAGAGTCGTTGCACAGTACATGCAACACCAGCCATGCAAATGAAAAAAATTGATACACATGGCAAACTGCCAGCGTAACCTTCGACGCACAAGGGAGCACATCCAATTACTGACTGACCCCTACTGCCATTATAAAACAAAAATTACACCAGCGACATTTTTGTCTTTGGTGAAAACGTTCTCACTGAAGCAATAGCGAAATCATTTCATAAATGACCCGTCGCTGGTGACTTTATAAGTTCAGACTCCAAGATGGATTCCATAAAGGCGAACTGACACGAGACAGATCAAACAACCCGATCGCGACAGTTTTCACACTGCGTTATACAGACTACCTTTTAATTATTTGATGAGATGTAGTTATGTGATATATTATTGTTGAGAATGTTTTTATGTGACACTAGTATATAATACCGCTGTGTGATCGTATGTGATGTCGTGTGAAACGTTATTGGAAACAGTTCAGCGAGCACATTTCATCAAATAAAATATGACTGCATTCAGTATTTCGACAATGAAAGCGGGCATAGAACTTCAATCGGGTGGCGAAATTCTCCACCCGCTTTCGTGCCCACAGGACTCAGAATGTAATTTTTCTCAAAGAAGACTTGCGAGAAAACTGAATCACAGGTGTTATTTTCGTTTGTTCTCTTTAATATTCGGTCACTCATAACATTTTAAGTACATGCATGCTCCAAGCTGGATTGTATCAAGAGTGAGAAATGTTTTGGAATCAGGTTAGGCGGCATAATCGCGACAATTTTACCGTTGTCTCATACCAAATACATTGTTTGATAAAATAAAGATTAACACAAAATGAAATGGAAGCATAAAATAACTTATCATTTTTTGGACACAACGCACTGCCGCCTAACCTGATAAATTGGGAAGGTGCTATGTTTCAGTTTGCACAAGAGGGACATAGAACACTTGGAACTCAGGGGACGATATAGTAACACGGGTTCCCCTCGCAAATTTGATTGGCGACAAAATGTGTTGTTTTTGTTGATAGTTTTCAAATGAATTACCGAGTGTTCTAATAATTGTTTTTTATAGACGTGATGGAGTGTAATAAACACAGAACGACATGCGTGTGTGAATGGGTTTATCGAGATGGCACGAGTGCCAGCGCGGAAGGATAGAACGAGAGGCCTGCGGTTTTCATAGCCAACAATGGCCGCTAGCTCTATACTCTGGAAAGCTCTCTTAAATGAAACATCAGACATCACTCTCTGCGGCCTCTCGTTCTATCCCTCCGCGCTGACACTCGTTCCATATCGATTAACCCATTAACACACGCGTGTCGTTCTGTGTATTTATTAAACATAATGAAAAATTAAACTGTGTTCATATCCTCACCGTATCTAAGTTTTAGTGGACAAAATAAAGACATTTATAAACCCATGTTGAAATGGCAATAAATTGTTTGAAATCAGCATATCGTGCATGAATACCACTCTAACATGAAAGTAGTCTAAATCGTTATCGTTAATAGTGAATGTTCCAAAGAAAGCTCCAGATGGAAATTATGAACAAATAGCAATAGATTCCAACAACAGTGTTCTGAATATACACAAATCTAGTCCCGATCACATTATTAAATATTCCATATCCTTTATCTCAGTAGAAAGTGACATTAATAGCCGAATGTCTAGTCAGCTATGATATATATCTATCCCAACTTGATTTTTTTTGTTTGAGTTTTATAGCGGGGGAGGAATTCGCTAGAATTGTGCACTTGGTGATACCTTCCTGAAATTTGGCATGATGTAAGGGTAGGCATCAGAGATTTCAAAATCGATCGGCTACAAGTTGGCACCATCCTCTAGCCACCACTAGCAGCGAAATCCAAAATGGCCGCCAAGCGGATCGAAAAAAAGCTATTTTCGCCGATCGCACAACTGAAGCTCCAAACCTAACACCATACATGTGCTGTAATTGATGTGAATGATGGAGTGAAGCCCTTGGAACAAGTTGGGGGGAAGATTAATGGATAATGGGATCAGAATTTCCGTCGATGTGTGCGTCTGTGTGTCTGACTGTCAGTATGATCGTCCGTCCGTAGATAAATTAGTGTTGAATGTTTCTCGGGAATGCAATGGTCAAATGAACATGGTATGAGAGATTCCTGTCAACACATGAACAAGGGTACTCGATAGTATGCAGCAGTGGGGATACTTGGACATTTGATAATCCAATTAAAGTGACAGTCTATTCTCAACTTCCGGCATTTTCGATAGATTTATTTTCTAAGAAAATAAAACTATCAAATTTCTAGAGGAGTTCTGGTTCAATCTCAACACCATAGCGACACGTCTGCCAGCAAGGGCAGTGCTGGAATGAACTCGGGATGCATTAGTTCCCGTTGTTAATTATACAATGTTATCTTGCCAGTATAGAACATTGGCAAAATGGGACTAGAAGGGGTGAGTGTATGTTTGCAGTCATTCGAGGTACAGGAATATTTTTTGACTACAAGTAGTATTCTTCATTTTCGGCCAGTTAAGATGTGGTGTGTTCCAAGTCAGGATTAATGTTGCCGACACTTAATGCCCATCCCTCATGGTATGCTACTTTACCAGGGATATAGAGATATAGCCACCACTGGGAGCCAAAACATGACCTTTGATGTCGATGAGTGGTCGAAATGTTTTAGCGAATAACTTATCGAAATATGATCCGGTATGGCAATTTGATACCTTACGTTAGATTTATTAGATCAACTCAGGTATGGATTCATTGAGACATGAGTGCGCTACAAGATGAAGGATTTCCAAGTTGATTTGCTATGGAGTAGGAACTGACTAGTCACATGTGGCCTATGGCCAGAGAAAGACAAGGATACCATAGATGAACACACGGGTGAACGAAGGTATCAACTGTTGTACAGAGGCAAAATAGTTGGGGATATTGTATCATGCTATGCATGAATTAACACCGTCTTGTGCAGTAAATAACAGACTATTTTCCGAAATCTAAAACTGTATTCCTATACCCCGGACAATGTAGCAAGCCACATGGGATGAACATTTGTTAGCAAAATCAACTCAACTAGAAACATGACATGTGTTAACTGGCCGAAAATGGAAAAAAAAATACCAGAATAGGAGATGACTGGTCCTAACATGACAGTATACTACTCAATATTGTTACAACAGCCACCTTCACACTTACACAAAGGTGTGCACCTTAATCCAGCTTTCAAGCATTTGCAATTGCCCTTGCAGGCCTTGGCACAACTACAGTGGAGCATCAGTGCACATGCAGCACTTGCGTCTCCTAGGTGAGTCCAAAATGGGACCAGAATATTGAGACGTGGATTCCACTCCCATCCGTACTGTGATGGGTCTGGCACACATAAGTGTTTCTGCAGAGCACGATGCCAAATGAAAGATGACACAAGAATTACCCTTTTTACATGTTGATACAGAGCTGCTTTGGTGGGCGGGATGTTTTCCATAGACTTAAGGCCATGTGTGAACATATGCCGTCTCGCATCATTGACACGTGTACTGACACAACTGTTACTGTACATCTGTATGGTGAGTTTTTCGATATGCTGCATATGAGGGGAATCCTCTGAAAAGACTTGCGGATTCTCAGTCAATTCTATCATCATTTCAGTTGATGCGGGAAAATTCATCCATGCATTCCATCCTGTCTTCTTCCCAATGCCGAGCATGCTGGATGTTACATCACAACCTGTGAAGGCGTGGAAGAAAGTCAGGGCCTTACAGTAATCAGGTCCAAGTTGTGAAGCTATCTCATGAATTGGCATATCTTTATATGCCTTTCCAATTCCAAACCCAATCCACAGCTCACTGAGTCCAAGGTCACGGAATGTTGCGAAATGGTGCAAAGACAGAATGACGACATCAGAATCAACCGTGCGAAGAAAAGCTATTTTGTGACCTTGTGAGACTGCATGGTTGAGATGAAGCATCATGCGCGTGTCTGCTTCCTCGTGGTTCGATGGAGATATGTCACATAAGCTAACATCCTTATTGCATAGTACATATTCTCCTGATGTCGTTAACAACTGGTACTCGGATGTTGATGTTAATTTCAGCAGTTCAGCAGACAGGAACTTGAAAAATTCGTCTTTATTCTCACTAACTTTCAAGAATGCCTGCCAATTCTTCCCTTTAGGTAAAGGGACGTTCTCGGACACCCGTATCAACCTAACTGCTGTCTCACCGAGGCGTTTTGCTCGCGTCTGATTCTTCAAACTGCCTTCGGGGTAACAGTCATAGATCGCATCAACCCTTGTGGTGTTCGTGTTAATCAGAGATTCGATGTATGGCAATAATTGCAATCGAGCATATTCTCCAAACAGATCCGCTTTCTGTGGTTTGATTACATGGACTACAGCAGGCATATCCAAGATGACAACTGAAGCTTGTCTAGCTGCTGAATTCTTCCCTTGTGCAGGAATAGCTGGTAAACAATTGAGAATTTGAGATTTTGTCCCACTCCGTAGCTTACCTCTATCGGATAATGCTGGCGGATCACGTGCATTCTCGTGCATGAAAAACTCATCCATGTTTGAATCAGGCCGGGCTTGCAGTGAAACGAACATCTGGGTAACTATTGCGGCAGTTGCTTTACTTGACATGAGTTTGTCTCGGCCTTTGTCCAGGTTGGCTGGGGGTGGGTTAAGGAAGGTATATATATTTGCCTTGGGAATAACATCATTCAGGGGTACGGTGCATTCCACAAGCCTTTCCTTCAAGAAAGTGGAATATAAATGCTTGCCCCTTTCGGGTAATGACCGTAAACTCTTACTAACTTCGGGGTCCATATATTCACCAGTATCTAATGTCACCAGCTGACCACTAGTTTCATCATAAGGGTTGATAATGAGTCCCTGATTCACCAGATCGAGGAGAGATTTCAATTGATTCAGAAATTTTTTCTGCTCTGATACCGAACTTTCCGGGTGTTCCGTGTTATCTGATGATGTTGTGTGGAAACTTGCATATTCATACTCATCTATAACACGCAGAACTTCTGACCTTGAAAGCTCAATAACGACTTTCTCTTCAGCCTGGCCATAGAGACCTTTTGGACCACTGTCTTCTTTGAGTAGTTGGATACTATGTTCTTGGCTCTGATCTAAACCCATCATACTGAACTTCCTCTCACTACGCTGGACCACAAAATGGCCTTCCATGAATTTGTTGTGGATTGAAGGATGCCGCCTGGGTAGCTGAGACATGTCTCTCAGAAATACGGGGACCCACCGACAATAATTTGTATGTCCTAGGGCAAAAAAGTAACTGCACAACTCATCGATAGAACACAGTGTACCAGGCCAGTTACCGATTCGTTGGTTCCGAACGAATTGACAGCTTGTCAAGAGAAAGTTCCGAACGATTTCACCCCAATAGCGCGCAGTTGGAGATTGTGAAAGAATCCTCTGTTCCCACATTTCAAATGACTCATGGGGCCCAGTCTGCTGACAGTAAATCTCATAAGCATTCTTTCTGAGGATCTCAAGCCAAGCTAGAGTGAGAAGATATGCCTGTCGCGTCCTCTTGACATGTTTCCCACCAAGTAGGGATGATGCTACACCGGGTGTGAATATCTTTGCGAGGTGAAACATTCGCTCCCAACCAGAACCACCCATAAGCTTACCACCAGCTTCTTGGGTGCACATTTCAAGATGCAGGAATCCAATCATACACACCATTCGATCCTCACCTATCTCCTCTGGGAACAGCCATTGACATTTTTTCTGCCTGGCATACAACGGACAGTCACCTTCAATGACAGGTATCTGGCCGGGGTTTACGAAAGCAGTAGCTTCCCTGACCACATACATAGCATGCTTCTGCATACTGAGTGAGTCCGCTTTCTGCTCACTGAAAACAGGGAATACCCCAATAACTGCACGAGGTTTGACATTGTCTTGATCTTCATGTTTTGAAAAGAAGCCTGAAAAGGTCACAGGGACTTCATCAAGCTGCCAGCTGCCATCAACCTTCCCTTTATTGCTGATCTGTGACACATGAGACAACCAGTCATTCTCTCCCACGTTCAAATCTGCATATTCATTGGGCCGTACATTACATTCATCTGGAGATTCAAGCCTGATGTCCCCACCAAAGTCTTCAACGAAAGGAACAAATGCATAGTCGTCTGGGAGTTCAATTTGTGTGTCTTCTGGAACATCTAAACTCAGTGGTGGGGGATCAGTACCCACATTGTCCCTGCTCAGTTGACCAATGAGTGTGATGGACGTACCATGCATATCAGATCTACCAGATACATCAATGTTATCAGTGGTTCCTATCGAGAAAACATTACGTTTGCAGTTAGCTGGGACTACAACACCTTCGTTCTTGAACCGCAGTGAAACAGCTCTCGCGAAACTCCTGCGAACATCCATTACGCGATCATAAGAGACAGAGAGTCCCATTTGATGAAAATCTCTGATAAGATTTTTCATACGATCATGGGCATGCAACTTCAAACCCACATAAAGAGGCATTGGAGTTTCTCTGTCACGTCTCTGGTGAACATTTTGTGCATGTTCGGAGCGTTTCGCTGAATTGCTGATCAACATCTGTGAAATAGTACAAGCCACTCGAGTCTTGGCATTAACAGTCTCATCATCGCCTAAGTTCTGTATACTACATGTGCCCTCAAGTAGAACTCTAAGAAGAGTCAGGAGTGAGTTGGGTACAGGCTCGCTCAAGCAATAAGATGAAAATGATCCCGTGAAAGGAGCTTGAGATATGAGTATGTGTTTACGCAGAAGAAGACCCACATCAACTATCTTTTTTGCCTCTTCCTCAGACACTATACGAGTTAAAGATTCGGACAACAAGGAGCCAACTCGAAACCTACTTGAAATAAACACATCTCTACCCTGTGTGAAGGCGTCCCAGCCATCGCCCAATTTCTGCAACAAATGTTCTTTGAATCGAGTGGAATGTATTTCTTCACTAAGCCAATCAGAACCGACTTGCTTCAACCTCCGACTGTACAGATTCTTGAGATCGACAAGCTTCATCGCGGAATCGTTGTGTTCAACAAATGTTATGAGCTCTGCCATAACGAGAGGGTCATAGGGCAGGCCTGACGCGGAATGTTCGGCGTTCTTCGACTTTTTAGATTTAGCCGCTCGTGCTTCATTGGCAAGCTTACAATAACAGGTTTTGTGATAGTAAAGATCACTAGCAGCGGAATCAAATGCTGCATTGACCCGAGAAAAAACAACCCAGTTCTCGGCTTCCTTTGCCATAATTTTGAGTTTATTGTTATCAGACATTGATCTGCAAATAGGCTCACTGCTGTCACCTTCGCGTTTGTGACAATAAACACACTGGGGCAGTTTCCTGTCACAGCCAGATTCAAAACTTGTCCGTGTTCTTTTAGGACTCAGCGTGGAGCAGGATGCCACTGCCTCATTTCGCTCTCGCTTGTGTAGCACGCGCTGTACGATGTGAGTCCGAATACTGTCACGGCATGTCTTATGATATATTGCCTTATTCGTCAACAGTGACATCGACATACACTCATCACTCTCTCTCATCAAACAATCAATGGTCAAATTATATGGAAGCTCAACGCCATTATCTAGGAAGCGCGTTATGTCTTCCTCAATAGCTTTATAGGCGTCATGAAAACGAGATTCTCTATACGGACGCATCAATTTCTTGGAACTGTCTTGCTGGCAAAAGCAACAACGTTCCCAGTCAGTACTAGTCCGTACACGAAGAGGATTCTCACTCATTCTGTGAATGATTTTTGTGAACAATCGCGTTCTCGAATTAATTTCGACAGACAAATCAGAATTGCTTGCGGAATTACGCCAAACAAGAGATTGTATGGCAAAGAGACTGCTTCATAAAGAGCGTTGTTTCTCCGGGAGAGCGTCATTCAGGTTTGCCTGAATGACGCTGATCCCGGAGAAACAACGCTCTTTTCAAGTTCCAAGAAATTGATGCGTCCGTATAGAGAATCTCGTTTTATTCTACATCATCTCCCACGTCTGTTTCCAACACGTGCGTGGATCAGAGTTCACTTTCGCGCCCTTACAATCGGATGTATAGTCGGTAGACCGTCGAAAAGGAGGTTCCCTTCAGCCGCTGGCGGCCATTTTGGATTGTGCCGCTACTGGTCGCCACCGGTCGGTGTCAACTTGTAGCCGATCGTTTTTGAGAACCTCATAGCCTACACTAACAGTGTGCCAAATTTCAAGAAGGTATCACCAAGTGCACAATTCACCTGTATGTGACGAATTCCTCCCCCGCTATTTACGACTCCATCGACAGCCGAGGTCATCTCATGTCGGACAGTTTTACGGAACCACCGATCAACGGCGGGAAGGATTCCCCAACGAACTAACTCCGAGCATGCAGGCTTAGCATTGGTTGAAGACAAGTGCACCATCGACTTGCAGTTCGCATTAGTACCAGCGCCACCGCGCTACCACGCGGGCAATCGGGATGAAGTGCCTTGTACAAAGACACATCGCAGTTAGCCCTGGTGAGGGTTGAACCGGGGACCTTTCGGTTCGAAGTTCAATGCCATCACCACTCTGCCACCGCGATCCCATTCCAACTTGATTATGACGCGTTTGAACACATGGGCGATCAAACAACAAATACATAACGCCAACATCTCTCATACAATTTTATTACGCAAGCGTTTGATACAGTGGTTTTGTAAGGAACGGCTGCAAAATGTATAATCTTAACAAGCTAGTAAATACTGGAAATGAACCACCACACGGGAAAAGAATATCACAGCAGAAAAGAAATACATAGACAGAACGACACGCGTGTGTGAATGGGTTAATCGATATGGCACAAGTACCATATCGATTTACCCATTCACACACGCGTGTCGTTCTGTGTTTATTACACGCCTTCACGTCTAAAAAAAAACAAACAATTATTCATTTGACAGCTATCAACAAAAAGAACACATTTTATCGCCAACTAAATTTGCGAAGGGGACCTGTCAAGGTGATAGCTAAATGTTGCGATTTTCTTGTTTAAAAGTGTAAGTATTTTCGATAATCTTTCTGAATGGGTTAAACATAAAACGTAAAGATAGGTATACGGCGGACCCCGAAAACCGATTTTTCAATAATTCGAGCGGTGGTATAATAAAGCGTGAAATTTAATGTCCATTATTGAGCATTTGTTGAACACCACAAGGGCGGTCTGGATAAAACATTAAATGTCGTAAAAGCCAATTCTCTCCTGTAATCGTTATCTATGTAATTAAGGCCAGTTAATAGCTAATTATTGGGAAACAGTGCATCACACATGTTCTGGACACACACCCATATTACGCATCTACCCTGTCACCGAATGTCGCGGAGATACCAAAATTCAAGTCTTTCAAAGGTACTTTAAAGCGATTATTAAATTAAGATAGATCTGAGCGGCCAAGTTCAACAGAAGCGATTAAACCGAGAATTAATGTTCTGGCTATCTAAATAAAAAATCGGGGGATTTCTCGAAAAATTCATTCCAGCCAATTCCAGTCTGAAGGTGTGTAAGGCTGCGGGTCGTTGGGTGTAGATGGGGAGGTCCCATGCTATAGGTTAGAGGGGTGGGGGGGGGGACGCATCGGTGCAAAAGTATATGCACGTTCTGATGTAGGGGATCCAAAGAGCTCATATTCAGAATAGGAGCAGTCGTGGGCCAAGTCGGTGGCCATATATGAGAATAGGACCAGAAACACGAAGTAAGGGCTCAGGGAGCTAATTTGCATTCAGGAAAACGGCATTATCTGTTTTAGATGGCAAGCCAAACATAGGCAGAGTAGGCTTTTGCTGTATGAACATTATTCTGAGATAGACGATGGGGAGAGTTTAACCCCAACGGTGGCGAGTGCTTGTGTGAAAAGCGTCAAGTAAAGTGACAATAAGCTAGTGGCCGTGCGACGGCAGTGGTTGAGTGACATTCCGTCGCTTGTGAGAGCAAAGGCGTCCAGATAAAGTGTCAATAAGTTAGTGTCCGGGCGACGGCCGTGAAAGAAGTGAAGAGGCGACCAAGGAAGACATACCAGCAAAAAGGGGGAAGAACCAACGACAACAGAGAATGCGGGTCCGCGAGTGACTCAAAAACTGTGTGGGTTGGGAGTGACTGACGTTTTGTTTTCTTATTCTTTTGGATTCCATGTAAGTCACCAATTATCATATTTATTTTTTTTTATATATATATGTATTAAAATCGTTGTTTTCAGTGAACCACTGTTGGTTTATGCTTTTCGAGGAAAAGTTATTAACCCCTTCAGGATAAGAACCTCCACAACAAAAGTGAAACGGGCGGGTTCGTCACGGTGAGACATACGTTCACGTACGGATTCAGGCAACACTCCTCGAGTTTTGGCTGAATACGCGGCGTGAATCTATTTCTTCCAGCGGCGACAAAGCACCGGTTTCCAACAGAACCCGTGTTACTATTCCGTCCTCTGAGTTCCAATGTGTTCTATGTGCCTACTGGCACATAGAACACATTGGAACTCAGGTGACGATTTTCAGCTATCGCTAGTGATTCAAACCGTAATTGCGTTGCACGATTTGAAGAAAATTCCAATGAAACTTCGCTTATATTTAAAAATAATCCGTCAACGATTTCTGTTCCGCACATATGTGCGGAACAGATCTTCATTTTCCACATGTTTTAGTGTTGCTGTAGATGGGGATTTCATAGAACAGGCGTGTAATATATTAAATTCAATTCGGTTCTTGTTAATGACTTTAAAAATAGAAAACCGGAGAGATCGACATTTTTTCTGTATCAGTCAGTGAAATAGGCAATAACACATTTGCTTATAAAGAGAAATAACACCTTGTCCACACTTGGATATCATTTTTAATGCCATTAAACGATTCATAATTTGCAAATTACGTCCCCTGAAGATAAGACAACAGTTAGATTTGGGTAAAACATAAACACCCAGTCGACGGTAAATATTGACGGATAACTGCTGTAAATCCTGAGTGACCTAACGCTCGAGGTTCATTGTCTTGTGGATAAGGTTAATGCAAGGACTTTCAATGCCCCTCTCAAGCACTTTTCAAGGACCTTTTAAACAAGTTTTGAAACTTTTCCAAGCTATATGAATGTAGCCTTGAGGGCGGCTTCTGGTGAATAAAACGTATTAGTCAGCACCTAAAGTCTTTGTTGTTGTGCAGCTGGAACTCGTACTGACGTTTGATTAACGGTGAACAAGAAAGGTCAAATTACTTGAATAGTTGTTTTAGTCAAGTGTCGTCTGTCTGAACAGGCAGACAACACTTAATTAAAAACAACTTCTTGGTCACGCGGCTTGATACAATTTAATATTCAATCAATTATCCTCCCTTATTTCTCAGGCTTTATTGGGTTAAAGTTTTGAAGCATTCTTAAAAGTCGAAGACTTTCAAGGCTAATACACGAATTTCAAGTACTTTCAAGGTCTAGAAAATCTATTATTCAATTCAAAGGTTTGAAGGGTTTTCACAGACAACAATGGCTCCTAGCTCTATACTCTGGAAAGCTCTCTTAAATGAAAAATCAGACATTACTGCCATTTGCGCAGGAAGAGCAGAAATTATTTTCAATGTGATACCTATTTCGACGGGGATTATAGCTGTTTCGTGAAATACAGAGGCTAATTTTGTTTTTCTCTCGATAATTTCATCCTCCTTCAGCGTTAAGCTAAAATGAAAATTGGTTACCAGGATTCTCAAATATTTTAGAATTCAAGGGACATTATCTATATATATATATATTATTTGTATGAAATAAATTGGATACCACAACGATCGCCCGTGTTGATGTCACACTATAAATCCATTTTCGGTTAAATTCGCAAACATTAAAACAAAATCAACTGCTGATACCCACGTATCCTATCTTTAGAACGTATGCAGTCATTTAAAAGAATTAAGGGACTCTGCTAGAATAAAAAGACCTATTCTTTTATAAATGGACACATGTCAAAATGCATTTTTGTGTTTGTTTTACACTTTAAATCAGAAAGGCATAAATATTTGGGTAGCAGAAGAAATATTTGACGAGCTGACGACATAATTAACTTCAAGTCGATTAGGAGGATAACTAATAATTTTACACTACAGCCTCCATACAGCTCTAATATTAATTGATTACCGAGCCTCTCTACGAATGAAAAGTCCAGGAAATGTTTATTATTTTTGTTAATCCCTAATAGAAGGTGTAACGAGACCCTACACGCCTTGGATTTGCCTTTGTCATGCTTGGAATTATAGCACCGGGCAAATCAAATCATACACATATCAATAAAATCAATTGAAAGTAGGAGACAGTCCAAAAAAACCCCCCGGACACTGGTCATAAAATGAAAAAAAAACCTACTACTCCCGCAAGTGTCATTGGGAACAATCAGCGGAGTGCCATTCTGTTTAGGGTAAAGATCGAAAGTAGTATTTGAGAAATGGTCATGAAGAAGCATTAAACTAAGTTGTAAAAATTCATCACTCATTTTAAATGTAATATAACAAATCTTAAAATAAACCAACGAGATAAGTATACTATTCAAAAAAAGTAGGGAATATCCAAACTGATGTTGATATTTTCGGAAAATGGCATTTGATACGCGTGATTGGACACATCAAAATGTTACCAAGTTTAGTGTGGATCATGAATGTCACCGGCCCACGAAAACTTCGTGCAGGTTTTTCGCACGAGCTCCGCGTTAATGTCTGGGGTATGTTTTGAAATTTTCATTTGTACTGGATGGGCGTTTTCTGAGGTCTCATCGTTCTTTTCTTGGTATAAACTCGTTCATTAATAGTTTCTGATCGAAACGTAACTTTTGAGGTATGCGATGACTGACACGTGACGAACGTTTACGTGCCGTTGGCATGTTGGAAGCTGGCAACAGACAGACTGCAGTGGCTCAAATTCGCAACGTTACTCAATCGGTGATTAGCAGGATGGGGTCACGCTACCGTCAGACAGGCAATGTTGACGGACGTTGGTCAGGTCGTCCAAGGGCGACAGGATCGTTTCATCCGAACCACAGCATTACGTAACCGCCATCAAAGTGCCTCAGAAATTGGACATCAGCTGTACCGAGCGACAGATATGCGAGTCAGTTTCAGACTATCCGAAATCGCCCACACAGCTGGAATTTGTACGCTCGACGACCTCGAATAATTACACGTCTGATTGAACGTCACATCACAGCAAGACGTAATTGGTGTGGAACACGACAGCGATGGGACAATCGTCGGAGCAACGTCATGTTTTCCGATGAATGGAGGTTCACTCTCGATTTCCACGACAGGCGAAACAGTGTGGCGGCGGCGGATCGAACGATACCATGACGTAACCGTCAGGCAGCACGATCGTTTTCATGACATGGCATCCAAGGGCGTGTCACATGGAGTACTACCGTGACAACATGTTAGCAGCTCATGTGATGCCATTTGCGCGACGTCACGGCCGTCGATTCATTTTCCAAGATGACAATGGAAGAGCACACATGGCCTGTGTTACTACAGAGTTTTTCCAGCAGCAGAACATCACTACACTGCCTTAGCCAGCACTAAGTCCAGACCTTTCACCAATCGAGCACGTCTGATATATGCTTGGCAGGCGTGTACGACAACGCCAACAACCCCCTACCAATGTCCCGGAACTCGCCGCTGCACTGCAGGTAGAATGGAATAACATCAGGCAAGCTGATATTGAACATTTGGTGAGGAGTATGCCACGTCGGATCCGCGCTTGTCTCACGAACCGAGGAGGATTTACAAGGTATTGAGGTCTTGGACTGAATGTGGTAAATTCTCTGACTGACCGTCCATGTCTTCTACAACTCAGTGCACGAAATGTGTGCTTGTCAGACACCCAACTATCGCTGAAATCATTCACCAGATGTCACAGTGCAATGCCTCAACTGTCTTTTTGATGAAAATATAAATATATCTTCATATATCTCACTTTTATGAAATATCCCCTACTCTTTTTGAATAGTATATAATGAATATGGAAAGAGACGAAGTTGTGTTTCAATTATTTGTTCCTTTTGGTAAAGCATCTTGTAGCTTCCAATTTTCATCTAAGTTAACATATCACCCAAGCAAGGGCAATCAATAGGAAAAAGCTGTCGATTACACCTTCAAGAAGGTCATGCAATGGTTTTTTTTTTAATTTGGTTCATATGGACCAGTTTATTCTTCAAGACACAAACGCTCTTGGCGAATACGCTTGAAACTCGGAAATATCCTTGAGCCACCTTACTTTTTTCTGTTTGTAACACGTCATGTGTCAGTGCATCCCATTAATTTAGCATACAATAGTATAACATACAGAAATACCATATTGACTTGTTCATGCTGTATTACGAAATGATGTGTACTGGTCAAGATACGAATCACGTCTTGTTAAACAACCGAAGTCCAAGGTGTGATGTCTCGTTAAATATGTACTTTACACTTATTTCACAGTAGACAATTCGCGCGAAAGTTTGCAGGGTTGTGTATAAGGTATCCGGGTAGGTGCTGATAAAAGAACTTATAGTGACTATGTCTTGAATAATTAATTCGTACAGAATCTTTGTCCAATAGGCTCGAATCGTGATGTCAAATTTCCCATTTATGAGCTCGAAACAGCTGAATGAAAAGCGAATTTTGATACAAATTTGCTGAATTAGATGGAGAAAACATTTATCTATCGATATATTCCCCACTTCTGCTGTTTAAAAACACAATGTGTTCAATATGGGGCATATTTCTCCGAAGGGGTATACAAAAATAGGAAACGGATGTGAGCTGGTGAAAAAAAAAATGGATACAGATCACTGCTGTGGTGGAGTACGGATTGTTGCTGGCATTCCTGCAAATTAACGCGCGTTGTGTGTGGTGGGTGTTTCATTTCTGCTTGTAACTCCGCTGCATCTCTCAGTTAATACACAGGAGCAAGTCGACGTCATTTTACTGGGATAAAAAGGGGAGAAATTCACTCTAGTGACCGGCTGATAGCGGTCATTCAAAATAACATAGATTGATAAGCTGTGAGTTTCAGAAGTTCACACTCTAAACATAGTCATTCCGAATGATGGTAAACCACATCCAATGTCAAGTATATATAGAGTTTTATATCTCTTCGAGAAAGGCTGAATATTTTCTCATTATTTAACAAGGAATTTAACCAATTCAATTTTGTTTGACAGAGCTCCACGAGCTCTGTCCAACATAATAGAATTGGTTAAATTCCTAGTTGCATTGTGGGAAAAAATTGCTTCTTGAAATTTTGATTTTTTGAAATCAGTGTGCAGAGGGTTAAAACACTTTTCATAAGGGGATAACAGGTAGACAACTAATCTGGCTATGTTATCTCCTCATTGTATATATATTTGTATTACGTTTTAACAATTTTGTATACAATTCTGTGTTATGTGCTCAAGCGAGAAAATAAGCAGACTGTCATCTGCAGAATGAGGTCCCCAGAGGGTGAATTTAGTGAAGCTACCCTGCACAGCAGGGTAGCATCACTAAATTTACCCTCTGTGAACCTCCATCTGAATCAGGGTCTCAAAACTAAACAGAAAGAGGTACCCAGAGGATAAATTGGCCCACTGTCTCCATAATTACCAATTAGAATCTTTTGATTCTTGGTATACAACATCCTTTGAGGGGTGAGGTTCAGATTTATTTGAATCAAGTCCCTGAATTATATTTTGGCGCCCTATGCAACCTTTAATTTTAACTTAATACTAGTGCAATGTGAGGAAAATTCTTTAAAAATCTTCTACCGATCCACTGTTCAGAATCTTTTGATATTTGATATGCAGCAACCTCTGGAGGTTCAGATTCAAGTTTGTTCAAATCTTAAAACATAATGGGGACAAATTTGGGCAGGTTTCCTATTGTGAATTTTAAAAAATTCTGGTCTTGACCATTACCAAAAATGGTTGCCTTTCTACACCATTGCCCGGACTATATATGCCGAAACAAGATTCTGAGCAACCAGCAATGGGAAACAGTGGGTCTGCTGGCGGGCTCTCCGAGTCGATCCAGGTAGTACGTCATTGAACCACGTAATGATCTATTATGAAATCAGATATTCTGTTCTCATATTACCATTACGTTGCTTGTGAATTGAACTGACAATTGTAAGATGTTACATCACAATGAAATGAATGAATAGGGTCATATCTTCAATGAGACAACTGTGCTAATGGTCATCATCATCGATAAATCATCTTCATTACCGCATATTGTTATTTCACCTATATGTCAACACAGCAAGTCCCATTGATGATCCGTGAAACAGGAGATAGTCCTATACACATCTCACATTGAACCCTTCACCTATTATTGTCTATGCAATTATCTGCTCATCGCCATTCGCACAGACCAGGTGAGGTTTCAATGGCGAGCAGAAAATGCTGTTTATTGACGTCAAGGTAATAGCAGTGCAAATAGAAAGTTTTTGCAACAAATAGTTGATATCACGAATTTGTTTTCAAGACCTTCCATTACTCAAATTTACAAATTAGTAAAATGAAATATTGGAAATTCAAGGTTTATTCTTTACACAGAAAAACATCCAAATCTTCCCAAGCATTTGTAACAACAGCGCAATAATTTTTTGTATTTTTTATTTACATATTTGTGTTTAGTGCCATATCAGCATCGAAGGCCATAACACCGTGGTGATGAAACAGTATTTATTACACGCCTGTTCTATGAATTCCCCATCTACAGCAACACTAAAAAAAAATGATGCGGAAAATGAAATCCGTTCCGCACACATGTGCCGAACGGAAATCATTGACAGACTATTTTTGGACGATGATGCTGAATGTCCTTCTAATAATTGTTTTTATTGACGTGAAGGCGTGTAATATACACAGAATGATACGCGCGTATCAATGGGTTAATCGATATGGCACTTGTGGCATCGCGGAAGGATAAAACTCGAGGCCTGCGGCCTCTCGTTTTATCCTCCCGCGCTGACACTCATGCCATAGCAATTAACCCATTAACACGCGCGCCTCGTTCTGTATTTATTGCTGTAAAATAGGTAATTAGAGAATAAAATAATTAATTAAAAACAGGAAATAATTACATAGTAATGAGAGAAAAAATTTGTCTCCTGAAATATAGTTTCTGATCCCTCACTGGAACGAGCTCGTCGGACTAGATTTACTTACGGCTGATAGAATACATGCTTTTTGTTTAACCCACTCCACAATGGGGTTGAAATATCAAAATTTCAAACAGCTTTTTTTCAGATAATGCCACACAAAATAAATTAATTGATCCTAGTGCAATTTTTTGTTCAAATCAGCGAGGGAGGGAGGGAGGGAGGGAGGGTTTTATTTTTAATTCTTATTTTTCTTTTGCAAAAAGTTAGCAAACATGGAGAAGATTTTGGCTATCTTTTTACACACAAAAAATATAGAAAGTGCATATTTATACAAATAAAGTCATTTTTAATTTGAAAAATAAAACATTCCTCTAAAAACAAACCTTCAATGCTCTTCATATTATCTTTGAAGTATAAGTATTTAATCTTTGGGGATTTGCCTCGTAACAATTCATGGGAGAGTGCCTCCCATACATTGTAACAAGGCAAACATATTGGAGACGCAAAAAAATAAATATGTATCAATCCAAAACTGTAAAAAGTTTCGGATCTCCCTGAGTTTCTACTAATATTGGAAGACACTGAAAGACAATAAAAGTGTCCAATGAGGGGGTTCAAATTCAATGAGGGATTGCCTGAGAATGAAAACACTTTTTTCAGCCTAATTGCAACCAGGAATTTAACAAATTCAACCTTGTATGAGCTCTGCCAAACAATAATGAATCGCTCAAATTCCAAGTAGCAAAAATTACAGGAAAAATATTTGCTGCTTGTAACATCAGGATGTTGACATCAGTATGCAAATGGTTAACAATCAAAATCATTCATTCTTCTTTCATAGATCTCATATTATTGTGCTGCTGAAAAAGTTGAAATTCCCATTCTACATCTTTGTGGAATAGTCTTGACCACATTCACGGAGTTGCCCAATACCTCTTTAACACTAAAGGGCTTTATTCTGAAGTACTGTTACCGAAACCTAACGACATAATACTCGGTGGGTGTTTCATACTATCGCAAAAATGGAATTAATTAGTCCATAAGGTTTAGCCTTGATGCAAATTATGGGAGAGTGCCCGTAGGTGCTCTCCCATAAATTGCAACAAGTCAAAAACATGTGAAAATTATGATGACCGAAAGTAATCTAGCACTCTACCACTTAAAAACCACAAGACTTCTGCATGATAGAAAGGGCTCTGAGCAAAGCAGCTGACCCACATCTTGGACGTTTCGACCCTGCACTATTATTAGACACCATACTATTATTAATTTTCAGCAATTTTCCACCCTGTACTATTATTTCGGCCTGTATTAGTATTAGGCACTCGAGAGTATCAGTCGAAATTAGCTTGCCGAGAAGGCCAGCCAAAGGTGAAGTTTGCGTACACGTGTTTCTATTTATAGCGTACCGGCCATTCTATCTATTTCGGATTACCATTGTCGATTCGCGTGTTGTGTGGATTTTAGTGGAAGCATAACTGCCCTTTATTTAAAAGACTCAAAAGTTTTCGATTTAATAACGCCCGATTATTGCTAAAATAATGAATAGTTGTTTGTGGCGGTCGTTCGTTCGGACAGAAACAAAGAAAAAATTAGAAACTGAGTGTATTCAGAAATTATGTCACGGTGTTGTGTTTACTTCGATCACTTTCGGGCAACTTCGTTTATTTCTTCGCAATGTCGTATCTTCTGAAAATTCGTCTGCATTAAAGTTTTTTAATTACAGAGTTAAGTGATTTCGCGTTGTTTCTGATGTATTACACTTTGCATACAAAGGTCTTTTTCATGCTCTTCCACTTTCGGGCAAAATCTTAAAGTCGATACTTTTTTTCAAATTACAGGATTATTGTCCCTTTATTATTTATTTATTCATTTATTGGGGTTTAACGACACCTTTGACAGCCATAGCCACCTCGTGTCTTGACAGTTTTACGGGTGGTGGAAGCCGGAGTACCCGGAGAGAACCACCGAACAACGGCGAGCAACTGTCAGACTCCCCAACGTACTAACTCCGCACAAGCAGGTTTAGCATTGGTTGAAGACAAGTGCACCATCGATGTGCAGTACGTCTTAGTACACAACGCCACCATGCCTCCACGTGGGCAACTGGGGTTAAGTGTCGTGCCCAAGGACACAACGCGGTTGCCGCAGGTGGGACTCGAACAGAGGATCTCTCGGCTTGCAGCCTGCATCTGTACCTACTGAGCCACCGCGATTCATATTGTCCCTTCAAAGACCATACTTTGATGTCTGTGAAAATTGAATATGCTGACGATGTACACATTTTCGCGGCAATAAAAATTGAATATGTACTACCTATTTTAGTTATCATTGATAAAAACAAGTTCCGATATTGGTAAAATGATTGAGTGTTACTAGTTCCCATACCAGGTGAATACCGTAACGTTTGGTGAAGTGAAAGCTGTAACGCTGTGACTTCAGTCACAGAGTAACAGCTTTCACTTTATCAAATGTCAACGTTGGGAGGAGTTATCGCGTCGATTGACTTGACGCCATCTTGAGGAGACAGACTGAGTTGCGACGTTTTTCGCTGACGTTCCAGCAATCAAGTTGTATAAGGGTCAGTGGTGTGGACCCACGTATGGTCGCGCAAATGTTTGTAGCTCTATTCTATATACCCACTTCCCTAGTTGGGGGCATAGTTAACATCTCCTTGCTTGACACCAGATGGTTGCAGTTCCCATCCGCGGTTCAACATACGGCTGAAAATGCCCCTAACACTCTCAAAAAAGGTCTTAAAATATAAACATTTCACTTACAGCTTTGTGGTCGTACCTTAACCCTTGGCCTTCACCTGACCACCATATCTGCCCAGCACTATTCACCCTTCAAATTCTTTTTGTTTCCAAAATACAGCTTATGATCCACAAAGTAGGTCATGAGGAATGTTCTGGCGGCAAAAAAAAAAATATTTTTTTTTCTTATTTGAGATATATTTCTGCCAGCATCGCATTCTACTCGTATAATATCATCCACGAATTTAATGATTAACCCTTTACCTAACATGAAAAGAATACGACACTTGTAAACAAAATTCTTGAATAACTAATTTTTTTGTCTCAAAAACATAGGTTATGATCCCTCGTTGGGACGAGCTCGACGAGCTCGTTCCAACGAGGGGTCATAACCTATGTTTTTGAGATAAAAAATGAAAAAATACTGAAAATTAATTGGCGATTTTTGAGAATAGCGCTGGTCAGTTTTGGCCGTTACGTTGGGCAAAGGGTTAAATACAATATTCCTTCCAATCTACAAAAAAGTGTCCTTAGTATGAGGGTGAGATGGATAGTTTCCATTTAAATAGCTGGTTATTCTCCCTGCATTGCTTTATGAAGGTCAATACATTTCACTTTCCAATTTAGATCCATTAATAAACAAATCTAAAGATTCTGTCCAGAGAGGTGTTTTCTTTAGTGATCCGCAAATGACGTGTTATGGTACTGTATGCAGACAGTCGAATTTTGAATAGAAGTCCAATTGACTAATGTTTTGCACTGGTCAGTTTGGGAGGCAGTGCTTTTCTTTATTGAAAGCAGACGTTTCAATCAATTTAATTGACCGACTGGCAGCAAGTACTGGCGACAAAAGACTACTTCATCTGATGATTTGTGATGCAAAGTTCCGAACCAAAAAAGACGACATGTACACATAACTGTTGATATTCACCCCCTTCCTTTTTCTCTTCAATGTCATTTGTGAGCAGCCAGAGCTCAATGAGCTCTGTCAAACAATACTGAATTGGCTAAATTCCTAGTTGCATTATGCGAAACACTAACAGGTTGAAATTTTGATATTTTGACACCAGTGTGTAGAGAGATAATCTTTCAATATAACACAAAATGCATTTGACAAGACCAGTATCTCCGCTACATGAAATGACTTTTAACATTTATTCCCCAAAAGATGCAGTACGGTATAAAATTTCTTAATTTTTTTTACCAAATGAATAAAATATACAGTGTTTTTTTTCCCTGAAATTTGTCAGGCTCCACGAATCTATTAGGATCATCGGAGTTGGAGTAGTTGGGGGCGCGGTGGCTCAGTAGGTAGAGGTGCAGACTGCAAGCCGAGAGGTTCTCGGTTCGAATCCCACCTGCGGCAACCGCGTTGTCTCCTCGGGCAAGACACTTCACCCCCATTGCCCATGTGGGGGCACGGTGACGTCGTGTACTAAGGCGTACTGCACGTTGATGGTGCACTTGTCTTCAACCAATAATAACCCTGCTTGTGTGGAGTTAGTATGTTGGGGAGCTGACAGTTGCTCGCCGTTGCTCGGTGGTTCTCTCCGGGTACTCCGGCTTCCTCCACCCGTAAAACTGTCATGGTCATGATTAGCCTTTGTGCAGGTGTTGAATAGTTTCAATCAGCATATAAGTCCAGACTAAGCATAATAATTTTTAATTTGAATTTTATGGCACTGGCAGTTTACCCACATGTGTGCATGTAATGTGATCTAGACGTGGGTTTTATTGCCGCTTGCGTAGGATTACTGGCAGAGGGTATGTCAGGGAAAGGGTGGTCAGTCCAACTGGGAACTTTAAGGTGGAAGAATATCGGACTCTCATTGGACCTTTGGATTTGGTGAATTTGTTTGTTGATATTAGGGGTCTGTGTGTACACTCACGCTCTTTACGCTGCATGAAAACACTCAAAGTTCCAAGTACGGGGTAGTATATTTCAAATAACCTTCACTGTCTGTTTCTTAAACCCATATATTGCCTTACATGGACAGATGAACGGAATAGTCGATCGCTATACAGACTGTTTCTCAGGAAGATTCGAAATTTAAACCGCTGAAGTAATACTTTACGAAAACAAAGCTTCTGACATATTTCGCCAAATTTATCTAAAAAGGTTTAAAAACAGATCTACAGAACAAGTTGCTTTAGTTCCAATATTTTTAATCCACGATTCCAGTTTTACGCCATAATAATGGCCCTGCTCGCTCACAGCTATATTATTTATTTATTTATTTATTTATTTATTTATTTATTTATTTATTGATGTTTAAGGTCACATATTTATGCACAATGGCTAATCATGACCGTGACAGTTTTACGGGTGGAGGAAGCCGGAGTACCCGGAGAGAACCACCGAGCAACGACGAGCAGCTGCCAGCCCCCCAACATCGTAACTCCGCACTGCAGCACAGGCAGGGTTAGATTGGTTGAAGACATGCGTACCATCGACGTGCAGTACACCTTAGTACACGGCGTCATCATGCCCCCACATGGGCAATGGGGGTGAAGTGTCTTGCCCAAGGACACAACGCAGTTGCCGCAGGTGGGATTCGAACCGAGGACCCACAGCTATATTACTTTCGACTTTCCAGAAAAAAAACGCTCCTGGTGCTTGATCACATGCTGACACTTGGAGTTCAATAATTAGCTCTAGCAACGGATGATGAACGAAAATGAGGACTACATAACCAACAATTTTTACTTAACCCTTTACCCAATGTAACGGTCAAAACCAGCCAGCTCTATTAAAAAAAATCGCCAATTAATTTTCATTATTTTTTCATTTTTTTGTCTCAAAAACATAGGTTATGACCACTCATTGGAACGAGCTCGACGAGCACGTTCCAATGAGGGTTCATAACCTATGTTTTTGAGACAAAAAATGAAAAGAATTAGTTATTCAAGAATTTTGTTTGCAAGTGTTGTCTGCTTTTCAGGTTAGGTAAAGGGTTAAACACGACGGCATACGAAAACAGCGACTGCAATACAAACACATACAACGCTATGGGATGACAATACCTCGCAACCCAAGTCCATCAAAGGGCAAAGGATAGTTCGAAATCCACTTTATCATTTTTATAACCAAAAAGCTATATATCAAATTAAGCAAAAATAGTCCATCAAGGATAATAAATCTTGAGGAAATACTTGGTCACTTATGGTTCCCAATCCCATTCATATTATCAACAAATAGTTATATATTAAATTTGAACAAAATCTTGAACAGTTGTTTTTAAATGTGCTGACAAGAAACGATAACGTGATGATAAGAAACTTTAAACAACGGGATTAACTCTAGAAGATGTACTTGAACGCAGCTAGTTCGCAATCAAATTTGAATAAAAATCTTGAACAGTTGTATTTAAATGTGCTGAATAGAAATTGAAATATGATGATAAGAAACTCTAAACAAGGGTATTAACTCTAGAAGTACTTGAATATAGCTGGTTCTCAATCCAATTCATGATATTATTACCAAATGGCTATATATTAAATTTTGAAAGAAAAATCTTCAACAGTTTTCTTTAATATATGATGACAAGAACGTCTAAGTCGAACAAGGGCAATAACTCTTGAGAAAATACTTGGACACAGCTGGTTTGCAATCAAATTTATGATACTATCTCCAAAAAGCTATATATCAAACTATCTTGAACGGTTTTATTTTTTAAAATGTGATAAGAAATAGGGTAAGACGGTGAGACGGAAGGAAGGGTGGACGGGCGGGCGGGCGGGCGGGCGGGCGGGCGGGCGGGTGGGCGGGCGGGCGGATAGGACGGACGGACGGACGGACGGACGGACTAAAGGATGGTCGAAACCATTACTATACCTCTCTGCCACAACGTGGCGGTGGACAAAATGGAAACTTTACGTTTTCATTGAATGTACGACTCATGACCCTCATAGAAAATACGACCTATAAGCATATACCAGTAATATTTAAAACAGATTATCAAGTGTTGTTTTTCTTAAAAATATGGCTTTTAGATTGGTGTCCAAAAGCCAGAAAAGGTATGGGAAATATTAACAAATAATAGGTCAATCTTCTTCCAGTTTAATATTCTTACTTTTGTCTAGTACTCATCGTAATTTATGCATTGAACTTTCAATAGCTATGATCCTTATTCCATATTGTAAAGGTAATAACATTACCCCCATCCCCCCCCCCCCCAAAAAAAAAGAAAAAAAGAAGTCGGTCTACTGTCGAGGAATTTGGTTTTTCTTAGGAGAGACAGGAAGACAGCTAACTTTGCTATGTTGCTTCCTTGCAGTGTATCAAAATAAGTTTAAATGATTTTCTTTTAATTATTGTATTTTCAATGTAATGGATATACTGCGAATAAAAAATTTAATTTCGTTTCATTCCACCAATGTTCCCTGAGTAGAGGTTGGCTTCCACGGAGGTGGTCGTTTTGGAATAAATACACGAGAAAACACAATCACGTTAGGCCATATTTATGTGAATTTTGATTGGATTGTTTGCGTCAAAGTGGTAATGCATCGAGATTCAACACAAGACCTTGGCATTGAGAAACTAGACTTGTTGTTAGTGATGTGATCACGTGAAGGGAATCAAAATGTAGATGAATGGAAGCAAATCGATTATTCAATAAAAAATATTGTAAAATTCTATTAGCCTTCCAGTTTGGAAGTTCCAGATCCAATTTCAACATTTAATCAACTATTTATGGTTCAATACAACACTCAAAGTCTTCTCTAAGCTCAGCTGGTGCTCGTATTCACAAGACGTGGGATGATAAACAATCAGTGCAAACTCCCAGTGATAGATTTAAATAAGACAGAAGCCCATTCTAATTTCTCCTGAGAACGATACATGATGAATGGTAACCGTGCAAATCTTCCAGACAAATTGCATTGTCTGCTGGAACAAGTATATGTACATGTTCTTCGATACTCTTGAATGAAACCTGCAGTGGTTCCACGGACTGTCGACAAAATATTGTTAACACATTTGAATCGTGCTGTAGATGAAGGAATGGGTGGAAAGGAAGAGAAACTGAATTTTCCAAGGTTCGCATCAGTTGATTTATCACGTTTATCAACGTCAATTTTGGCGAACATCTCTGTAACTTCTTTGCAACTTTACATAATTTAATTTTCTTTAAAGACATTCGACTTGCTTAAATGCGATTGGTCGAGGTGAGTTTTTCATAACTCGATGAATAATTTTCCTATCGTATGAATGTTTGCTTTGCCCCGCCCATTTGACAAATAAAAAAATATGAGCGAGTCCAACGGAGCAATTCAACTGTAATTGCTGCATTGGATTGTAAATTGGTATTCACGCGGGTTGTTAACACTGGATTTTCCCTTCAGTATTCGATATCTTGTGTATTAGCCTATGTTGAAAATAATAAAACTGACGTATGCACAAAAGTTGATATGATAGCGATGATATGAACAAGCCTGGAAATAAACAGACTGTCATCTGCAGAATGAGGTCCACTGAGGGTGACTTGTACTAAAATTACCCTCTCTATGAACCTCAAGCAGAATCAAGGTCTCAGGCCAAAACAAGATGAGGTACCCAGAGGATGAATTGGGGGATTCTAGCCCACTGTATGGGATAGCATCAGCAAATTCACCCGCTGGGGACCTCATTATGCAACTGACAGTTTGCATATTTCCAGGCTTGGATATGAATGGCGGAGACTTGGTCGAATAATGGAACATTATAATACAAACAAATAAACACACTGAATTAGATTATAACAATTGAAAAGAATTATCCGTTATCCATTAAGTTGTATGAAGTATCTCTTCATACTAAACGTAACAAGCCCATCCTAAGTTCACGCAACGATAAAGCGACAGATAATTCACTCAATTCTTATTTTAACCCTTTGAACTCTAGTGGTATCTTCCATGTCAGATCAATGTTCAGCAATTCGACGAGTCCATATTCATTGTTTGGGGTAGACCAATTTTCAACGTGCAGCCTCGGGGCTGTACGTTGAAAATATTAATTGGTCTACCCCACACATTTACTGAACAGCCCTCCTAAAAAATATCATTATGGCGTATCATGTTCCTGGCCGGAAAAGCGGCCTCTCGTTCTCAATGGGTTAAGTAAGCCCTGGGGCATATGGGCTTACATTTCAACACAGTTAGTAAATAGAATAAACGTTAATATACCCACCTCTTTTAAAACCACAGGCCAAATGTTTTTTTTTATAATTCAAAATCTCTTTTCCTGTTACATGATTCAGTCCATGAGTTCATATTTTGAGTGTCAGGTGGAAGTTATAAATGTATTACCCACGTAAATCTGAGCTGGTAGTTCGAGAGAAAAATATTTTTCAAAGTCCATCTAATAGATAACATAATTAACAATTGCCCCATTCCTGTGCAATGGAACAGAAAATAGCATGGGAAGTACAGAATGGAACAGCCAGTTTGAAAAATAAATGGTAACTTTCAAATAGTATATCTGTGTGATGACCTGGTTCTAAATGGACACTGGAGATTGTTCCCCCCGAGTAACATATTGTGGTAGCCTCTGGAGTCAACGGTTTCACCTCGAGCCAGGCCATCATCATTTTTTATTATACTGAATGAGTTGTGTTTATAATGGTAACATAAATTTAACCTTTCCAACGGGATATAACAACAAATTCAATATTCTCTTTGCTTTTTGAAACAATGTTAAACCTCATGACCTAGTTGTTCTGTGTTTGACATGGACAGACTCGCACGGTTAACATTCATAGTGGCTTTGCTATTGTAGAAATTTATTTGGATTTAAGTTCACCATTCTCTGTAATTTACCTCACCTTGTGTGTTTCCGTGACGTACCTTTGGGACGTCTCGGCGGTAAACACTGCAAAATGCAAAAAATATTGACTGGTAGTATTCCGCGGCCGGGGAGCACTACGAACTAACAAACAACAGCCGATGGGTAATTAACATACTGTCTTAGAAGGAGGTATACAAATTTTCAACGCAGCAAAGATAAACTCAATGCCGCGAAATAATGGATGTTCCAAGTATAAATTATGGTGCAGACATAATACTTCTAAACCCATCGATAGAGAAGAGTATGAAAACTCGGTACGGTAAAACGATGCAGGCCGGTGGATAACAGAATCTAAAAGAATAAGTAAGATTTATTGGGCGTCCAGTGAGGAAATGGAATCGGAGAATGAAAGAGGAAGTGTGGTACATCAAACAGTTAATCTTTGACAGCTGAGAGGAGAGAAGGTACAGAGTGTATAGAGCAGCGAGGGGGTCATAGAGGTAATGAAGGCCTTCGAACCGCTCAAATCAGAGGCAGGCCGATGTGTTAGTCTGTTAATGTTTATCAAACGTGAGCTGAGAGAACGTTATATTAGCAAATGACGTCGGTGGTCGAAATGGGCCACAATATGTATAGTATAAACACATCTGTTAAAAACGTAACAATGTATAGAGTTGACGTCCGATGGGAACTATCAGTTAATTATTGCACTTTGGTACAATTTAGCCGGAGTGTAGAGTCAGCCCTCGGGAGGGGGAGGGCGCAAATGATAGACTGCATCAACCTTTAAGTGGAATAACATTTCAACGTTTTGAGCTGATAGTTGATGAATCACTGGATTTATTGGACCGTTTTCAGGTGATCCTTGTGCTTGTTTTCAGAATTTTGGAGAGAAATTTGTGTCTAAAATCCATCGTATTCTGACTTCCTAATAGTGAACTCGTCTCATTCGGAACTCCATACATCATTCAGTGAGTAAGAGCAGTATCACTTCAACAAAGACGTTTAGTAGTGATGCTATTATTCATTTCGGCGATTCATAATCAAATGTGTTTTAATATCGTATAATAATCTGTCTGAACTTTTTTAATCCCACTTCACACTGTTAAACTCAGCTCTCAAAGGCTACGTTAACCACTACCGATGATAAAAACTTGAATTTTATTATTGACTTTCTATTCAATCGTTTTCATTACAAATGTCGTTAAGTTCTCCAGATACCTTTTCAGTCCGCCGTACATATAAGTTGTGAAAGTGTTTGTATGAGCAGCAATAGCTTAGAAGTTTTTTATTGACTTTTTCAATCAATAAGACGCTTTTCAGAAAGCATGCAGAAAACTATCGATTGCACACAAATAGGACGCTTCAGCTCGAAGCATACATATGAACACGGGAGGTACATAATATGTAAGTGTTCCACTCAAACGTGATTCATCATGTAAACAATAAGCAGTGGAAAATGACAAGTCTGTAGAAATCCCTCACCTATTAATTTATTTGTCAACAGATAATTAAAAACTGCGATTGCTGTTCAAAGCCTCAACATTACGTATGCTGCCACATATGGTACATACAGAGTAATTAACTATTCGAACACTTAGGGGGTGGAAGGGAACATCTCTAACTTGGTAGATAAGCCGATAGTTATCTCAACCAGCGAAATTTCAGTTCATGGCCCATAGGCTAGACTTCTTGGAGAACCAGGAATAGCAAATTTACACTTGATGTCCTAAGGCATCAACCTGTATGGCAGGCATTGCACTTTTAGTTACACACATGTGAGTGACCCACTGCGGTATATATTGTGTTAGTAAATTCCATATTTCGCGTTCGCCTAAAATAGAATTTAGTGACACCGTATATAACATATTATATCACTAACACACTATGTAACCAATATATCGTATCGGAAACGTTTACTATATAATTATTTAGCATTTGCAGTTATTATTAAATGGTAGACTTCTCACTGGTTTGACGTGGAAGGGTGATCACCCACTACAAGTTTGATAGATTAAATTAATAAAGAGAGGAGATGCCTCTCTGCTGGCCGTGTATAGATCTCAACGGTCCCTGTTCTGTATATACACGGCTTGCACGTGTCGTCTTAAATCAAATGATTTCCTCAAAAGAAAATATTACAAAACACAAATGTGTTGTCTTTCTTAACAGAGCTGTAGTTCAGATGCTAAAAGCGCGTGAACTTGGACTGTATGGAAAACGATTGGAACCTCAAACGTAGTTGATGTATTTGTGTGTGTACCAGTGTGGCAAAAGATAAACAGAGAACGAAATCGAGGACGGATACACAAGACCCGTAAAGTACGACTATGCCAAAATCGGTTTCGATATCCACTTTGAAAATTTCCATTCAAAATACAGCTTATGACTCCCTTCTTGAGGCAAGCTAGTAAAGATATACTGAACACCATCATTCTCATCGGATGCAAAATGGGCGAACGATCGGTTCGATCGCTTATAGGTTGGCCTACATTTTAAAGACATAAGACGGCCGAATTTTCAATCTCATATAAAAAATGTTTACCCAAATTGCCCTTGGTCGTCATTTATTAAAGGGTATCCACACACGAGCAAAACTAAAATTCACTTAGTATGCAAGGAGTTTTCGAGACGTGTGATGAATATTACAGAAGTCAGTTTTGCCATCTAATACATCTTAATCTAAATTTTAGAAAATACACAATCCCACCAACAATTAATAAAGCATGATTCACGAGATCACAGGTGTACATTAATATACTGGGAAGTAAGCAAAGAAATATCAACAAAACCCGCTGTGATATATCGTTCACTGATCAGCTGTAAACTATGAGAGAGACTAAACTGGTATTCCACAGGTAAAAAACTGGTGATCACCATTTTTCTTTGCATACAGAATATTCCATTACAATGTTATAGTTAACAGCGAATCAATGAACAATTCGATGTTGTGACGTTTTTTGATATTCCATTGCTTGCAAGAAAACTGAATACCCAACAAGCTAAATTCCAGCGAATAATGATGTTATTCAAGAAGATTTTTAGACACTTCCACAACCAAACTCTCAGGTAACCAGTCAAATTCTGTAGAAATTCGATGCTGTTACGGCCTGGAACAAGTCTTGCTCTCAAATAGTTCATCACCTATGTTTAGGTTCACTCGACTGGAATATATCAAAGTTCGCTTTTCCGACCAACTGATATATTCAGGAAGATTGATTCTGAAAAATTTCATTAAGATTCATTTTCTGTGAATCAAAGCTAGAAATGTTTCTCAATCGTGACTCGATTTTATTTTATTTGATCACATTACAATCCGAAATAAAGACCCACCACAAGCGTAGCGCTATGCTTACGCCGGATAATCCCACAAATTATGTTAAACATCTTAATGTTTACAAGCGTAATTAAATACTCATTCGTTGGAATATCTATAACTGGGACAGGAATGAATATCTGCACAACTTTGCAAGTAAAGACACATTAACCCTTTACCCAACGCAGACGATATCAAAATTTATTATTTTAAATATCATTTTTGAAAATTTTTCAAAACATTTCAAGAAAACCATATCATGTGACCCCTCATTGGAACGAGCTCGTTCCAAAGAGGGGGTCACATGATATGGTTTTCTTGAAATTTTTTGAAAAATAGTATTTTTTCAGCTGTCGAATTTGCATATTACGCGGCCGTGATGTGGCCGATTCGTTGGGTAAAGGGCTAAATTACATCAACGGCCATCGGCGCGCAAATTTCCACAAACAGTGGGAAAACAAACGGGTCAAAATAGCTCCGAATTCCGAACAGAATTACACTGGTGGCCTGAAAGCTTGTGCCACAACATTGAAGGGGTTTGAAGGTCGCCGACGTTTTTCAACTTTAAGGAGTTATGAATTCTAGGGTCCTGCCAATCTCACACTTCAGGTAGATTCGAATCGAATATCGAATCGAATCTCACGGCTCATCGACAGTTACTCACCGTTGCTCGGTGGTTCTTTCCGGGTACCCAGGCTTCCACCACCCGTAAAACTGCCCGACACGAGGTGACATTGGCTGTCGAAAGTGTCGCTACACCCCAATAAATAAATAAATAAATAAATAAATAAATAAATAAATAAATAAATAAATATACTGACAGTCTCAATTGTATTGATATATTAATAGTGTACTCAACGGCAACGCGTTTGTTTGGGCAAGTCAATCAAAACCTGCACAGTATTCCAGAACAGAAACAAAGAAGTTTCGAACAGGAACATCCTTGAACTCATTTTTAAATCATTTGGTCTCCCGCTCAGGTATACCAGTACTAAATATTTTAATTAGAGTTATCTCAGAAATCATGCAATCTCCGATACACAGCAGCCTGGGGGAAATGTATTTAAAACTAGAAGTCCTGTCATGAAATGTGCGCATATAGTACGTCGATCTGCGCGTTAATCTACGCGTTACGGCCATAGTAAGGCTATCAAATTCTGTACCTATGGCCTGTGCACAAGCAATGTTCCAGCCAATGGACCTCCGGGTAGCCCGGAGGTCCATTGAAAGAAACATTGCCTGTGTGTTTGCTTTGAGTAACCAGGAGAATCTGCCGTGCTTTGGATGTTATTCGATATGGCATTTGCGCGCAATTCCCACGCACAATTAAGCCTAAACAAGCGCACAGTTCGTGACAGGACTTCTAGTTTTAACTGTATATTGTTCTAATAAACTTTGGAAGCATTCTACCGATCTATCGCAATACTGCTGAATATTCCAGCTAAATAAAGATGGTGATTTGATGAATTTTTGGACCTAAAATACAGTTGATTAATGGTCTGTCTTTGTGCGCGTGGCCGGTACTTCCCTTCCTGCCAGTTTTTCTCTCTTTGTAGTTTTTGTCGCATGACATCCCTACCCCTGCCTGTTTTCGGGTGAGAAAAAGTTGTCTGATGGGCTATACTTGGCAAAGATATTGCAATGTCAAAATTGAAGTGATGCGATCATATTTTTTTCACCCGAACGTAATAATGATAGCCAATGGGAAATATTTAGTACTGTTATACCTGAGGAAGGCCTGATAATAGAGGAAGAGTTCAAAGTTCTAAATAAGTCCCTTGGTAGGTTTTTAGAACATCTCGAAGAGACGAAAACTTCCGAGTCGGCACCAAATCAAGCCAATCAAATCGATTCATTTGGAGTATTCATTACGATTTCGAATCGAATTTCGAAGCTTCACGGGGCCTTAATTAACCCTACAAATTCATAATCTGCTTTCTAATGAGAAGAGAACAATAATTAGTGACAGCGATAAGAATAAACAAATAACGACACGCGCGTATGAATGGGTTAATCAACATGACACGAGAGCCAGAGCGGAAGGATAAAATGAGAGGCCCATTCACACGTGCGTGTCGTTTATTGCACGCCTTCACGTCTATAAAAACAATTATTAGAAGGACACTCAGCAATTCATTTGACAACTACCAACACAAAGAACACATTTTATCGCCAATCAAATTTGCGAGGGGAACCGGTGTTACTATTTTGTTCCCTGAGTTCCAATATGTTCTGTGTACCTACTGGCACATAAAACACATTGGAACTCAGGGGTGATTTTCAGCTATCGCTAGCGATTCAAATTGTAATTGCGGTGCACGATTTGTAGAAAATTCAAGTGAAATTTCGCTTCTATTTAAAAATAGTCCGTCAACGATTTCCGTTCCACACATGTGTGCGGAACGGATTTTCATTTTCCGCTTGGTTTAGTGTTTCTGTAGATGGGGATTTCACAGAACAGGCTATAATAAAATAGCCTTTCCTGGTAGGGAATGACATATGGGGCAGTGGACACTCTCATAGAAAGCTCCAACATCCCCACTGCCAGTGCACATATTTCTTTTTACATGCAGAGTTGTGATAGGACCCGATAATTGCTGAGCTGCCCCATGAAGATTCAGTTTTGTACGTAGGGGAGAAGGCGTCCACGTTCCCCTTCAAAACATCCCTGCGGCGATCCACGAAGTGAAACTTGAGTCAAGCTGTGATAAAGTGTGGGATGAAAAAAAAACAACAACACCCACAGCATTTTTTAATTATTCCGCTATGGACGTGCTCTAAGTATATCAAATAAAATCTAGTCACGTGATTTCCAGTGGGGTATATAAGAAAATCTTGGCATTACCGATTTTGGTGAGGCAGGGTAGATTTAATGTTCCGTTGGGTAGAGGGTCGATATGTAATTGCAGATAACTATTTACTATTGCGACTCGCAGAAGGATGACTCGTTTATCGTGTAATTATATAACGCACGCTCTGTCGATTGTTCAACTTTAGGTCGTGTTTATATATGTCTTATAAGAGAGAGCGAGTCGCATGTATCGATTCTCTCCACACAATAATAACGTATATCTCTTTATATATCAACAGTATCGGAAAATTCTTAGCTATTAGACGGAAATAATGACCCGGTTATAATATCCACATACGGCTTGTCGATTTCAATTCTTATATCTTGAAATGTGTTACAAGTTCAATAGAACAGCTTGTGTACATAATTTCAGTACTTTAGTTTTAGCATAAACTGAAAAAGACGCCTGGTGGGTTAACTGGTTAGTAAACAATTACTATCATAAGCGACTCTAAAAATTAATAACAGGTTACCCACAACATTGGTTGCACCATGTGCTATTTTGTAGAAATCTCGTCTCCGACCAAACCCACTGTACTGTGATGCGGCCTATTCCGTTGTGTCTGAATGGGATAAGTTTTTGGTTTGTTGCTTTCGCCCCGGGTGTTATAAAAGGTCAAAAAGGTGAAAGAAGCTCAAGGTTTTTTGGACCCGCTTCTCCTTTTATAACCCCAGTAGCGAAAATTCGATGGATGGCTCGCGTCACGGTACTTCACTGGAGACATTTTATCAAAACTGAAACGACAGCTTACGAGAAAATACTGGTGATTGACTGTTGGGACTCGGGCAGTTGCAATGGAATTTATCATGGTAACAATCGTGAATGATGTCATTGGCGGTTAACTGGTTAAGAATCGTTATATGGAAACTGTGTGTTCCTGAGGAAAAATGGGTGATTTGATTAATCTTAGGGCCTAAAAATACAAATGACTATTGGTGTGTTTTTATGGGAATTTCCCGAAAAAATGACCCCATGACCGGTAGTTTCCTTTCTGTCAATTTTCCGTCACCCATTCTGCCCCATACTGGACCACTTAGCTCATGGAAAACATTTGCCAAGACTGTCAGCATGTTTTTGATACTGATGTTAATATCTTAAAATTTGCTTTGGGAATGCAACACTTGTAGTCTATTTTCTGTCTGATAGCATTGTCCTGGTTCTTCTCTTTGCATTTTTTCATTGTATGGCAGTCAACATTCTTTTTTCTGCTTCCAAAATGTTTGACTGCTTCTTATGAGTGTCCATCTGTCTGTCTGTCCTGTCCGTCTGTATGTTTGTCTGTCTGTCACCAATCTTCACATTTATTAAACATCAATCAACACCATCTCTTGTTGCTCTTGAAGCAACCTTCTACTTAATCTCTTTGGAAGCGTTACTAGCATTTCTCTCTTTTCTCCGAATGGATGTTTGTAAGGATCAAAACCAAAGTTGTGAAAACGCAATTATGGATACTTGCAGCTCAAACCGAGCGGAGTAGAATCAATAGTTGGTAGTTTCAGGCATTTTAACAAAGCTGTGAGTACGACACAAGCAGTATTGGTCATACTGTTGGAAAACAGCTGTGTTTTCTTTGTTTTGCTAGTGCCATATCACCCAGGGTGCCTTTTCTTAGAAAATTGAGACATTTGTTCTACTAAAATTATAAAATATTTATAAAATATTTATCAATCGTAATGTGAAATATTTTCAGAAGCCAGGATGCGATTAAAAGACAACCACACATAATAAATTTAATATCACAAGAAGTATTTTATAAACATAATTTGAATGGTGAATTATACTATAATTTTTTATGAAACGTGATATACCGGTGAACTAATTCAGGTCTATATTTTTACCATGTCACTTGGTGAAAGAAAATTACACATTAATTGTTATAATAACATGGATGAGCGGCATGAGCCTACTAATATTGGTGAATTATATAGCTGCAATCCCAATTTTTCCGAACACAATGCGGGGGTGGGTGGGTAGGTCAGCGGCTCTGAAAACACGTTTTCCTATGGGCTCTTATCTTCCAAACAAAGTGATGCAAATGGATCGGAGAACCTTGAGCAGTCTTTTTGACACCACTCCATCTGCTCCTGGTTAAGAGGAACGGTGATTAGTAGTACAGGATAGGGGCTGGCAGCATGGGAACTTGGACAGACGTTCACCGACCCCCATTACACCATCAGTGGTTCACGATTTTGAAAAAAGTAAAGCAATTTAAACGAATTATCATGTAATCTAACATAAATGTAATCTAACCAGATCTGACAACAAAAGGACTCTCCTCACCGTGAACAGATGTTATACAGTGGCATATAACGCCATTTCCCAGTGCAACTGACTACTTTCACAGACTCTCATTTTGTAATTATCAATTTCAGTCATTTATATGTATGAGCAAAATGTAGGGCTGTTATTGATCATTCAAGCCTTGGGTTTTGTGGGTAGCCTTCCAACCAATTCCCTTCAATTTCTGATATACTGTCATAAAATGTTGAATCATCAGATAGTCAGGACATTATATCTTATTGACAGGGGATTTATTGGCAGTGGATATCTTATTGATAGAGAGTTTATTAACAGGGAAACTGACTCCCTGTTAACAAACTGTTTATACAATGGTATAAAGTTTGTTAACCCTTTACCTAACGAATCGACCGCATCCGACCGCGTAATATGCAAACTGAGCAGTTGAAAGAATTAAATTTTTCAAAATATTTCAATGAAACTATATCATGTGACTCCTCATTGGAACGAGCTCATTGGGCTCGTTCCAATGAGGGGTCACATGATATGGTTTTGTTGAAATTTTTTGAAAAATTTTAGAAAATTGTATTTAAAATAATAAATTTTGATATCGTCTGCGTTGGGTAAAGGGTTAATGTGGAATCAGTTTTGCTGATACGAATTTCAGCCATTTACCCCTGGACCATAGTGTATAGCAAATGCTGAAGAAGATAGGGATATCTGGAGAGAAACCTGGCATATGAGATCTGAAACTTTGCAAACACATAAGACACCTGAGTGGGTTATCTTATAATAGAAATAAAATTAACTTATTTTAAAATATACTATAGTAATCTGCTGTAACAAAGAATAAAATTAAATTATAGAATAAAGTTTGTTTGGGGTCAACTGGGTCAGAAAGGATACGCATGTGTATTATGTTTCAGAGAGATGAAGCTGAATGTTGCGGAAATCTTCTTGGAAAATGATTTTCCTGTCACTGGTCCTGTAACAGATTTTGAGCAAATAGGTTTCAAGCCTCTGGGTAGAATGAACAGCATTTAATATATTGTAAGATAACACTGGCATTCACTGCGTAAACAGTATTATTATATAAATCACAGGGGCATTGCTCGACACACCAGAACCTCCAAATTTCCAAAATGCATCTTGACCAAATTTGGAGAGATATGGTAGACCTTTTCAACTCACATGATCACCAATTCTTTCTCACTTTCTCATCTGACTTGCTAAGATGAAATAATTTTGTTGAGTTGTTGATAGTATATGAAACACGTTCTTAGACTGAGAAGCCAGAATGACTACATTTGAGACTCAGGATGATTCTTTGGCAAAGTGTGTGACACAAAACAGACAAATCGGAAATTCATCCCCCATAAACTCTGTGTTGTTTCACCCTGACCGATATGAGTAGCGCTTAATTTGACTTTGGTCATACAGTAAGAGTGAATACCAATCATGTAGCCTATTTACTACCGAAGGGAAAACACCAGTAACGTAGGGGCCTTAAAATATCATTTTATGTCACACACATTACCCATGGTTTTTCCCCTGGATAGTAGTAAATGGGCCACATGGTTGGAATTCTCTCTTACTGTCTGAACAAAGCTTACTAACCACTCCATCAATTGAAGCACAACTCATATCAGCCAAGGTGCAATAGTGCAGAGTTTATGAGGGGTGGATTTCCGATACCAAAGAATCACCCCTCATCACATTGACTATTGACAGGTTCAATACAACATTGAGCTAACTGCCTCTACGAATTCTGCACTTTATAATGCTTAATAAATTCAGATTGGTTTGATGAAATTAAAATCGAGTGTAGAAACGGGTAGAAACAGAAAGTAATCAGTAGAAATAGCAGCAAATACAATGGTGAAAACATGTAAAACATCTAGGTTTCAAAATATTTCACACCTGTTCCTGCTACAAATGTCTTAATAATGTTCAGGTAAAATGCCAGTATATGCTGTATACTCTCCTGATTACCCACATATACACTGGCTGCCGGTGTCTGTGAGAAAGTTGTAATAAATTCATAAATTTGCCAAGAAAGGGGTCCAGAGTCTAGTTGCAAACAATACAAACCATGTCCCAGCAAAAATACCTGTTGAAATTGCCAACCAAAGCAGTTTATATATGTGATTTACTCTAATTTGGAGGGGGGGGGGGGGGGGGGGGGGTAGGTACAAAATTTCAAAATGGAAAAAAAAAATTCCTTCAAAAAAGTGGTGGGTAGGCGCCCAAAGGGACGGAAAAAAACATTTGTGGCCGAAACATTTTTCCTGTATCTCATGCATCTTTGCCGTGCTGTTTCATCTATAATACCACTTTAGAAAAGGCCCAGAACATGAATGAAATCTAAAAAATATATACACAGGACGACACACGCGTGTGAATGGGTTAATCGATATGACACGAGTGCCTGAGCGGAAGGATAAAAGGAGAGGCCGCAGGCTTGAGTTTTATCCTTCCACGATGGCACTCATTCCATATCGATTAACCCATTCACACGCGTGTGTCGCCTCCGCGTCCTGTGTTTAAAAATACTCAGCAGGACAGCAATTCATTTGACAACTATCAACAAAAACAACACATTTTATCGCCAACCAAATCTGCGAGGGGAACCCGTGTTACTATTTTGCCCCCTGAGTTCCAATGTGTTCTATGTGCCTACTGGCACATAAAACACACTGGAACTCCGGGGACGATTTTCAGCTATCGCTAGCGATTCAAATTGTAAATGCGTTGCACGATTTGTAGAAAATTCCAGTGAAATTTCGCTTCTATTTAAAAATTTCCGTTCCGAAAATAATGTTCGGAACAGATTTTAATTTTCCGCATGGTTTAGTGTTGCATGCTGTAGGTGGGGGATTACATAGAACAGGCGTGTAATAAATTTATTTTCTTAATTGCGGTTAACATAATAAAAGTTTCTACTGCAGTACTTCTCAGACCGACACATTTTCAGGGTGTTAAAATGACTAGGGCACATCTGTGCCGTGTTCGAGTGTCCCGTGAGAATTTAATATTCATCACAAATAGGCTAATAAATTCTCCTATACGATAACAGACTCATCATTGAGAAGCTCGGTTATAGTCTAGAAAAATACAATTGGATTACACAAAAATCCAATGAAATGGTGACGTTTTCGGATGATTTGATCAACCCTTTATCCAAGGAATTTGAAAATTCGCACAGTCGAATACGCCAAAAAATTTTCTTTCAAATGTTGTTGTCTTCCTTTTTTATTTTTGTCGTCCAGGTCGTTCCAATAACAGCGACTTGAGCTGTTGTCTGAACGGAGAGAGTAATTATCTTCTGTTACTTATGAAATTACGGATATTATCGAACAAACCTGTATTTTTGTCTGCCATATAATCCCTTCGACTCAAATACATCCAAGCCTGTGAACTGGTTTTTTTTATGAAAAGGCCTGACTACTTTATTCACGAACCAATGTTAGTTCTTGTCTTTCCAACTACATGATGCGTGGAAAGTGTTTTTCACTGTGATCGACAGGAGGAGAATGACACCCTAACACGCACTTACGTGACTGCGCTGCTCCACAACCACTCTTCTATATTCTAGAAAGAGGGGACTAATATTAAACACCAACGAAATGGTATTTTCAACTGGCAATTTTAAGCTCTCTTAGTTTTAAAAGACATATTAAGAAGAACAATGTTTAATCCAATGAAACTCCAGCCTGACAAGTGAAACTCCACTAAAGATTCGACCGCAGCTACCCGCTTAATTAACAGAATGAGTCGTTGGAAAACATTTATTTTTAAAAAAAACTGAATAAAACCCCATCATGTGACTCCTCATTGGAACGAGCGTATCGCGCGGTGTCACATGATACGGTTTTGATTTTTTTTTTAAAATCTGAAAAACTAATATTTAAAATAATAAATTTTGATATCATCTGTCTTCGGTATAGGTTTTAACAGTTTGTCTGGTTGGAAACTGCAAACCCTGCGTGCTTCTCAAGTTCTCAACCCCCTGTGCAGGAGTCTAAAAATGATTTCACTGCAATTTACGGACAAAACGAGCGCACTGAAAATCATCAACTGACTGGTTGCCCATTTACATACTCCAATGGCCATATTCGACAAGCGATGCTCACAAAAGGACCATTCAATTTTTTTTATATATTTGCCCCCAAAACCTAGCTTACGAACCCTATCGTGGTACCGTCATGTTAGATAAAGGGTTAATTGTACTAAAAAATCTATTTTTAGAGATGTGACTGTTGCATGTATCATTAACCCTTTACCCAACGTAACTGCCAAAACCGGCCAGCGCGATTCTCAAAAATCGCCAATTAATTTTCATTATTTTTTAATTTTTTTGGCTCAAAAACATAGGTTATGACCCCTCGTTGGAAAGAGCTCGTTCCAATGAGGGGTCAAAACCTATGTTTTTGAGACAAACAATTAGTTATTCAAGAATTTTTTTGCAAGTGCCGTCTGCTTTTCATGTTAGGTAAAGGGTTAAAGTGCAATCGCACTCGGCGCTTTCAGGCGGGATGCTTGTTTCCAGTTAGCACTGAGCTGCAGCCAACTAATAAATAGAGGTTTTGTGATATTTCTTGACAGTTTTACAAAACATCATGTTATCTGAACAGTGAGACAAAGATTCTCTTTGTATTCCCTTGGACGCAATGCACGGAGATAAATCTGCCGACAGGGATCCATTGCACTGCACCGAGTTGAAATTAGTAAAATGATGTCACATTGTGGGACTCGATATGTGAAAATTATACTTGTATAACAAAAAGGGAACAGGAGGCGGGCGCTTTGGTTTTCGCCCCCTCCCCCTTTGTAAGTGTTCAGTGTCACCTACAACGCCTACATTTTGCATTATGAAAGTGAATTAAACAAGTTGGAGAATAGGTTCAAACAGACTCAGAGTTGGACAAAAAACTCGTAATCGAGGGTTACTGAAGGTGAACAACTTATCCTTAATGTTCTCTGTGCTGAATAATTTACTGTGTGGTTTCAAATGCCCACCTTTCTCACCCAAAGTTCTACACCCCGCTTAAGCTTCGCTGTTCCAACTGTTATATCATAATTTTAGTAAGTAGAACTAACAGGATGTCCCAGGTGAAAATGGAACAAGGTCGCACTACACATGACATAGACATTCCAACAAGATTATCAAGACCAGCAGAAGACTCTAATATCATGTAATATGAATTATAATAAATAGTTGTAGTCAAACGATGAAGACGTGTTTCCCTCTCTATGCACAAAACGTTTTTTAAAATATAACGTTAGCTTTCTTTATTAGCGTTCTTTATTTTTTAACATTAGTGATAAGGTAATATTTTCCATGCTTCTTTTGAACGTAGGATGAACCACATGTGAAATACAAGTGACAATCAAGTAACCCGAGTATCATGTAAGGATAACGGGTGTATATTTAACCTTTTACCCAACGTAATGGCCAAAACCGGCTAGTGCTATTCTAAAAAATCGTCAATTAATTTTCATTTTTTTTGTCTCAAAAACATAGGTTATGACCCCTCTTTGGAACGAGCTCACCGAGCTCGTTCCAATGAGGGGTCATAACTTATGTTTTTGAGACAAAAAATGAAAAAAATTAGTTATTCAAGAATTTTGTTTGCAAGTGCCGTCTGCTTTTCATGTTAGGTAAAGGGTTAACTTATTCCTTAAAAACAGGTCAGTTTTCGAGATTTACCACAGAGAGACAACACTCCACTTAAATTCACTGCCTGAAAAACTCGAAAAGATATTTCTTTGACTGCACAGTGGGTCAGATGTCTCAAAGTTTTTCAATGTTCATTCTGAGTCTAGCTGGCTAGCACATTGTTCAACACGTTTTCGTCGTTTCCAGATAATATATCCTTTCGGAAGAGAAAAGGTAAGAATGGCTAAAATAGGCATGGCATTAACACAATAACTTCAATATTCACATGGCATTTTCTATTTCAAATAACATGAATCCGCGATATTTTTTTTATCTTTAGTGCACTCATTTAATCAACAGGTAATTGCAGCCCAAAAGCTGAAGCTCACAATATCTGACTAAACTTCTCAGAGTCTTCGTCTAAGATGGAAATTAATTAGAATCGGAGAAAAAAACAAATTGCCTTTATCAGATGATTTCTAGAAAGACACCCCCATATCGTATATTCCCCAAACGACTCCCAGACACTTAATATTCTGTATATTCAACATTAAATCAAAACATAACCGCAGCCATATAACACTGCCTAATGATATTTAACGAAACGCCTCACAGTTTAGATTTGAACTATAGCTCAATCAAAACCACGAAAGAAAATAAGTTATATTATTCAAACGATCTGATCCTTTTCTAACCATTAAACTCATATTTTAAAAACGACCAAGAACATTACATAATCAGCAACAGGTGAATAAGTGTATTCTTCAACGAAACCTGAACCCTGACCTCCAAAAAATATCAAGTTTCCTTACTCATTGCTACAAAATATCCTCGTTGCTGGAGGCGTCTTTAGTGGAAACAACGAAATTCGAGGTCTTGTTGGTATGACTGTTTGTTTACTGGTCGTTTCTCGGTCCATGTTGGCTTCTTTTATCGGGTGTTGGAACAAGCGATAAATGTTGAATAGAATACTGAGGGCTCGTTGCAGATCATTTATTTATTATATAACTACCATTCTCCTTTATCAAAAAAACCAAAAAATAATATGGGAACAGCCTAGTATAATCTACCAGCTTGTTGCTGAATCCATTTCCATTAATGTTTTGTGCTCGCTGTTACGTGTATCATTACCGTACTCGATTTGTGTAACTTTTTTTTTAAACTTTCGAAATAAATATTGTTTAAACTAAAAAAATAATATGTATCGAGGTCGTAATTAACCCTTTGAACTCTAGTGGTATCTTCCATGCCAGTTCAATTACAGAAATTAGTAGAGTACATATTATTTGGGGTACACCAATCAATATTTTCAACGTGCAGCCTCGGGGCTGCACGTTGAAAATATTAATTGGTCTATCCCACACATTTACTGAACAGCCATCCTATTTAATGACGTTATGACGTATCATGTTGCTGGCCTGAAAAACGGCCGCTAAGGTTCAAAGGGTTAAGAAGATACATACTATATGGGGAGGTCCCTTTACATATATGTGCATAGGTGGTCCTGATTGATTGATTGATTTCTTTATTTTGCAATATACATGACACAAATAAAGATGATACATACAGTAGTAAAGAGTGTTTTAAGGATACAAACATATCTGTAAATTAACACTACTCAAGCATGACAATATCAATGTATACTGCAGGGAGACAATATGATACAGACGTGTGTAAGGTTTCCTTAACCGACAAGGTGAACATTTCGTTTTACATTTGCCTTTTTATCTTATCTTGTGGGGGAATTTTGCGACACACCTTTATTAGTGCACAGTGTGCACGTAAATACACCATCGTCGAAGTTTCGCTCTTAACACCCAGGATGTAACGATGAGACCTCGGCATAAGCGCTATATTCTGGGTCATCATCTCGACAGTTCATGCACAAACACATGGTGGTAATAACTGCAAAAGCTGCGTTTTCCAAATCCACATAATGCTTGTTTCAAACGAGGAATTATGCATCTTAAAAATTCTGGTCTCCCGCATTTTTCTTCTTGAAATTTGAAAGCCACGCAATAAAACATTATTAAAACGGCCAAAAGCTTTGGACTGTTGAATTCAGGTTCCTTTCCTTTGGGAGACAAGATTAAATTGGCAGATCAAATCTTGACGCCTTTATATTCACGTTATCCAGCTATCTGTCCCGTCAAGCATACGAAAGACGGTGCAGTGGCCTTGAAGATTGGGGTGCAAAGGGACAACTATCCAATCCATCAACAAAACTGTCAAAAAGCATTTTTACTTAGTGATGACAGACAGAAAAGGAAGAACGGCATTCTTTACCTTCAAGCTGTTAACACACTGGGCGTGGAACGAGCATTATGCACGATAAGACAAGGTGAGAATTAACTTATTTTCTTTTCTGTATGTCATTTTGACATAGCGTGATGCCTCTGAAATCAGTACTGTTGTTGAATAAATATAGTAAGAAATTAAACAGAGTCTTATGCCCAGGTAAAACATACAATTGCGGAAACTAAATTTGATGCAACGCTTCATTGTGTCAAAATTATAATCAGTGATTTTATGTTTCAGCTTGCACGTGGGGGTCAGTGTATTCAATATCCGAGTTCATTTTATAGCAATGCCAGGTTTTGAGGTATGATAACAAGGGCAGCGCCCTACGGAATAGGGAATAATTACGTTGTCCGATGTTACAAATACGAATGTACATGGGCTGATACTGCGAGAGGTTTTTGTGGGGGAATTCAATGTGGCACGAATTAGGGCTGTCACGATTTTTTAACTTGGGAATCGATTAATCGTCGCAAATAATCGATAATAATCGATTAATCGTACCTAGATGACCCCTCTCCCTCTCTTTGAAGTCGTTAAAAATGAAGTTCAAGTCATTTGACCTACCTCAAGTAAACAACGAAGACGATCCTCTTTTTGGTACATTCAAAGCTTTGATGTTCTGAACTTTTGAACCGTCAGTGTAATAATCAAGACCGGTCGTCAGTTGCGAACGTCACAACTGACGACCGGTCTTGATTATTACACTGACGGTTCAGAAGTTCAGAACATCAAAGCTTTGAATGTACCTGAAAGACAATTGCTTCTAACGGCTTCTCGAGGTTTAATGTCGACGTTCTTGACCTTTTACCTTTAGAAACACTAGTTTTTTCATCCAATTTTTTTTTAATTATTAAACGTCTAAAACCTGGTAAAATGTACCGATTCTTCGACAACGAAAAATACTAATCGATTTCGGCATGACTGATCGACAATCGATTAATCGTGACAGCCCTAGCACGAATGCAAATATTCCTCAGATCTTATCAGTCGTGTTAATTATCCTTTATCTGGAATTATCGACACTCCAACTCACGATGTACATGCAACGGAATAACAATAATCCCCGATGACGATAAGCGATTAAAACAAATGCAAGTGAAGGTCTGGGCGGCTTGCTGGAGTAACGAATGAACACAAGTAACAATTATAAAAAAAATATTTCAACCTGATAACCAATATACATAAAACAATTTACAAATTAATAATTTTATATGGACAGTATCAAACTGTTTAATATTGTATTGACACGATTTTATATACATAATTACGAGGTCGACCCGAATCTATATAAAACGCTACATTAAGAATTTGTAATGTCAAATGTAATATGATTCACTAATCCATAGGCTGAAATTCCATGATGCATCCGCAGAAGAGAGCAACATCGACCCTTATAATCATTATCAACTATCCACTTATTTGCAGGCTCGATTTTCCTTTGAAAGGATGTGTGGGGAAGAGGGGGCTAATCTGTATGCAGGGATTATGGGCCCCTCTCCTTGAAAAGTAACTGAAAACAAAATGACCAAAGAAGCAATACGGAGAATTTTAGGGGAATAATGGACTACCGGAACCGATCCGGCTCCGGTAGTCCACTAATTCCATAAAATCGACCAAATCGCACAAGAGCCATACATTGTATACTCTGATGCACTAAGTTTGGGGTCGTAAGTACTCTGTCCCAGATCCCGACTCGGATAATCGCCGGCTCAAATGTACGCTCTTTGGTATTAAGGATCACAAGTGGAATATTTGGAGCCGAAGCCTCCCTAGCCTAGCCCCGCCCGGCACCTCCACCCCCGCGCTTGAATGACATTCAGGCATCGTATAAGCAAGGTTCTGAATATCACACAACATTTACAAAATAAGATGAAAAAAACATTTATTTTTCGTATTCAGACTTGACCAAGTTGGCCCCTTTTTCATTTTTTATATTTTCAATCTGCTTCATTCAAGAGCCCACATGTCATCTCTGCTCTTCGAGTTGCACCATTTATGCAATAACAGAATTATTCGTTGAAGTAAACCGACCTACAAACGTCGACACATTGTGTGCTTTCAACATGCCAATGGCAAAAAAATCATATAGCATTTGTACGTCCTTTCGCCAGTTTTATTCATAATGAAAAATCGATGGGACAAATTGATCTCTAAAAGGATTTTAATGTGTCGTATCAAAAATAGTTTAGTAGGGCTCGTGGGTAAAAAAACGTAAATGCAAAACACGTAATTTTTCTCCGTGTGTACAACCGTTAACTAGCACGCGACGATTGCGCCTCTTGCTCAATGGAAGCCACTAGATTTTAGGTTAAAAGCTTTTCTGCACAGCCACTATTTGCCATTTAGTTTTACTTCCCCCGGGCAGGACAAAACATCTGTTCACCTAACGTTGATAATCATGTTATCAGTAAATGCGCGCTTTATCGTTAAGGGTCGTTTCAGTAATAGATCTGCATGATTTTGTCTGCCTTGACCAATAAACGGAAGTGGGGCAGTGTCTTCCGCCCGCACACACTGAAAAGAAGAATCTGTTTTTTCAGTACTCGCCCAGTCGGGTTATCTATGAAGATCTGAATCGATATGGGCAAATAAATAAATAAATAAATAAATAAATAAATAAATAAATAAATAAATAAATAAATAAATAGAATGCTGTTGCAATCACAGTACCATATGTTACTGTCACACCTTTAACATGTCTAAGAAAGGAAAAGACAGCGATAAGTAGACTGAGTTTTGAATGACTCTCCCATGTGCTACACACATCATAAGACATCATTTTCTGTTTCTTGGAACTCATACTGAATTCTCTCAACCCATGAGGTCATAACAGACCAAATTACATGTATAAGTCTTAGATGGATTATATGCAGACCACACAAGCAAATAATTAATCTATAAACACACGCTAACGCATCATAATACGAGTATGTTCATTATGCACTTGACCTTGAAAGGTTATCATTCACATGATACAAGATGTAGACAATTAGGTTATCTGGAATACGCCATTGACAACGTATCATTCGAAGACTACTAAACATTTGAAATAATAAGCCACCCACTGACTGAAATACAATAATTCTCTATCGATTTCATGCAGATTTTTTGTCAAAACGACCATTCTTACATAAATAATGGCCATGTGTTTATACTTTGCTTTTGGACATTATCTATAATATGTGCTCAAACTTTGAAGTAACATCAATCAATATATTGTTTATACCGACATATTCATAATTAAGTTGGTCGGTCAGATTACAATCTCCGTTCTCTCGATTTCCTCTTATATTGAGTTTAATAAATTGAGCGACGCTTGGAAGCTGAAAGTGTGAGCTTTCAATATCACTGGGTCTGAAATAGTTCGTGTATCTTTTTGAGGACTGATGGGAGTTGGATTTGGAGGAGGACATTCAATACCTGCCGTATGACCCTTTATTGGAACAGGTTTTCCGAACTCGTTCCAACTGGACATCATAAGCTATGTTTTGGAAAGAATGAAATACAAATCACGCTCATTTTTGTTCGTGTTGCAAGTAGGAGTAGTCTATTTATTTTGCAATGTATCGGGTCCTGTTTATTGAGTTGTTGAGGCAATGCCTTCTCATGCAAATTCCAATTTACTCCATATCAAATGGAGTGTACACCGCATTATGTTTCATACAGGCTAGAAAGAAAACTTGGACACGAAAACATTGTGTGAATTGAAATTCAACTTTATTGTATAACTACCACAAACATCTTCCCAGTGCCGGGCCATTGTTTGCCCATCAATTTTGGCTCAACAGAAAACTAGTCTCAGACTTTCCATGTCCGCATCATGGTTGTCTCGAACGAAGCTCGCGTGACAGCGCTAACATACGCAGATTTTCGACGGAACAGTTTTTCAAAAGATCGATTGCTCTTGCGCTGAAGACTCAGTACAAACACCCTCCACCGTCTTTTTTTTATACAGTTCAGGTGTCATATTTAATTTTCAAATATCCACTGTCATATAACAAACACATTATTACAGCCGGCAATTGATTTGGGTTGTCATACTCCGCCTCGTTGACGAGGCCCAATCAAACACGACGCCCGATACATCTTCCTTGATCTGTTCTTGCCAAGTCGATGGAATCTTATGACACCAAATAAATTGGCTGTTGTAATAATATGTATGTATAGTGCTCCACAAATTAACCCTTTACCTAACGAATCGCCCGCATCCGCCCGCGTAATATGCAAATTCAGCAGTTGAAAAAATATTATTTTTCAAAAAATTTCAACAAAACCATATCGTGTGACCCCTCGTTGGAACGAGCTCGTTCCAGCGAGGGGTCGCATCATATGGTTTTGTTGAAATTTTTTGAAAAATTTAAAAAAATGATACTGAAAGTAATAAATTTTGATATCGTCTGCGTTGGGTAAAGGGTTAAAGACCCAACCATTCAATGTGGTCTGTCGTGTAATCAATTGTAATCAATTGTTTTAATTCCAATCCCTGTCATGTAGAGAATGTCAGTGGCCCTTCCGTGTAGTTCTGACCCTACCCGTGTTAACCACAAGACACGTTCTGAGGATGTCACATCGTAGGAGCCTCCCCTAATTGCTCTTTATCCTATAAAAAAGAGCCAAAATGCTTAAACAAAACAAAGTTTCTAACATCAAGATTGACAGTACTTTTTCCACTATCAGCAATTGTAAGTAATAGACGAGTGGACGATGCGTTTTAGTGGAATCCGCTCTCCCCGTTCAGTTTGTTTGAAGATTGTTTGTGCAGCCCTGACGATACCCTGGAAATCGAAGTCATAACGCACGTATCCACTATGCTATCCAAATGGCCGAATTGGTTAAACATATGAGACAAAACCGGAAAAGAAGGCCCAGAAGCCAATATTAACATATAGAGCTTCATAATTATACTTTTGTTTGGTAAATGTCATTCCATTCAATTTAACTCACACAAAGTTGTCAATACATCGAGTGCTCCCGGTAAGTATGTTTTGCTTGTTACCATCGGAACTCCAATATTTTCCTTGGATTCATGGCAGAGTCTGATTAATTTGTTAATTGAAGCACTTAAATACATGAATAAAAAAAGCTTAGGGATTCTTGTACTTGGTTTATTTGGGAAAAGGTCAACAGTTTGACATTCTCATGACTTTATAGATAGTCGGAATGTTAAAGTTACAAATTAATAAACAAACCTCACAGCAAGGTATACTGTTTGCCTATCGGGAGATCTACAGACTCAACCCCGAGGTTACATATGAAGTATTAAGGTCGTTAAATACTTGTCGCGATGCTCGCGGTGCGATAAAGTCATGGCGCTTTTCTGACGTGATGTATGTCAATAGAGCCTTGCTGTCAAGCAATGACGAAAATACATTAACATTGTGCGCGGGGAAAGATGTAATATACTGATTATAATGTTGGTACAAGAGTAGTTGCATCAAAATCATAATCAATGATTTTATGTCCCAGTTTGCAAAATCACTATCCGGGTTCTTTTTACATGCAATTACATCACGCCTTGTTTAAAGTGCATACTAAGAATAGAAATTTCCATTTATAGCACTGCATCGCTCCCATAGTCCGAATCGTGTCGAATGTGGAACAGAATCACGCTCACTGATTTTGAATCTTGTTTAGTCGAGGGGTGACGTAACTTTTGATAATAAAGTGTACCATAACCCGTGATTGTAATTATTTTTTCTTTATTAAATTAACACCCAATTAACTAAAGACAATTAGCAATCTCATGATCAGTTTATTGTGGTTTAAGACATCTTAGCATTTAAGTATCATTGGCCATCTCACAGTCGCAGGAATAGCATGTAGTTCGTATGCCAGTATAAAGTAAAGTTTTGCCAATCAATCCAATCATTCAAATCTTACCTACCTGCTGGAGTACTTTGATTCTCAGAGCTGGTTACCGGTTCTTGTTATCCCAGCAAATCCGAACTTGTCAGCAGCAGCAAACAATCGTCGTCCCACTTCTTTGGGTTCCCACGGGGAATAACATTTTAGTGTCATCATCTTTAGACTGATCGTCGATACCGGAGAATGCAACACTATTAATAAATGGAGGATGTGAAGTACCCAGCTCCTACTTCATGAATGGTTTGGGATTATATCGCTCTGATGACCTTTTGAGTGCTGTCCTCTTCGTGTTGGCCGATTGGTCGGTTCGTGCCCCTATCCTTTGACTTAAAAGAAAGAAGACCCACTGATATTCGTTCACCTACATTACTCGTCAAATAAAAAGAACTTATACTCGAGTCGGCCTTGCATTTCATTTATTTTTTTTACTTTGGTGATGAAATCACGTGACGTCACTCAAAGTTTGAAAAGGCTCTCCTAGTCTTTTGCAACAGTGAATAACATAATACATCGGGTATGAACTAGCGTTGAGACAATTAATTGATTACCTTGCACCGGAACGGTTACACTTTTCTTCCGGTAACGATTTTTGCTACCGATTAATCGCTTGCACATGACAGAGGTGCGGACATATTTTGTATTGGTGGATTCATACACCGAGAAATTCGCATTTTTTGCATATAATACTCAAGCCCGATCACTAAGCCTTTTTATTTATGCTAGCTGTACATAAGTTGCATTCTGTCAGGACCGAGTATTTTATGCAAGATCTGTAGAGGTTACATTTTGAATTTTCTCCTTGTGCGAATGCAAACTGATAAAATAGTTCCATTTAAGCCCCGATGGTACTATCACGGTTTAATGTCATAGTGTACGCATATCCCCTGTTCCTAAGTGAGAGGCGGTTAATCAGGAGAGGAACTGTCATAGCTGGACGGTTAGAAGGTTGCAGGATTCCCTACCTGTCTCAGCACGAGAATCAACGGACATAACTCAAGTATTACGCAGCAGCGTTAATGTTGCTCGCCTTTGCACAAACACGGGTAAATATATTAGTGCTATTTTGTCTTTCTCTCGCATAAAAAGTCTACAAAGGGATTTCCTGTCAAAACGGTTAACGTAACCATATGATTTCCAATAAATGACCGTAGCAAATTATTTTCTTAATATTTAAGAATTTATATTTTAAAATAAGAAGGTAACATAATTATTTTTCCCCAATTATAATGCTTTTAGTTAAAATATGAAAGTCCATGTTTACTCGAGCAGTGACATTTTGGTACACGCTATATCTCCATCGGTAATCATTAACACTATGCAATGAATGTTCATTGAGTGTTATTGTTGGTGTCCAAGTGTCAGCTACACACGCGGCTTGGATTGGAAGTGGCGAGTCCAATCTTGAATGAGTCAATTACTTGTATTCAGTATAATTAGCAGTGTTATGACAATGGTATTGCATATTAAACCTCCGTTATTACATGATATGTATATATACTTTGATAAGAGCTTGAGACTTCACTCGGGAATTGCTCAGTAACAGGACACTCTATCCCTCAGAGCTCGATGTCAACACTAGCTATATTCATTGTTATTTGTACCGTTATTGGATGTAAATAAACATTTCTGTTTATGTGAGTCTTATATATCACTTGGACATTCTAAGATCCTGTGTATACTACGACGAACCCCCTCGTCACATTAGAGAGGCAGTAATATAACTCGAAACAACATCAGAGAAAATTTGTCTAAAAATGTATCACTTCTTTATATTTACGTTATAGATGATACCCACAATTGTCGTTGATGCTTGGAATGGGGATTTTCTAAGAACCAATGGAACTTGCCGATATCGACGAAGAAAAAAATGTGTACCTCAGAGTACAGGTGCAAAGAGGTACTAGACATCTCAGTGTTGGATATGCGCTCTGGAAAGGAATTTTGCAATAAGGTCAGGTATTAAACCTTTGAATCCGAGAGGCAGCTTTTCCGACCCAGGAACATGATACGTCATAATTTCATTAAGTGGGACGGATGCTAAATGAAGGTGTGGAGGACACCGATCAATATTTTCAACGTGCAGCCACAAAGGCTGCACGTTGAAAATATTAATTGGACCACCCTTAAATAATGAATATGGACTCTTCCAGTTGATTCCATTGAACTGACATAGAAGATACCATCAGGGTTCAAAGGTTAAAAAATTATCATAGTGATTTGGTTTTAGTATTTGACAAATCTTAAAAAAAAATTCTTCTTTATTACTCAACCTGCACTTTTAATGCAGATATTCACAAATCTGGTTCGGGAATGTTAGGGTTCCTCAAAACTTGGGCTGCAACTATGTGGATGTCACGATGCGATGCGAATCACGATTTTTTCCTCACGATGCGATGCGCCTCGCAATGCAAATAAAACCACAGAAGATTTTGAGTGGAGAATCAAGGATGTCCAGGATATTACAACATAAACACAACTCTCTCTCTCTCTCTCTCTCTCTCTCTCTCTCAATCTACTCTCTCCTGAGAGAATTTGCATAATATTTACCAGGCTCCTCGCAGAGTCCGAAATTCCAAGGCATTTAAGAGAAGTTCTGTTACTTTTAGTTATGGTATTCACTATTATTACATGAGTAGGGCTGCAAACAATGTATCGAATCGTTCAGTTGGAAGAATCGTGAACTGAATCGGCAGGAATAAATCGTGATGCATTGAAAACTCGATACATCGTTGCACCCCTACTCGAAACGCGATTTCCAACATTGTTTGACAAATGCACCCAGTGATCCCTGTGTGACGCAATAATAATGTGATCTATTTTCGAACCTTTAATCCGTTCCATTGAGAGTAATCGCTTGACTGGGCTGGTTACGTGAAATAATTCATGAGAGGTGAGGGACGTTGTACAAACACGAGTGCGCGAATGCGCACGAGTGTTTTACAATATAGTCCCTCGCCTCGAATGAATTATTTCACGTAACCAATCCAGTCAAGCGATTACTCTGTTTATTACTTTTCATTATTAACGATAATTATATTATTTAACCCTTTACCTAACGTAACGGCCAAAACCGGCCAGCGCTATTCTCAAAAATTGCCAATTAATTTTCATTATTTTTTCATTTTTTGTCTCTAAAACATAGGTTAGGATCCCTCATTGGAACGGACTCGTCGTGCTCGTTCCAATAAGGAGTCATAACCTATGTTTTGGAGACAAAAAATGAAAATCATAGTTATTCAAGGATTTCTTTTTGTAAGTGTCGTCTGCTTTCCATGTTAGGTAAAGGGTTAAAAAAAAAAAACCCCAAAAAAACGAAAAAAACCCCCAATGAATCCCCATTACACCCACAGCAAAAGCAATGCGCCTTCGTTTGCGCGCACGGATACATGACCCAATTGTTGATTGCATAATTCACTTGTTAAGTTATCGTTTATAATCAAACCCGGAAATCCCAGTAAATCACACTTTGGAAAGTAATAAATATTATTTGTCGATATTTGACGTCATATCATGCCCGAGTTATTACCATGGCCCAGTTTCATTTTTTCGTTATTTCATTTCGCTTCGCTCACTTTTTGGAACATAAAGTCATAAATGAGATTCAAGTAATCATTGTGTGGTTTGAATTTACGAAAAAATGTACTCAATTACAATTGGGCGACCTTGACCCATATTTTTTAAGCTCCAGTGAGTTTCGACTTATTTGGTATTACTACCAAGCTGACGAGAGCCATACTGTGCCTAAAATCTTATAATCGTGACCCAATTTTAGAATGTCTTGCTTCGCATACTTTTCTTTAGCTCTGAAATTCAAAAATGAGTTTCAGAAATGTATAATGAGGCCACAAAATGCTCGTAATGATTTCGATTTCTAGATGACTCCAGAGACCTTTAACAATATTTTGAACCCAAAATGAGAATTTACTTATTTGGTGTTACTCCCAGGTCCGCACTGTTTCAATATTCCTACCCCCCCCCCCCCCCCCCATGCCTCAACAAGCCCAGCTTTTTTAAGCAGCTGAAATAGCCCGTGTCTCGTTAGTAGTGTGATAACTTTGTTCACAGGTAACAGCTAATGTGCAAAAAATGAAGTGTTTTCATTGAAAACGCGTGAGTTTAGAAAAATCCAAGATGAAATTATTTAGGCTATGGCATTTATACCCACATATGTGTAGGTTGGGGTGACAATTTCTTGTGTGAAAAATATAAATAACATCATTCGGTTAATTCGATAATAAACTATAATAAAGCAGAACGGATTACAGAACTGGGAAGTTAAATAAAATGTTTATACAGTAGACAGATTGAAAGGGCAGTGGACAAGAAGTGGAAGTGAAGAGAACTAAATCATTCCCTGGCTATATAAAAGTGGTATGCAGAGATGCATCAGTTTATAACCCTTTAGCCAACGCAGACGATAAAAAAATATATTATTTTAAATATCATTTTTTTTAATTTTTCAAAATAAAAAAAATTTCAACAAAACCATATCATGTGACCCCTCGTTGGGACGAGCTCGACGAGCTCGTTCCAACGAGGGGTCACATGATATGGTTTTGTTGAAATCTTTTGAAAAATAATATTTTTCCAACTGCTGAATTTACATATTACGCGGGCGGATGCGGTCGATTCGTTGGGTAAAGGGTTATACGCTACATCTATACCAAAATTAAGAGAAGGATTCCTGTCCAAGTATTGAAGACCGAAAATAAAAACTGATCCTTGTATGATGCATACCACTATTACCACGAATGTTGGCCCCTTGTGTGAATGAGTTGCAGTTTACATGTATAGATTAAAGAGGAAACCATACACAGCAAAACAATTTATCAACGTCAAAACTGGGAACTTGAATTGGTTCGAAAGCAATGTTACTTGCAATGCAATTCCCACATGCCCCATCCTACACCGCCCTTCCGCCTGAAATCAATCACACCGCCTGCACAAATGAGTTCATCTAACCACTTTCTTCAGGTATGAAATGCCATCTACCATGATTCGGAGGTCACTTTCACAGAGTAGATAAAACTGAAATGAACCGAGAACGTTCTTAATATACAAGGGAAAATGCTGTTGCCAAAGAACCTTAAAATAAGAGTTTTTACCATCTGCAAAATAAATCAGAAGAATTCAAAGGCACTACCATTTCGTACTTAAACATCACATTCAATGAAAAGCAACACTAGTTACAAGGTCAATGGGTTTACCTCTCTATAATTTCAAACAAATTTATCTCAAATATTCCAAGCAATTTAAAGATAGCACAGGAAAAAAAAAATTAATTTCAGCTTTATCAAATTATTGATAAGATAGTTCCACCGTAAGTTATCAAACCCTACGCATCACCGATCGTATATATCTTTAAAACAGATCCTCTTACAGTTGCTTCCAAAAGTCAGACATTTGCATTAAAACCTCGCAAAATAGTTATGGCTGTCAATATAGAGGCACCTGGTCTTTGGAGCAGTACTGGGATGTGTATAGCACCAACCGTACGTAAGTGAAAACCTTTACACAGACGGCTGATTTCAGAACCTACAGGAGCACCTGTGTTTTTTAGCACTTTGTGGCAATTGGGGCAAAATCATTTTTTACAATAAGTATCTAAGAAATATGGTGAATGCTGAGAAAAAAATGCTGCCAATTCTCAAACATTTGCAAGGCCCTATCACCATACGCTATAATTCTATAACAGGTTTGGCATACAGTCACAAAATTAACACACGTACGGTTTCCGATTATTTTTTTTCCGTGTGCATCTGTAAGTTTTCGAAAATCAGCCTTCCTTTTAATTTTGTTTCATTTCTTTACAAAGATGGAACTCTTAGCGGCTTATGAAAACTCGTTTTCTGTTATTATCGAAGATATGTGTTTGTATTCGTTGAAACTATAAAGGTTGTTCCTTATTACTTACGTTCAACCGAGACGCCCTCTGATTCGATGAGAGCTGGCGTAATTTCTTTTATCATATGACTCGTCCGTTTTGTTCACTTTAAAACATTTGATATTTTGTTTTCATATTAATCAGGGATAAATAAAGCCTTCCTTTATGTCTACAGCTCCAGTATCAAATGTTACCGTCTGACGTCACCACGCGAAATATTTGAAATGACGTCGCCCGTTTCGTAATTGCTTCAACGGGGTGACTAGCAAGCCGCTTCATTTTTTTTTTTTTTTTGGATTTTTCACACGTGCAACAAACGGTGTTCCGGGTGAAGTGTTGTTTAAATTACAAAGAGATTTGCGATTTGAACTGAGATGGAATGAGCTTACCTGGTTTATTGATTATTTATCCAGTGCCGTCGTGGGGTAGACGAGAGGTCTTTTTTACTAAACCTGTGATCTTTAAAAGTTGCCTTGAACAAGGTAACTTTTTAACGATCTCAAGTTTAGTAAATAAGCCTCTCGTATTTCACGATGATGGTTTTGGGCTGTGGGTAGTGTCTTATTGGAACATATACGTTATTGTGAGCGGCATACCTCAGACCATGTTACCGTCAATTCATCACAATAATTTATAATGTCTCTATGTGTTCTTTTTAATTATCATCTAACTATACGCGTTTTAGGGCTTGGCATTTGAGTTTTTATCAGTGGTGTGGACTGGACCGGTCCGCCCCCCCCCCTGGATCGCGGTCCGCTCCGGACCGGGTGCCACTGGACCAGTTTGTACCCGCTTACACTCCCGGTCCGGTATTTTCCAGTCCGGTCCACTATTTTACGTCGAGCCAACTACCGCGATATTATCGCGTATATATGTCAACATACAATTAGCAACGATGTATTAATGGTCTCAAGTGGTTAATAGTCGAATATGTGATGCCATGAAAACATCGCAATCGCATATATAGATGTCACGATCCCCAAGCTTCATGTGTCAGCGATTCAGTTGAACTCGGCTTTGTGGGCGGCTGCATGCTTTTGATGTCGCCGAGTTGTGGCTGCGTGCGTTGATGTTACCCACTTCTGATTTATCGTCGCTCGCGATATTATTGCAATGCCCGAAGTCTGCCAAAACAGATACCAGGGTGACTGCATGTGTCACACGAGCCTTTTCAAATAGCAAAGAGTAGAAATGATGATTGAAAGATTTTTTTATCTGTCAATCAAACCATAAGCACCTCACCTGATTAGAGTACATGGTTAAAGAGAACAGTTGTATATTTATTACATTCATAATTAATGTGCCGATACTCCGACATCGCCATCGTAATCGTTACAGAAAATTTGACTAAAACCGTTCGATAATAAATAAAAACAGTTTTATTGTTCAATACGGCCGAGGTTCCCCAGGAAGGACTCGAACAATATGAATCGACCATAACTGTGGAAGAGTCGGGGGTCGATAACTTACTGCATGGGCCATTGCAGTGTGCCCTTGCCAGTTGCCACCTCTGCCACCAGAGAGAGACAATGCTACACACAATTATCAAACATTGTGTATGCACTCTTTGCAAAGCAGTCAATTTTATTTTTTAATATTCTGGTTAACAACTTTGAGAAAATGGGCAATTCATTAACCTGTGACAGGACCGGACCGCTTTGTGCCGGTCCAGGCATGGGTACCGGACCGGAATGATCTGGACCGTATCGGACTGGACCGCCTTGACAGTGGGCCGGACCATCTTGGGTGGTCCGGTCCGGTCAGCATCACTAGTTTTTATGGGCTTTTTTCAAATTTTGGGGTTTTGTTCATCACTTGGGTGCTATAGTATTATAAATGGAGTATTTTGATATATTTATTTTCGTAAAGCTGTTAGGGAAAAACTGAAACATTTTATTAATGAAGGCACCCTTCAAGACGAAGCTGATGTACGAGAAAAATATGAGGAAAGTAATGCCTGTACTTTGCATATAATTTTGTTTACCATGAACTTCATTCTTCCGACATGGTACGTATTGTCCCTATACATACGTGCTCCTGAGTACACCAAAGTCATTAAAAATGGTTGTCTGATCTTTCCACAATAATTTTTGTAGCCCCCCCCCCCCCCCCCCCCTCCCAATGCACCACCAGTCAAATATAACCATAGCAACCTGCAGTTTACTGATGATGTTACTATTCCATTTCCAATGTCGAGACAATTATTAAAAGCTATTAGCTTTCTACCAAATTGTTAATTACAGCCTTTCGGCGACATTCTCTTAAGCTAACGTGTCAAAGAATATTTTGTCAAAAAGGTAAAACAGCGCCATGGCTATAGTTAGAATACCACAATAGTTGAGTTTCCGTGCACTTGGTTGGCAGATGCATTGTCATATAGAGCGGAGGGTAGACATCATTAGGTGGGGTGCCGCCGAGCATAATTTCTTCTGAATCCCACGTCACACCAGCACTCCATTATGTCAGATATTCTCTTATTTTGACATTAATCCACAACGAGGGCAAAATTCACACAAAGCAGACGACGAACACAACACATTCTACGTCACAAATAACATCAAGTTTGTATTAATATAAGATTATTTGTACTTATTTGAATTTCCAGCTGCAAGATCGCCGAGTTTGTCAATATTAAATGTACATCTGATTGGCTTCGCCCATTTTTCGGTTCAAATGACACCTTTTGCCACGTGTTCCTGAAACAGATCGTCCACAACGATATGGTCACAGCAATTGAGGAATCCATTTTGCAGCTGTAGGCAGGTTCAGTATTATTTTTATCATACAGTCCTATACGGTCTTTAGGCTGTGGGTTAAAATTATTACTGGTCCCCACACTATTTGTGATATGTTGAGTTGTTTGGAAGCCAACCGCTCAATTTTCTTCCAAGCAACAATTTACATGAAATGGTTAACACGCCTATAGGAAAGAGCAGCATTAATACCCGAATTAGACCTCACCGATGCTTTCGTGTCACTAAATTTACAAAGTGAAGCTAATAACACAAGATTTTCCACTGTCCTCTATACAACTACACTGCAAAAAATATAGGTTCTCTTTAGAACCAAAACTGATTCTAATCTTGTCCCTGAGATGGAACCAGTTCTGTTTAAACAGTATTTATTTCAAATCAAATAAATTTACCAAGATTAGCATTCAGTTTTAACAGAATATTACATGAACTGAAGTAGATTCAGCAGTAAACTTGGAGCTTATTCAACGCAGTCGCCAAACATTTTGAAACAAAGGAGATATGAACAGTTGGCATATCGAACCAGTTTTGGTTCTGAAGAGAACCAAAACTGGTTCGATATGCCAACTGTTCATATCTCCTTTGCTTAATAATGATTTGAGACAACCTCGTATAAGCTCTAAACTTACGACTGAAACCCCCTCAATTTATGTTTAATTCTGTTAATATTTAATGTTAATCTTTATAAAGTTATTTGATTTGAAATAAATGCTGTTCAAACAGAACTGGTTCCATCTCAGGGACACGATTAAAACCAGTTTGGGTTCTAAAGAGAACCTATATTTTTTGCAGTGCAGGTTGCTGAGATGTCAGCGGAAAACGTCGCAACTCAATCTGCTCCACCCCCACCCCCCCCTCCCCCAGCAGCATGGCATCAAGTCAATCATTGCGATACTACACTCAATCGATGACGTTTGATGACAGCGTAACAGGTTCACTTCATCAAACGTCATGTTCTTTACCTAGCACGAAAACTAACTAGTAACATTGTGTCCACCTCCAATCTTTGGACTTTTTGTCAATAATTTTTGTCAAAAAGGCCACACAAAATAAATTAATTGATTCTCAGACAATTTTTTTTTCAAATCGGTGAGGGAGTGAGGGTTTTATTTTTAATTTTTGTTTTTCTTTTGCAAAAAGTGAGCAAACTTGGAGAGGATTTCGGCTGTCTTTTTACACACAGAAATACAGAAATATAGAAAGTGCATATTGATACAAATAAATTCATTTTTAATTTGAAAAATAAAACATTCCTCTAAAAACAAACTGTAGGTACTGCAATTCAAAGGCTTTATATTCTTTCGAAGCTCTTCATATTATCTTTGAAATAAAAGTATTTAATCCATGGGGATTTGTCTCGTTACAGTTTATGGGAGAGTGAACTCTCCCATAAATTGCATCAGGGCAAACATATTGGAGACGCAACCAAATAAATGTACATCGATCAAAACATGTAACAAGTTTCGGGTCTCCCCGAGTTTGTACAAATATTGGAAGACACTAAAAGGCAATAAAAATGAACAAGGGGGGGGGGGGGGGGGAGATCAAATTCAATGAGGGATTGCCTGGGAATCAAAACACTTTTTTAGCTTAACAACTGACATATGTTGAAAATTTTTACTTTGTATAGCCGCGAATAATGTGCACATCATCAATATATTCATTTTTCATAGACATCATCAGAGTGTATTCTTTTAAACAGGAATCTGCGATTGCGAGGCGTCGTAAAATTGAAAACTTTTTTTGTTGTGGAGCATTATTTATTTATGGAAACAAGTACACCCCCCCCCCCCCGCCAGATGGCGACCGATGAGGCACTTTTCTGCATGTGGCCAATGAGTGTTATAGTTGTATAGAGTTCCGAGAGAAGTTCCCATCGCAGTTCCAGATTATTTATAAAGAAATAAGAAGCAGCTTTATCATTCATCAGTTTCTGACTGTAGACTTTCCAATCTATGACACTATAGTCAGGATGTATCAGTCAGAGAAACAAAGATTGGATATGTTATGCAAAAAACCTTATAAATATCATTTCTGCTGGTTTCTCGACCGGCGAACCTAGTAATTGTAGCATACGTAATTAATTTTCCAAAGTAAAATGAGTTTCCGTGACATTAACCCTTTACCCAACGTAACGGCCGAAACCGGCCAGCGCTATTCTCAAAAATCGCCAATTAATTTTCATTATATTTTCATTTTTTGTCTCAAAAACATAGGTTATGACCCCTCATTGGAACGAGCTCGTCGAGCTCGTTCCAATGAGGGGTCATAACCTATGTTTTTGAGACAAAAATAAAAAAAATTAATTATTCAAAAAATTTTTTTGCAAGTGTCGTCTGCTTTTCATGTTAGGTAAAGGGTTAAAGATAAAGGGAGAAGGGGACTACTTATTCAAGCATATAAAGCCTCTCTATCATTCACCATTTTTTTATACACTGCTGTCAGAGTGTTTTTCAGCACCTTTCACCGTGGTCTTATAGTGTGCTTAACAGGAAATGGCAAATAACATTGAACTGAAGTCGTCATGAAAAAATGTACAAACCAGTTAAGCATGTCTTGCAGCACTGGAGTCAAATATGTATTTATTTATGCACCGGAGTATTTATTTATTTATTTATTTGGGGTTTAACGACACTTTCCACAGCCAGGTCACCTCGTGTCAAATAGTTTTACGAGTAGAGGAAACTCAGGAAAACGGAGTCCCGGAGAGAACCACCGAGCAAGATAGGTATTTATTTATAAACTGAGTACCTGGTGAGATCCAACAGGCAGCGGTGAGTAACGTCAGACTCCTGAACGTACCAACTTCGCACAATCAGGCTTAACATTGATTGAAGGCAAGTGAACAATCGACGTGCAGTACGTCGTAGTCCCACAGTTCCGCCATGCCCCCCCCCCCCCCCCACGTGGGCGATCGGGATTAAGTGCCTTGCCCAATGACACAACGCAGTTGCCCCTGGTGGGGGTCAGTTCATGGACCTTTCGGTTTGAAGTCCAAATCCGTAACCACTCAGTCACCGCGCTCCTAGTCAGATAGGTATACGCAACAGCTATCACATCTCAACAACTCATAAATGGTAAAAGTTTGTGTCTGAAGTCCTAAATTGCTACCATCACATGGATGTGTAGTTCAATCTAGACAAAGGTAGAACGACTTGGAGCTATAAAACAGCGGATTGTGAATATTAATTCAGCTACTTCCCGCGAATGTGGGCAATTCCAACCTAAGTTACTGTTCTACAAAATCTGGGTTCTATAGGTTAAAGAGTAAACAGTCTCGAAGAACAGCTAACTGAATTTACTATCAAGATCATCGGTTCAATAGCCGCTAGTTTTCTGTGTTTTTAATTCCCTTTCACAAACTAATAGATCAATTAAGTAAGATTGGGTAAACAGGAATGTGTTCCAATACACACAGTTCGATAATGGTATTACTTTCACTGCAAACAGACCCACACCTTCAATACACAGTTAGTCTCAAAACAGGCAAAGGCTCGGAACTAAACGACATACCGGTACCAAAGACGTTGCATATAGTATTTTGAAGGTCTGTGTCCCCCTCCCTCATCAATTTAAGTCTCTGCGTGATTTGTAGGGGGCGTATTATTATGTTGATTTTCGCTCCCACACAAATGTGAAGGGGTCCATATCCCCAATCCTCCTCCAGATATGCATCAATGGATATTCCTGTGAATTGTTAATTCATTGTTATGATATTAATAGTTTATCGATGTCATCTGTTCCCGAATGGGCGCACCTAGTTTGGGCATTGTTGCTTTGCTTTCAACGTCAAATACCACTTGAACACAACTATGCATTGTTGCAAACAGGGTTCGAACGATTAATTACCCTGTACCAGAACGGTTACAAACATTTTTACCGGTTGCGATTTTTGCTAACGCTTAAGCGCCTACTCATGACGGAAGTATGGGAATCATTTTTATTACTCGATTCAGACTATGAAAAAAACACAGACTGTAACTTATGTATAAAATACACGGACATGATTATTGTGCCCATGAATTTTATGCAAGATTTGCATAAGTTACATTGCGTTTCTCTCAATGTCAAAAATCCACTAATACAAAATATTTCCATCCAGTTCCTGGTAACATCATCGCGGTCCAACATCCTAGCATGTTCCAATAAGACTAAAATCCTCCTCCTCTGATTGGACGAGAGCTCACTTAGTATATTCTATGTTTACGGCTCAAGTGGCAAATGTTACCGTCTGACGTCACAACGCGAAATATTTGCAATGACGTCGCCCGTTTCGTAACTGCGTCATCAACGGAGTGACTAGCAAGCCGCGTCATTTTTCTGGATGTTTCACGTGTGCAGCAGACGGTGTTCCGGATGAAGTGTTCTTTAAATTACAAACTGATTTACGATTTGAACTAAGATGGAATGAGTTTATCTGGTTTATTGATTATTTATCCAGTGCCATCGTGGATACACGAGAGGTTTATTTACTAAACCTGTGTTCGATAAAAGTTGCCTTGAACATGCCAACTTTTAATGATCACAAGTTCAGTAAATAAGCCTCTCGTGTTTCACGATGTAGGTTTTGGGCTATGGGTAGTGTCTCATTGGAACATATATGTTATTGTGATGAATGGACGGTAACATGGTCTGAGGTTTGCGGCTCGGAGCCACAAACCTCAGACCATGTTACCGTCAATTCATCACAATAGCTTATAACGTGCATACCACAAAGGAACAGACTGGTTATTTATTTATTTATTTATTGATGTTTAAGGTCACATATTTATGCACAATGGCTAACCATGACCGTGACAGTTTTACGGGTGGAGGAAGCCGGAGTACCCGGAGAGAACCACCGAGCAACGATGAGCAGCTGTCAGCTCCCCCAACATCGTAACTCCGCACTGCAGCACAGGCAGGGTTAGATTGGTTGAAGACATGCGTACCATCGACGTGCAGTACGCCTTAGTACACGGCGTCATCGTGCCCCCACGCGGGCAATGGAGATGAAGCGTCTTGCCCAAGGACACAACGCGTTTGCCGCAGGTGGGATTCGAACCGAGGACCCCTCGGCTTGCAGCCTGCACCTCTACCTACTGAGTCACAGCTCCCAACAGACTGGTTAATCGCTACCGGTAACGAAAGACTATAACTAAATGGATAACCGGTTACATGATTCCCTAACTGAGTCACAGCTCCCAGCAGACTGGTTAATCGTTACCGGTAACGAAAGACTATAACTAAATGGATAGCCGGTTACATGATTCCCTAACCGTGTCGACAGAAATTGCAAAAGCAAACATAACATAGCCATTGCCAGAGTTTATATATCAGACAGGGTTTAAGTCAGAGAAATTCACTAGTTGCAAATGTTTGGATAGAATTGCTATTGGCCTGTACAATCAAATGTATTTCAGGGAGATAATATTTTCAAGCGAGAAACTCAGCTCCACGTAAATTAGTACGTCAACATGTTTATGCCCTGTCTCATTCCGATCGAGTTTCAGTGCGATCCGATTTTTTAAGATTTTAAGCTAAGTTTTCTCGAGTGTATAAAGTTTCAATAAGACTAAAATCCCTGCTCTCTGATTGGATGGGGGCTCGCTAAGTGTTTTCTATGTTTACGGCTCCAGTACCATACATGTATGGTACTGTCTGAGGTGCGAAACAATTGAAATTACGTTGGTATACTGGAATTAGATTGGTACACTCTAAATCGGTTGGGTTAAAAATCAACCCAAATCGACTGGGTTGAGTGAATATGAACCCAATTTGGGTTCATATTCACTCAACCCAGTCGATTTGGGTTGATTTTTAACCCAACCGATTTTAGAGTGTACATTGACGTATTGAGCGATGACCTTACCATATCAGCTTCGAAATGCTCCGACACGTATATGATGTTCATTTCCCGATCAGGTTCGTCACCGCTCCGCGTCTTTGCAATTAAAAAAAAACAGTTTACAAGATTTTCGACCCATAAGAGATAATTAAGCAATACTTTGATTATATCATATCATTTGCATGTATTCTGGATATCACATACGTAGTAGAATGTCTAAAGCCAATGGAGCTCTCTCTCGGCACCTGCAGGCGGAGACGACGACGTGTATAGATATTTGTTTAATGGATATACGAAATGTTTGACGAATGGATGGAATTTAATGTCGGCAAGGGATGCTGTTATTGATATACAAAACGGGCTGTTATTTGTGTAATTGAGGGCATGGCAAGAGTTTCCGTTCGCTGCCTCCCGATATTGTTATTGTGGGAGACCAAGAGTGAACATTGTTCAAAAACGAAGGACCGCATAGCTGGAAGCTGGATAGATTATAAGTTTGGCTATCAATAACTCTAGTCACAATGCCGGTCATGGGATCCCAAACTGTTGTGTTTCCTGAAAAGCCAACCAATTTACAGCGGAAAGAGAACACACATTATTGTCAATAATCATTTGAGATCCATGAACATTCAGAACAAATGGGACCTCCCACCCATGTAGGAAACCCGAACAGTCTCTAACAGCCGAAGATATTTTGATGCTCGTCTTGTTGTATTATCAACATCTATGATGGACATAATTACGGTTAGGCCGGAAAGAGATCGAGAGTACTACTTTTGGAAGTCGGATGATGTGTACAAAGTTATAAAAGGTAAAACAACGAACCCATAGTAGGATTCGTAGAATACTTCCACCTTTTGCCCCGCTTTTCATTCCCACTCTGTTAAAAATGTCCTCAGGATCAATATCGCCATACCAGAGCAAGGGAGCCCCTTGCTAGTGTATCTAAAGTATTTGGATTTATCTTATAACAAGAACGTATTTTCCCCAATACAATTGAAAACGTCTAGACAAATTACAAGTTTGTATTGAGGATAGCAACCGCATGTGCGATCATTCGATTCAGAAAGAGAACGCTTCTTACCTGCACTCATCGAAAAGCGATTACACATGTCGAGGCCACAGTTTTTTATACCTGGTTACCGAAATTAAATGATAAATAACCAACTTAACGAAATGAATTAGATTAAATCATGTTTTGCCATGGTGATATTCTTATTTTGGCCTATCAATAGTTAGACATGAAAAATAAAACAAAGAAACACTGCTCTAGACTTCAGCGGCTATAGTACAAGAAGAAAATTAATGAATGGGGCCATACGCCATGCATAGCGCAAGAACACAATACCATGACGTCATGATTTTCATTAACAAAATCTCATAGATACTGAACGATTGTCAATATATATTCGAACAAGTCGAGGAAAGCAGGAATATTATAAGATAAATTGGTTATTACTACCAAATGAGGTTGCGAGAAGGTGTATTGAAGTCTCACCCTCGCCCCTGGGTCATATATCGACTCGTCCTAACGGTCTCGTCGATATATACCCAAAGACGAGGTCTAGACTTCAATACACCATCTCGAAAACCAACATAGTGGTAATAACCTATATGGATAGTTGCTATGGCAATTTAAGGTACGTTACATGCATATACCCTAAAATGTTCAGTACATCAAATTTTTTCATAAATTATGCCTGGTCGATGAAAACTTATTTGGAGGCATCCGATAGTAGACCAAACATTTGTGTACTGCATGGCGGCTCTTCTGGCTGGAGTCAGTAACATCACCACAATATAGAAACTTACCCTAAGAGACAGAAGGGATAGCAGTGTCAATGTGATTTCTACAACAGGGCGCTCCCTCTAGACGTCCTTCAATGACAGTGATATCAACCAGAAACCATGAACACCAGGAGAACATTCAAAGGTTTTGGCTTTATTTTGAACAGTGGGTGTAGGTTATAATTGGTCCTGTGGGGAAATGACTGGGGCATCAAACGAATGGGCAGTGGGTGCCTCAAACCCATCTACTTTGAGTCTGAAGGGAGCCTTTCCTGGGCCGGATTTTATAGTGTTGCTCGACAATAAAATGGGGTCGGGAACAGCGGAGCGCAATTCATTCACTAACGTGGAATTTACAAACTTGTCATTAACTGACCATCTATCGTTTGAATCATCCGATCAGAGTGTGAAAATATTAGCATTATACATTCATTATGCATATTTACATTGTCAAGGAGTTAAGAGATGTTAAGATAAAAATTCTCAATTTACTCAAATTAAGTGAAATTTTTTTGAAAAATAATATTTTTTCAACAGCTGAATTTGCATATTACGCGGGCGGATGCGGCCGATTCGTTGGGTAAAGGGTTAAACGCTCATCATGATGTCGAGCTTCACTGACTTTACGATGTCATATCTTAGAAATGTCTCTTCTATTTCTCGTCATGAAAGTCGGTGGTTTCGATCTTTGTTGTTGAACTGTTCTACATAATATACAATGCCGGAAATGGTCTTTCCATTCTACGCGGCGCTTGTACAACGCATACTTTGCGACTTCTTGTCTGCCCTTGCTGTACAACTACACACGCACTCCACTCAGATATTATCTCAAGCGTATTTATTCTAAACCTACCAGTTAGAAAGGAAATGGTATAATGAAAAAAATGACATGTCATCATGATTGTAATGTTTCAGACCTCTGGTGGAAATACATTAGAGTCGTGGGAACTTAGAATTTCAGTTAACCCCAACAATTCAACTTGTAATCTTGAAAACTTGAGTGCTGTGAAATGTACGTTACTATTTATAGAACAGTACACGCTTTCGAAAGGCGTTTGCAAGAGACGATATAAGTTCCTAAATATGAACGGGTAAAGAAAACTCTGCTCAAATGTCTAATTATTATATTATTGAACCACATAACTTTTATACTTCTGCATCTGAATCCCTGGAATCATTCATGTTGAAACAACACCACGCACAGTCGTTTCGGGATGTTGAACAAGCGCGATTATTAAGTTTATCGGGGGATCGGAAAGTTCAAGGCAGCCGTTTAGTTTCCAGCGATACAACCTGCATTTTATGGGTGTGAAAATGAAATATGAAACTGAAAGTCTAGTAAATCAAGTTATTGGCACTAGAGTTGAGAATTGTAAGAAAAAAATCTATCATCACCACAGTATTTATGTACAAAATTTTCTATCAGAACCACAGTCCTCGAGATATGGCCTTAAAGACAAGAGCTCGATTCTGATACATTTTATACGTAGACATAATGGCGATAAATACACAGAACGACACGCGTGTGTGAATGGGTTTATCGATATGGCACGAGCGCCAATGCGGAATGATAGAACGAGAGGGCACAGGCCTCGAGTTTTATCCTTCCGCGATGGTACAAGTGCCATATCGATTAACCCATTCACACACAGGTGTCGTTCTGTGTTTATTACACGCCTTCCAGTAAATAAAAAAACTATTAGAAGGACACTCAGCAATTCATTTGACAACTATCAACCAAAAGAACACATTTTATCGCCAACCAATTTTGCGAGGGGAACCCGTGTTACTCTTTTGTCCCCGCGTTCCAATGTGTTTTATGTGCCTAATGGCACACAGAACACATTGGTACTCAGGAGACGATTTTCAGCTATCGCTAGCGATTCAAATTGTCATTGCGTTGCACGATTGGTAGAGAATTCCAGTAAAATTCGCTTCTATTTGAAAATAATCCGTCAACGATTTCCGTTCCGCACATATGTGCGGAACAGATTTTCATTTTCCGCACGGTTTAATGTTGCTGTAGATGAGGATTACATAGAACAGACCTGTAAGAATACATATGTCTATTCTATTTTGTACCAAACTTTTTGTACCAAAAGACGCTTGAATATCGAATATCGAGCCACATACAGCATTATGGTAGTTTCCCAGATGGTCCGGGTTGGTGCACAACACCATTTCCGAAATTATACATTCGGTTTGGCCAAAACATTTGAGGTATTAACTTTTCTGATATCGATGCTATTTCTGGCCCTGGAAATTGGATATCAGCCGGCTCAATTTAGATAGCACAACGACCCCGAATACGAACAAGCTGATGTTTCGAAATGACCTCCAAGATCCTCGACATGCGAATACCCCATTATTATGCTTGATCTGTAACGAGAGAAGCAATTTGTTTAAATGTTGTTCACAAAAGTTGCAGACCCGACCAAGAACGCATAGATACAATGGACCTTCGAGTCGCCCAACCCACCTTAAAATCTGACGTTTCCCCGAGCGATGGGCCCCCTCTGACAATCGGTTGAAAGGATATAAATGTCAAATACTTTTTGATAATTGAATGCAAATAATTTCGAGTCATTCCTTGTGTTTTGATAAAACCGGAATTATAATAATTTCATTAAATTTGTTTTTCATTGATAAATTTGTTTTTCGTTGATAAGTGATTGTCAAACAAGAATTTCATTCCATTCCCTTTACACTGATAAAACCCGATTATAACTGATATCTGTTTCATATTACTGATATCCCCTGATCCTGGGATCAATTCTGGAGAAGCTTTGCAAAGAAATAACGCATCTGTAATGGCACTAAGAAGATAACAATGATAAAAACTTTTCTCGTGATAAAAGCCCACACCATATTTCGCCTGGAACGGTCCTACGTCAATCTACGAAGGTTATGAATCACCGTTCATTATATGAGCTCGCATTCACTTCTCCTGGTTCGACCCTTCTTATGAAGTTCTAACTCTAAAGTTTACTAGAAGAATGTAAGATTATTTTGGGAGTAGAATTTCTTCATCAACTTTTTTAATTACAATTTACTGGGATGTGCCTGCAGATAGATACTCTAATAAAGAATAACAATAACAAATCTACATTCACAACCATTGTTTCCAGTTGAATATAAAGACGAAGCTACGAATACGAGGACTTAATCTCCCCACTTAAACATTTTAAGTGAGGACCGCTCACACTGCATAAACCATTTACGCTTTCTGCCTCAAAGGCACTGGAGTCACAAGGTGCCCCGCGAACTAGACATCCTCAATAAAGGTTTTTGGAATGATCCTTCAAGAAGAATTCGGATATATCTTTATTTCTTTAACCCTTTACCTAACATGAAAAGCAGAATACACTTGCAAACAAAATTCATGAATAACTAATTTTGTTCATTTTTTTTCTCAAAAACATAGGTTATGACCCCTCATTGGAACGAGCTCATAGAGCTCGTTCCAAAGAGGAGTCATAACCTATGTTTTTGAGAAAAAAAAATGAAAATTAATTGGCGAATTTTGTGAATAGCGCTGGCCGATTTTGCCCGTTACGTTGGGAAAGGGTTAAGTTCGGTTTACCTATACATACAGTTTTGTGATAGGTACTGTACAAACCCATTAAATCCAATAATTGAAACGAAAAATTGAAAAATTTCTAAAACTAAACGAAATCGGGTTTTTCTTTCATACCATTGCTTATTGATTACTCTCATGAAACGTGCATCGGGAGGACTCTGAAAATAATATCATTGTTGAAATACCTTTTTATTTCACCTGCACCGTCGGCACGAATTCCTCCGCCGTTCCCGTCCCCATCGTCATCTACTAGGTATACTGACGCCCATGAACATCCCCAATTTTATATCAGAGAAGATTCAAACAACATCAGGGGCACAGAGTTTTATTAAGCGGAATATAAAAGACTAGTTGTGAATAATTAAACAAAGATTGCTGAGTAAATTGAGTCTACTTGATATAATGAATACAAAATTGAGATTTCACTGCGGAATGGATGAAGGCTGTCAAGAAAACCGATCCCCTGAACGAGGAGATGGTGTGTTATTATGGGAAGGAGACGAGATTAATAACACACGCGTGGAGCCTTCAAATTCCTTTACCGATCTACAGATGAAATTAGGCCACATGTTTCTAATAGGCAATTTATTCCAATATCTGAACTGCCTGTCACAAATCGAATACTCCAGCTGATCAATGGCAAGTCTGCGTTTTGGATAACGACTTCCAGAGAACATATATACACATTTCCTGTCAAGGGAGAAATGGTATCTCCCCTGTCAACGGAGAAATGGGTATCTCCCGAACCGTTCTAGTGCCACGGTTGCTTTTGAATTGCGGTAAACTCTCGTTATGCTTATTGTCCTCTACTACTGAAATGTTGATATGTGACCAGATACAGGAAGCCGAGAGAGTTTTATCGGCAAACTTGCAGATGTCGGTTAACCCTTTATCTAAAGAATCGGTCGCAACCGTCCACGTAAAATACGCAACTGAAAAAACAAATTCTTCAAAAATGTCAACAAAACCATATGATGTGATCCCCCCTCCCTCTTTAGAACGAACTCGTCGAGCTCATTCCAAAAAGCATTATATGATATGGTTTAATTCATATTTTTTGAAAAATTTAAAAAATTTAAAATAATAAATTTTGTTACTGTGTGAGTAAGGTAAAAGTGTAACCTTGTCTAGGTGCAGATACCTAAAAGTGGAACGGGCGGAGAAAATTGCCAGTTGCCAATTCGAGTCGACGAGATTTCATTTTAGGCACCTATTTTCCAAACATTTTCCATGGTAGGTGACAATATATCCTCACTTGATACGAGGATCAAGGCCATGATACTCTAGTGATGCCACCTCTTGCCTCGCCTCGCCTCGCCTCGCCGCGTATGTCTGTGACATCGCACCACCTTCAGAAATCAATCAATCTCACTGATTGTGACTATTTGTTAGGAAGGGTTCTTTGAGATCATCCCAACATATGCCATTTATTTATTTATTTATTTATTTATTGGTGTTTAAGGTCACATACTTATGCACAATGGATAATCATGACCGTGACAGTTTTACGGGTGGAGGAAGCCGGAGTACCCGGAGAGAACCACCGAGCAACGACGAGCAGCTGCCAGCTCCCGAACATCGTAACCCCGCACAGCAGCACAGGCAGGGTTAGATTGGTTGAAGACATGCGCACCATCGACGTGCAATACGTGCTTAACTTCGGTGATCTGATGAGAACCACATATGCCATTACATCCCCAACTTAAGTTTTTTAATACAGACATTATGGACTAATATCGCCCACAATACTTCCAATGCCGGTTTCGGGCGAGTCCATATCATTTGTGGGGTTGATCAATTACAGTTAAAACTAGAATCCTGTCATGAAATGCGCACAAATAGCACGTCGATCTGCGCGTTAATCTACGCTTCATGACCATAGCAAGGCTATCAAATTCTGTACATATGGCCTGTGCACAGGCAACCCGGAGGTCCATTAGCAGAAATATTGCTTGTGTTTGCTGTGAGTAACTAGGAGAACCTGCCATGCTTTGGATGCCATTCGATATGACAATTGCGCGCAATTCCTATGCGCAATGAAGCCAAGATAAGCGCACATTTCGCGACAGAACTTCTAGTTTTAACTGTATTATTCACAAGTTCATTTAATTGGTTTTCAAAATAAATCCATTGAATGCCCTTCAATATTCAACAGTTAGACATATCTGTGTTTTAGTTTTATTGTTGGTTAAAGATCAGTTTCGGCAACTACGACTATATCATAAAGTCAAAAAATCGTTAATTATTACTTCATGCAGGGATGTGAGCAGCGCATGCAAAAAGAGGAATGTAATTTTTTGAAGTGATCCATAGGGTTGATGGACATTCACACGTGATATACTTCTGTAGCAAAGACTCTTGGGGGATAAATTTCAGATGAATGTACAGGTCCAGTAGGTGTATGGCACCAAAAATATGCCTTCATAATGGCATGACGCTCAGAACTGAATTAATTTAATAAATTTCCCAACAGAAAATATACATGTACATGTAAGTGTGTATTATTTGAGATCACACAAAATCATTCATTTAATTCTAGTACTTTAAGGTTATTGTCCTCCAATAGCATTATTCAGGGCAAAGATTAAAAATTTAGTTAATTGCATCTTGTTCAACAGAGCTCAAAGAGCTCTGTTGAACAAGATGCAATTAGCTAAATTCTCAATTTAAATGTGGAAAACTGCATGTTGTTAATTATTAAAACTTTGATGTGAGTCTTCCATGGAAGACGTGTGTCGACTGGCGTTTCAGACAGAATTCTAAGTGGAAAAAGGGCACAACTCTGGGAAAAATACAGCGGATCAAAATATAAAATAGGAGGTGCACAATGCCATTATGTGATAAAGAATCACTGAAAGTTTCATCAAAATTCATTCATAGGTTAAAGAGGAGTGGCGGATAAGAGAAAGTGTGACGCGAACGACGCGGACGACGCAAGACGACAAAAATAACTCTTGAAAAAATACAGCGGATCAAAAAATAAAATAGGAGGTGCACAATGCCATTATGTGATAAAGAATCACTGAAAGTTTCATCACAATCCATTCATAGGTTAAAGAGGAGTGGCGGATAAGAGAAAGTGTGACGCGGACGACGCAAGACGACAAAAGTAATCCCTATATGTCGCTCCCCACTTCGTGGGGTGGCGACACAAAAATGCCTTCAAGCCACACAAAAAGAGGAAATCCTCTGGAAAGAGGAAAACTCACAGGTCTGTTCATGTGATCTGACATTTGGCTCTAATTTGAGACTTGTTGCAACAACATATAATTAATCCACTGCACACTGATATCAAGAACCAAGGTTTCAAGCAGCAATTTTCTTCTCCATCATACACCTAGGAATTTATCCAATTCAGTACTGTTTCAAAGAGCTCTATCAAACAAGACTGCAGTTTTCAAATTCCAAGCTGCATTAATGGGAAAAATTGACATCAGTATGTAGAGGGTTAAGCTACGTCATATTTTTATTCCATTCATATTTTACAAGCTGAGAAATGGACATGGGAGGCAAAATTTGTGTAAACTTGAAGGGTTGGGACTTTCAAATTCCAACCATACAAAATACTTACATCGATTTGCAAGAAGTATCATGTTGTATCTCAATTTTGCCAAAAAATTGAGAATCCAATAAGCCAAATATTTTATTTACTAAGAGGTCAAGGACAAGTGAACACGTTATTTGAAGCAACTCTTCAATGCTTAAAAGAACAATTATAGGCCACATCACGTTTAAAAATTCATAAGATCGCAGAGAAAAACATATTTGAAATCGAGCTGGGTAAACATTGACGTTGGTTCTTTCGCTCGAAGTCAATCCAGTTCTTATTGACTCGGCACGACACACAGACACTTAACCAATCGATAGTCTTTTATCAAAAAGCTAGTTCGAGTACAAACTGTTCACAACATATTTAGAAAGTCAGAAATTTTTGTTTTGATCAGATGTATGTATATAACACAGTATTCATGTTCGCCAAGTTTTGAAGGTACAAACGTACATATCGAGTAATCTACTAAATATGGTTCTAATCCAAAGCATATTATATATATATCATAATACAATGCTAGCAGAGTAGTTATTTCTGATATTACCTTTGTTTGGCAGTTCATATCTAAGGTATGAAACATTGTAAATTTTTGGCGGGAATTTTATGGTATCATCACACCACTAGCTATCATCGGCACTGAATTAACAATTCATGGAGAGCTCTCCTTATACTCTTCCCATCAGTGTTAAAGATGTTGTTCTCTTCCTATGGACAAGAAGTTTGTAACAAACTAGAGAGTAGGATGACTCTAAAAACGATTACCTTAACATCGGACTGTCTAACCTTTTGTTGTTGGTTTTTTTTTACTTTTATTCAGATACAGTTCAAACAGTTGTGCAAAATATATACAATACAATTAGACATTCGTTGAGATAAGTTTCTTACGAAAAATCATACACGTATGACTTCATACAATCGTAGTTCTGTAGCTAATAAGCAGCGTGTACAATTTTAACAAAGTAACAGTTAAGTACATCAAAATACCAGATGAACGGACTGTCAAATTAACTAAACCGACACAAACAGGTTTACTTAGTCTTACGCCTTAGTATACAGCGTCAACCTGCTCCCACTCGGGTAATGGGGATGAAATGTCAAGGGCACATCACATATGACGCGGGTGTTTTTTTCCATTAACATTGTCAAGGTGAAAGCTTGATTTTTTTTCGATTTTGCTGTTTAAAAGTATATATATCTTTGATCATTTTTCTCGTTTGGGCCAAAGGTATAAGAATGTTCGTTTGTATGATGAACCCCGAAAACCGATTTGTCATTTAAACAGACCAGCAATAATTCACGCGCTGCTAATTAAGCATGAAATTTAATGTCCATTATTGCGCATTTGTTGAACACCACATGGGCTGTCTGATAAAACATTAAAAGTAGTAATAGCCAGTGTTCTCCTGCAGTCATTATCTAGGTAAATATGTCCAGTTAATAGGTACTTGTTGTGAAAACAGTACATCCCATAGATTCTGCACACACACCCATGTTTCGCATCTAGTCTGTCACCGAATGTCAGGATATACCGGAATTGCGAGACTTTCAAAGGAATTTAAAAACGAATATTAAATTAAGATAGATCTAAGCGACCAAGTTCAAAAGAAATAATTAAAGTGAGAATTAATGTCCTTGCTATCGAAATAAAAGTATGGGGGTCTCTCGAACAATTCATTCCAGTCTGAAGGCGTGTAAGACTGTGGGTCGTAGGAGCTGGGGAGGTCCCATGCTATAGGTTAGAGGGGGTGCCGCATTGACGTGAAGTATATGAACGTAGTGATGTAGGGGAGCCACAGAGCTCATCTTTAGAATAGGAACAGTCGAGGGCAAGGTCGGTGGCCATTTTCGAGTTTAGGATCAGAAACACGAAGTACGAGCTCAGGGAGCTATTTGCATTTAGGTAAACGGCATTACCTCCTGTAGAAGGCAAACTATACGTAGGCAGAGTAGGCTTTGCCTGTATGAACATTATTCAGAGATAACTGGAGGGAAGCGTTTAACCCCATTGGTGGCGACTGCTTGAGTGAAAAGCGTCCAGTAAGTGACAATGAGCTAGTGGCCGTGCGACGGCAGTGGTAGAGTGACATTCCGCCACTTGTTGGAGGGAATGCGAGAAAGTGAAGTGACAATACGTTAGTGGCCATGCGACGGCAATGGTAGAGTGACATTAAGTCACATGTTAGAGCAAATGCGTACGATAAAGTGACAATACGTCAGTGGCCGTGCGACAGCCGTGAAAGGGTGAAGTGAAAAGGCGACCAAAGATCAAACACCAGCGACAGGAAGGGAACCCAACGACAACAGAGAATGAGGGCCCGCAAGTGACACAAAAACTGTGTGGGTGGGGTGTGATTGACGTTTTGTTTTTCTTATTCATTGGATTCCATGTAAGTCACAAATTACCATATTTATATATATATGTATTAAAATTATTGTTTTCAGTGAACCCCTGTTGATTTATGCTTTTTGAGGAAAAAGTCATTGACCCCTTCAGGATAAAAACCAATCCAACAAAATCGAAAACGGGCGGGTTCGTTACGGTGAAACATACGTTCATTCGCACGGGTTCGGGCGACACTCCTTGAGTTTGGGGTGAATACGCGGCGTGAATCTATTTCTCCCAGCAACGACAAAGCCCGGTTTCCGACAAACATCATCTCACACGATACCTGCAAACAATTTTTGAGCAACTAAAAATTTTCATTTTTCGCATCAAAAACGTAGATTATGATCACTCACTGGAAGTGGAGCTCTGCGTGCTCGTAGCAGTGAGGGGTCATAAGCTATGTTTTTTAAGGTAAAAATTCAAAAAATAAAATTTGAATAGCGTTTTCTGTGATTATTATTGATCGGTTATGGCCGTTAGGTAAAGGGTTAATATACTGTTCAGTAGGACTCAGAGAGCACTTCCCAACAGTATGATACATCACTGCAATTCATTATCATATTCAAAGATTATTAAGTTTGGCGCTCATTACAAAGTAGATCATGTTTATCGGAGAGATAATATCATCGACAATTTGAGTAAAAATATTTGTCTAAGATTTAGTCAAAAAGTGCATGGAAACTCTGTCGCCTTACTTCTCTTCGTGCGAACAATAGGCGAACGTAGTAATGCCTTAAATGGTTGGTCCTTATTTTGGAGGAGGCTGACGCTGCCATCACCGAAAACGATACCATGCAACGCGGGAAATTAATTCTTCACTGATCGCCTTATCAAAACATCTGCGTATGATTTGTCATGACATTTTAGCCTGACATCCCCCGCCAAAATCATGATACAAGAATTCGTTCAAATGGATAGGCACCTCGCAGCCGGGGGGGGGGGGGGGGGGGGTCAGATCGGTCTAAGCGGACTGTAGCCCCTCCCCTTTGTCAGAATGTATCATTTTTTAATTTTACCAGTAATGCAGTGAAACTGGTATTGACCTTTCATAACACTGCCACTTCATGGCAGTAATAGGTGGAAGCACAGCAAGATGTCCTAAACATCAAACGTAGCTATGTTTTATGCGGCTAGCGTTGGATGTATGTAAACGCAACTCCTCAGCGGCAGTGTGTGAGAGCCTTTAGTTCTATATGTATTGTGACTCTATAAATATACAACAAAATAAGTATACAGTGCATAGTATGTAAAATATTTTTGTTATTCCACTAGATGGATAAATTATTTAACACTCGAGCTTTGACGTGCGAGTTAATTCCTACGATTTGAATAAAAAAAATATTTGCACGCAGGATATACTTATGTTCCAATAAGACTAAAATCCTAATCCTCTGATTGGACGAGAGCTCGCTTAGCATATTCTTTATTTACTGCTCAAATGGCGCATGTTATCATCTGACGTCACAACGCGAAATACGTCAAATGACGTCGCCCGTTAATTGCTTCATTAACGAAGTGCCAAGCAAGCGGCTTCATTTTTCTGGATTTTTCACACGTGCACCAGGCGGTGTTCCGGATAAAGTGTTGTTTAAATTACAAACCGATTTACGATTTGCACTAAGATGGAATGAGTTTATCTGGTTTATTGATTATTTAGCCAGTGCCGTCGTCGCCTTCCAGGAGGCAACTTTTAATGATCACAGATTTAGTAAATAAATCTCTGATGTTTCACGATGTACGTTTTGGGCTATGGGTTGTGTCTTATTGGAACATATACGTTATTGTGATAAGTTGACGGTAACATTGTCTGAGGTTTGCGGCTCGGAGCGTATGTTCAACCTCGACGCTTCGCGTCTCACTTGAACATAAGCTCCGAGCCTAAAACCTCAGACCATGTTACCGTCAACTCATCACAATAACTTATAATGTTCCAATAAGATGCCCTCTGTTTCGACGAGAGCTCACTTAGTTTTTGTCTATGTTTTCGACTTCAGTGTCATATGCTGCCGTCTGACGTCACCACGTGATATATTTGAGAAATGATAACAATGGGAGGACATTCAAAGTGCATACTGCCTGTAAAATCGTATTTTTAGAGACCAGTGATCATTCTATGAATGTTTTCTCACACCCCACTTATAAGTTCATGAACTGAACTGAGATTGAGTAACCTCGACCTTTATCTACGTTAATAATTTTTTGTTGTGCAGTGACGTCGGAGGATCACGAGAGGTTCACACGAGGTTTATTTACTAAATGTGTTATCGTTCAAGTTAAAGTTGCGTTGATTATTTCACGATGTGTGTTTTGGGCTTCGCGGCCCGTTTGAACATAAGCTCCGGGCCACAAACCTCTGACCATGTAACCGTCAATTCGCGTCGATGTTGAAAATGTTACCGTCAATTCATCACAATAACTTATGATGTTATTGTTGTTATCCAACGTACCGCAGTGCAAGTAGGCTAATTGGTGGTACTTCAATTTATCGAATAGTATTTTGTAAATCAGACACACAAAGTGAAAACAGTGGAGTCCTATCCTCATTCATTCATTTTCATTTCTGCGCTATAGTTTGAGAGCAAATAATCACTCTTCATTTCAAACGTTTTGTAAAGTTATATTCACATTAACAATCAAACAAGAGCCGCGTTCATAAATTAAACAGGCATAAGATAATTGTATTTTAAAGTGTTAAACTCTAACGAACGAAAAATTCAACTTAAGCGATGAGTGTGACTGAAGCAGATCAACTGAATTCAGTCCCGCGAGTGCATCAAGCGCCTTGATACACTCAAGGGTGAGATACGTTTGGTAAGAAGCAAAGCCCGAATATAAGCAACCTGTCATTTGCAAAATGAGGTCCCCAGAGGGTGAATTTGCTGATGATATCCCAAACAGTGGGCCAATTTATCCTCTAGGTACATCTTTCTGTTTTAGCTTGAGACCTTCACAGAGGGTAAATTTTGTTATGCTAGGGTAGCATCACCAAATGCACCCTCTGGGGACCTTATTTTGCGATGACAGTCTGTTTTTTTCTTCAGGCTTGGTAAGAAGCCGTTTAGTAAGATGTTAGATTCATATATGTAAGTCCGTAAGTCTTTCCGTAATTTCTTTCCGTTGCCTCACATTACACTGAGTGAAATCGTCCACTCGAATTAATGTGTTTGCCTGCGAAATGTTTAAAAAAACAAGTGTATAGCAACAGAGGTACACAGTTATTTTGAACATTTCACTCACAGTTAATTCCTGTGAACAATTATTTTTTAAATCACACTGAGGCATACCCACGCTCAACCCCCTTCTCCGTAACACATACATACAAAAAGTCGACCCATAGATTCAGCCCCTCCACTTTCAAAATCGTACCGCGGCCCCTAATGATGCAAACGACAAAAAACTAGTGCAGTAGCAAAAGGATGCGGAGAGTCACACTTGTAGAATCAATCTGAACTAACTTTTGCAGCTCATCTCTCCGAGCAAAAAGAAAACTAGAAAATTCTTTCGTTGGCAGGACTCGTTTATTTTCTCTACCCTAACACTCTAAAAGCAGTTGGGTTAAAAATCAACCCTGATGAACTGGGTTGACTAAATATGAACCCAATTGGTTTCATATTGAATCAACCCTGCTGAATTGGGCTGCTTTTAACCCAACTGATTTTTAGAGTGAAGAAGTAACCCTAACCACATAATTCATTACACACAGAATTAACTGTCTGTGAGAATTTCCACAAAAATTGAAGAAACATCAGATATTTCTCTCCAACACCTGGGAACGAATTAATGGAGTTCACCACAGTGCTTGGCATGTCAGAAAACCAATGGAGAGATACGGTTGTTGTAGTGTGTTTTATTATTTGCGTTCAAGGTCATTTCCAACATCTATGACTATATCATGACCCAAACATAGATATGGAGTTAAGTTTATCGAATCGTTTATACCTATGAGTTATAGGATTTCCACCGCAGGTGTTGGTTGCCGGGTCCTATTTTACCAGTAGAGCAAAACCTGTTTACCATAATAAAAAGTACTGTTCCACTTCTCATGATTCCCCATGCGGGGCAGTAGTGTACTAAATACCATATCATCTTATGCGACTAACAGCATTCTTCTTTTTAAAAAAAACTGTACTTGGTATGTGTCAGTAAGACGATACGTCAACGTATTAAAACGTCAACTAAAAGACTAGATGCCATGCAGTTGTCTTTTTACTTCATCAAGTTATTATTTTGAGATAAATTCTTAATAATCCATAATTTCCACATTGAAAGAACACCTGTCTCCGCCTAGTTCATATGGCACTGGGGACCCTTGCGTTTAATGTACACAGATTCTGGAATTTTTCATAACGTTGTTTACTCAACAAAATTATCGTTAAAAATACTGTAAAAGTAGTGGCAATCCAGCTACATGTACTTCTACAGAAAAATATTACGATGAAAACATCGTAATTGAATACATTTGGCAATGCAAACCCCTTTTATTCCATCTTGAGCAAAAACAGAGGAACTGATATTTTGTTTCACATCACCAAACGAGAAGGTTGTTTGTCATACAGAGTAGACCAATTAATATCTATGGCTACGGGTTAAAGCTATTAGTCCATCTTAACCCTTTGAACCCCAGTGGTATATTCCATATCAGTTCAATGGCAGCAGCGGGAAGAGTCCATATTCTTTATTTGGGGGTAGACCAATTAATATTTTCAACGTGCAGCTCCAATATTGATTGGTCTACACCACACCTTTACTCAAAAGTCAACCAACTTAATGAAATTATGAAGTATCATGATACTGAGCCGGAAAACGGCCTCTGGGGGGGGGGGGGGGGGTTCAAATGGTTAAAAACTGAGTCTTATAAAACACGGCATCTTTCATAATGGACTGCATTACTTTCAAAGGCAAGAGTTAAAGAGTTAAATGTGTTCGTTCAGAAAAAAATACTTTGCTCCACAGTATGCATCGGCACTCTCTTCTTAGTTTTAATATAATAGCGGGGGAGGAATTCGTCACATACAGGTGAATTGTGCACTTGGTGATACCTTCTTGAAATTTGGCACACTGTTAGTGTAGGCTATGAGGTTCTCAAAAACGATCGGCTACAAGTTGACACCGACCGGTGGCGACCAGTAGCGGCACAATCCAAAATGGCCGCCAGCGGCTGAAGGGAACCTCCTTTTCGACGGTCTACCGACTATACATCCGATTGTAAGGGCGCGAAAGTGAACTCTGATCCACGCACGTGTTGGAAACAGACGTGGGAGATGATGTAGAATAAAACGAGATTCTCTATACGGACGCATCAATTTCTTGGAACTTGAAAAGAGCGTTGTTTCTCCGGGATCAGCGTCATTCAGGCAAACCTGAATGACGCTGATCCCGGAGAAACAACGCTCTTTATGAAGCAGTCTCTTTGCCATACAATCTCTTGTTTGGCGTAATTCCGCAAGCAATTCTGATTTGTCTGTCGAAATTAATTCGAGAACGCGATTGTTCACAAAAATCATTCACAGAATGAGTGAGAATCCTCTTCGTGTACGGACTAGTACTGACTGGGAACGTTGTTGCTTTTGCCAGCAAGACAGTTCCAAGAAATTGATGCGTCCGTATAGAGAATCTCGTTTTCATGACGCCTATAAAGCTATTGAGGAAGACATAACGCGCTTCCTAGATAATGGCGTTGAGCTTCCATATAATTTGACCATTGATTGTTTGATGAGAGAGAGTGATGAGTGTATGTCGATGTCACTGTTGACGAATAAGGCAATATATCATAAGACATGCCGTGACAGTATTCGGACTCACATCGTACAGCGCGTGCTACACAAGCGAGAGCGAAATGAGGCAGTGGCATCCTGCTCCACGCTGAGTCCTAAAAGAACACGGACAAGTTTTGAATCTGGCTGTGACAGGAAACTGCCCCAGTGTGTTTATTGTCACAAACGCGAAGGTGACAGCAGTGAGCCTATTTGCAGATCAATGTCTGATAACAATAAACTCAAAATTATGGCAAAGGAAGCCGAGAACTGGGTTGTTTTTTCTCGGGTCAATGCAGCATTTGATTCCGCTGCTAGTGATCTTTACTATCACAAAACCTGTTATTGTAAGCTTGCCAATGAAGCACGAGCGGCTAAATCTAAAAAGTCGAAGAACGCCGAACATTCCGCGTCAGGCCTGCCCTATGACCCTCTCGTTATGGCAGAGCTCATAACATTTGTTGAACACAACGATTCCGCGATGAAGCTTGTCGATCTCAAGAATCTGTACAGTCGGAGGTTGAAGCAAGTCGGTTCTGATTGGCTTAGTGAAGAAATACATTCCACTCGATTCAAAGAACATTTGTTGCAGAAATTGGGCGATGGCTGGGACGCCTTCACACAGGGTAGAGATGTGTTTATTTCAAGTAGGTTTCGAGTTGGCTCCTTGTTGTCCGAATCTTTAACTCGTATAGTGTCTGAGGAAGAGGCAAAAAAGATAGTTGATGTGGGTCTTCTTCTGCGTAAACACATACTCATATCTCAAGCTCCTTTCACGGGATCATTTTCATCTTATTGCTTGAGCGAGCCTGTACCCAACTCACTCCTGACTCTTCTTAGAGTTCTACTTGAGGGCACATGTAGTATACAGAACTTAGGCGATGATGAGACTGTTAATGCCAAGACTCGAGTGGCTTGTACTATTTCACAGATGTTGATCAGCAATTCAGCGAAACGCTCCGAACATGCACAAAATGTTCACCAGAGACGTGACAGAGAAACTCCAATGCCTCTTTATGTGGGTTTGAAGTTGCATGCCCATGATCGTATGAAAAATCTTATCAGAGATTTTCATCAAATGGGACTCTCTGTCTCTTATGATCGCGTAATGGATGTTCGCAGGAGTTTCGCGAGAGCTGTTTCACTGCGGTTCAAGAACGAAGGTGTTGTAGTCCCAGCTAACTGCAAACGTAATGTTTTCTCGATAGGAACCACTGATAACATTGATGTATCTGGTAGATCTGATATGCATGGTACGTCCATCACACTCATTGGTCAACTGAGCAGGGACAATGTGGGTACTGATCCCCCACCACTGAGTTTAGATGTTCCAGAAGACACACAAATTGAACTCCCAGACGACTATGCATTTGTTCCTTTCGTTGAAGACTTTGGTGGGGACATCAGGCTTGAATCTCCAGATGAATGTAATGTACGGCCCAATGAATATGCAGATTTGAACGTGGGAGAGAATGACTGGTTGTCTCATGTGTCACAGATCAGCAATAAAGGGAAGGTTGATGGCAGCTGGCAGCTTGATGAAGTCCCTGTGACCTTTTCAGGCTTCTTTTCAAAACATGAAGATCAAGACAATGTCAAACCTCGTGCAGTTATTGGGGTATTCCCTGTTTTCAGTGAGCAGAAAGCGGACTCACTCAGTATGCAGAAGCATGCTATGTATGTGATCAGGGAAGCTACTGCTTTCGTAAACCCCGGCCAGATACCTGTCATTGAAGGTGACTGTCCGTTGTATGCCAGGCAGAAAAAATGTCAATGGCTGTTCCCAGAGGAGATAGGTGAGGATCGAATGGTGTGTATGATTGGATTCCTGCATCTTGAAATGTGCACCCAAGAAGCTGGTGGTAAGCTTATGGGTGGTTCTGGTTGGGAGCGAATGTTTCACCTCGCAAAGATATTCACACCCGGTGTAGCATCATCCCTACTTGGTGGGAAACATGTCAAGAGGACGCGACAGGCATATCTTCTCACTCTAGCTTGGCTTGAGATCCTCAGAAAGAATGCTTATGAGATTTACTGTCAGCAGACTGGGCCCCATGAGTCATTTGAAATGTGGGAACAGAGGATTCTTTCACAATCTCCAACTGCGCGCTATTGGGGTGAAATCGTTCGGAACTTTCTCTTGACAAGCTGTCAATTCGTTCGGAACCAACGAATCGGTAACTGGCCTGGTACACTGTGTTCTATCGATGAGTTGTGCAGTTACTTTTTTGCCCTAGGACATACAAATTATTGTCGGTGGGTCCCCGTATTTCTGAGAGACATGTCTCAGCTACCCAGGCGGCATCCTTCAATCCACAACAAATTCATGGAAGGCCATTTTGAGGTCCAGCGTAGTGAGAGGAAGTTCAGTATGATGGGTTTAGATCAGAGCCAAGAACATAGTATCCAACTACTCAAAGAAGACAGTGGTCCAAAAGGTCTCTATGGCCAGGCTGAAGAGAAAGTCGTTATTGAGCTTTCAAGGTCAGAAGTTCTGCGTGTTATAGATGAGTATGAATATGCAAGTTTCCACACAACATCATCAGATAACACGGAACACCCGGAAAGTTCGGTATCAGAGCAGAAAAAATTTCTGAATCAATTGAAATCTCTCCTCGATCTGGTGAATCAGGGACTCATTATCAACCCTTATGATGAAACTAGTGGTCAGCTGGTGACATTAGATACTGGTGAATATATGGACCCCGAAGTTAGTAAGAGTTTACGGTCATTACCCGAAAGGGGCAAGCATTTATATTCCACTTTCTTGAAGGAAAGGCTTGTGGAATGCACCGTACCCCTGAATGATGTTATTCCCAAGGCAAATATATATACCTTCCTTAACCCACCCCCAGCCAACCTGGACAAAGGCCGAGACAAACTCATGTCAAGTAAAGCAACTGCCGCAATAGTTACCCAGATGTTCGTTTCACTGCAAGCCCGGCCTGATTCAAACATGGATGAGTTTTTCATGCACGAGAATGCACGTGATCCGCCAGCATTATCCGATAGAGGTAAGCTACGGAGTGGGACAAAATCTCAAATTCTCAATTGTTTACCAGCTATTCCTGCACAAGGGAAGAATTCAGCAGCTAGACAAGCTTCAGTTGTCATCTTGGATATGCCTGCTGTAGTCCATGTAATCAAACCACAGAAAGCGGATCTGTTTGGAGAATATGCTCGATTGCAATTATTGCCATACATCGAATCTCTGATTAACACGAACACCACAAGGGTTGATGCGATCTATGACTGTTACCCCGAAGGCAGTTTGAAGAATCAGACGCGAGCAAAACGCCTCGGTGAGACAGCAGTTAGGTTGATACGGGTGTCCGAGAACGTCCCTTTACCTAAAGGGAAGAATTGGCAGGCATTCTTGAAAGTTAGTGAGAATAAAGACGAATTTTTCAAGTTCCTGTCTGCTGAACTGCTGAAATTAACATCAACATCCGAGTACCAGTTGTTAACGACATCAGGAGAATATGTACTATGCAATAAGGATGTTAGCTTATGTGACATATCTCCATCGAACCACGAGGAAGCAGACACGCGCATGATGCTTCATCTCAACCATGCAGTCTCACAAGGTCACAAAATAGCTTTTCTTCGCACGGTTGATTCTGATGTCGTCATTCTGTCTTTGCACCATTTCGCAACATTCCGTGACCTTGGACTCAGTGAGCTGTGGATTGGGTTTGGAATTGGAAAGGCATATAAAGATATGCCAATTCATGAGATAGCTTCACAACTTGGACCTGATTACTGTAAGGCCCTGACTTTCTTCCACGCCTTCACAGGTTGTGATGTAACATCCAGCATGCTCGGCATTGGGAAGAAGACAGGATGGAATGCATGGATGAATTTTCCCGCATCAACTGAAATGATGATAGAATTGACTGAGAATCCGCAAGTCTTTTCAGAGGATTCCCCTCATATGCAGCATATCGAAAAACTCACCATACAGATGTACAGTAACAGTTGTGTCAGTACACGTGTCAATGATGCGAGACGGCATATGTTCACACATGGCCTTAAGTCTATGGAAAACATCCCGCCCACCAAAGCAGCTCTGTATCAACATGTAAAAAGGGTAATTCTTGTGTCATCTTTCATTTGGCATCGTGCTCTGCAGAAACACTTATGTGTGCCAGACCCATCACAGTACGGATGGGAGTGGAATCCACGTCTCAATATTCTGGTCCCATTTTGGACTCACCTAGGAGACGCAAGTGCTGCATGTGCACTGATGCTCCACTGTAGTTGTGCCAAGGCCTGCAAGGGCAATTGCAAATGCTTGAAAGCTGGATTAAGGTGCACACCTTTGTGTAAGTGTGAAGGTGGCTGTTGTAACAATATTGAGTAGTATACTGTCATGTTAGGACCAGTCATCTCCTATTCTGGTATTTTTTTTTCCATTTTCGGCCAGTTAACACATGTCATGTTTCTAGTTGAGTTGATTTTGCTAACAAATGTTCATCCCATGTGGCTTGCTACATTGTCCGGGGTATAGGAATACAGTTTTAGATTTCGGAAAATAGTCTGTTATTTACTGCACAAGACGGTGTTAATTCATGCATAGCATGATACAATATCCCCAACTATTTTGCCTCTGTACAACAGTTGATACCTTCGTTCACCCGTGTGTTCATCTATGGTATCCTTGTCTTTCTCTGGCCATAGGCCACATGTGACTAGTCAGTTCCTACTCCATAGCAAATCAACTTGGAAATCCTTCATCTTGTAGCGCACTCATGTCTCAATGAATCCATACCTGAGTTGATCTAATAAATCTAACGTAAGGTATCAAATTGCCATACCGGATCATATTTCGATAAGTTATTCGCTAAAACATTTCGACCACTCATCGACATCAAAGGTCATGTTTTGGCTCCCAGTGGTGGCTATATCTCTATATCCCTGGTAAAGTAGCATACCATGAGGGATGGGCATTAAGTGTCGGCAACATTAATCCTGACTTGGAACACACCACATCTTAACTGGCCGAAAATGAAGAATACTACTTGTAGTCAAAAAATATTCCTGTACCTCGAATGACTGCAAACATACACTCACCCCTTCTAGTCCCATTTTGCCAATGTTCTATACTGGCAAGATAACATTGTATAATTAACAACGGGAACTAATGCATCCCGAGTTCATTCCAGCACTGCCCTTGCTGGCAGACGTGTCGCTATGGTGTTGAGATTGAACCAGAACTCCTCTAGAAATTTGATAGTTTTATTTTCTTAGAAAATAAATCTATCGAAAATGCCGGAAGTTGAGAATAGACTGTCACTTTAATTGGATTATCAAATGTCCAAGTATCCCCACTGCTGCATACTATCGAGTACCCTTGTTCATGTGTTGACAGGAATCTCTCATACCATGTTCATTTGACCATTGCATTCCCGAGAAACATTCAACACTAATTTATCTACGGACGGACGATCATACTGACAGTCAGACACACAGACGCACACATCGACAGAAATTCTGATCCCATTATCCATTAATCTTCCCCCCAACTTGTTCCAAGGGCTTCACTCCATCATTCACATCAATTACAGCACATGTATGGTGTTAGGTTTGGAGCTTCAGTTGTGCGATCGGCGAAAATAGCTTTTTTTCGATCCGCTTGGCGGCCATTTTGGATTTCGCTGCTAGTGGTGGCTAGAGGATGGTGCCAACTTGTAGCCGATCGATTTTGAAATCTCTGATGCCTACCCTTACATCATGCCAAATTTCAGGAAGGTATCACCAAGTGCACAATTCTAGCGAATTCCTCCCCCGCTATAATAAAACTTTGAGCTGTAACGGTCATTACCGTCAAAATTTACGGTAGAAGTAACGGCAATTGGTGTGGTGAAAAAAGTGGATCAAATGCTTCTAAAATTTCTACCAAAAAACTAGTTTTCAACGGAATAGAGTAAATTTATTTTTTTAGAAGAATATGATCCATGGAACTTGGAGGCGAACACTGGTGTAGAGTTACGAGAGTTTCGAGAGGTGATGATCGAGTGGTTTTCGATTTTATGAGAATGGAGAGTTGTGAAAAAGAAGCATTAGGGAACAAGATGTGATTGTGTATGAGAATAAAATAAGAAATGTTGGTAAGTTCAGTTTTGTACAACAGTCAGTTGATCTAGCGAGTACAAACCAAATCCACTGATTACCGTGATGATATGTATATGATATGACACTGGGCATTGAAAACAAACTGAATACAACGCCTGAAATGTCAAAAGTCAAAAAAAAAGAAAAAAATAACCTGATGTTCGTCCAAACTGTTCAGCGTAGAGGAACTCGACTTTTTAAATCCCCTTTATTAAACAGTCGCCACGAAAATCCGCACGTCAGTGACCCCCACATGAGCATCGTTTGAGGCAGAAATGATATTGATTTGGAAAAGGTGACACTTTTTTCCAGCGAGCAAAAATTGATGTACCATGTTCCAATAAGACACTACCCATAGCCCAAAACCTACATCGTGAAACACGAGAGACTTATTTACTAAACTTGTGATCGTTAAAAGTTGCCTTGTTCAAGGCAACTTTTAACGATCACAAGTTTAGTAAATAAACCTCTCGTGTACCCCGCGAAGGCATTGGATAAATAATTAATAAACCAGATAAACTAATTCCATCTTAGTTCAAATCGTAAATCGGTTTGTAATTTAAACGACACTTCAACCGGAACACCGTTTGCTGCACCTGTGGTGTTTAAAATCTAGAAACATGAAGCGGCTCGCTGGTCATTCCGTTGATGAAGCAATTACGAAACGGGCGACGTCATTTCAAATATTTCGCGTGGTGACGTCAGATGGTAACATTTGCTACTGGAGCCGTAAACATAAAAGAAACTACGCCAGCTCTCATTCAATCAGAGGGAGAGGATTTTACTCTTCTGGAACATTAACCCCTCCGAAACCATGATCTACTTTATTTTGATGATACAAGTCAACACTTGGTACTCTTTGGATTTGACGATGAGGTGTTCAGTTGTAACACTAAATGGAAAACGGTCATGAAATAGGCTACAATATTCTACGTCACTTATCTCATCTTTGCACTAACAATGAAAAATATATCAGTATTACTATGCCGTCATCTCCACCGAGAAAGTTCAGAAAGATTTATCTTGCAAACATGTTGTCTGGAAAAGGTTGAGGTTATTTAACTTTATGACGCCTGTATTTCTTATTTTGCAGGCCTGCAAAATGTTTGATTTTGTTGAATTTCCACGCAATTCTCCAATCTGGGTGTAAACAGAAATATCCCTCACTTAATGAGAATCATAAGTCACGACCACTGTCAGATTGTCAGACCCCTCATTACATGAAACTAATTAAGTTCCAGTCAATGCGTGGATGTTGAAGACTGTATCTCAGATACCAATTTTAATACGCGGAACAGCAATTTTCTTAGATTGAATTTTAACTCTTTTGATGGGATTGCCAATTAAACTTCGATCGAGAAAAAATCTCTTCCCAACCCACTGACTTCTCTCAGTGACATATGTAAGAAACATGACATGCCTTCATATGCACCACTTCGTATCAAATACTGGATGATATCGACTTTTTTTTTTTGGGGGGGGGGGGGGGGGTTAACGACACGTTCGACAGCCAGATCACCTCGTGACGGACAGTTTTACGGGTGAAGGAAGCTGTAGTACCCAGACAGAACCACCGAGCAGTGGCGAGCAACTGTCACTTTTCCCAACTTCACACAAGCGGGAGTAGCATTGGTTGCACCATCGAAATAAACAAAACCGACAGTTACCGGAACCTACAAGTTTTTTTTCACTTTCCAAAAACTTAGTGTGCTCGGGTGTCGAAATCCTCAATCTCCAGTCAGTCTCCAGTACCTATCTGCCCAATCTCCCGTACTCTCACACTTCCTGCCTAGCGAGCTCATATATATGTATAAACGTAGACAATCAGCTGGACATTTTCTTTTTTATTGAGTAAAATTATTTTATGCAACCAGCTTCTGGATCTCTGAAGAGGAAGGTAAGATATCAAGAGTAGTGTGTCCGTCTTGGGCCTATCCCTATGCAAATTGGAAATGTTGTGCTTAATATTTTTTTGCTACATAATTAGTAAATTTATAGAATGTTTGTCGACTTTTAACAATTTATTTTTATCTAAAAGCAGCTCTATACATGAAAAACTAAATAACGTTATACAATCTTTAAATAAAAAGCATTCAGATGGATGTAACTGCCACCATGCCCACTCAGTGTGAGCCTGTCTGTTGATCTGATTATGTATTTGCAAGCTATATAAGAGAAGGTATTGGTTTTGTGTGCAATGAATTTCAGATGAAAAGATAATAACATTCTGGTATTTCTTTAAAATGTGGCAAAAACTAAAGTCGTTAGATTTTTCTGATTTTGCACAGCTGAAGTCTGAAATGAGTAATTGGGTGGACAGTTCCTCTTCCATCAAATTCTCAATATTTGACACACTCGCGATAAATATATCATCACTTGAGTATAACGAGGCGCCATCTGCAATGCGTTAGCATTACATATGACCCTGTTGCACTTAAGTGACGATATATTATCTGGTCAATCACCGAAGAATTGTGTGCATGAAGATGCGATTTTTCATTTCCAGGGACTGATTTGCCCCGCCCGTCCATTTTCTGCCAAACTTCAGAAATATAGTTAATAACAATTCAGGAGAGATAAATGACCCCCTCATGCAATGGAGAAATCAAATGAAAAACAAAAGCATCTTTTTAGCCGAGATCTTCCAATGGAGACTTCATCTCCTTTGAATTTAGCTTTATATGTATAGAATCCAATTACGCAAGGGCATATCGGTCAATAACTACCACAAAACGTTAAGAAAAAACATACTCCTAGCATCTATATAGCATGAGCAACAGCGACATTGACCTTTTTGTTTGCTCCTTGTTGAATGGCATGTTTGGAAACAAAACTGAATAAAATCCGGACAATCAATAAATTTCATTCGATCGTCAATGTCGGGTCATGACAATGGGAGTTTTGTTATTTCAGAACATAATTTATCCCATACTCTGGTTCCACATTCACGCTTTCAGTGCCATCTACTTATTTTCAGTTCACGTTTTTACTATTGTTGTTGTTGTGGCTGCCGATGGCGATGTTACAGTTGCGATGAACATTTGAATTATGGTGGATTTCAAAAGTCTACAGCGTAGTCTGGTAGCATAGTTTCTTCATAAAAAGTGACTGACGCCATAATCTGGAGACTGCTGTTGTTGTGTTGTTAGTCTATCTGTTGTCGTTGCTGTTGGTTTGTTGTTGTTAGTGTTGGCGTTGTAATAATGCAAAGATTTACAAGATGTAATGTAGGTAGGGTTTTGTTATTTGAATGAAAGATACCAAGAATGGAACAATGTTTCACCTGACCATTCTTATCCCTCTTAACCATTTACCTAACATGAAAAGCAGACGACACTGGCAAACAAAATTCTTGAATAACAAATTTTTTTATTTTTTTTGTCTCAAAACATAGGTTATGACCACGCTTTGGAACGAGCTCGTCGAGTTCGTTCCAAGAGGGGTCATAACCTATGTTTTTGAGACAAAAAATGAAAAAAATAATGAAAATTAATTGGCAATTTTTGTGAATAAGCTGGCCCGTTTTGGCCGTTACGTTGGGTAAGGGGTTAACCCTTTACCCAACGCAGACGATATCCAAATTTATTATTTTAAATATAATTTTTTAAAATTTTACAAAACAATTCAACAAAACCATATCATGTGACCACTCACTGGAACGAGCTCAATGAGCTCGTTCCAATGAGGGGTCACTTGATATGGTTTTGTTGAAATATTTTGAAAAATTTAATTTTTTCAACTGCTCAATTTGCATATTACGCGGGCGGATGCGGGCGATTCGTTAGGTAAAGGGTTAACTGTTGCTAAGCAAATACATTTATTGCGCGAAGGGACATTTACAGTCAAGGTGCAAACGAAACAATAAATAAAATAAGGATAGTAATAATACAAGAAGGATCAGAAACAATTTAGCCACTAAAGGGTCGTATACTCTATTACTGTAGGATAATATTGTCCCTTGAGTGCAACCAGGCGCAATCTGCAATGCTTTAGGGGTGATATTATAACCGAATCTTCTTAAAATGCAAAACAAACGCATCTGTTTGCTGAAAGTAATGCATCATGCAATTACCGCCAACAACGTCACGTACTTCCAAATAAGGCCATTGTTAATACATTCATTGTTTTATGTCAGTCAATCTTTGGTTCCGATAGACAGACGCGAAATGCGCAAATTCTTAACAAATAATTATCTGCAATCACGTATCCCTGTTCGTCCTATAAGTTCTGAAACAAGTGCAACGCCATGGGATTGCCAATCCCCCCGCCAGCTACGCCCAACAAAAATTATAACCTGCAAAGCAATACTTGGATAAACTGGTTCGCAATACCCTCGATAATATATTGAATTATAAAAAAAACCTTAAAGATTTTCTTTGAAATGTGATGACAATTAATGTTAATGTGAATACAAGAAATTCTAAGTTCAATAAGGGAAATAACTCACGAAGATATAATTGGACACTGTTGGAACGCAATCCCATTCATGACATTATCACCAAAAAGCTAAATGTTAAATTTGGAATAAAAATCTTCAAGAATTTTCTTTGAAATATGATGACAAGAAATGGTAATGTGACGACTATAAACTTAAAGTCCGATAAAGGAAATAACTCTTGAAGAAATACTTTAACATTGCTGGAAAGTAGTCCCATTCATGATATTATCATAAAAATGTTACATAAATTAATTTGGGCAAATATTTTGAACGATTTTCTTTTAATTGTGATGGCAAGAAACGGGGAATGGCGGACGGAAGGAAGGGCCGACGGAAGAACGGACGGACCGAAGGACAGGCGGACTGAAGTACGGGCGGGAACCATTCCTATCCCCCCTCCCTCTTTGTGGCGGGAGATAATAATCTGAGAAGCAAATGCACCAATACTTTCAGTTAAGGTACTCTGATGAGCCGAAGTGCGAAATTTGTGAGCGCTCATCTGACAATGACAACTATCAACCGAGGGTCCTGATTTGAACAAACTTGCATCTGCCCCATTAAGAAAACCATATTATACCAAATATCAAAACATTCTGACCGGTGGATCTAAAAAAAGGGATTTTCAAAAAATATTCCTCATATTGAACTAAGTTATAATTCGGGCTCCCACAGAGAGCTGGAATATGAACCCAGGGACTTGGCTTGAACAAACTGGAATCTCACCTCCCCAAGGATGCTGTAAACCAAATATCAAAAGATTCTGACTACTGGATCTAAAGAAAAACATTTTTAATGAATATAACTCATATTGAACTACGCTATAATCTGGGCTCCCGCAGGGAGCCCAAAATATGAACCCAGGGCCTTGGCTTTGACAAATTTGAATCTTACCTCCCTAAGGATACTGTATATATCAAATATTAAATGATTCTGACTGGTGGATGTGAAAAAGAGGATTTTTAAAGAATGTTCCTCATACTAAACCAAGTTATAATTCGGGCTCCCACAGGGAGCCCAAATATGAACCCAGAGACATGGCTTTAATAAATTTTAATCTCACCTCCCTAAGGATACTGTATATCAAATGTCAAAAGATTCTGACTGGTGGATGTGAAAAAGAAGATTTTTAAAGAATGTTCCTCATATTGAACTAAATTATAATTCTGTCTCCGCCAGGGAGCCCAAATATGAACTCAGAGACTTGGCTTGAACAAACTTGAATCACACCTCCCAAAGAATGTTGAATACCAAATATCAAAAGATTCCGACTGCTGGATCTGAAGAAGATTTTTAAAGAAAATTCCTCATATTGAACTAAGTTATAATTCGGGCTCCCACGTTGAGCACAAATATCAACCCAGGAACTTGGCTGGAACAAACTTGAATCTCACCCCCTAAGGGCGCTGCATACCTAATATCAAAAGATTCTGATTGGTGGATCTGAAGAAGATTTTTAAAGAATATTCCTCATTAAACATAATTTAAACATTTGGGCAGATCCGCTCTTTTAGCGAGGATTCTACGCAGTGCGGAAGCCGAGTGAATAAGTGTGTCGGTCTCTCATGCCTGAGGTACTGGGATCGATCCTCAGGCAGAGAAGTTCTAGAGGTGTCAAACCCTGTCAATTTGCTCAAGAAGAGGCATTAATAAAAACTGTAAAATTTGCTCGCCAACTTTGATAAAATAAGTTTAAAACTAAAAAGTTCTGTTTCAGGGACATATGGGGGAATGGTTAACTTCAAGAACTTGTTACTGCTAATTACAGAAACAAATGTCATTATTAATCATATGTTCTGGTGGCGGTGATGGTGTCCTTTGGCATTTGTTATTTATGATGACAATAATTAACGCGATCTGGGGAGACTTCCCTTTATTTATTTTCATCGCACCCAGACCATTACATAATATGAAACGAAACAAGCAAGAACAGAAACGAGAATACGTTACTGTACTAGAGCTGAAACGGTTAACCGATTAATCGATTAATCAATGATCAACATCTTGTTGGATCCAAAAAGTAATTGCTCGATTAACCGTTACTTTTGAACTACTGTATTAAATGGGTCAACAAAGGAACAAACTTGCTCCAAAACAGGCAAACATTGTCACACTGACTCACATCAATTATATGAGACAGAGTAAAGCATGCAAGTTACTTGCTGACATATTTGTTTACTTGCATGATCATCATACTGTATCAGTAGCTGGAAATGGTCATTCTTAACCCTTTACCCATTGCGGGTCGCAGACGATACTTGCAAAATAAATTCATGAATTACTAAAAATTTTCAATTTTTGTCTGAAAAACAGCTTATAACCCCTCAGTGGAACGAGCACAACGAGCTCGTTCCAATGAGGGGTCATAAGCAATGTTTTTGAGACAAAAAAAAGAAAACATAATAAATTTGAATGGAGATTTTTGTAAATAGGCCTAGTCGGTTTTGTTTGTTACGTTGGGTAAAGGGTTCAAGCTGTAAATCATCAACGGTAAGGCAATTATTCAGATATCTATTTGGACAAGTGATTAATCGGTTATCCATGGTTAATCCATGTGATTAGTCGATCAAGAAAACCCCTTAACCGTTTCAGCTCTATACTGTACGCGTATTTCCAATATTTCTACTTGAATTCAACGCGTCCACACCTATGAATGGACACTTATATTCACTTTCAATAGAAACATGTAAGTCAGTCAGCTTGGGAAATGTCCAAGTATGTTTTGATTATCGTTCAAAATGTCGGATTATTCTGTTTGTCAAGTTTCTTCCTTTTCATTTCCCCAAACTTCTCAAACACAATGTACAAAACGAGTTTACAATATCATTTTCATGTGGAGAAATGGTTATTCAACGAGAAAAATCTATATCAAGCACGAGCTGGTGAAAAGTCACTAACAAAACATGCAGTCTGCATAAAGTGCGCGAAGCTTTCACAATGCAACAGGGAGAAAATCATTAATACAGCATAAAGCCGCCAATACAAGCGCTATTTTACCAGACAGATTTCTATTGTTCGCCATCCCCTATTGTACATTAGAACTCGGAATGGATTCCTCTGTCACTATAGTGTCAGCTTGTCCAATTATTACAAGATTTTAAGTTGTCACGCTGGAAGAAAAAAAAACCTAAACAAATCCATACTCGACAATCCATTTTTCAACAATACCATATCATTACTTCACAACGAGTTGAAAATTCGATATCAAGCATTATTGTCACTTAGCAGGGAGTTACTGGCGAATTATGTATGATTTATGAACAGTGAAAAACTCTAAGATCCACGATCGTAAGCCAAAGTCGTACACTAAAAATAACGTGAAAATACCGTAAAAGTACTTGCAACCCGATACTGGTACTTTCACCGCAAATTGTATTCCACCAACTATTACTATTCAAAGTTTAATCACACGAAATGCTAACAGAGGCGTTTTTATGTACAACGCAACACACATATTTCAGAACGAACGCTTTAAACTCTTTAATTCCGGTATTTGTCAAATGGAACCATTCATGCGTTATTTTAGAAGAGTTAGTTGTTAAGGTGGACCAAATCATATCTTTATCCTGTAGCCGAACGGCTGCTGGTTAAAAATATTAATTGGTCTACTCTCCAAGACAACTGCACAACTGAGAAAAGAGATGTTTTCGGGACGACATCGGTTACTTTTGAACTGAGGGTGATCTGCAGCCATGTATTGTGATCTTAAAAGTGGACATATAGCTGAAACGGCTAACCGATTAATCGATTAATCAATGATCAACATCTTGATCGATCCAAAAAGTAATTGATCGATTATCCGGTACTTTTGAACTTCTGTATCATATGGGTTAACAAAGGAAGAAACTTGCTCCAAAACAGGCAAACACTGTCACACGGACTCACATCAATTATATGAGACAGAGTAAAGCATTCAAGTTACTTGCTGACATACTTGTTTACTTGCATGACCATCATACTGTATCAGTGGCTGGAAATGGTCATTCTTAACCCTTTACCCATTGCGGGTAACAGACGATACTTGCAAAATAAATTCACGAATAACTAAAAATTTTCAATGTTTGTCTCAAAAACATAATAAATTTGAATGGAGATTTTTGTATATAGGCCTAGTCGGTTTTGTTTGTTATGTTGGTTAAAGGGTTCATGTTGTAAATCATAAACGGTATGGCAAATATTTGGATATCTATTTGGACAAGTGATTAATCGGTTAACCAAGGTTAATCCACGTGATTAATCGATCAAGAAAACCCCTTAACCGTTTCAGCCCTACTGCAGTCATGTACTGTGATCTTAAAAGTGGACTAATATTAGACAGGGGATTTCGATCGGATCAAGAAATTTTCTTTCTATTTTGCGACCCAACCCATCGTAGAATTTCACCCGAAGGAAAAGAAATGCGAGAACAATTTTTAATCTGTGATACTAATTTGATTTACTTTGGTTTTTAATACTATCTTGATTTCACAATGTTTTATTCATGAAATCTCAGCCCACTAGTGTATAAGTGCATCGCGACTCGATCGCAATCTGACCGAGAAAAAATATTACTTTTGTGATCACAGTACTATATAGCAGAGCACGCGTCGTAGTTCGTTTGAAACACATATATCTATAACGCACAACGGACCACTGACAAAGTTTTGTAATGACTGGAGGTGAGGGATGGCCTGTGAAGCTCTGAGATTCCCAAACCTTCTATCCTTGTGGTCTGATGAAAGAATAAGACGGAACAACGAAGGTGGAGTATGGGGGACAAGGAATCAACGACCAGTTGGGAGTTTTTCCTGTATTTCACGAGCGCAGATACAGGAAAAACTCCAACAAGGGGCGTTGATTCCCGCAAAGCCTCCCCCTCCCCCGGTCTGAGTCATGCAATTGCCTAAGTATATTTTTTAAGGACTTTCCATGACTTTTCCAAGAAAGTTCACCTTCAAGCATTCTCAAAGACTTGGAATTTTAGTTTTAAAATTCAAGAACGGTCAAGCACATTCGAGGACCCACAAGAACCCTGATTACAGGAATTCACGTATAATGCAAAACAATGAACACAGTACGTCGAGAAAGAATTACCACAAAACACATGTGCAGTAGAGCTCACACGCATATCAAAATTCTCCAGAAAAGCATGAGAAACACAATGTTTCAGAAAACAGAACTTCAGGTGGAACCTGCAGTTCTTTGGTTGAATTTTTTTTTGTTCGTGTATACGTTAATTTTTTAAGATTGAAAGCTCTTGTTTGTGTGGAAACCTTCACTACGCGGGTGTTTTCATAATTATTCACTCTGCATGTACTGTAGACGAAACCATATGGGCTATACCAACTGACAAACGGGCGACCAACAAAAGGAAATTTCAGAAATAACCTTATTCTTACTCTAGTATATAAAATATATAGGATTAAGATCCGAATATCGTTACATATAAATACATCCGGGACATACAGATTACTACAACAGTCAACTGATCTGTGTTGTTGTATTCCGTCCAGTTGAGAAGATGAGACGAGGGCGTGGTGGCTCAGTTGGTAGAGATGCAGGCTGCAAGCCGAGAGGTCCTTGGTTCAAATCCCACCTGCGGCAACCGCGTTGTGTCCTTGGGCAAGACACTTCACACCCTATTGCCCACGTGGGGGCACGGTGACATTGTGTACCAAGGCGTACTGCACGTCGATGGTGCACCTGTCTTCAACCAATGCTAACCCTGCTTGTGTGGACTTAGTATGTTGGGGAGCTAACAGTTGATCGCCATTGCTCGGTGGTTCTCTCCGGGTACTCCGGCTTCCTCCAACCGTAAAACTGTCGAGGTCATGATTAGCCATTGTGCAGAACTATGTGACCTTAAACACCAATAAATAAATAAATAAATAAATAAATAAATAAATAAATAGAAGATGAGCTCGGCCAGATCAAACGAGACGCCGCAGGCGTCGAGTTTGATCTAACCGATCGCATCTCGTCAATACAACAACACGGAATACAACAACACAGATCAATTGACTGTCGTAGTAATTTGTTTCTTATATGACATTTAGTATTTTAAATTAAATCAAATACAACAAGAATTATATTAGCCAAATAACCATTAACAATTTGTGGAATTGGGGAATTCCAAACTCGTAGTAATATCGAACGTTCGTGTCGAACATGAAAATTGAAGTCAAAACAATGGAGGCAAGACTTGAATTTCAATCGGAATTGCTTTTGATTACATAGATTCTCCTAAGTTTTTTTGGATTCGTATCTTGAAAATAGTTGTTAATTGTTATTTTGCAAATGTTCAGCACCGATTTTCAAATAGACCTCAACTGGAATGTTTGTCAACGGAGTTTAATGAGAAGACACTCGTGTTTATGCTCTGTGCTTATGTTCTATATTTATTTATAGGTCACTGGTAGAAATACTCCGCACTTGCGCCTCGTTTGAGACAGACATGATAATGATCTGGAAAATTGGACACTCTCTTTTTCCGGAGAGCTGGATTTGATGGGAAAACTACAGTGGTATTGTGGGTCTATTTGTGGTAGTCATATAATAAAACGCAGTAAATGTCTTCCCTGAGGCCACTATTATAACGTTTGTGTCAAAAAGATCGAATCATTTAATTTTGGGCATTCATCTGTCTTTGTCAAGTTCAGGCCCTCAGACAACTTCTTCTGGCCTGAAAACTGAGTTTCATGTAACAAATAAGACAGAAGAAACGATAAGAAAGTCAGTATCGACCATACACACAATTCTATTGGAGAATTTCCAACTTAAATGCACCAATAGTCAAATTCATTGTAGGTCCCAAAACTCATCAAATCGCACTCTTTTTTGTCTGGAATATTCATCAATGATGTAAGAATTTAATAGAATTTAATAGAATTCTTATTAAGAATTTCGAAACAATAACAACATACTTTTTCAAGTTTGCTTAGTTTCGGATACTGCATCACTTCCCCTTTTCAAGGCGGGTAACTCTCGTTCAAATATTGACTATTGTTTTGACATCCATTGACTGCCTCGCTTTGGGAGCCTTCGATTTCCTTGAAGACTTGGCGAACATAAATTGCAAGGGGAAAATTAAACAAACTATCGGCCAACACAAAAACAGAGGGGAACACCCAGGATCTTTGTTTTCATTGGGGTTTAACAACACGTTGACAACACATCGTGTCGGGTAATTTTACGAGTGAATGAAGCCGAGAACCACCGATCAGTGACGGGCAACTTCCATCTTACTGACCCGAGACAATTGGCAGCTGTTGTTGTGCACCGTCGGCGCGCTGTACGTCTTAGTACACAGCGCCACCATATCCCGGGTGGGCAATTAGGAATTAAGTGTCTTGCCCAAAGACACAGCGCATATGGCGCGGGTCACCCCGGCCAGACACAATTCTTAAAACGGCGCATCAATATAAATTTTGATCTATATTGAAACAAATATTTTATTCTGAGTAGTGAGATTAACTCTTTGCAGCTGAAAGGCCCCATTTTCGGTCAAGGTAATAATATTTCCTAAATTTATAAATGTACATGGAAGCTTGGTAAATTTGCGGATAGACCAATACATGTCTTTAACGTAAAGTAAGAAGGCTGCGCGTTGGAAATTTTGATTTGCTCAAAATGTTCATGGACTCTTCAAATCGATGTCACCGAACTGACATAGTCAATACCATCAGGGCTGATAATCATTTCAGGTGTCGTATATAAAAGAACATTAATAGTTTTCATACTTCGTCTACTTTCTACAGCGACCAACTGCTAATTCATCAAAATGAGTATAACTAATTCCAACTTGACAAGAAATTTTCTTCTCTGATTCTATAGGGTTTTCAGTTCCATTGACCCATGCAGTAAATATTTGGACAACAAAACTTCTTCTAAAGTTTCACCTTTTAGTGGCTTTTACACCTAAATTGTACAATTTTTTTTTCTTTTGCGTCACTTGAGATTTGTCCTATGTGATAAATAACGAATAAACCAATCATATCTTTCTGAAACTGCATAATTGTATGTTAACGTGACGACAATAGCAATCCACGCCAATCATATCAAAACCAATCCACCGGCTTTCATATTATCTTTCAACCGCTCCATATTATCTTTCAACCGCTCGTTTGGAATAAGGAGGATATATCACACATATGATCAACTTGAAAATCTTAAGCCAAATCAACACATTACTGATTTACTTCTGTTGCATCCATATTATCTTGCGCACGGGTGACAGTGCGTAATATTGGGATGGTGCGGGATTATTTTGCTCAAATGGTTATTTGGCAAGCTGTTACATGACGAACCATTAACCAACCTAGGTGTCTTGTAAAATGAATTTAAGACAAGCAGTCAATACAATCGCTCAAGTCATGGGTTGTCAGACCAATTTAAGAACGGGAAGCTATCTTGGTTCAGGCATGTATACTCGTATACTAATTTCATCATTGTAACAATTATATGAGATCACCCCTCCAATTAAATACACACTTATAATAAAAAACAAATCATCACAATATATACAAGCGCTTCGAATGATAATTATGCTTAGCAAATCGATGTCTGACGTTTCCTCTCAAGTAAAAAGAATTTCCTTAATTTTATGTCAAGAACACAATGAGCCTCGTAATCCGGCACTGTGCGCTGTCTTTAATGCACTCGGTTTGATAACAAAAATGTTGCATACAAAATCGATGAACGAAGGTAATCGATAGAGTTTCTCAGAATTATGAAAGATATTAGTACAGCAGCTGATAGCTTTTTACAATGTTGTGGTGGTTCCACGCTGTCCAAGGAAATCCAACTAACCCTTCATTCAACTAGCGGCGGAAATAACTCTTCTAGGTGGTGGAGTGATATTATAACATTTCCACTGTAACTTGCACTGCAAAGCAAAGGGCGTATTAAAAGGAATTGTTTGAAATTGAAAATCGAAAAGGGAAATTTGAAAGCAAGAATTCCCAAAAGGAATTGATGTATTGGTGTTTAAGGTCACTGTCAGAATTGGAATGTATCTCTTATCAACAAGCAGCATGGCAATGATGCAAAACACTCAGGTACACCAGGATATTACCCTGGTGTGTCAAGTTATTTTATTTTGGGACATAGTCTGTCGTGGTACTTTTATAACGAAATTTCCATTCTTTGATTTCCAGACGTCCACCGAAGGCAGGTAGATCCATTATATACTTATCTTTTAAGCAATGCACTTAAGGTAAAAAGAGAAGGCATGTGTCACCTTCTTTATATTTACAATTTATTCTCTTCACCGGTACGTGGCACCAATTCATCAGTTTTATTTCTCATTTGGAATGGTTGGTTCCAATGCTTCAAAAGAGTTCTGCAACCAGTGAAAGTCATTTGATCAAAGTTCTGGAATGGATTTCAAGCTTTCAGATTTGCTTCAAACAATTAATGAAAATGATTACGGATAACAACGGGGTGTAAATTTACACATCGACCAAACGAAGAGTGTATGAAATCTATTGGGAAGTTTCACAAAGTAAAAAGAAACGAAGATTTCTTTGTATTCGCAGTACATTCCGTCAGATAATGGAACCTTCCAGATGTCCAACCCAGTATGAAAAAAAAGGAAATGCTTTTATTTCTGATATTGGTGTCTTCAAATCGTGCTGACAAATACCACGATATACTGACAATACCTTCTTCATTGACATGATGTAACACGACTAGCTATTGATTCAGGAAAGCAATGTTACGATCTGAACAGACGCTCTTGCAAAAAGCATATTCCTCTTTCGTTCGACTCAACTATTTCTGGAGATTGTACGGAAAATAACAAAATAGGTTTTGCCTTCTTCTTCCCATAACGTCACCCACTAGGCCTAACGCACACTGGGGTGCAATGTCAATGACGTTTACTCGTTATTTATGTCCGTTGGGACTCAAGACTCAATTAGGTTTACTGTTTGTGTATCACTGCCTGATAAGAACATCATCTTCCCGTAGTTGCGTTGTTGGAAACAAAAGTGCAATTGGTGATGGGTTGTTGCTATGTTCCGTCCTTTGATCGAAATTATCGACTAACCATGACTATTTAAAACAATGCCAACTGCTCTGGTTACAGCGAGCATTCAATCCCGGACAAATTGGTCTGGACCTCAACTATTATACTACCAGAGTAATCTAACACAAACAAACGAACCCCTGCGTAACACTACGCAGATATTGTAATACGCACAAATAATGAACATAATACAGTAGCGACGAATGATGACGAATAGACGTTTGATCACGAACAGACAAACTAACACTAACTAGTACGTCTTGAACTAAAATATTTACAAAAGCTCGCATCTCCATGATCTCGTCGTTGGTTTCGATGGTTTTGCTAAAGTTTTCATAAAAAGACAAATGGGATTACCAGGAATAACAGTAATCTGGAATTGTAATTTTCTTTGCACAGCGTTACAAACATAATTTAACCTCTCCGGGTACTATTATTCCTGTGTTCCTTTCGTGATGTTTGAAAGCACCGACAACTGTGGGAGTGCAAAGTGGTAAATTAATTCGTAATGAAAGTGTCAATGACACTGTAGCTCAACTTGTTAAGACATGTACATGTATAGTATGTGACACAGCAATGACAAACATCTAGGTAATGACCTGATAACAAAGGTACATATAAAGTATTGTAACGGTCTGTACATAAATACTGACCGTAGCCTGTAACAAATGTATAGGTAAAGTATTGTAAAGGTGGGTGACAGTCAGATGCTAAACTAGAAAAGAAATCTTTGAGTCCCAGAGTGGGTCTGACTGAACCCCAAAATATTTGTTCTCATAGCACAGTGATAACAAAGGCACCCCAAAACACACTCGTTCCTGTCCCAAGGTGAAAACAAAGGGACCCAAGAAGTTTCGAGAAGATCAGTTCATAAATACGAGCTGTATAGAAGTTGTGACAAAAAAATGATTCGACCTAATTTCGGTACAAAATGGCCACTGGCGGCCATCTTGAATTTTGGACCGCACCCAGAAACACTCGTTCTCGTTCCAAGGTGATAACAAAGGTACCCAAGAAGTTTTGTGAAGATCGGTTCATAAATACAGCCTCTAGCCCGAGCCGTATTGACATGTGCACTTACAGTGTATAAGTAGCACTGAATAAATCAAAGTTCATCTAATTTGCATAATTTCTGCACGAGAAAAAACCCCGTATTATATGTGATGTATTCCATGTTACTAAACATTCATACAAAAATTTATTCAAATCAGAACTATCATACAGAAGTTCTGTACAAAAGACTGATTGCACTAATTTTGGTACAAAATGGCTGCTGGTGGCCATCTTGAATTTTGGACCACACCCAAAAACACTCGTTCTCATCCCACGGTGATAACAAAGGTTGCCAAGAAGTTTCGTAAAGATCGGTTCATAAATACGGCCTCTAGCCTGAGCCATATAGAAGTTGTGTACAAAAAACTGATTAGACCTAATTTCGGTACAAAATGGCCACTGGCAGCCATCTTGAATTTTAGACCACACCCAGAAACACTCGTTCTCGCCCCAAGGTGATAACAAAGGTACCCAAGACGTTTCGTGAAGATCGGTTCATAAATACAGACTCTAGCCCGAGCCGTATTGACATGTGTACTTACTGTGTGTAAGTAGCACTGAAAAAATCAAAGTTCATCTAATTTGCATAATTTCTGCACGAGAAAAAAACCCGTATTATATGTGATGTATCCCATGGTACTAAACATTCACACAAAAAATTATTCAAATCAGCGTATTCATATGGAAGTTCTGTTCAAAAATCTGATTGCACCTAATTTTGTACAAAATGGCTGCCATCGGCCATCTTGAATTTCGGACCAGGACCCCAAAACACTCGTTCTCGTTCCACTGTGATACCAAAGGTACCCAAGAAGTTTCGTAAAGATCGGTTCATAAATACGGCCTCTAGCCCGAGCCGTATTGGCATTTGCACTTATAGTGCTGAAAGTAACACCAAAAAACATCAAAGTTAGTCTGATTTGTATAATTTATGCACGAGAAAAAAAACCCGTATTATATGTGATGTATCCCATGGTACTAAACATTCATACAAAAAATAATTCAAATCACCGCTTTCATATGGAAGTTCTGCGCAAAAAACTGATTGCACCTAATTTTGTACAAAATGGCTGCCAGCGGCCAACTTGAATTTCGGATCGGACCCCAAAACACTCGTTCTCGTCCCACGGTCATAACAAGGGTACTCAAGAAGTTTCGTAAAGATCGGTTCATAAAGGCGGCCTCTAGCCCGAGCCGTATTGAATTGTTGACGGACAGACGAACGACTGGCTATGGCATAAGCTCAAATTTGGCTTCGCCAAAGTTGAGCTAAAAATCATTTGGCATGACGTGCACTCTAACAATGTTAACCACAGAATCTATAACCTCTGTCTACTGAGAAGATGGTTAACAAAGATGAACATGTGATCTGATTGCGCAATTCTCTATAATTTATATCAATGCACCATGCTAGTAGAAAAGAAATGGGAGGAGCACAATAAAAAAAAAATCATTCTTTTCATTCATGATACCACACAAAGATTCTTGGAACTATCCGAGATGTTTTCAAAAATCAATATTACTGGCTTCTTGCAAGCCCCTTACAATATTTTCGGTCTATTTGTTTAGATGAAGTGTGATTGGTATAAACAGATTATCCAATAATATACAGTAAATGGTCCCAAATGGCATATTTTGTTTTTGAGCCCTTTATCCAAATCGAAAGTAGACAAGATCATACATCGAATAACATTCTTGAATAACCAAAACTTTTCATATCTCGCCTCCAAAACATAGCTCATGACCACGTGTTCATTTACTGGCGTTTAATGTAACTTTTAGAATCTATGACGATATCAAGACAGCAAGACGAGTGTTACGTCCTGTTTAGCCAATTTGTTATATTATATGATGCTCCTTAGAGGACTTCCAATCTACGCGTTGGTTACCGGGTCCTATTTTACCAGTAAAGTAGGCCTCGTTAATCTCTGTACACAAGCAGTGTCGTCCATGGGGGAGGGAGAGGGGGAGAGGCGGCAAATGAATATGAAGAAAATATTCTTGCTTCTGAGCCGGAAGCGCATTTTTTATTTTTAAATACAGTGCCAAAACTTTCAGTAGAGCTAAAATAGTGAGTTATAGCAGCAGTCAGCCATGTTTTTATTCGTGTTTAGGTTCACTTTTAGTTCAACATCTGTTAAGCATCGTCGAGCCCGGTTAGTCCTCGGAAGGGTGACCGTCTGAGCGATTGATTCGGACTCCCGCGTTGTGTCCTTGAGCAAGACACTTAATCCGATTGTCCACATGGGGGAACGATGACGCCGTGTACTAAGGCGTATACTGCACGTCCATGGTGCGCATATCTTCAACCAGTCTAACCCTGCCTGTGCTGCAGTGCGGAGTTACGACGTTGGGGAGCTGGCAGCTGATCGTCGTTGCTCGGTGGTTCTCTCCGGGTAGTCCGGCTCCCTCCCCCGTAAAACTGTCACCGACACGATATGGCCTTGGCTGTTAAAGTGTCGTTAAATAAATAAATAAATAAATAAGAGTTCAACATCTATTGCTATATTGCGACCGCGCTTGTATACAATACAGCTGAGCCAATTATTTAAAATGATGCTGCCCGATTTAAAGGACATTTACACACACAGCACTAAATCAAATTGATGAAAATCAGGCAATGTGAATTTCTAATCTAAGATTCGCAAACACATAACACGCATCAGAGAAACACCTTATCACCGATGGTGTTCGAACACACGGGATAAAGCAATACAAACTGTGTGTCAGAATTATGTATACCTTTAGCTTCATGACGTCAAGAATATTTCCTTGCAAAAATAAATTCATCCGTGGGAATCTGATGTTTTCAAATGGATCCATATATAAAGGAGTGACAACAAAATATACTGTTATTGTTTTGGAGTGGATACTTTAGTTATCTCCAATACGATGAGACGTTGTGCCTGCAGTATAGACGAAACTCATATGGAGGTGTCGTGAGTGTGACGCCCGTAATTTAAATGTAGTAACTAAATTGGCAATGAATTCTACACCAGATCGAACAATGCTTATAGGAGAATTTATCTATGACAATTTTCACAACAGTATTCACTCCGGTCCATACGGCTACTGTGGCAATGGCAAAGATACAGGTACGTTCTGTAGTAGCACATATACGAATGAGAGAATGGCACCGCAACTGCAATCTCTCACCCCTTCAGTGGAAGTCTTAAAACATATCCACAGCCTCACAAAGTGTAACACTCGCACTATTAAATGACCGAAATGCTGCCAAGGAAAACTAAATACAATCACAGTAGTTTTTAATTCTTCTGTTGTGTTTTTTTGTGTATACTATTAAATAAAGGTTTGAATCGGGTTGATATGAATTGAATCTCCGATAAAAAGATGCAAAAATTGATCAAGAAAAAACGGCGCTTCTTATAAGGCCTCGAATTACGTAACTAAAACAATTTTTAGTAAAGCGTTCACTCATTACATTTGTCCCCAATGACGAAGAAATTTAGGCCATTCAGAAATCTTGCCTTGATTGCAACCATGCTTTAGCATTGCAGATGGTGCCTTGTTGTTTTCGATTGGCAATTGAAACAACGGATCAGAAACTCAAAAGCATACTTTCTCAATGCGTAGCACATAAAATGTAAACAGACGACTAGCGGTCAGGGTTTAAATTTCGCGCAAGAATACAGCTGCGCCAGCATGAGGCTACGTCTGACATGTTATTGATTGAACGTGCTTCGCCGCTTTTAAAGTATGAGATTACTGACCCGGAAGATGATCAGATAAAGTGGTAATCTTGCATACCTCACGGTAAAAATGATTACAGTGATGAGACAAACCTAACTTCTATCTGCAGCTTACATTTAAGACAAACATATCATGGTCTCAGATGAAGTTTTTTACACGTATCTATCTATCTAGCCAAATATAGACCTATTGCTGTTGCTTTTTAATATTCAACCTAATATTTATAAAGCAGAGTTTACATTAGATTGTTTCCTTTAACTTTTTTCATTTTCCTTTGAGATTTATTCTCAGGTCATACATATGTAATGTGATTTATATATAGTATACACCCACAGTAGCTTGGTGTACCAAATGTTCACCACGAGCGGTGAAGTGGTGTTAACCGCGAGCCTTTGGCGCGCGGTTAACACCACTCACCACGAGCGGTGAACATTTCGTACACCAACCTACTTTGGGTATATTTTATTTATACCATGATCGTCAGATTATTAAGAGTTTAAATGTTAAATAAATTAATATTCACACGTGCGAATCTGTTTTGTTTACATGAGCACCTGTGGGCGGTAGTTTCGCTGGCAATTTTGTCGCCGAAACGAAATAGAATACGTAACGTGCAAATTACGGGCCTTTTTTTCATTTTAATAACATAATAATCTACTATTTCGAGTTATGGATGCTTTATTAACATGAGACAACGCAGGTTTGTTAATTGTTGGTATCTTATGAGGTGAACTTATTTAAAAACGTAATAAATAATTGCCGGTGTAACAGGAATGGAAGTCCGTAGGAAAATTAGTCCCTCTGGACTATTATTCCGCGGAATTATAGTCCTAGGTCTAACATTTCTAGGAATAGTAGTCCGGCGGACTACTGTTCCTATAAATGTTAGACCTAGGACTATAATTCCGCGGAATAATAGTCCAGAGGGACTAACGTTCCTATGGACTTCCATTCCTTTTACACCGGTTTCATTTCATTCTTCACGAGGCGACGAGTGAAAAATTTAGACAAGTTTGCATTCAAGGCGAGGTCACCAAAGGTCAACTTGTAGTTCCACTGTTGGTATAAATTTTTATTATTGAAATCTCATTGCTGGCGTGTTCACCACGGTTGGTGTTTAAAGTTAAAATTTATCGCATAGGTTTTTTATATGTAGTAGAATAGGTAATCATGGTATAAATTTATATACATTAAGTTCAGTCCATGGAACTTGTTTTTGATTTTTTTGCAAACTATTATGATCTAAATAAACTGTGGCTCTTGCAGTCGTTCATTTTAAGGATGCTATAACGCTGTTGTTGTTAAAAGAATGAACACTAAACTCGTGTAATAAATATTTATACCATGCTCGCCTATGTTACTACCTGTGAAAAGCCTGTATGTTAAATTTTTTTTAACCCCACTACCGGTGTAAAGCTTCTACTGCGGTTAAAAGAATGTACACCTATAGTCGGAAGTTCATCCAACTTGACCTTTGGCATGACGCAATTTGCCAACTTCGATACATTCACACTTCGCGACGTTTCATTCAAACATACGACATTTTCCGGTACTATCTACTACGTGTAAATGACTTATTAAGTTTAAAATATCTACAATTAAATATTTAAAATAACATTTAAGAATTGTTAATAATAATTTGACTGAAAAAGCAACGTAAATTCAATCAACTTTGACGATGTGTTTAGCTGTCGATCAAGCACTCATGTACAGCCAGTAGTACTGCCCACCGGCGCAGATGTAAACAAAACAAACCCGTGTGTTTGTGATAGAAAGTGTCGTTTTTTCTCCACCTTAAGTGGCAAAGTCGATTATTTATTAAGAGCATGCCGAATGGTTAAAACACTTATCCTACTGGTGGTTTAAATCTGATTACTGGCCCTAGTACCTATTTATTCTATATGTAATCGCAGACTGGTCTCTCATACATACCAAAAGATCATAATCATCACACTCCTTCAAGTTACACAAATCGCGTCGAGAGAAGTGTCTCTCATTTTTCTACCTGGATGTTTTGTTCACGACGGTACCATTCATGGGAAGAAGATATAAATAAGAATATTCTCATGACACATTTCCTGTGGTACCACATATACACTCACTAATGGTTCCATAAATGTACTTCCAAATTCATGTTCTTAGCAAAATACTGTCGTTCAAGTTAAACGTTCAATCAGTTCAGTACGTAAAGATTAACGATGCATGTAGAAATAATAACCCGGACGCTCAGTAAAGTATGTTTTAAAAATACACAAATAGATGTTAACGTGGGAATAAAATGTGACCTTCAAGATGCAATTAATTTTAGTGATGCTACAGTGACGGTCATTATTTTTCATCCGTAGACCCATTGTGTAAAGAATGAAAAGTCAAACAAAAGTTGGACCAAGTAAGACTTGGCAACATGATCAAGAGTACGTCCACGTATTGAGTTTGTTCAAACTCATGGGGCGAAAGCTGAGGGAAGGGTGGAGTGGAGATTCGAGACTTGAAATAGGCGGCCTCAGGAGGGAGCACACTTGTATTATTCTTTTTTACACAACTAAAAACGTTTTTATATCTTTCCAAACACAACTTCTGAGTCCTGAACAAAACTTTGAAATAAACCACGTTCCCACAAAGATCATAAGCTTCGTTTTGTTAGCAGATGTGAAAATATACATGAAAAACATGATCATTTACATGTTGATTCGTGGTGAAGCAGAGCACGATTGCCCAAATCTGACTATAAAGCACACAAGAGATTCACGAAAAGGAGCAAATCCATCTACAGACCAGTACAAAGGTAAAGGCTGTTTAGCAAGCTGAGTGACAGAGAGTATCCAGCGCATCCCCAATACATTTAAATGAAACGGCGAATAGATTTAAAGGCTACAGTGAATTTACATAACACGGCAGCCAAGGACATAAATGCGCTGGTGTCTCAAACCAGAGGTCCAGAATTCATTATTCGGAAACGATTCCATTATGTTGGAACACTCTCTGACTGCATACTTTCGGATAGTTGTACATTGGCTTAACCTATACATAGTGGAGGCACTCTAAGAAAGCCAAACATGCCGATGAAATATTCAAAAAGTTTGCGCTATGGAGGTCATCTAAAAAATATCGTCCAATTCGTTCCTCTGAGAGACCATGAGTTATGTTTTGGAAGCTGAAGAAGTGAAAACTTATAATTATTTTAACCCTTTACCCAACACAGACGATAACAAAATTTATCATTTTAAATATCACTTATTCAAATTTTTCAAAAAATTTCAACAAAACCATATCATGTGACCCCACGTTGTAACGAGCTCGTTCCAACGAGGGGTCACATGATATGGTTTTGTTGAAATTTTTTGAAAAATAATATTTTTTCAACTGCTGAATTTGCATATTACGCGGGCGTATGCGTGCGATTCGTTGGGTAAAGGGTTAATAAGGAGTGGCATTGCATGTGCCGTCTGCAAGTCACGATAAGTACTGATTCGCTCTCGAAATTCTTGACAACAGTCGGCAAAATGTAGTAAATGCCACTGCAGACCAGTGTTGCCACAGTAGATAAAGGAAGTGATTTCGTAAATCGTTTACTTTTTGACATTTTACGTATAGAACCTTTCTATTTACCAGTACCATATAGCAAAGGCTTGTACACGCCCTGTCTCTCACACTAAAGATAATTTCCAATGCAGCAAATAGCATGATTATACTAAAGACTGGATGGACCTTGTTAAGGCTTTAACACGCCAGAAGAGACACGGACGTTACGAGCTGTGCTATAATGTTATAATTAGCCATTTATCTGCAAACATCTTTCAATATTTTCGCGACTATAATACTCCAATCCCCAATATTCATTACAGTGAGACCAATGTGAAAAACAAACATAAAAACATTTATTATCACTTTGACGCAATGATTCGTTGCACCAAACTTAAAATTAATAATTGCATGTTACATTTTGAACATTAAAATGAATTTACTTAAGTATTGTCTTGTTTCAATGGCAAACTCAGATTACAGGCATCATGCAAGGCTAAAATTTTACTTTATCGCATATTTTGTAACTCTCTCTTCGAGTTCGAGAGAACAGTGCATTCTTCAGTTGTTGTAGGCTACAACTGCCCGAACTCCCCACGATTAATAAACTTATTGGCAAAATGCTATCTTCAACTTAGGGATCAAAACACGAAAAACTGGTCTGCAATGGCATTTACAACATTTTGCCGACTGCTGTAAAGAATTTCGAGAGCTAAGCAGTACTTATCGTTGTCAGGGCAAAGCCAGCCTAAGTATAGGGGCAAGGGGCCTCATATTTAAAGATATTGTAAGTTCAAAATATATTCCGCATCAAAGAGAAAAACCCACATGAATTTCACTTGCCTGTAAAGCTGGACATGGAAAAAACACACGTGGTGTATATCCAGCTTTAGCGCAGGGACCCAGGGGAGAAACGGTATGTTAGATAAGGTCTAATCTTATTTAATTTATACAGTAGTCGCGAGTCTTACGAGCCGTAATCGGTTGGTGGCAAGATATCGTCACGGCCAATTAAGAAACGAGATTCTAAAACGATAGAAATGTCTATCGTATCGTCACCTGATCATTAGGTAGCAATAATGGCAAGAACGAATCGGTTTTCTCGACAAGTGAAATCACCGTTAAGTCACGCGCGGGATGACTTGTACTGATTCTGTCTCGATATATGTCATCTCCCACCGTTTTGACAGGTGGACAGATGAGCGTCGGTCCACCTGACAGTTTAGGGTAAAAAGTATATATACCTTGAAGAGCAGAGCATTAGACACACACTTGGGGTCACACACACGTTGGTGAAGTCCAGGACAGGCGGACTGTTTCCTGGCATAAGGGTACCTTCGATCACAGGACCCTGAAACGGCTGGAATCGCCAGAGAGGGCATTCCATAATTGATTTAGCTTAATGTTGGTAGGCGGCTACGAGTGCCAAATTCGTTGAGAAAGAACACCCCAGGTGAAACGTTAAAGTTTAGATTGTCGAGTAGCAGGTATCAGCCTGCAATAGTCAGAAGTGTAGGTTAATTGTATTGTGCGTATTAACCCCTTGAAGCGCCAGACTGATTGCGTTCTGAGTAGTTTGTTTTGCTGTCGAAGCATCGTAATACCGACTGGAGATCGGTGTGAGTGACAATTTCGCCCTAGCACAAAAAGGGGTATTTGTGAATCGTGAATTCAACCAGGAACGGTGAATATTTCAATAGGACTTTCACGGAGGACTTTCAAAAGGCACATAAGGTATGAGTAGACAATATCTGACCCAAATCAGAAGTACGGTGGCTTTATAGATGACGAACATTGCTGGTCGGAACCCTCCGACAGCCAGAGGTACAGTTACGCGCAGACGTTGACATTTGAGCCTAAGCGGGTGAAGCTCTTATGGCGAGCTCACAGTAATGACATTTCAGATTTGTGAAGCTCTTATGGCGAGCTCACGGTAGTAACATTTCCAGTGTGTAGACTATAGTGCCAGTACAGGGCTATAGAACGACTATATGATTGTTAAGAATTATTTAACCGTAGCAACCAAATTTCTGTGAAAAGAATCGAATTGTTGATTGTTGAAATATTGAAACGGCTTTATTTTTATGTGTAAATAAAAGAATCGTTGTTACTTTAAATCATTCTTTCCATTACGCAGAGTGAAGTGATTAGGAATCACACCTAACGGAAATCGAACCTATTTCAGGCCAATTTGGCAGAGAAGGAATCACGGCGTCGGTCTAACTTAGCTCCCTGCGCCGAGTTCGCGACCCTTGGATTCCGACCCTCCACGTTGGTCTAATTTTCCCGCAACTTCATCAGCGGGACTAAATAACCCCACGTCAGCCCAGGCCTTACGGGGCCTCAGGTGTTCCTGACAATCGTGATAAGAACGCTGTAGTGCTGCGGCCAGACGACCCGGGCACGAAAATTATTCTTTATTCTTTGTCTCATTCCATGAAAGATAACTTTTTAGCGTTAGGTTTATATAAACAACTAGATGCTAAAGTGGAAATGAAATGTGACCTTCATTTATTGATTTATTGATGTTTAAGGTCACACACTTCTGCACGATGGCTAATCGTGACAGCAGCATGGAGATAAAGTCAAGTTCAGGCAATCGTTTATACCCATGTTGCCCATTTTAGAAGACTTTCACCACAGACATTGGTGGGTGGGTCCTATTTTACAAGTAAAACAGAGCTTGTTTACCACAGTAAACAAGCACGGCATCGCCTCCTGGGGTTACGACAGGGAAATGTGACCTTCACGACGCAATTAAGTTTTGTGATGCTACGGTCTCGGCCATTATTTTTCATCCGCATATACATATATATATATAAACACCGACAAAATTCATGTTTGGTAATGGCCGTTCCTGTATCGGTTGTGCCACTGCATACCGAAATGTTTTTAACTGCATTCATCCATTCCTATAATTATTATAATACTGTAAAATACAGAAAGCCCACAACACCCCGCACTACACAACACAATTTCTGCAGCTTGATATGAAAATCGCTTTGATCTTTCCGTCAGTATTTATAAAGATTATACCGGCATATCAACACTCGACAAAAACACATAATAACCAAAAGACTGTGAGAAAATGAAGAAGCGTGGTCTGTGCAGTTTGGTAAGATTCTCTATCATCATTTCTTCAAACCAAAACATGAATGAAATAAGACGGGAAATATCTCAGAAATGTTAAACAAATCGCACGCAACCGTATAGAATATCAGTGTACTTTTACATGTAAACTTATTGGCATATAGTGTAATTGGTGTTTTGTGCCAGTGTAAACAAAATGTGTTTGAATTTTTTGTTGTGATCACGTGGTAAGAATGTTCAGTAAGTTTTGTGTGTAGTTATATCAGATGATAAATTGTCCATGAAAGATGCTTTACTCAATTTGGAACACTTTCAAACAGGATGTCTTCAATTAATGAATTTCTCATAACTTTAACATTGCTAGTTTATTGCTTTAACTTTCTGATTCTAAAACCATCATGATTATAATAATATGAAGATCATCTATATCGTTTTGACCATGTTTTGTTCCCTGTGTGCACGCAAGCACGCACGCACGCACGCACGCACGCAGAAACAGAAACTTGAACAATTCAAAATTAGTCTTAATATGTTTTCTTAAATTTTAAATAAGTATTATTTCGTTTCAATATATACTTACTTCCAACCTTTGAAACTGACCTGTTGAGGGCCATTCAGGGTTTCACAGTGTAGGGCATCTGTTATTTGACGCCGGTAGGGACTCTTCGGCGTGGATTGTGGCAAAAGATACATATTTCGTGTGTATTGCACAATGCACAAGAATATCATCGTGTTATCTTCAGTTCCTTAATTTCGACTTGACGTACTATGGCAAAAAAAACTTCAGATCAAAACTATAATCGCTGGTGGACAGGTTTCTATGGTAGTGAACATCCATACCAACTTTCAACAGAATCGAAGAATAAACATCCGAGAAAATCTCTGGACAAAATTCAGTAATTCTAAGACCAAAAGGGGCATAACTCTAGAAAAATAACTCCGATCAAAACTATAATCACTGGTGCACAGGTTTCCAGGGTAGTGAACATCCATACCAAGTTTCAACAGAATCGAACAATAAACATCCAAGAAAATCTCCGGACAAAATTCAGAAATTCTAAGACGAAAAGGGGCATAACTCAGGCAAAAAAAATTCCGATCAAAACTATAATCGCTGCGCAGGTTCCCATGGTAGTGAACATCCATACCAGGTTTCAAAGGAATCGAACAATAAACATCCGAGAAAATCTCCGGACAAAATCCAGGAATTCTAAGAAGAAAAGGGGCATAACTCAGGCAAAAAAAAATCCGATCAAAACTATAATAGTTGGTTCGCAGGTTCCCATGGTAGTGAACATCCATACCAAGTTTCAAAGGGATCGAACAATAAACATCCGAGAAAATCTCCGGGCAAAATGAATTATTCAAGACGAAAAGGGGCATAACTCTGACAAAAACCCGATGAAAATTATAATCGCTGGTGCACAGGTTCCCATGGTAGTGAATACCAAACCAAGTTTCAAAGGAATCGACCCATAAATATCTGAGAAAATCTCCGGACAAAATTCTAGCATTCTAAAACATGTGAAGAAGGGGCATAAAAAATAGCAAAAATAGTCCGATCGGAACTATAATCGCTGGTGCACAGGTTTCCATGGTGGTGAACATTCATACCAAATTTTGATGACAATGGTCCATAAACTTCTAAGAAAATCTCTTGATAAAATTATGTCTACGGACGAACAGACGGACGGACGGACAGACGGGCGGACAAGGTGATTCCAGCCCCCCCCCCCCCCAACTCGTTGCGGGGGTATAAAAAACAGAACACATGCCCGATCAAACCGGCGTTTGTAAGGGGAACAGTTCAAGGGACAGTATGCCGCAAACTTCAAAATTTTCTTATTATTCAGCTGTCAAAACTAATATTATAGGTTGACTGGAAATTATTTATTTATTGGTGTTTAAGGTCACACAGTTTTGAACAATGGCTAATCATGAACACAACATGAATATCAATTCAAGGCCAGAGGTGAGCGTTAAAAAGCCATGTTGCCCATTTCAGAGAGGGTTTGCACCCCCCAAGCATTGGTGACTGGGTCCTATTTTACCAGTAAAACAGAGCCTGTTTACCGCACTGGAAGTAAATTGTTCTATATATCATTGGGCTGAAATCTATCACTGTGATTTAACACTTTATGTAGAACGAAAGGAATACACTTCTTGGTCTCGGTTTAATTACCAAATTTCACAATTGTCATAAACACATAGATTATGAACCCTCATTAAAACAAGCTTCTTTCAATGAGGTGTTATAACCCATGTTTGGGGGCAACAAAATGAAGAAAAAAAATCTCAACAACTATTTTTGTGAATAGTGCTGGCCAAATATGGTTATCGTGCTAGGTAAAGAGTTAATATATTGTGTGTGACAAAATACTTTTACGACTACATGCAACAACAACTCAAACTTTGGCCTATACAACAAAGAAAGCTTGGAAATAAAACTGTGCGAGTTTCGTATAATGCAATTAAAGACACAAATTATGTCACAAACTGTATTTTGCTTATTCGTAGCAATAACGATTTGTGCATACACACAGAGGTTTCCCGGTTCATATTGGAGACGATTTCACTGTATGTAACTACTACATACATAATCACCGAAGCAATACTGATTGCACGAGGTTTATCAGGAAGTTATTATATGGAAATTGTGTATCTTACATAATAAATATGTAATTCAAATGTCGATACCCTCTATCTTATCTATCTGAGCTGATGGCTTGATTGCAACGACTATCGTGATCCGGTACAAAGCCACAGCATATAATCACAAATACATTCACATGCGGAGAAGGTGATACAGCGCAATTTTCAACTATCAGGTCGGATATTTCACAACCCCTCTACTTTTGTTTCCACGATTTACTGTTATATCGCAAATTCTGAAGAGTGTCACAGTTCAGTTATCTCTGGAGAATTCTGATTGGTTAAAAGTTCGAAGACAAAGGTCTGTGCCAACATTCCTGGTCAGATATCCTTATATAACTATCATGAAAATAACGCGTCAACGTTGTACAGACTTTTGGTAAATGGTTTGACGCTGTAATTAATTCATAGGGCGCTGGTAGTATAAACATGATCATGCGCTTTTTAATAACAATGTATTGCCGACACGAATAAAAATGTCAAACCATAATATCTTGTTTCACAGAGCTCTGTGCATATGTCAACATATAATTTTTCGCTGTATTTTCTGGAAGCTTAGATATAAAGATATCAGCATGCAGGGAGTTAACGATGATATTCAACAAATCAGCATCTAATTAGGTTACGTGTTTTGTACAGCTACAAGTGCCTGCAACACCAGATCCAATACAAACTATTACATTTCACTACTTGTGAGCTTGCAGTGCTGAAACATCAAGAACATCGCCGAATTACAAAGGCATACTGCTAAACGTTTTATCCGGATTTTGGCTGGAATGTTCAGAGAAACGTTTTGTCAGAAACAGTAACCGCTTTCGGATGTTGAAAGTTTGTATGAAGTCAATTGTGTTTAAAGTTAACTACCTTATGTGCAATATTCAGGTAATTTAGTTTTCAAACGAAATGTTACTAAATAGTCCAAACAATATAGGATACAGTTATGTTAGTCATTCAACTAAGACGAAAAATATCGTTTTGACACAGTACAGATGTAATACTAAATAGCATTAAGAAAATAATTTCTTTTCTCCATAACAATGATGCCAATACATAACATGCCTTTTGGAAAGCTCACTGCTGTTTATATTACTAAAGATGTTCAGGGTAATTTTTCTTGCGGATGCCCTACACCTGACATCAGCTCATTGTGTAGAGTAGATAATATTCGTGATTACTCTTTGCTGTGAATACATGTGAGGTCATTGAGTGTAAAAGTTGCGTTTTTAGTAACCTTTACATGTTTTCTGCGTTCATCTCCAATATTGACTATAATGTTAATTATCGTACCAACAGAAGAAACAGCTGGCCTTGTTGTGATTCTAAAGCAAAGAGTTCTTCATGTTTATTATCTCTTAGTTGAAAGAATTGTCTCTAGCGAGATGACACTTTTATTATAAGTTGCATTGTAAATAATTCATACCTTTTTCTCGGACGTGGACGTTGTGAAAACACGCGAGGTTTCAATATTGCTCAATGGAGTGATTCTTTATTGAAAAACGCATTCAGTAAAATCGAAGATCGGACGTTGCAGGTCTCTGGCCACGGATCTTGAATTCGTCCGCTATGAAGATTCTAGAAGCACTTCGTCGACAACCATGTCCGTGTCATTTCTGAACTGAATGGTTCTTCATCGAGTCTTTTCCTTACAAATTCCAGCCAGCACGTCCTTTATCTATAGTGATCAATGGAGCTAACATTTTTATTGTGCTCACGTTTCCAGGGAAGAACGTTCCGACAGTACCAGTGTTTTTGTCAAGAATTTCAGTACTGTTATAAAATTAGAACTTATCTTTTGAGGTTATATCTTTCTACTGTACCAGAAGTTTTGATTTACGTATTAATCGCGATGCTGATAAAATACCGAAGAGATTTTTTGGTAAAAAAAACCCCGTTACTTAAAAACGTAATAAAATCAAAATATCATGGGTGTTCTAGCGAAATCAATGCACTGGCCTAATAATTCTATGGAGTTATCGTTGGGTTAGTGTTTGCTGTGGGCCTTTTAAAATAATTTTATGGAGTAGTTGTTGGATAGAATTTGAGGTGGTTATAAATTAACTGCATTCACGTTAGAAGAAATTGACAGTAACCCCCATATGTCATCAATATGGCCTATTTTAAAGACCTTCTCTCAATTTTATCGGGATCTTCTCCCCGACCCCATACAAAACCATTCCTGTCTGGCATTGTCAGTCAAATCCATTTGTTTCCGAGTCAATGTTAATGCTCTCGGCCTGCACGTTTAAAATTTCGATGTCTATCCCCAAAGAAATATATGTGACTTTGATTCGCAAACGTTCTTTTCGTAACGAGTCGACCAAAGAAAGCGAGCGCTGTACACAAAAACCGTCAAACAAATATTGTTATTTTTTATCATTCTCTCTTCAGGGATTTTCCTTACTACACGGGAAGTGGGACCCGTCATTAGGAAGGAAATTCGTAATTTCGACAATTAATGAAAAGTTGCTATTTTAGTCATTTCACTTACTTTCCTCGTTTGACTACATATCATGACTGCTTCGAAATAACTCTGAACTGCGGCAAATTTCAGAATATGTACTTTTACATGGAATGATGGAGGGAACGGAAAGGTGATGGGGTTGTCTTCTAAACAGTGATAAAATACGAACAATGAGTCATATTAAGAAGCAAATTCCCCCGCTCCCCGGATGAACTATGGCATAAGCTACCACATAAACATAAAAATTAAAGTAAAATGAAATATACATGGGGTAATAACTCTAACAATTTTACACAAAATCTACGAAATTTTCGACCTGAACCAAAACAATGTCAATGTAAAACTGCATATGAAACTCCATTTGAAATTTGATATTTAATTTTGAAGTAATCAAACAGGAAAATAGTGCAATGTGAATGTTCCCTCCTGCAGTGTCAACATAGGCAATATAAAAATTATTCAATTTTCTGCTGCCATTCAACAAAAAATATTCCCATGGACAAAAAACAATACAAAAACTTCACACGGATAGTTTTCTAAGTTTAAAAGGGGGCATAACTTTGTCAAGTAAGCATGGGCGTAACCCACAAAGTGCGGATATCATTTTCCCTAGAATGGTCTATCACCACACCAAAGGACATCACAATCCAACAACCGATGCCGGAGTTATAAAGCAGAATGTCTGCATGGTAAGTTTTATAAGTGTAACAAGGGCCATAACTCTGGTCTGTAAGCACAGACGAATCCCACAATATGTGGATGTCTTTCTCCCATGCTAGTATCTCACCATACCAAAGGACACCAAAATCCGCACACAAATGTCTGATTAAAATGCAAACCGTTCGTACTGAGAGTTTTCTAAACGTAACAAGGGTCAAAACTCTGGTGGGAGTTTACGGGCGAAACCCCCGATATATGGATATCATGTCCCTCATGCTGGTCTATCAGCATACTACAGGACATCAAAATCTGACAACCAACGCCAAAGTTATAATGCAAAACGTTCATTTTACTATTTTTCTAAGCCCTACAAGGGCCAAAACTCCGGTATGAATCTGTGGACACAACCCGCGATTTGTGGAGATCATTTCCCGCATGTCATGGTGTATCTTCATACGAATGGACATCAAAATCTAACAACCGATGCAAGAGTTATAATACAAATGTTTGTACGGTCGGACCTAATACATAACATTAATGGTGGTTATTGAACTTGTTCAAGACATCGTTCATACAAGGAGGGACACTAACAAGTAATTAAAATCTCTTTACTATACTACACTCCTCCCGGGGGGGGGGGGGGGGTAATTAACATGAGAGTGGTTTGGAGTTAAGTCTTGCTATGATTGAAAGACATGCTAGAAACCAATGCCAATGAATTAGATCTAAATATTGTATAATAGCAGATTTGTTGATAAACTACCTGGGCCTTCAAGCGTTAAGTTTCACTGCGAGCTAAGTAATTGGAAATATCCAGGAAAAAAGTAAACTAAATAACACTGGGAAAGGGTCCCATAACCACGCCTTGTAGACAACCAGGGAAATCCCTGCTCTCCAAAATTATTGCTTACGACCACATTATCAATGCTCAGTACCTTTGGAGGGAATACATGCACAGGCGCATAGCAACATTCACATGTGACGGGTCAATAAGGAAGCAATTGTGACGAGAACACGACGAATTCGCCCATTTGCCGGAGAGACTAGGTGACGAAGAGTCCATAGGGACCACAAATCCAATTCGCCCACAGTAAGGTAGTTTGATGAGTTTATGCACAAACACAGTAAAACCATTTAGTCGGTTTGGCCGTTTGGGGTGGGTCTTGCGATTCGGTTTTCCGGTTTGTCGCAAAAGCCGGGACCGAACCGGAAAACCGAAAAACCCAGCTCTTAATTTGAAAGTGGTATCGGTAGTGATGTAATCTCGGAAACTAAGCATCCTGAGAACAAATATTCTTTCTTAGAAAAATGATGAAACACTTTTTATTAATTCTACATCCATGCCAAATGACCGAGAAAGTGAAAGTGGGTGATGTGATTGATTTGGGGGCCTGGAAGTGCAGTTGCTGTTTTGTGTACTTTCATTGGAAATTCCCAGATACATTCGTTCGTCATACCGGTTCTCTTTGGTGAAAATCCATTCTATTCTTAAATGATGAATGACACTTATTTTGTCTGTATAGAAACGTTGTCTGAGGGGTTATACTTTCCTAAGATATTTGAATGAACGAGTTAAAATGATCCGATCACATTTTTTTGTGAAAATGGACGTCAATGAAAACGTTTTAGTACTGTTATTTCATCGCGTAATGACAAACCAGTGACAATGAATGTTAATGATGTCCAAGCTAGTTGTGTTTTCATATTTGTGATACTTTAATTATAGGACCATGAACCATTCAGATGCTTCACGCCTCTGCATAAGTGTTCTATATTAGTGTTTCCATCAAGTGGTTGGATGGGCATGTAGGTGTATGCGTTAACAAACATATGTTGCAGCCTCTTAACTCTTTATCCAACGTATCGCCCGCATCGGCCGCGTAATATGCAACTTCAGCAGTTGAAAAAATATTATTTTTCAAAACATTTCAACAAAACCATATCATGTGACCCCTCGTCTGAACGAGCTCGGTCCAACAAGGGGTCACATGATATGGTTTTGTTGAAATTTTTTGAAAAATTTGAAAAGATGATATTTAAAATAATAAATTTTGATATCGTTTGCGTTGGGTAAAGGGTTAACGAATAACGTCAATAATTGCCAGTCATTTTGACCAGTTCCTAAACTCAAGAAAACAATATTTCGGCGGCATTTTACAAGAGAAAAAACGTTTCAGAAGGAGATTTCTGTACCAGCCGTCATTTTTTGACCGTGTGCAATGGTCCGGTGGGTTAGGTGTTAGTCTCCTGATTGCCAGGAAGGGATTGCTGACGATCCGATTCCCGGCCGGGGATCAGAAATCAACATTCCAATTTCTTCGAAAACATGATTGTGTCCAACACACACACGCACACACAAACACACACAAACCCGCATGCAGACATAAATCTATATCAGGCCCGTCGGAACCGGGGGGGGGGGGGGGGGGGGGGCTGGGGGGGCTGCAGCCCCCCCAATAATTTGCTCATATTTCGTCGTTAGTTTATCCATGATGGGAGCAACCGATGTAATCTGAATAAAACTGGACATTACATTATTGAACTCAGATTAGAACAGTGGCATAGGAACCGGTTGGGGGGGGGGGGGGGGGGGGAGGTAAGGGAGATATTTCCCCCACCCCCACAAATTTGTCAAAAGTAGGCTTTACTGGGCTGGGTTGGTGGTTTCTCCACACGGGATGCCCACTGGTTACCATATTCCGACATTACTGTTAATGATTACTGGATTGAGTGGGTTCCATGTGGGCTTTCTTCCACCAATAAAACTGACAGTCGTGTTTTCGCCTAATTGTGGAAAGCGATGTTAAACCCTCTCGTGCTCACCCCCACTCGCCTTTTCGCGGTTCGGATGACGCTTCGCGTCATAGGAATATACGATTTATTTGCTCAGAATCAACCAGAATGCATGTTTTTACATCTTAAATTCGAAAAGTTTCCCGGGGGAGGCCCCCGGACCCTCCACCAACGAAACGGAGGATATCTCCTCTCGTGTTCACCCCCACTCGCCGCTCGGATGACGCGTCGCGTCATAGGACTATAGGTCCTACCCCCTCCCCCCCCCCCTCCAATAAAATTAGCTTACTACGCCCCTGGATTAGAATTATGAACGTATCACTGAATGTATAACATGCACCTGCATATGTTGATGTGCAAACGTTTTGAGCAATTCCTTTGGCAGCTCAGAAGACCACGACAACCGTTGGCGTAATGATAAAACTAATGCATCCATCATAAGGCCTGACTGTTTTTTAGCATGACGGAATACGGACACGGCCTGCAGGTGAGCCCGGTGTGAGAACCGTCCCCAAATGTTATGGGGTTCCATTGTGATTTTTGAAACATTTTGTTAAAAAAACAACTTTTGCCGTTTAAAAAAATCAAGAGGTTTTTGCTTCAAAAGCTACCAGAATGCTTCCTTTGATTGCCCTTTTCAAAAAATTTTCTGGGGGGAGTCACCCCCCCCCCATCCCCTCCCCCCCCCTAAAAAAAGCTCGTGCCTTCAGCACTCGCGCCAGATGCTTTCGGCATCTGGATACCCCATACCCATTTAGTATCAGCCAGTTCACCAAAATTAGCAATATCAGCCCCCCCAATATAAATTTCGTTCCGACGGGCCTGTATATGTTTCATATACGTCTTGGGGAGATCAAACAAATTCCTTACACGAAGTATACTTTGATAACTGACCTAATTTTCACAACCGGAATTTTTAAAAATTAAAATCTAATCTATTTTGGTACAAATGGGATTTCGCGAATGAAATGACATTTGCGATTATTTTTTGCATCAGTTTTCCTCTGCGTTTATTTTTATTCCAAGCTTTTGCACCCCCACACCCTTCCTTTTATTTACAAACAATATGACTTTTCCAAGGAATGTTGCTGTCCACTCGCGGCAGTAAGAATTCAAATCGCAACTTTTCTTGTTTACCCATAATAAACTACTAGTGACTACACTGTTGGTAATATGAAGGGCTGCATATCTTACTAAGTCTGATTCCAAGTAAGGGTGGTTGGATGTTAAAACTTATGTGTGGTTGAAATCGTTCATCCCAGGCACCGGACTTCAGTCTTGTAAAAAACGGTTTGCACAACAGGAAATATATCAAAATATAGCCGCAATGTTTCCTAAAAAATGATATCCTTTCACATAAAGTTGTATGGATCTTCAAGACCATTTCGACATAAATTTAAAAAAATAAAAATTAGAAATTGACTGAAATGTGATTTAAAAAAACCCTGAAAAGTCTTATTCCTGCATCTGCCTTTCTCCTTCTCAGCGACGCAAAACTAATATTTTAAAGAGTTCTTGAAATGGCTCTTAACACATTTACTTCTCCGGAGTCCTCACTGGAATCGATCGATCGTTACCTCCACCTCTCACTTGCAGGTAGTGGGTAACGGCAGGAGTTTCAAGTGCGTAATCCACTACAAATCGAATGTCGTAATGTGATACAGCACCAAAAAGGCATGGGAATCTCTCTCCCAAAGTTCTCAACGTCTAACAATACCACATTTCGAGCTTGAACTGAAACTTCTAACCGTTCACATCAGATAAATCGCAAGGTTTCATTTGGAACAAAGCTCCTTTATGAACTTTGCTAATAATAGCACTTCTGTTATGGACAACAAAGAAGAATTTCAATTGCATTAACCCTTTGAGACTTTAATTACCCTGACGTCCCTACGTCACTGGGAATACAGTTTCTTCAACCTTTTTTTCAAAATACGACGTCAAACGTCGGAAAGTACAAATAACAAGATATTTTTCACATTAGTGATTATCTGGTTGAAGGCTAGATTATTTTTGGTGGTCTGAATTTGTAATTCAAAACTTGTTTTATTACAAATTATTGGAGAGTGCCCATAGGAACTCTCCAATAATTTGTAATAAACCAATAATATAAACAAAATAACATTTGTGTTTCACTGAATCTGACATATAAGCAAGGGAAGTGTAAGATTTTGCTCTGGTAACCTCATTTTTTGAAAGCCCTGATAGTGGCTTCTTGCAAACAACAAGTTAAGAAGTCTTGACAGCAGGATTATATTAGTATTTTAAGCTGTTATAACATTTGGCTCAACGGTTGTCACTGAGCACTATTCGGGAGAAAATATGAATGGAGGTTAAAATGTTTAAAAAATCGAAAAATAATAACAAAACAAATGACCACAAAGTATCAAGGCGCTGATTTCGAACGTCATAAGACGTACAAAAGTATGAAAGAGTTAAGAGGAGGAAAAGAATCACCCTTGCTCACTAGCTCCCAGTGGATTTGAAAGGCATGGCTATACAATACGGTTGTCTCTTGGAGATATGAAACCCGACATTTTCCGGTGAGCAACACGATGAACTGCGCTTCGTGCAGAAATCGTTTTCTCCTCCGCCCGTTGTGCAATAAAAATAGTTTGTCGAATATTACAGTTGATTTGGCACATTGATAAACTATTTTTCCAAACTAATGAATTCTAGGAAGTGTATTCAGTGCAAAAGCGTCTACTTATTTGGCAATCTGCAAATCAAGTGCCAAAACGCAAGCACGTGTTTAGATACACACATTTTTCTAGAAACATCAAAAATATAAATCAATTTAGACAAGTGAGAAAAAAACAATTTCGTAATCTATATCATGCACACATTATTACTACCAGTACACATACAGCACGATAGGTGGTGGTCGAATGCCTTACCATCTAATTTGTTGAGTGTACCGAACCACCTTTCGATATGAACTGAAGTATGTGTAATATTTTTTCATTGGACCGTTTCAATACATTTAGCATTTATGTTAATAGTGGCAATAGGATTCTGTCGAGTAATTGATGTCCGTGGTGTTTGGCAATGTGCCTTCACCAAAGTTCATTTACCCTCTCGCATTGGAGAGATTTACAATCATGTATACACTGGCGTATGCTTCTTTTATCAACTATATATCATGTATTCTGTATGATACAGCGTGAAAATTGTTGCGATCAGGTTTTTGGTCTGATTATGTATTTATTTCGTATCAACCCACCACCCCTTGTACATAAAATCATGCCTGTGAGATAACTTTACTAGTGAAGTGCTGCATCGTGGAACAGAAAACTTCCACAAAACTGAAAAATATCCCAGAAAAATGATACAAGACCTTATTCTGTATTTCCTGGTGTGAATTTCCATTGGATTCTACCAGCAAATCACAGTCAAGTTCGATACCGAATACCGAACCGGCACTTCAGCATATCCCTATAAAAATACTGAAACCGATACCGAATTCAAATTTCCATTACCGGCCATCTCTACATTATGTGGCCATATAGTCGAGTTCTGACCCCATCATTCCAAATAGGTTTTAGTTCGCATTTTTCCGATTACTAACAACTAGCAATGAGCATTAAGCCACTCTGACAAAGACAACTGTCATCAGTCAAAGTAACTGAAAAAGTGATACTTCACAAACCCCAATTTGTCCCACCGTTGGTAACCTTCCCAATCAGAAGGGCCCGGGTTCTGTTTCCCAAAGTAGTTGAGAACTTCACCAGCAGTAAAGTGAAGTGTCAGTCTTCTGCCTTTTTACACGGGTTGCACATCTTTGGAAATTTCAGTGGGGTCAAAGTCAAATTGTTATGATTATTTCATCATAACAACGGGCTTTTGTGGTCCAGCACCAAGACAAGTGACCTCACATTCTGTGGAAACTCTTTATCTTACCGAATAGATATATCAGGCCAGCGCGATTCCCAAAACTCATTTTTTCAAATTCTTCTAATTTTCACCAACAAATTTACTACTCCAAGTTTGCTAAGCACCACATATTTGACACATCATTGTGAAATTATTTTATTGTGACACATTTGCGATATTTTTGGTGGATATGATTGAGGAAAGTATTGAGATGGTCCCCAGTGTTTACATCAGCTCTCTTGACAGGCAGACTTTTCGTGACAATCATGGAAAGCATGTACTCCTTGATTTCCATGATGGTTTCGTGTACTGTCTACGTGTACATAAGATGTGTAGGGTATTCAGGCTTCATTTCAACACAAACCCTTGTGATTTAATTATTGAATATGGCGAATGCAAATGTAAGAAGACATTTGTCTGAAGAAGAAATGTGGTGGGCTGTAGGGATGGTGAAACAAGGGGCTACCCATCGTCAGGTTGGTGAAGCCCTTGGTGTGCACCATACGGTGATCACCAGAGCCTGGGCAAGATTTCAGCAGTATAGCACACCAGTCAGACGACATGGTGGTGGCAGGGACAGAGCAACATCTACAGCTGAAGACCGGTTTTTGATCATTCAGGCCTGTAGGAACCGCTTTGACACAGCAACCCAGATTTGCAGTGACCTTCAGAATGCATCCGGGGTAAATGTTTCGAAGCAGACTATCCGGGCAAGGTTGCACGAAGGTGGTCTCCGATCGAGAAGACCATGTATTCGCATTCCGCTGTCCCAGAACCACCGCCAGGCACGATATGAATGGGCCATGGATCGCGTTGGATGGACCAGAGAAGATTGACGACCTGTCCTTTTTACAGATGAGTCAAGGTACTACCTAGACAACACAGATAGGCGTTCTAGGGTATTGAGAAGACCAGAAGAGCGATTCCATGCAGCCAACATTGCTGAGCATGGCCGCTATGGTGGAGGGTCAATAATGGTCTGTGGCGGCATCAGCTGGGATGGACGAACAGAGCTCTGTGTCCTTGATCGTAGTGCATTGACTGCACAGCGGTATATTGATAAGATCCTGGATGCCCACGTCAGATTGTATGCAGGTGCAGTGGTGATAGATTCATTCTGATGGGCGATAATGCCCGTCCTCATGTTGACCATGCTGTCCGTGAGTACCGACAGAGAGAGGGGATTGAGCGTATGGACTGGGCAGCAAGATCCCCTGACCTCACTCCAATCGGACATGTCTGGAATGAGTTGCAACTTGCAATTTCAGTCCGTCCAGTCCAACCAAGAAGTGTCCAGGGGCTTGGTGCCATGCTGGTCCAAGAATGGAACAACATCCCACAAAGGACCATCTAGAACCTGATTGGGAGAACGAGACGGCGTTGTCAAGCAGTAATTAACAGTAATGGGTCTCATACTCGATATTGAACCCACATCAATTCGCTCCGTCAATTTTTTGGCAAATTTGAAAAATTTCCTCTTTTACCAATAATATCCATTTTCCATGGTTATCGTATTCAAAAGCTAAAAAATAATGTCAAACACAAACAAAATCTAAATTTCTGTGCTTAAATTATTAAAGATATAATTAAATATAAAATATATACACTTTTCATAACAATATTTCAACTAAAACGTAAAACAGGTAGTTGGATATACTTGGTGCTTAGCAAACTTTGAGTAGTATAATAACACTCAACACTCTAAAATCAGTTGGGTCCAAAATTAACCCAAATCAATTGAGTTGAGTGAATATGAACTCAATTGGTTTCATATTCACCCAATCCAGACGATTTTGGTTAATTTTTAACCAACTGATTTTAGAGTGTAACTGAAACTAGATCATCGCATTCATTTCATTGTGGTCGAAAGCTATACTTCGGGAGAAAAAAATAAATAACGTTTTTCATTATTATGATTATTTTTTAAAGTGTCCCCCATCTAGTTGTGTTGTTAAAATGTTAAATGGCACAGCACCGATGAAGTCAATTCAAGAACTTCCAAAGGACCCCTTCAAGCACAAAAGAGAGATTTTTTTTAGATTATTTCTAACTATTTTCTTACACGTTTGATAAGCCCTTTGAACGTGTGTGATTATAAATTAAGTATCAATTCAAAAAGAAATGACTGCATTCATCAAGCAGGCTGCGACATAACAGCTTTCCATAAAAAAGCATCACCACTCACTTAAAAAAAACTCATATAAAGGAAGCAGATTCTATCAGACAATGCTGTGAGACAGAAGATTAAGGCTGTATGAAGCATCATTACAAAAGAAGAGCTTCCAATGGCTATACTCAAATGGAACGTTTTTATAAGTTCTTGAAAACGCCCTTTTTAAATTTAAGGATTTTCAAAAGTTTTTGAATACCAAAACGAATCCTGTCTTGAATTTAAGAAAACAGTTTGAGAGCTCTTAGATGCAGTGATTCTTGTCGTGCTACTGGGACATCTTCTTTTTAATTTCGTAATGTTTTGACTAACTTCAGGGGAGGCGGAAGCTCGATAAAGGCGGCGGGGCACAAATTTGCAATGCTACAATGGTTCGATCCAGTGTGAGAAAGGTTACAATCGTATATCGGTAAATGCACCATGACTCGCTATAGTCTCTCATTTAGATGAATATGCCGCTGTGTGGTCACCGACTTGTCCATTTCTTCTACTTCAACCACCTTCCAACCCGAAGGAGTTGAGTTGGAAGATAGTTGAAGAAGAAGAAACGGACCGAAACGACCGAAAGTGGGATTCTTTGGCTAAATATTGTTTGTATTTGTAAATAATGTTACAGGTATGCCTGTATATTGACACATTTGCAAGCGCCCATTTTTACTCATTGTGTAACTGCGAAACATATCTGTGGAAAAAAGTGGAGGGCACGTGCCCCCTGTGCCCCGTCCCCTGGCGCCGCCGCCTCTGACCAACTTGACGATGACATTTCGCTATCAATATTATTAATCAAGGTAAGTCTCAGCAGCTTTCTCTTGCAACACAAGAATACTCTCAGCACTCCAGTTTCAAGAAATGACTCGCGTCGTTGTATGTTCCTGTGCGAAGGTGTGGCTACTGGTGGGCTAGGATTGCCAATTATACCACGATTGCTGTGTGTATTCAATGTTACCAGGTGCAATACAGATATTGAGAAATGCGCTAGGTGCTCCACGCGTGGAATCCGGCCTAATGTCATGAAAGAAGCCCCCTGTTGGTCGTTACTCATCTGATTGACGTTATGACGTGAATGAAATGCTTCGACACAAACTAGCGTCAAACCTGAAATTATACAGACCGTCGAAGGTGATATTTTTCTTTAACAATATCAGCTTCATCCACTTAATTCAAGTTTAGCCCTTTACCTAACGTAACAGTCAAAACCGGCCAGCGCCATTAACAAAAATCGCCAATTAATTTCAGTATTTTTTCATTTTTTGTCTCAAAAACATAGGTTATGACCCTCCATTGGAACGAGCTCGACGAGCACGTTCCAATGAGGCGTCATAACCTATGTTTTTGAGACAAAAAATGAAAAAAATTAGTTATTCAAGAATTTTGTTTGCAAGTGTCTGCTTTTCCGGTTAGGTAAAGGGTTAATCGTTATATAAATACAGAACACAGCTCAAGATGTGTTCTGTCTTAATATTTACTACCATAACAAAAAGCACGCGCGTTGCTCGGATCGCGACATGATTGCTATCTACTCGCGACACATTTACACCGGTGGAGCGAGATTTCGTGAAAAAAATATTGTAAAGTGAATATCCAAAATGAATGAAGAAAAGCAAAGAAAACAGCATCCGTGGTGCAGTGTTTCGTGTCCCTTTTCAGCTGGTGAAATTATCCATGATTGTGGTCAGAAAAGCGGGAAAAGAATTTCGACTAGCATTTGTGATGACAGTACTGTCTCTTTCTCGATCACATCGCGATCTGGAGCCAATACTATAAAACGTTTACAATTGTATTTTCTAGAATTGTATTTTCTATCTATTAATATAGCGGACTAAAAGGTATCATTAACATTTTAAAAGATATAGCAATTTGCCAACTGGCGAATTGCCACATCTTTGAAAATGCTTGTGTTTCATTTCAACCCATTTAAATTCATAACTAGAAATACAATTCTAGAAAATACAATTGTAAAGTTTATAGTATTGGCCTAGCCGCAAAATCTAATAAAGATTGCTCGATATCTCCTAATATTGTAAAATAAAAGAAAAGAAATGAAGACAGTACATAAGATTAAAGTTCTTCGCAGGTCTGTTTCGACAGGTGAGATTCTACAACGTTGCAGTCAAGAGAGAGGGAAGAGTATTTCCATCTGGCCGCGATCCAGTCGCAATTCTCTAGTTGGATTTGTAATTTGTTATCAAAGTATTGTATATGAGCGAGGTGTAATGTTGGTTTCTGGGCAGTGTTCATAAATCGTGGAAAAAAACACGTATCTATGGTATTCATCACTGGACAGCCGATTACTGTTGCGAATGTTGCAGGATGCAGTCAGTGAATTTGAAAGGTAGACCAGTTAACCGTTAACTAATGTAGCGGACCCAAGCGGGGCCAATACTATAATACTATAAAGCTTTTACAATTGTATTTTCTAGAACTGTATTTTGTACATGTTAATATAACTGACTAAAATGAATCATTAGCATTTTAAAAGATATGGCAATTTGCCAAATGGCAAATTTCCACATCTTTGAAAATGAAAACGGTTCATTTCAACCAATTTAAAGTCATAACTAGAAAATACAATTGTAAAAGTTTTATATCATTGGTTCCTGACCAGCGCTATTTACAAATGAAAGTGTCAATGACACTGTAGCTCAACTTGACAAACTTGAACTTGGTAAGTTATAAGCGTAATGGCAAAATTGAAGATCATTGGTACCAATGTTATTTGGTGACATTTCAATATAACAGTATTGTGTGTGCACAATCCATGCATTTTTAAATGTAAACTGTAAGACTGGCTAAAGGAAGAATGTTGATACACAAATGCAGTAAGTTCAGAGGTTATTGTAAATGGCAACTTTTTTCACAGATATGAATGCTAATCAATAGCTCTTATCTAAAGGTCTCGCCTAATGAGCACACCAAGTTCAAAAACAATCCTATGATAAATGTGGCCTGTTGGCCATGTCAAAGAAGAATGTTGATGGACAAATGCAATAAATTCGAAGATTGTTGCCAACAGCAACAGTTTTTGATGGAAATGAAAAGAAAATCAATAGCTCCTATCTTTGTCACCCTGCATAAGCATACAGTTTCAAAAACAACCTGATAATGAATGCGCCCTCTGAGGCATGCCAAAGAAAGATGTCAATGCACAAATGCTCTAAGATTGAAGGTCATTGCTTGTGGCAATGTTTTTTCTCATTTTTATGGAAATTTATAAATATACCCCGCAGAGAGTGCAAAAGGGATAAGTTGCTGCACAAATGCAGTAAGTTCAAAGGCTGGTGATAACGACAATAATTTTTTATGGAAATGAAAAAAAATCAATAGCTCACATCTAGAGGTCACACATACCAGGTTTCAAAGTCATCCAATCATAAATGTGCCCTGAAAGTGTGCCAAATGGAAATGTTGAAGCCTAACTAAACTAAGTTCAAAGGTCGTTGCCAGCGGCAACATTTTTTGACAGAAATGGCAGAAAATCGATAACTCCCATATGGATATTACCTCACACAAGCACACCAAGTTTCCCAGCGATCCAATCATAAATGTGCCCTGTAGGGTGTCAAAGGAAAAATATTGATGCATAACTGCACTAAGTTTTTACTAAGTTCATCAGAGGTCATTGCCAATAGCAACTATTTTTGACGGAAATGGAAGAAAATCGATAGCTCCCATCTAGAGGTCACCCCAAATAAGCACGTCAAGCTTCAAAGCGATCCAGTCAAAAATGTGCACTACAGGCTGCGCCAAAGGGAAACATTGACGCATAACAGCACGAAGTTCATCGACTTGAATTTCGAAGCTTCCCGGGGTCCGAACTAAAATGTATTTCTCTTGATGAGAATCGATATATAAGACATGGCACGTGATAATTTACATTCAGTGTATCATACATTTCACAATCATCACCATTATTTGTGAATATTTCCATTCTTTCCTTTTGTGAAAGCGAGTGAGGTACTGATACCGGACTCAACACTCAAGGGTTTAGTTCTCCAACTCTGGTATAACAAAAACAGTCGAGCACATTGCGTTAGCTGCGAACAAATGACATTAACGTGGTATACACACAATTGGAATAATTGTTTTGGTGTCTAGCAAAACCAGATGGTTTGTACTTCAGGGGCGCCGGAGCCGCCCCAACCAATGTCGGGGCAAAAAAATTGCCGATCATGATATTTTTGTGATCGACCTTCAGCCGAACGTCATTCATATCAAATAACTGGGCTATGATTTTTTAATTTTGTTTTGGCGGATATCCGAAAATAGTGCGCGTATAGATCGTCTTGTTTCTTTAAAATTGGGCACACAATGGCGGCTATTAATGACCAGTTTACGTAAGATGAGGAGATTTTGGGGCTACTTCTTTAGTATTCCAACCTCTTCGAAAGCGGTTGGAATACAAAAGAAGTAGCCCCAAAATGGGTCTGAGAGATGTCATTTTTCAAACATTTTCTGGGGGCAGGGCCGGATTTACGAATAGGCAGACTGGGCGGCGCCCGGTTCGTCTTTCGAGGAACATAATATGATAAGATTCCCTGCCAAATTGCCTTTAGCAATTTGGCTGGGAATTTTTTTGTCATATTATGTTCCTCGAAAGACGAACTGCATGCACTGTCACTTTTTTCTCCCCCACATAATCGATGGCAACAATTCGAAAAAACAGGGATCTGGGTGTTATGGTCGGGCCAATATTTGGACCGTTCCGGCGCCCCTGTACTTGGGTTTCATTCATTATAAATCTTAGTAGGCAGTAGATTGTCAATGGAGCATGTCATCCACGAAGTTGCCAAAATGGGAAAACGTTTCTGCTGAATATCAGTACCTAGTTATACAATTGTGTTTTTCTTTCATCTGGCATCCCTGATGTAAAGCTAATCAGCGCATGAAACTGGAATCTTACGCGAGAGAAACATCTGACAGTAAACGTGGTTTTTCGATTGCCTAATTTTTCGTCCAGATATTCAGAAACAAATGACCGTCACCATTAATGTCCTGACTTGTCCGGAGGCGAAACTGCATCACTTTCGTTTCAGAGTTGAATCAAGATCTCCTAATCAATTTTAAACATTTTTCAGTTCATGATCACAAAATGGTACAATCAGATTTGGTGGAATTTTAAAACAAAGTGGCTCAAAAATGACTTCACGAATTCTCGTCTCCTGATGGTAGAAACTAAGAAAGCACAATGGATTCAATGAAAACTGAAGAAAACGTAAATCGATTACCTTGCAAAAGTACAAACCGGATACGGAAATGTTTAAGACCGCCATATAGAAGTATCACGGCAATTAAAATTTGTCACTCGGAAAACGTTATTAAGCTGTATAGGAGTGTAATTGGGTTCATATTTACAGCGATAGAAAAAAACCCAGATATTAAATGACGATAAGAAATCGTTAACGATCGTGCTACCATCTCACTACTTCATTTATTTTCCCTGAAGACAACAATAAGATAGAGATTTGATCAAGTTCAGCATGATCGTGCTGGTCATGCAATTGCAAATATACAAATACAGACACACTGCCAAAGTCTTGAATGCCGATATATAAATACTAGTATTATGATAGGTCATTACTAGACACCCATGTTAGGGCAAAGCCGGTCTAAAAGGGAGAGGCCCCCTCCTCCTACTTTCAAGTTCAGATATATGTGTATATTTCTTGTCTGTGTGCTGTAAGCACACGTGTTTTAATTAAATAATTAGCCTTAGGCGATTCACAGTGGGATACTTCTCTGGCATGTTACTAGTCAGAATAAAATGCCTCCATGCTATCTGCAGTTAATTAATCTCGACGTGACCGGCACTTATAGATTGATTCCAATCGTCACGGCTATCAAGTATATAATTTCTCGGGATACGCTTGATACCATATGCATTGGCGCGCGGTGATTTTATCTTCAGAAATGTCGCGTGCCATGTTTAGGCATCTTGAAATATTGTTATCTGACCATCCCAAGACCAGATATAAAATTGTGGAGAACTAGCTAGTTCGTTGAGACTTGGGTTTGGCCGTTTATGAGACGCCATATAATAGGGTCTCGTGCGAGTGGAATTGCTGAGCAATCCACGAAGCTCCGTTGTGCGCCGTTATTGGCAGATTAGGTGGACGTAGGAGAGCTACAAGCCCGAATTTAGAGAATAGATTACGAACCCAAGCAGAGGCTAAGTTTAGACGTCGTTAGCGAGGATTGACTCGCACCTGTCTCAAAGTGTAGGCTATTGTATTGTGGTATTAACCCTTAGGGACGCAGAGGTTAACCCTTCGGGACGCGTAGTAGCCTGTTTTAGTATGTGTTGTGAACATCGACTCAAAGTCGACAAGTGACAATTCGCGCAAGCTCGAAAGCACGTTTTGAAGTTGTGAGTTCTGCCACCAACTGTGTGAATTTCAAAAGGACAGGAACATTCAAGGAGAGTTCTATCAAAGGACACAAGTATAAGGTATGTGACGTAGACTTGCTAAACTAGCCGACAGAGTGGATGAACCGAATCCAAATCAGAAATATATTGCCACAAGGTAATTAACATTACTAGTCGGGATTCCCCGGCAGGCAGAGCTGCAGACACGCACAGACACAAAAGATTAAGACTCGGTGTTTCAAGCTCTTAAAGCGAGCCCGCGACAGTGGCATTTTGAAAGTGTACTATAGCACCAGTACAGTGCTATAGATAAACTGAAATTGATGAAAAACTATTTAACCCGTGATAAATCTTCTACCACGTTGATTAAATTGTTAAATGTGATGAATATGGAAATGAGTTTATTTTAAATGTAAATAAAATAATCGTTGTTACTTTAATCATTGTTTCCTTTCCGCAGCCTGAAGTGATTAGGAATCACACCTAACGAAGAACGAAACTATATTTCGAGTTTACTTGGCAGGGAATATAATCATAGTGCGTTCCCAACTCAGCTCAGCGAGCCGAGTTTGGCCCGTGCCCGGATTCTGACCCTCCTTGTTGGCTCGTCCAATATTTTTAATGGCGAGGCTAAACAACTCCATGTCACCCTTCCCACGTGGATAACCGTGTTTGACATCCAACTACTGACAATACATATTTATAACGACCCCTCAAAAAATAAATATTAAATGGTTACGTGATTATGGCTTAGACATGCAAAGCATTGATATGAGTGGATGGATTCTTATAGACCAAAGAAATATAATGTTGTCCCGTGGCCATGACTGTCACTGTAGAAACCTAATCATTATTCTTGACTAACAGTGCAATCACCATACACTTTTGTAGGAAAATATTCAATGGTCTAGAAATTAGGAACCAAGCAATTAAAGTGCTAGGTCCATCGAATTAAACGATTGCTCTTAGCCACACTGAAATGATGGGTACTGACCTTATAGTGAAACACGACACACCACTTTCAATTTCATGTTTTTTTATTCACTCTATAACCTTATGGTGGTATGAGAGTTACAGTTATTTATTTAGGTATTTATACAACAGTCAGCAGCGAGGCGATAGTATAAACGGGTAATACATGAGATAAATAGTAGTCCACATGGAATTTAGGCAAAACCCAACTCAGCAAATGAATCACCCAGAGATCTTGCAAAAATGAATCTAACTTTGTTTTAGTCCTTCTGTAACTTACTCTATGGAACCACACAAACGACAGACGTCATTGGGATCGACTCAATGAGTCGGCTACAGCCAAATCTACACCTAGACCTATAGCCCCACTGAAACGTCCAAAGTATGAGCTTCATCTTATTTTTCAAATACACAGTGTTAGACAAAGAAGTCATATGGCAGAGGAGCTCAATCCCCATAGTCAGAGCTGTACATGTACTATCGATAACTGGCAGCGTACACAAATATAACTGCTTACTCTATTTGCTTACCTCAAAGTAATTCGAAATATGTACGTGTTAAGAAGAGGAAATCCTGGTTTTACAATCATGTTAAACAGGCTTTATATACTTACAATGCAGAGGTCAGCTGTGACGTGGGACGTCCCTTTTTAGAACCAGCCTTAACCCCCCCCCCCCTCCGAATGTAAGGCTTGTCAGAAGGGCGTCATATTCAGTACTTCACAATAGAAATGTGCGCTCACTGACCCTCAGACATAGTGTCCTTCAACCTCACACACACACAGACACTTAACTGTTATATGCGTTATATATTGGGTGAGTACCAGGCTTCGTGTACCCATTCTTGTGGAAAACTCATTCAGTCGTATTCACTAAGAGCTGGTTAGAAGGTTATGAGAAGGATTAGAATATGCGATTCTATCCCGGGTCCTTTCCTAGCGGCCCAATCCCACGAAGAAGATCACAGATTCTTGGGGGGAGTATGCAAATGAAAGGGTTGATTAAATAATGTTTTTTTTATTATATACTTTATAAATAACCACATATCTATTGGCTGGATCTTATACTCGTAACTGGTACTCAAACATCCATGTACACCGGTTTTCCAGTGAATATCAACTTTCTAAATATAGCTTTTGGAAAACCCCTCTTTAGTTCTATTTCAATCGACGTAATCTCTATAACATTGTTTATTTTTATGTTATCCTACAGATGATAACTATTTTATTGTTAAATAAAAGTATTTTTGGTTGATATAATTGAACTTTTAATTGACAAATAGAAGATTGTTTTTTGAGGATGGTGTATATAATAAAACAGTTATGGACTTTTGTGGTGGTAAATATGATGTGATATGAACCTAAAAAAACTTCTATTGACCGAGATAACACCCCGGTCAATATAAGTTTTTTAGGTTCATATCACATCATATTCACCACCACAAAATTCCATAATTGTAAAATAGTCACTCTGTCGTAACGTTGACAGTTCTAATAAATTTGAACAATCATCTACTCATAATACACATGTTCATGAGGATTTGTTAAAAAATATTGAGTGACCCGAAAAAAAGGTATTGGATTAATTTAATTTAATCCAGGGAAATAAATTGTTGTTCTTTGTACAGATCTTATTACGATACACGACACATAATACACAAAGTTATTCGTTTTTATTGCAAAATATTCAATGCTCAAGAAATCATATCGCGGACAAACAAAATGTTGACGATGGACGGATGGAGAGACGGAGGACAACGAGTATAAAAAAGAAATTCCCCTGAATTTGTCAATGCGCCGCTAAATAAAATTACACTGGAGCATACCCACGCTTTCTCGCTGCAACACCCCCCCCCCCCCCCCCCCACCCCAACACGAACAAAATTGCGAGTCTAAGATGCAGCCCTCAACTTTTAAAAATCAGTCCCTGTACTCCGTTCCTTTCGCCGCATCAGATATAGAGCCTAGAAAAACTGTGCCACAGTTATTTTAAATGGTCAGGTTATTTATTTACACCTATTATCATTCAAGCTCAACCCAATTATGCTTAGAAAAACAGCAAGACCATTTTTCTCTCTCGTGATTTCTTCGTTAATGATACCAGTCTCCGATATTGACTGAAGGAAAACTTTTAAGGAGAGCTTTCCACTTATCAGTGTCACTGGCTGTAATCAACAACGTATAAACAAATATCTAGAGAAGTATTTTCATTGCGACCAGCCTCAACTTTTTCAACTGGTACTATAATTTTAGAGCATCACGCAATGAAGTCATATTTGATACCATATTTCAATTTCAATATAGATCTAGCAGCGTATCAAATTTATGGTGATAAGAAAGTTGGAACAATTCAAACAGAAGTGACATATTTTCGACCATTTCACAAAATCAATTTTTAGGGTTTTTTTTGGTCGGGATGTCTTTGTGAAGCCCTAGCAACTTCAAAATGCTGTTTAATTCAAAATTTGACAACATGGGCCTTCGAAGAATATCAGACGTCAGTTCTTATCATATTCCATATTTGATCGGTCCACCATACTAATATTTTAATCAAGATGATGATATGCTCCTTATGTTGTTTAAACAAGTTCATTAATCCTTTTCAAAGGCGTTCTAAAGTACTGATAACGTTGCACTACTTTTGCTTACCATTATTCCACATTCCATAACAGACCATGTGACCCAAAGAGTTAAAGTGATCATCTGTTATTTACAAAAGTAATTAAACATGTTGTACCAGTCCGTTTGAACTGCAAATGTTTAATGAAATGCGTTTGTAAACAGCGGGTTACAGCTGCAAATACAAGAAAACGTTTTGCGCCAGCACAAGCGCGCGAGAAAATACCCATGAAACACTCTTATTTTGTGCATATATCATGCAATCTCTTCGTATAAAGAAACATTCTGTGAACAAAGTTGAACCTCTCTCACCAAAAGAAACTGAATACCACATCTCAAAGCAATGTGACTGATGATTCACAATATATTAGTTTAAAATAATTTGAACTTTATTGGAAAGGGTTTCAGGCTATGGTGGTTAACATCTTCTTTCGAAAACACACGAATGGGCACCTCTCCCACATACAAAAACCCTCCCCATCAGCTTTTTGAACAAATCGTCTCTGTATGAAACTCGATTTGGAACAAAAAAACGCCGAGGTGAATTTTGAGAGGAACTGTCCCAGCACCATTTTTCCAAGTATTGTCAGTGGTGGTTCTCAAAATTTTTTTAAAAGAATTTCAAGCTTATTGGACAATGGGAGGGTGGCTACACTTTGAGGATTAAGATCTTGTAAACTTACCCAACCTCTCATCAAAGCAGAATGCTTAAACGTAGGCTACAGACATATCGCGAACTGGGGGGGAATATCCACACAGACATCCCATCTAATATAATCGAGGGAGGATTATCATAACAAAACTATTTTTACATAGTACTTCTAAGTTTGTAGGTGGGTTGCATAACACAACACGAATATTGATAACACTGAAAACGGTAAATCCCAGTCAAATAACGAATTCCACATATCACTGGATCCAGTATATTATACGGTTCCATTTTTCATTGTTTTCCAAGTCAATTAAATCTAACAAGAACTCAGAACGCATGATGTAAAGGTCCAAATAGGCTGGGAAAAACAGTAGCGAAATGCGCGGTAAAGTCCCAAAGACGATGAGAAAAAAGACTGTGGCAAAATGTACTGTAAAGGCCCAAAGACGCCGAGAAAAAAAGAATGTATCGAAATGCACTCCAAAGGCCTAAAGAGGCTGAGAAAAAAGACAGCAGCGAAATGCGCTGTAAAAACCCAAAGCGACTATGAAACAAGAGGCCCCACGGGGCCTGAAGCGCTCATCTTGTACAGAACAAAATTTAAACAGAGTCCAAGAATGAGTCTACATTAAGCAAGCCATCTCCATAGGCTAGCTGCACTATCAACCCTTGAGTCCCTCAGGAGTGACAAAAATAATCTGGGCATCATGCCTTTTCTTCAGTTGATCATAAGTAAAATGTAGAGCTCCCCTATGAAGCCCCTTGATACAACCTACGTGGATTAATCTTAGTACCTCTAGAGGGTACTGGATACAAAATTTTTAATTCTTCAGCAAAATGGCCCATTCCTCTCCCATAGAGGGCCAAAATATTAACCCAGGCTCTTGATTTGAACACAGATAAATCTGACTTCCCTAGAGATGTTGTGTACCGAATATGAAAGCATTCTGACTGTTGGATCTGAAGAAGAGAAATTGTAAAGAAATTTCTTCGAATTGCACTAAGTTCAAATTTGGGCTACCATAGCGAGCCCAAATATTAACCTATGGATCCGATTTGAACAAATTTGAATCTGACCCCCCTAGAGATGTTGTATACCAAATGTGAAAGCATTCTGACAAGTGAATCATCAGAAGAAGGTTTTTGAAGAAATTCCCTCATATTGCACTAAGTTAAATTTCATGTTCCCATATGGAGCACAAATATTAACCTAGGCACTCGAATTGAACAACCTGGAATCTGACCCCAAATATAAAAGCATTCCAACTGGTGGATCTGAAGAAGAAGATTTTTAAAGAAATTTCCTCATATTGCACTAAGTAAAAATTTGGGCTGCCATAGTGAGCTCAAATATATGCCTAGGGGTCTGATTTGAACAAACTTCAATCTGACCCCCATAGAGATGTTGCATACCAAATATCAAAGCATTCTGACTGATGGACCTGAAGAAGAAGATTTTTTTAAATTACCCTCCATATTGAACAAAGATAAAATTTGGGCTTCCATAGGAAGCCCAAATATTAACCTAGGGACTTGGTTTGAACAATCTAGAATCTGACCCTCATAACAATGATGTATACCAAATATTTAAAGATTCTGACTGGTGGTTCTGAAGAAGAAGATTTTTAAAGAATATTCCCCATATTTCCCTATGTTAAAACTTCGGGCTCCTGCAGAGAGCCCAAATATGAACCAATGAGCTTTATTTCAACAAACTTTTATCTGCCCCCCCCCCCCCCCTATGAATGCTTCTGGAGAAAAGATTTTTTAAAATGTTTGCAAATATGCTGACTCAGAATTTTTTCGATGCCCATTACTACGGGCCGCAGGAAAAATTGTTTTGGCATAAATCAAGTACTTATAACCCAATAATACCTCATATTAAATTTGGTTCGAATCGGCCTCTGAGTTCAGAAAATAGAAATTTTGGGCGGGGCAAAAATTCTTGCCCCTCTCAGAACAAAGGTAAATATTGCCGTCAAACTTCTCTTGAACAAACTTGAGTCTTGGCTTTAACAAACTTCAATCACACCCCCTAAGGATGCTGCACACCAAATATCAAAACACTTCCACTGCTGGATCTGTAGAAGAAGATTTTTAAAGAAAATTCCTCATTTCGAACTATGTTACAATTCGAGCTTCCACAATGAGCCCAAATATGGACCTAGGGACATGGCTTGAACAAACTTGAATCTTACCCCCCTAAGGATGCTGCATACCAAATATCAAAACATTCCGACTGCTGGATCTGAAGAAGATTTTTAAAGAAAATTCCTAATTTTGAACTAAGTTATAATTCGGGCTCTCACAGTGAGCCCAAATATGAACCCAGGGACCTGGCTTGAACAAAATTGAATCTCTCCCCCCCCCCCCCCCCCCTAAGCATGGTGCATACCCAATATCAAAAGATTCTGCCTGCTGGATCTTGAGAAGAAGATTTTCAAAGAAATTTGCCTGAAATGCACTAAGTTCAAATTTGGACTCCTATACTGAGCACAAATATAAACCCAGGGGGTCGATTTGAACACACTTGAATCAGATCCACCCCACAATGTTGCATACCAAATATCAAAAGATTCTGCCTGCTGGATCTGGAGAAGAAGATTTTTTAAGAAATTTGCCTGAAATGAACTAAGTTCGAAATCGGGCTCCTATACTGAGCCCAAATATGAACCCAGGGGCCAATTTGAACAAACATGAATCAGATCCACCCTACAATGTTGCATACCAAATATCAAATGATTCTGCCTGCTGGATCTGGAGAAGATTTTTTAATGTTCTTCCCATTGCTTACAGTGTTAAAAAGTGCTGACTCAGCACTATGATAAAACCGATGGCAATTTTTTTTTCACCACTCCTTTCTGTTGGTCCTAAGGAAGCTTCACACCAAATAAAAGTTCTCGGTGCCGTGCAGTTTTGGAGATATGGGCGTTTTAATTTTTTTCTATTTTTAGCTCCTGCGGTTCCTACGGGCCGCAGGAAAAATTGTTTTGGCATAAATCAAGTACTTATAACCCAATAATACCTCATATTAAATTTGGTTCGAATCGGCCTCTGAGTTCAGAAAATAGAAATTTTGGGCGGGGCAAAAATTCTTGCCCCTCTCAGAACAAAGGTAAATATTGCCGTCAAACTTCTCTTGAACAAACTTGAGTCTACATCTCAAATGGAAGCTGCATACCACATATCAAGTCTCTGCTATGGCTGGTTCATGAGAAGATTTTTTAAAATTTTCCGCATTTTGGCCCCACCCCACTCCACAATATGAGCAGAAATCCAATTTGAAGAAAAGCACAAATGCCCCTATATAACCACTACTTACATGAAATTTAATTAAAATGTGACCAGTGGTTTAGGAGAAAGAGGCTCAAACACCACCTTCACGCAGGACGACAGACGACGGGCGACGGACGGACGGTCGGACGGCCGGACGGACGGCGGACGAAGAGTGATAAGAAAAGCTCACCCTGACTTTCAGTCAGGTAAGCTAAAAACAGTAGCGAAATGCACTGTTGAAAAAACTTTAAATCTGCCAGGTTTTATACTTGCCAGTCCAAAGCTCGGGTAAAAGATGTAGGGAGATGATAAATTGAACTAGAGGCTCTAAAGAGACTGTAATCGCTCATTTCGAACTACATATAAAATGTGATTTCCCATAGGCTTTCCATGGTAACTATGAGCTGCAGTTGTGACCATGTTTGCAACATTACATCAACATTACATGAGGATCATTGGTAGAAGGTGCCCCGGTCCTCAATCACGTGAAGTTTCAAAACATTTGAATCCATCAAACAGAATCATAGAATGTCTCCGGTGGCCATATTGTACAACCAACGGGAACAAAAAGAGGATCGTTTGTGAAGAGCCTCCTATTGACCATTCCTGCCAAGTTTTGGTTCACATCGGCTCAGTAATTCCAGAAAGAAGATGAAAATGGGATTTCTCATAGGGTTTTTCTATAGTAATTATAAACCGCAATTGTGGCAATGTTTGCAACACGATCAACATTAAATGAGGAACGCTGGTAGACGGTGTCCCAGTCATCAACCATGCAAAGTTTCAAGAACATTTGAGAGGAGAAGAGTTTTCAAAATTGACCAATCGGAATCAAAGAATACTTCTGGCGGCCACGTTTTTCATCCAACAGGAATAAAATGAGTAACAGTTGTAGAAAACCTCTCACAGACCATGCCTGCCGAGCCTGGTTCAAATTGGCTCAGTACTTTCAGAGAAGATGATGAAAATGTGATTTCCTATAGGGTTTCTATAGTAAATGTAAGCCACAATTGCAGCCATAACTGCAACCCGATGAAGATTAAATGAGGATCATTGGTAGAGGGGGTTACAGTCATCAGTCACATTAAGTTTCAAAACATTTGGCCCTGTAGTTTCAAAGAAGATTTCTTGAAAATGCACACATTTATGAATTCTGTTTCAACAAAAAAATCAGTAAAAGAAGGTTAAATATTTTGAAAATTACAATTTTTTCAGACAGTATTCTCTTTCAAATAGCTTTGGATAGGTAAAGGGTTACAGGAAACACATTTTACGCCAATTTTGTCATATCTTAAAAGATTTATTTTTACTGGACAGCTACTGGGAAAAGAAAATAAACAAAACTTTCATGCTTTTCCAAACACCTGTCATCAGTCAGTATTTCGGATAAGTAACTTGAGAGTAATACATGTATTAACATAATTACAGCTGCACTTGTTTACAGTAGTAGTAAAAATAAGTTGTAGCATAATCCTATAAACTAGATATCTTTTCTCTTCCTACACTGATAAGACCAGAAGCTGACATTATTTTCTTGAAAGCTCTCACTGATAGCTTTCCAGAAAATGTCAGATTCTGATCTTGTCAGTGCAGGAGCAGTAGTTTACTTAGTTTATTGAAGTTATGCTACAACTTATTTTGACTTGTACTGTATACACAATATTTTTGGGTTTTTTACCCAGTTCTCAGTGGAGAAAACTGGAACCAACCCTTACCAGATTCTCAAACACAAGTATTTTGCGGACAGTACCGATCTTCGTGCAGACAGGAGAGGCATTGGGTTAAGCTTTAGAATATAGCCTCTGGCGGCCGCATATTTCCATCCTCTCATAGACCATTCCTGCGAAGTTTGGTTCACGTTGGCTCATTAGTTCCAGAGAAGAAGATGAAAATGTGATTTCCCATAGGGTTTCTATAGTAAATATAAGTCGCAATTGCAGCCATGTTTGCAACCCGATCAACATTAAATGCGGATCGTTGGTAGAGAATGTCGCAGTCATCAACCATGCAAAGTTTCAAAACATTTGGCCCTATGGTTTCAGAGGAGGAGATTTTTCAAAATCCACCAATCAGAATCAAAAATTGCTTCTGGCAGCCATGTTTTTCGATGCACGGTAACCAAAATGAGGAGCCTTTGTAGAAGACCTCCCATAGACTACCCCTGCCAGGTTTGGTTCACGTCGGCTCAGTAGTTACAGAGAAGAATATGAACATGTGATTTCCCATAGGGTTTCTATAGTAAATATAAGCCGCAATTACGGCCACGTTCACAACCCGAACAACATTAAATGAGGATCGTTGGTAGAGAGGGACACAGGCATCATTTATGTGAAGTATCACAAAATTTGGCCTGGCAGTTTCAGAGGAGAAGATTTTTGAAAATCCACCAACCAGAATCAAAGAATGCCTCTGGCGACCATATTTTTCAACCCACGGGAACAAAATGAGGATCGTTTGTAGAGACCTCCCATAGACCATTCCTGCCAGGCATGTCAGCTCAGTACTTCCAGAGACGAAGATGAAAATGTGATTTCCCATAGGATTTCTATAGTAACTATAAGCCGCAATTGAAGCCATGTTTGCAACCCGATCAACATTAAATGAGGATCCTTGGTAGAGGGGGTCCCAGTCATCAACCATGCAAAGTTTCAAAACATTTGGCCCTGTGGTTTCAGAGGAGAAGATTTTTCAAAATCCACCAATCAGAATCAAAGAATGCCTCTGGCGGCCATGTTTTCAAACCCATGGGATAGAAATGAGGATCGTTTGTAGAGGACCTCCCATAGACTATCCCTGCTAGGTTTGGTTCATGTCAGCTCAGTAGTTCCAGCGAAGATTATGAAAATGTGATTTCTCATAGGGTTTCTACAGTAACTATAAGCCGTAATTGCTGCCATCTTTGTGTACCGATCAACATTAGATGAGGATCGTTGGTAGAGGGGATCCCAGTCATCATTTATATGAAGTTTCAAAACATTTGGCCTGGCACTTTCAGAGGAGATTTTTGAAAATCCACCAACCAGAATCAAAGAATGCCTCTGGAAGCCATCTTTTTCATCCGACGGGAACAAAATGAGGATCGTTTGTAGAGGACCTCCCATAGAACATTCCTGCCGAGTTTTGTTCACACCGGCTCAGTGGTTACAGAGAAGAAGATGAAAATATGAAAAGTTTACGGACGCCAGACGACGGACGACGACGGACGCCAAGTGATGAGAAAAGCTCATATGGCCTTTTAGGCCAGGTGAGCTAAAAAAAAAAAAAGAAAGAAAAAACATCAGCAAAATTGCACTGTAGAAAATGAAAGTGTCAATGACACTGTAGCTCAACTTGACAAACTTGAACTTGGTAAGTTATAAATGAAATGGCAAAATTGAAGATCATTGGTACCAATGTCATTTTTTTTTGCCAGTGGCAACATTTACATTTTTTGACCGAAATTCGAAGAAAATCGATAGCTCCCATCTAGAGGCCTCCCCAAACAAGCATGCCAGGTTTCAAAGCAATCCGATCATAAATGTGCCCTGTAGGGTGTACAAAAGGGAAATATTGTGGTCTGACTAGACTAAATTCTAAGAACGTTGGCCGCGGCAACATTTTTTGACGGAAATTGAAGAAAAACGATAGCTCCCATCTAGAGGTCTCCCCAAACAAGCATACCCGGTTTCAAAGTAATCCGATCATAAATGGGCCCTGTAGGGTGTGCCAAAGGGAAATATTGAGGTCTGACTAAACTAAGTTCTACGAACGTTGGCCGTGGCAACATTTTTTGCTGGAAATTGAAGAAAATCGATAGCTCCCATCTAGAGGTCTCCCCAAACAAGCATACCAGGTTTCAAAGCAATCAAATCATAAGTGTGCCCTGTAGGGTGTGCCAAAGGGAAATATTGTGGTCTGACTAAACTGAGTTCTAAAAACGTTGGCCGCGGCAACATTTTTTGACAGAAATTGAAGAAAATCGATAGCTCCCATCTACAGGTCTCCCCAAACAAGCATACCAGGTTTCAAAGTAATCCGATCATAAATGGGCCCTATAGGGTGTGCCAAAGGGAAATATTGAGGTCTGACTAAACTAAGTTCTACGAACGTTGGCCGTGGCAACATTTTTTGCCGGAAATTGAAGAAAATCGATAGCTCCCATCTACAGGTCTCCCCAAACAAGCATACCAGGTTTCAAAGTAATCCGATCATAAATGGGCCCTGTAGGGTGTGCCAAAGGGAAATATTGAGGTCTGACTAAACTAAGTTCTACGAACGTTGGCCGTGGCAACATTTTTTGCCCGAAATTGAAGAAAATCGATAGCTCCCATCTAGAGGTCACCCTAAATAAGCATACCAGGTTTCAAAGCAATCAAATCATAAATTTGCCCTGTAGGGTGTGCCAAAGGGAAATATTGTGGTTTGACTAAACTAAGTTCTAACAACGTTGGCCGCGGCAACATTTTTTGACGGAAATTGAAGAAAATCGATAGCTCCCATCTAGAGGTCATCCCAAACAAGCATACCAGGTTTCAAAACAATCTGATCATAAATGTGCCCTGTAGGGTGTGCCAATGGGAAATATTGAGGTCTGACTAAACTAAGTTCTACGAACGTTGGCCGTGGCAATATTTTTTGCCGGAAATTAAAGAAAATCGATAGCTCCCATCTAGAGGTCACCCTAAATAAGCATACCAGGTTTCAAAGCAATCAAATCATAAATGTGCCCTGTAGGGTGTGCCAAAGGGAAATATTGTGGTTTGACTAAACTAAGTTCTAAGAACGTTGGCCGCGGCAACATTTTTTGGCGGAAATTGAAGAAAATCGATAGCTCCCATCTAGAGGTCACCCTAAATAAGCATACCAGGTTTCAAAGCAATCAAATCATAAATGTGCCCTGTAGGGTGTGCCAAAGGGAAATATTGTGGTTTGACTAAACTAAGTTCTAAGAACGTTGGCCGCGGCAACATTTTTTGGCGGAAATTGAAGAAAATCGATAGCTCCCATCAAGAAGTCACCCCAAACAAGCATGCCAGGTTTCAAAGCAATCCGATCATAAATGTACCCTGTAGGGTGTGCCAAAGGGAAATATTGAGTCTTCTGACTAAACTAAGTTCTAAGAACGTTGGCCGCGGCAACATTTTTTGACAGAAATTGATGAAAATCGATAGCTCCCATCTAGAGGTCTCCCCAAACAAGCATACCAGGTTTCAAAGCAATCTGATCATAAATGTGCCCTGTACGGTGTGCCAAAGGGAAATATTGAGGTCTGACTAAACTAAGTTCTACGAACGTTGGCCGTGGCAACATTTTTTGCCGGGAATTGAAGACAAGAGGCCCCAAGGGGCCTGAGGGCGCTCACCTGACATGGTAGCCTAAATATAAACCCAGAGAATTGATTTCAACAAGTTGCATCTGCTCCTCCTAAGAAAAGCTTATACCAAATATCCAAAGATTCTGACCAGTGGAGCTAAAAAAAAAGAAGATTTTTAAAGAATATTCCTCATATTGGACTAAGTTATAATTCGGGCTCCCACAGGGACTTGGCTTTAACAAACTTGAACCTCACCCCCCTAAGGATGCTGCACACCAAATATCAAAACATTCCGACTGCTGGATCTGAAGAAGAAGATTTTTAAAGAAAATTCCTCATTTTGAACTAAGTTATAATTCAAGCTCCTACAGTGAGTCCAAATATGGACCTAGAGACTTGGATTGAACAAACTTGAATCTCACCCCCTAAGCATGGTGCATACCCAATGTCAAAAGATTCTGCCTGCTGGATCTTGAGAAGAAGATTTTCAAAGAAATTTGCCTGAAATGCACTAAGTTCGAATTCAAGCTTCTATAGTGAGCCCAAATATGAACCTAGGGAGCCAATTTGAACAAACTTGAATCAGATCCCCTCCACAATGTTGCACACCAAATATCAAAAGATTCTGCCTGCTGAATCTGGAGAAGAAGATTTTTTAAGAAATTTGCCTGAAATGCACTAAGTCCGAATTCGCGCTCCTATAGTGAGCCCAAATATGAATCCAGGGGGCCATTTTGAACAAACTTGAATCAGATCCACCCCTCAATGTTGCATACCAAATATCAAAAGATTTTGCCTGCTGGATCTGGAGAAGAAGATTTTTTAAGAAATTTGCCTGAAATGCACTATGTTCGAATTCGGGCTTCTATAGTGAGCCAAATATGAATCCAGGGGGGGGCGATTTGAACAAATCTGAATCAGATCCACCCCACAATGTTGCAAACCAAATATCAAAAGATTCTGCCTGCTGGATCTGGAGAAGAAGATTTTTGAAGAAATTTGCCTGAAATGCACTAAGTTCGAATTCGAGCTTCTATACTGAGCCCAAATATAAACCCAAGGGGCCGATTTGAACAAACTTGAATGAGATCCACCCCACAATGTTGCATACCAAATATCAAAAGATTTTGCCTGCTGGATCTGGAGAAGAAGATTTTTGAAGAAATTTGCCTGAAATGCACTAAGTTCGAATTCGAGCTTCTATACTGAGCCCAAATATAAACCCAGGGGGCCGATGTGAACAAACTTGAATCAGATCCACCCCACAATATTGCATGCCGAATATCAAAAGATTCTGCCTGCTGGATCTGGAGAAGAAGATTTTTTAAGAAATTTGCCTGAAATGCACTAAGTTCGAATTCGGGCTTCTATAGTGAGCCCAAATATGAATCCAAGGGGCCAATTTGAACAAACTTGAATCAGATCCAGCCCACAATGTTGCATACCAAATATCAATAGATTCTGCCTGCTGGATCTGGAGAAGAAGATTTTTTAAGAAATTTGCCTGAAATGCACTAAGTTCGAATTCGGGCTTCTATAGTGAGCCCAAATATGAATCCAAGGGGCCAATTTGAACAAACTTGAATCAGATCCAGCCCACAATGTTGCATACCAAATATCAAAAGATTCTGCCTGCTGGATCTGGAGAAGAAGATTTTTTAAGAAATTTGCCTGAAAGGCACTAAGTTCGAAATCGGGCTCCTATACTAAGCCCAAATATGAACCCAGGGGGCCGATTTGAACAAACTTGAATCAGATCTACCCTACAATGTTGCATACCAAATATCAAAAGATTCTGCCTGCTGGATCTGGAGAAGAAGATTTTTTAATCTTTTTCCCATTGCCTACAGTGTTAAAAAGTGCTGACTCAGCACTTTTTCAAAGTCCTGAAAAAAAGTACCTTGTGATCAAACCGATAGGGATTTTTTTTAACCATTCTATTCTACTGGATAAAAGTAAGCTTTATACAAAATAAGAATTCTCTGTGCCGTGTAGTTTTGGAGATATGGCAGCTTTAAGGTTTTTCCTATTTTTAGCTCCCGAGGTTCCCAAGGGGCAATGAGAAAAAATTTTTTTGTATCAATCAACTACTTATGACCCATTATCATCTCATGTCAAATTTGGTTCAAATCGACCTGACGGTTCGGAAAATAGAAATTTTAGGCGTGGCCAAAATTTTTGCCCCTCCCATAACGAAGGCAAATAATGCCCGACAAACTTCTCTTGAACAAACTTGAGTCTACACCTCAAAAGGAAGCTGCATACCAAATATCAAGTCTCTGCTATTGCTGGTTCTTGATAAGAAGATTTTTTAAGAATTGGAGCATTTTTGCCCCATCCCTCTGCTCAATGAGCTGAAACCTAATTTGACAAAAAATCAAAATGCCCTTATATAACCCCTACTCACATGAAATTTCATTAATATGCGGCCAGTGGTTTGGGAGAAAAAGGCCCAAACACCACCTTCACGACGGACGACGGACGCCGGACGACGGACGCCGGACGACGGACGACAGACGCCGGACGACGGACGACAGACGCCGGACGACGGACGACGGACGAAAAGTGATCAGAATAGCTCACCCTGACTTTCAGTCAGGTGGGCTAAAAATCGATAGCTCCCATCTAGAGGTCACCCTAAATAAGCATACCAGGTTTCAAAGCAATCAAATCATAAATGTGCCCTGTAGGGTGTGCCAAAGGGAAATATTGTGGTTTGACTAAACTAAGTTCTAAGAACGTTGGCCGCGGCAACTTTTTTTGACAGAAATTGCAGAAAATCGATAGCTCCCATCTAGAGGTCACCCCAAACAAGCATACCAAGTTTCAAAGTAATCTAATCATAAATGCGACCTGTGAGGTGTGCCAAAGGAAATTGTGGACGTACGCCGACGGACTAGAAGTGATGGCAATAGCTCAGCTTGACTTTGTCAAGTTGAGCTAAAAACTATAGGTCTGCTAGGTTTTATAATTGCCGGTCCTTAGCCCGGATAAATGATGAGGGGAGTAGATAATTTAAAAGAAAAAAAAACAGAGCAAAATTCACTGTACAAAAAACTCCAAATCTGTCAAATATTATAGTTACCGATCTTAAGCACATGTAAAAGATGAGGAATGTTGATTAATTATAAGCTATTTATGTCAAGACAAGTTCGGAAATTTCGATATTTTATTTTTAACCCCTAAAATTGCACCTTTAATGTATAGCGCGACTTCCGATTTGCGGACTCAATTTTCGCAAGCAGGGTCAAAGAGACCCGCAAGTAAATTTTGAATCTTAAAATAAATGCGAAAGTATACGTTCAGCGTCCATTTGGTGTTTTTAGGGCCAGAAGTTTACTTACGGTCTCTTTGTTCTTAGTTGCGGAAAAGTGAGATCGCAAGTCGGATATCGCGCTAAACATTAATGAAAGTGTCAATGACACTGTAGCTTAACTCGACTGTGTGTAGTGTTTGATGAAAAGGATAAAGTTCAATGTTTATGATAGGATTATGAAATACAAGAATTATGGTGACTGAGAATAGGTTAATTTATGTTCCCTGTATGCTATGTTTTCAATAAAAATATTTTTTTAGGTGTAGACTGTATAAAGAATTGAGTGGCGGGTTAATGTGGCCTTCACAGATAATGAGTATCAACCAAAGTTACCAAGTTACATTGAAGTTATTCCAAAACGAGTCATCCTATCAAGTTACAATGAAATCCCTTCATAAATACGGCCTGTAGACTGTGCTAAAGGTTTTCGGGCTTCGAGCCTGTGTAGTCAACACGGTTGACCCATCGCAACCAAAAGGGGACGTCCTCATCTAGACATTATACTGAGTCATCCTACAAAGTTACAATGAAATCCCTTCATAAATACGACCTGTAGTCTGTGCAAAAGGATTTCGGGTTTTGGGCTCAGGCAGCCAACACGGTTGAACAATCGCGACCAAAAGGGAATGTTCTCATCTAGACATTATCGGGAGTCATCCTACCTAGTTACAATGAAATCCCTTCATAAATACGACCTGTAGATCGCGCTAAAGGTTTTCGGGCTTCGGTAGCCGTCACAGTTGATCGATCGCAACCAAAAGGAGACGTTCTCACCTGGACATTATATGAAGTCAACCTACCATGTTACAATGGAATCCCTCCATAAATACGACCTGTAGACTGTGCTAAAGGTTTTCGATTTTGGGCTCGGGCAGCCGTCATGGTTGACAGATCGCGACCAAATGTGGAAGTTCTCATCTGGACATCATACGGAGTCATCCTTCCAAGTAACAATGAAAACCTCCATATTAAATACGATCTGCAGACTGCGCTAAAAGTTTTTGTTTTCAGGCTTGTGCAGCCGTCACGGTTGACAGATCATGACCAAAAGGGGACATTCTCATCTAGACAGTGTACAGAGTCTTCCTACCAAGATACAATGAAATCCCTTCATAAACACGACATGTAGACTGGTCTAAAGGTTGTCGGGTTTGGGGCTCGGGCAGCCATCACGGTTGACCGATCGCGACCAAACGTGGACGTTCTCCTCTAGACATGACCCCAAATATGCATATGAGATTTCGTGACGATCAGACAAGAACTACGGGGTGTAGCCTTTGCTAAAGGAAAATGTGAACAGACTGACAAACTAACAGACCCACAGACTAACAGACTCACAGACTAACAGACTTCCGCATGCGTGAAGGCAATAAAGTATCTTGATTTTGTCAAGTTAAGCTAAAAATGAAGTTTTAGGGGTTAAAGTTAAAAATATCCGTACCAAACTTCGGATATATATTTGGTATACCCCATATAACCAGACAGCGTTCAGTTGGGGACTCAACCCCCTGTATTTTGCCTGCAATCATTTCAGTAACATTTTGTACCTGCGGTCTCATTTTAGTACGACCGGTCTCATTTGCAACAAGCGCTCTTATTTCAGTACGACTGAGTATTCAATGTCACCTGTAAAAAAATTGGTTCGGACTTTCTGGTCGGATTGTTTTCGTTTCATTGTTGCAAAAACACCTCAGTAGACGGTATAAAAGCATATATGTATTACGGATTGCTTTGCTTGTATAGTTCAAAAACAATGCACAGAGAATTAATTGAAACTACAGCAAAACCAAATAAAGGGGAATTACAAATATTCGTTTCAGATTTTTGCAAACGTCCATTTCTTCTCCAGTTAACTGAATCTTCCTGAGAATTGAAGTCATCATGAACTGTGTCAAAAAAGTTCCAAATATTAGCGCTGCGACCATAAATTCGAGTCTGTGTGAAAATGGCCAAAGCATCAGAACTAAATAATACAGAAAGAGAATTTATGGAGACTTATTTTCGGGAGCAAAATACCTTTAAAGAAATCAGAAATTAATTTTCGTAAACAGCATTTAAAGGTTATATTATCATACAGGAATCAGATAAAATTTCGCACGAAATCAGAAATAATTTCTGTGCACAACATTCAACGTTTTCTATAAAGGAATCAGAAATGAATATTTTTGGCCCCGCGCACTTTTTTAGTATAAAAATACATGTATGAGCTTTGGTGCTGCATTGGGGGGGGGGGGGGGGGGGGGGCATAAAATGCAATTTCCAGCAATTCTGAAAAATGCACTCAATGACCCTAAGTTGACCTCAATGCCCTTGACCCATATTTGAACATCTGTGGAGTTTAAACACATTTAGTGTTGGCCCCAAGTCCATAGGTCATACAATGCTTGAAATATGAACGTGGCCCTATTTCAAATTTTCTGTCCCCGCTCACTTTTGTGAATATAAAAATACTTGGATGAAGTTCAGAAATGCATCATAAAATGTGATTTCCAGCAATTCTGAAATATGGACCCAATGACCTCTGGGTGACCTCAGAAACCTTGACCAATATTTTGCACCTCCATTGAGTTTCAACTCATTTGGTGCTGGTCCCAAGTCGATACGTCATACCATGCTTGAGATGTGAGCATAGTCCACTTTCAATATGTTTTGCCCCATACGCGTTTTTTAGTGTAAAAATGCATGTATGAACTTCAGGAATGCATTAAGGGGGCATAAAATGCGATTTCCAGCAATTCTGAAAAAACACACTCAATGCCTCCTCGTTGACCTCAGTGACCATGAGCCATATTTGGAACGTCCACTGAGTGTCGACACTTTGGGGGTTGGTCGCAGGTCTATAGGTCATACCAAGACTGATGCATGACGTAATCCCCATTCATTATTCTACGTGTACTATAGCCGCTGAAGTCTATAGCAGTGTTTCAGCTATGTATTGTTTTGTTTTATTTTTCAGATGTAACGCATGGTAGCCGTATATAAAAATATCACCATGGCAAAAAAATTATCTAGTCTAATTTATTTCGTTGAGTTGGTTATTTTATCATTTAATTACTGTTACCAAAAAACTGTGGCCTCCACATATGTAATTAGTTTTTGGGGAGTTCAGGTAAAAAACGTTCTCCTGTTTAATCGAATGGCCACACGTGCGGTCGCTACCCTCAATATAAGTTTGTATTTTGTCTAGACCTTTTCACCTGTATTGGGGGAAATACGTTCGTGTAAGATAAATGTTTACGCCACGATTGCTGCGCGAATTCAACGTAACGGATACAATACAGACACATGGAAATGTTCTAGTTACATCACTATGTAAGAACACATCTGATTTGACGTTGCGCGTTATGACGTGAATGAAATGCTTCGACACAAAATAGAATCCCCACCGAAGGTGATATATGTCTTAAAAAATATCAGCTTCATTCACTGAAGTCAAGTTTAATCGTGGTTCTAACAGATCACAACTCGGCGCTAGTGAAGTACAGGAAAAACTCCACCTCCTCGTTGAATCCAGTCTCCCGTATTCCACCCTCCCTCGATGTGTTCTGCCTTCAGAACGGTCTGTATTTTGGTGACTCCTTACGTAAAGATTTAATGATATAGATAGTTGGGGAGTATCGGTTGGACTTTCAACTCTTCGCTCTCAAGTCTGGTTGTTTGTCAAAAACATCAACAGACCTGTACAGATGTATGGAAATATTAGAGTGTTATAATGTTGTAGTGTCATTATTATGCTTGGCTGTAACAACGGTGTTTCGTGTAATATTAGGTAATGTCCCGATACCAACCGCAATACCTTGCAGTGATTGGCCAATGCCTCGTTGATTTTATTTTATGTCGCCGGACACGCGCATATGTCTACTGTCAGCGATTCTTATGTTCACTGTCAAGGAAAGCGTCTCGTTGCCATGAGCAACGGTTCATCGCAATGCCTTTTTTCACTTGAAATCAACTGAGACAAAAACATTTAACTGAAGTAAAATACACACAAAAGTACCGTTATTACGTACAAATAGATTAGTTATGTAAACATAGGTAATTATTTATGAAACCGATTAGATTATAAGGTCTCTTTTCATTAATTTACTGTAACATAAACTGAAACGAATCGAGAGCATCTCGCCCCGTTGATTGCGTACGTAAACATTGAATAAAGGGAAATCACTCCAGTCTGTTATGATAAAAGTTAACACCTTACCGAAACAACGTCTGCTTTCTAATATTCGCTGTACAACAACAAATTTTAAAATGATTCGAATGAAGCGAAGAACGGGACATATACGTTATTCTGTTTGTTGACAGGGGACATGGTCTCACATTTCCTGCATGGAACATATATTCAACCTCGGCTGACGCCTCGGTTGAATATAAATTTCATGCAAGGAACGTGAGACCATGTCCCTTGTCAACAAACAGAATAACTTATATTGTCATAACCTTCTCATAGACATATGTACTTTAGGTTTTATCACCAATAATATTTAAAAAAGTCTTTGGAAAGAAATAGTAGCACACAAGAATTTACGCCCTCTTCTAGAACGACACCAAAAATACGTTGTCAGCTATGTAGTTACTCTATCACAAGTATAGTACAGAGTTTAATGAATCATTTATAATTATGCTCCGCACCTCAGAGTATTTAAATCTCAGATCCCATTATACAAACAAAACTTTTCTGGTAAATAAGTACCGCTTTCGCCCAGAAACCCCTAAGGAGGATCAAAAGAATTATGAGGTATTATCTTTAAATCACGGAAAAGAGCCTTCCATTGCGAAGAGCCTTAATAGGCAATCCACACCCACAAGACACATCGTTAAATAATGTGATGCTCCCTATCAGCGTGGGCTTTCAGACAACCAGTGATTGATCTCTTTAGGCAGTAACAGCTATCAAGCTGTGTAAGTTCAACTCGTCTGTTGTTCTCGTCTATCTGCTAATGTCAATTTGGATTGCCTTCCTCGACTGGTACGAGAATCGAATGATACAACCGATATGGAAACATCCAGGCATATCTATTTTCATTTACAGACCAAATTTTCACGATAACGGTCAGGTCACTTTTAATTTCGTCGACTCTTCCGGACATTCCGTGGGTAAACGAGAAAGACCTTTAACTAATAACCAGATATTCCCAAGAAATTTACGGCTAAACACAATTCTTTTCCAGAGATAGCGTGTAATCGATCTCCAGTCTCCTGCTAATTATTGGGACACGCGCGGCGTAGACGGTCACGCGACGTGTTTATTCCTCACTTAGCTGAATGACGATTTTTAATTTTTGCATGCAGCTGCTGGTCAAAGCAAATTTCGGAACAAGAAGGTCTGTTCGCCTGAAGCTTGAAAAATGTTCAAAATAGAAAAGAAAACTGCAGGGGCCTCAAAGTTCATAAAAGGCAGCAATCCGGATACCCGAATAGAGTATTTTTTCTGTTCTTCTTGTTTTCGGAAACTAAGGCCTGCCATATTATTTGACCGCAAATGTATTGCAACAAGTTCAAAGGCCGAAAATAATCCAATGGAGAATAAAACGACGTTCAACGGAAAATTCAAGGCCTACCGGAAATTACAGCTAAATACGAATATGTCTTTTCGTGAAGCCATTATCTATATGCCTGCTGTCTTGGAAGCTTAACCGACATCTCTCTTTCAAATTAAAAATTACAGCAATCCAAAAAAAACATATTGACATTTTTCGGACAATCCTTTTTGGGGTAACCCCTTTTCAATTGTCTTCAATTGGTTGTGTGCCGAAGTTCATATTTGAGCTCCGAATTCTGGAGACATCATTGGAAGGTTTCATATAACGCGGATGTGCTTCATATTCGCCTAGAAATACCTTTTTTCCTTCACATTGATTTGTCGTGTCACAATTTATTGGAGAGTGTCTAAAGGCTCCAATAAGTTGTGATAAGGCAAACCCCCGTGAACCAATTCTAACAACCAAAATTAATCGCTTCAATCCAACAGTCCACCAATTAAAATACGAGTCAACTGCTGTAGAGTGACGCTCTAAATGGTATCACCTTATGCACTATTGTCGACAGGGAAATGAACGAGTATATGCTGGAGGGAAGTTAAATTATAATTTAATTATACAGCCAGCCCTACAGGGCTGTAGGACCAGAATTTCACTTATCTTCCTTTCCTTGTTGCTATTTACTTTGTTGCTTTCTCACAGACGGTTTTCTAGATGAGTTGAAACAAAAGTTATTTGTAACAAGAGGGACAACGCAAAGTGTTTGCCAATGCCCCCGACCCGCCAAACGTTTTCTAAGTCGAAAGAGTGAAAAAGGGCCATAACTCTGGCAAAAATGTGTGAAGAAACTCACACTAAACAGGTATCGTTCCCCCATGATGCTCCATCACAGCACCAAATATCATTCAAATCGGAGTAGAAGTGGCCGAGATACAAAGGGAAATCTCCACTAAATACCCCTTCGAATTTTCAAATCGGGGGCAGAATAAATTACAAAAAGGATTGGATCACACGTGCCATGCACAGATTAAATCATCTCTTTCAGTTCAATCAATAATTATAAATATGTAAATAATAACGAAATAACCTTCATAAAATATAAACAGACATGTAAATGATGACAAACGTATTTATAATGACGAGAAACAAGTGTCTGTGATAAGACATGAGTAAGGAAAGAACACAGAGGACTCCAGATGAGTTAAGAAGAAGAGCTTGGAAAAGGTAGAGAATGCCACAACACAGCACTGGCAATTAAGTCAGCACACCATCAAGTATCAGAACAAATCAGCACAACCGCGACGACATTGGGACTACCAATTCAATGTTCAGGATTAACAGACAGATCACTGAGCTGCTTACGAGATATTTTTATTGCAAGCCTGTTCTATGAAATCCCCATCTACAGCAACATTAAACCATGCAGAAAATGAAAATCCGTACCGCACATACGTGCCGAACGGAAATCCTTGACGGACTATTTTTAAATAGAAGTGAAATTTCACTGGAATTTTCTACGAATCGTGCACCGCAATTACAATTTGAATCGCTGGCGATAACTTAACATTGTAACACGGGTTCCCCTCGCAAATTTGGTTGGCGATAAAATGCATTCTTTCTGTTGATTGTCAAATGAATTGCTGAGTGTCCTAATAATTGCTTTCATAGACGTGAAGGCGTGTAATAAACACAGAACGACACACACTTGTGAATGGATTAATCGATATGGCATGAGTGCTAACGCGGAAGGATAACACGAGAGGCCGCAGGCCTCGAGTTTGATCCTTCCGCAATGGCAGTGTCGTTCTGTGTATTTTCTTACTCAAACATTTATTCATAACGAGTGGAAAGGGTTACACTAGTCTTGCCTAGGTTTTTTTTATTGTAAACTAATGGTTGATCGTCATAAACATTGTTAAATCTGACGTTTACTGTCACAAAACACTTTTCAATCTGTCTTCCGATTTCCCTGATGCAAAGTCGTAGTGACACACAAAACTCCTGTCATGTTCACGTCAGGCAACTTTAGTTCACTTCGTTATTATAAACTATTTATTCCTTTGCAGCATACATAGTAGGTTAAAATGGCAGATGTAGGGATTATTAGTTTGACGAAGTCGAATATAACCTTACTTGAACGTACTGACCTCAAGATAGAAGACGGAATGTCAGTTTTAGTTAAAAGATTCAGGTAACTACAACGCAGTTGAGTGGAGTTTGACAAAACAGACAAGAGGGGGGGAAGTTTGCGGCTTGATATTGCATTTCTTGGGATGAAAACGTTGGACATCTGGTCCTACACTAGTTGTATGCAGAGATGAGCGGTATTGGAATTTTGAGTTCGGTATCGGTTTCGATATTTTTAGGGGGCATACCGCGGTATCGGTTCGGTAATCGGTATCTGACTTTACGGAGTTTTGCAGATAGTACAAAAGGGGAATTCACACCAAGAAAATACAGAATAAGTTATTCTTGTATCATTCTATCACAGCGCCACAAATGCAACTGCCAATGAACCCAACATTGGCATTCCTTTGCCAACAAAAATCATATCTACAGTAATTTTGTGACTTGTTTCACACACCCCTTAACCTTCAAAGACCTATTTGAGGCATTTGCGATCTCAGAACATGTGCCATTAACACGCCGTTACTAGGAGGTTCTGCCGACAATAGATAAATCACATGAGCAGCGATTTCTAGTCACGTTTTGGCTGCCTGTTAATGCAGCCAAGACTTAACTAGAAATCACTGCTTAGCAACTTGACATGCAGAAGTTTTAGACTTGTGAGAATTCAGGGCAATTTCCCAGGCCCTTAATGGTTAACAAAACTGAAAAGAAAATCAATGAACCCTTCAAGTGCTATCAAGTGTCAACAAGGCCTTAAAAGTAGTGAATGTAGGAAAATATGAAAATTCACAGTTTCGGTATCTAATGATGGGTTCGGTATCCCCATGATATCGGTATCGGTTCGGCTTTTCGGTATATTGCCCATCTCTAGTTGTATATTAAGCTAGCAATTTTGGGGTCAAACCAGCTGGTCAAACTATTCTTTTTGGATGATGTTCTTATGATGGTTCAACATTCCGATTGGTGATCAATTTTATTTTGTATTTCATGGCGAGAGTTGCTATATACCACGACTGGTGTGCCTATTTAACGTTACCCGATACAATACAGTCATTGCGAAATTTGCTAGATACACCTCGCGTGGAATCCAGCCTATGTGTAAGAACATCGAGTAAGAATGCATCTGACAGTGCGCTACGCATTTGACTGACATTAAGAAGTGAATGAATTCCTTTGACACAAAACAGTGTCAAGAAAGAAATAAACAGAACAGCGAAGGGGATATGTTGCTTTAAAAATCTAAGCTCCACTCACTTAATTCCACTTTAATTTCAGTTTTATCGTGGTATAAATACAGAACACAGCTCTGGCTGAGTACGGGGCACAAAATCAACGACTCGCACCTTCTTTATGTGCCTTCCTTATGCGCTCCCAAAAAAAACAAGAAAAACTCCAACTCGGGTCGTTGTTTCCAGACTCAACATACTCAGGCCTGCCATTCTTAAAAATGCAGGAGAGCTAAAAATCGTTCCCCTCGTATCCCTAGGGGAGTAATTAGCTCTCCTCACGCTTACAAAATGTAGAAGTGGCAAATTGAAGATTTACTATTAATGAATTCTGTTTAGTGGACTTCGTACATTTTATTTGGCTCGGCTAACAAGGTAGTCTCTGGGAGATGGCTACACTGTCCCTCCCACGCCTACGAGCCTCGGTAAGGCTCGGAGGTGTGGGAAGGACAGTGAAGCCGTCTTACAGAGACCAGTAACATAGCACAGAGATCTGAAAAGATGTGAGTTTTAGGAATAGGCTATTATGGTAGTCATTATTTTCTAAGGCCAGGAGGGCTAGTTTTCGCCCTCCTTAATTTTTTTAAGGCGAGCAGTAGGCGAGCGAATAAATCGCTGTCCTGAAAATGCCAGGGCTGCATACTCCACCTTCATTGTTTTGTATCTTATTATAGACTCATTAAACAGAAATGGCGAATGCGGGGAATGGTCGGGTCGTAACCCAAACCTTAGACGCAGATTCCATGAAAAACTATACACAAAGAACTTAATCAAGCACCGCCCCATTTTTCCTGATTGTTGTGACAAAACCCGGTCATTATAACATCATGACGTTTGTATGGCAACAAATGGTATGATATTCTGATAGTTCATAATCCTAGCTAAACATAAAACACAACAATGATTGCAATGTGTAACACTTTACTGTAATTTTGGCAGACAAACATGAACATTGGTTTTGCAGGAAATTCCACCCTGTTGTAAGTTTTGTGCTACAAAGTACCAAAATGGAGATAATGATTGATTAGCGATTGCTAAATGTTCAGTAGCATTGTAAGCCAACAATTAGCAACAATATTGTCAGTAGCGTGTGTATCCGCCGTGTGCACGGATGATTGCGTCTACCCTCCTCCTCATGCGTGAGGTGAGTCTCCTGATTCGCTGAAGAGGTAACTGCTGCCACTCATGGTGTACAGCTGCTTCCAAATCGGCCAAATGTCGTGGAGGTGGGTCCAGTGCTTGCACTCTGCGTCCAATCATATCCCAAATGTGCTCCAGTGGATTGAGATCAGGACTCATTGCAGGCCATGGCAGTTTAGTAATCGCGTTGTTGTCAAGAAAAGTTTTCACAAGTCGAGAACGGTGGGGTCGAGCATTGTCGTCCATGAACACAGGGCGAGTGGCCAATGGATGGTTGTCAAAATGGGGAACAAGAACAGGTTGCAGAATGTCCCGGATGTAACGATCGCCATTGAGATTGCTTTGCACAGTTACCAAATCAAGCTTACAATCATGGGACACGCATCCCCAGGCCATAACTGATCCGCCACCGAATGGGACTGACGCTTGGACGTTCTTTGGCACATATGCAGTATTTTTGGTTCTCCAAACACGCTGACGTCCGTCAGTAACGTTGAGCAAAAACCGACTTTCGTCCGACCAGTGGACCTTCCTCCATGATGTAAGATTCCAGTGACGTCGGGCTAGACACCATTCCAAACGAGCTCTTTTATGCCGGTTGGTCAACGCTGGCCGCTTAATCACTCGCTTTGCCTTGAGACCTATTGCCTTCAATCTGTTTCTCACTGTTCTCTTGCAAAGGGGTCTGTTGGGGAGCCATAGCTGCTTCAGAACACCACTATTGGAGAACGGCTGACGTCGAACAAGACGTCCAAGGTAACGATCCTCAACTCGACTAGTCTTACGTGGCTGACCTGGTCTCGGTCTGTCCTTTACATGGTCAGTTTGGCGATGTTTTTGAATAGGACGGCTTACTACAGTGTGGTTAATGTCCAGTTGCCGTCCAATTGCTCTACAAGACATTCCCGTTGACTTCATGCCAATAATCTGCCATCTGGTAGCCTCAGTGTATCTCCTTCGAGCCATCTCGAAAGTAAATGCCTCAATCATTGAAACTGTCACACTTTTATACAGAATCCAGAACGATTTGAAAGTGCTATTTGAGAAAATCATGGGTGGTGTGTTGCACGTGCATGCAGTGGTGTGTTTGTGCGACTGACCAAACAACAAACCCCACCAATATTGCGAGGGAATGCAGTTCGATTCCAATTTAGATCTACCATTTCCAAATTTCCATTATGAATCTTGATGCAATAAAAAATGCTGGGTGGTGCTTGATTAAATTCTTTGTGTATATATTGTTTTCCAGCTGAAACAAGTTTTGCAGTTATTTATCTGCGTTTTATGGGCATGACGTAATGTACCAACATGGACAGAGTGAACATGCATACTTATGACGATCAATCATGGTTTACATTCTAAAACCTGGTGCTGAACAATTGTTACACACTGACAAAGTACAATTACAACAAGAGGCCCTTAGGGGCTTAATCGCTTCACCTGACAAAGTTGGCCAAGAAGGATTTAAGGCCGCATTCAGCATCTCCATGTTAATCCAGTTAGGGCACTGGGGAGGGAACGAAGTCTTTTAAAATTGCCCAATGCAACCCCCCCCCCCCCCCCCCCCCCCCCCCCCCGCCATCACACCGGGGCCCCAGTTGGCCTGGTCAGCACCATTTGAACAATCAGTAATCTTACCCACCTACGTTTACATCTAACTAATGTTTAACAATCGGTTTTGGAACGCGTGGCAAGAATTCGCTTGAACAAATATTGAATTCTCCGTTGGTTTAGGTGTTAATTTCGAACCCCTCTTGTGCCCAGCAAAATCAGTCAAACTTAACACTTTGAGCAACTTTTATCTAGAAGTCATATTAACGCTATATACGAAATATCAAACGATTCTGCCAGGTAGATCCGAAGATTTTTTAAAGAAAATTCCTCATATGGCATCCCATAGGGAGAGCAAATGTGAACCTATGGACTTGATTTGAAGGAAACGTGGATCTCTCCGCAATGAGGGTGCTGAATACCAAATATGAAAAGATTGGTAGGTCGGAAGAAGATATTTTAAAGAAATGTCCTCATATGCACTAAGTTAAAATTCGGGCTCCAACAGACTCAGACGGGGAGCCTAAATATGAACCCTATGACTTGGTTTGAACAAACTGGAAATTGAACCAAAGAATACTGCATGTTAATTATCAAATACATTCTTACTAGTGAATCTGAAGAAGACGGTTTTAAAAGAATTTTCCTAGTATTGTACAAAGTTAAAATTCGGGTTTCTATAGGGAGCCCAAATAGTAACCCATGGAGTAGATTTTAACAAACTTGAATCTGACCCTATTAAGGATGCTGCACACTAAGTGTGCCATTCTCCTGGCATTTGTGCGCCTCTGAGACATATTCAATCAAAACCTATTGCGTGGGGACAAAGAGTTTTCGTATCATAACATTAGCACATTGTGTCAGGTAACGAATTCGACCGCGATCGACCAAAACAATGGTACACTGTCAACGTAGAAACTCGTTTCAAACTGCCATTGATGCTAGAATACAATTCAAATCATAAAACCATCTACAGAACCTGAGAGTGAATTACCACTAAAACATCCATGGAGTGGAGTTTACGCCTTGACAAAGACTCCTTGTCTAGAGAAAAAGCGAAAGAATGAAAAGCAAAGTTTCAGCCAATGGACCTTCGGTTTAACCGAGAGGTCCATCGGCTGGAATTTTGCCTGGCATTCGTATCCATTATCAGAGGAATTGACCATTGCTCTACGCGTGAAACTTCTACTCTAGAGTGTGTTAGAGTTGTAATACATGTGTTGAGAGTTGTAATTCACTCTCCACGTACTGTATGTGTGCGAAGAATATGCCCAGATGACGCCACAAGGGAACTGGGGTAAACATCATATCTCTTAGACTTGTGCTTTATTCGGTACGTGTGGCCTTCCTCGTAGAATAATGCTTCACACTGCAGTTTAATGACTCCAGTATATGTGGGACCCGTCAAGCAGGAGAGTTTTTTCAGATGTTGGTGTTAGACAACCCAACATATCTTGACAGGTTAGCATGATGCCACCGGGTTGCCTCTCACTACATAATAGAAATCCACTTTATTCGATGGCACATGCGATTTTATATCGTTATGTTTTGTCCAATATCATCAGCACACTGACCCCAAAACGACCATCCAGGAACCTTGGAACGATAAAGCAAACAATTATTCTGAGGTATCTGATCAAATGACGTTTTGAGCATCGACTGCCTCTGTACAGCATGCCAGTGGGATTTGGTCCTAAACATCTGACGGATAAACATCTCTCTATGTTTTTACTCGCCAGTCCAGTAGAAGCCAACATTCAACAAGAGACAGTGCAACCGCAATTGGGTATAAAGGTGGGTATAAGTGGTAAGTAAATATAAAATAAAACATTGGGGCTGGTACAAACAGCTACAGTACCAACACAAATAATTTATAGGGTAAAAAATTCCATCTAACTTCTCTCACTGGCAGCACAAGGCATTGGCATCATTTCACGAGAAGATCTTCGAAATGGGTGACAAGAGGTGTTCGTATCATTAGTACAGCAATGTAGATGATATAACGTATTATTATAGGTTAAACGACAGATTATCGAAAAAATTGTGGAACGATAGAAATCGTATCCCCCACTGTGAAGATACAGCAAATTTTCACTTTCACGGTATCAATGAAAATTGCGGCTTTCAAAGTATCACTTCAAAGTGAATACGAGTCAAATTATCAGTGGAAATGATCAATTTGTTCTAAAAACGTATAATGAAAAGAAAATCTAGTGTTTTTGAGTGGATACCGATCATTTCCAGCAATAATTCAACACGTATTCACCTTGAATTGATGCATGAAACCCTCCAGTCCAAACATGACTTGAAAGTCCGTAATATAAGTTTTGGGTTTCAAAGGACGTACCAAATCAAAAACTTATATTACGGACTTTCAGGCCATGTTTGGACTAGAAACCCGCCAGCTGAATCAGATTGCAAGATGCCGTCTGTTCCGATTATCAATCAAATCACTTCCGCGTATCAATGATTCAATGCGCTGTTTATTTCCATGCATCAATTCAGGGTTGAAACGAGTGGAATTATCAAATTTTTATAGAAGGCGTATAATAAAATGAAAATCTAGTGTTTTTGAGTGGATACCGAAAATTATCTTACTTTAGATCGCGCAAGCGCTCGCGAAAAATAAATATTGGTTTCGGTCACTCGTGAGATAATTTTCGGTATCCACTCAAAAACACTAGATATCCTCTATTTATTTGCCGTTATCCTGCTGTCCGCATTCACAGATATATATATGTGAGTATCTTTGCGTTTGGCCGATGTGGCACAGTGACGTTGTAGGAAGGTGCTCTGGGAGCTCATTTCCATCTGCACGTCACAGAAGTTAAACCCTTCATCAATGAGTTCCTGGATGACATTATCTGGAAGATGTTTTTTTGCAGAAAAATATGGGCAAATGTGGAAAGGAGGTTCAGTAAAAATGTAATCATATAGCCCTATGGGATTTAATAATGAATCTTCTTGCAATTTGCTCTTTAATGTGTGGTCTTAAATTGTTAAATGTTTCTTTGTGAAAAATGTTTATAGGGTCCACAATGGGAATACACTTCAAAGTAACATCCACACTTTGCTCACCTCGGCCTTTGCGGAACAGTTCAATTATGTCGATCCCTGATAAAAGATACTAGTCGATGTAAGGGCTCTATGCACATAAACTGAATTTATTTGAAGACATATTCTGATTTTAAAATACTTAAAGACCAGTACAGTAACTATTAAGGTTCATCACGCAAAAGGATGGATTGCAGATATGACCCATTTGATCCGTGTCTTTTAAACATGGTACATTGTTTTTAAATATCACCATTTCTTAACTACCATGAAAAAGCCAGGGTTTTTCTTTCTTTAATGGCGATTGAAGTCATTTTGAACATCAAGGGCTACATCATGGGTCATAGCCACATAAGTATGAAGTTGTTAAGGTGATAGCTAAAAGTTGCCATTTTGTTGTATAAATGTGTAAATATTTTCCATAGATATGTGACGGACCCCGAAAACAGGCTTGTCAAAATGACGTTAATTCAACAGATTCTAAATGAAGTATGAAATTTAATGCCAATTATGGCCACGTGTTCAACGCCATATGGGCTTCTGATAACAGATCAATAGTAAGAAAGACAATATTCTCTTCTGTATCATTATCTGGGTAATTAAGACCAGTTAAATTGTAATTGTTGGAACCAGTGCATCGCACATGTTCTGGACACACACCCATATTACGCATCTATCCTGTCTCCGAAATGTCGAAAATTTTCATCTCAAACGAAATTCACATTTATATCTCTATCCATATCGAATTACAAAGCACTCGTTAAATCAGAATTAATATGTTTAAACTTTGCGTTCCGACTGTATATCTATCCTGTCTCCGAAATGTCGAAAATTTTCATCTCAAACGAAATTCACATTTATATCTCTATCCATATCGAATTACAAAGCACTCGTTAAATCAGAATTAATATGTTTAAACTTTGCGTTCCGACTGTATAAAGAGTGAAGCAGAATACTGAGAGGCAGTTGGCCTGAGGGCACTCAGAGAAGGTCCGAATTTAGCCTTGGCCGTCGAGGGTCATAGGCACCGAGATTGAAAGTCCGCGTATTGTCGTAACCCTGTGAGGGTTGTAAGGAACCGATTGTAGTTTGTTGACGGTTGCGAACCGTAATGGCATAGTTGCCAAAGAAGTAAAAGCTGTAACGTTGAGGTCTAGAAAACGTGTTAAGAGCTTGAGTAAGCGCTGGAATAGCTCGCGAGCTAAGATAGTTTTAGGCGGTGCGAAAATTGGTGATGTTGAGAACACTTTGCAGAATATCATTATGTAAGCTTTGTTAAGTATATATCTGAAGGCGAAGAATAACTTAACCCCGTGAGAGCCAGACAAGGCGCACAGTGATCTTGAACTGTGGTAGGCGCCGATTGAATTGTGATGGAACTGTGAGAACGCTGATAGAGTCGCACAAGCAGAACATTATATGTGTTAAGCCCGACTGACGGCGAAGTTAACCCTGCGAGGAGGAAGCAACGGGAAGTGAATAGACACTTTGCATTTATCAAAACCGCGAGGAAATGAAGATGATGTGAAGTTGATCCAGTGGACACAGCTATCTGTGGGAGACATCGAGGGCCCTAAGAATACACTTTTATTCGCGTAATTAGTGTATTCATATGGATAATTTTGTGAGTAATTTGTTTCATATTATATTTCTTCGTACATGTAAATAAATAATCTTTTCAGTGAATTATCGTTGATCACCCTTTGGCGTTGTAAGCCACAGGTACCTTCAGGAATCCTAAGAGTCCCAAGCGGATAGGGCATTGATAAGGTGGCAAGGTTTACGTTCGAACAGGGTTTAGACGACAGTCACTGGCTGTCGGCTGAGCACTGATAAGAACATAAATTTTCCTCCATCATTCCTCCATCAATTTAACCCCGTAATCCTGCGACACTGGCGAGGCGTACACAGGATGTTCTAAAAGGTAACACTTTTTAAGGTAAAGATCAACGATCCACTCTAAGATAATTTATTTCATGGAGCATGCTTTTTGAAGTTTACATATGAGTTTCTTGCAAATTGTTATCAACATGCTCTGGGGAAAATAGTGGAGAGCCGTAAAGGGTTAAAGTTTTGCAATTTTTAAATTTAAGTGGGTTCAGAAGTAAATGACGCGGTAGCTAAATAATTATCCGCCGTAAAAGGGTTAAGCGCGACGATAGGCGCGAGAAATTTGTTATTTACCGTAACTGTGTAGATTTTGTTTTGAAGTATTCACAAGTGAAATAATGGAGGCTTCCTTTGGACCAGTTAATTTCGGCGGGGGAACGCCTGGGTTTTTCTGGGAGTGAGCTGCAAACGTTTGTCAGGGACGAACAAAAGCGAGTAGCGAAAGAGTCAGTTGCTGAAAGGGAATGGGCCCGGGAAGGAGCCGCGGCCGAATTAGAGCGTCAGGTTATGTTGAAGCGCGAGGAGGCTGCCTTACGGGCAGCTGAACGTGAGAAAGAGGTTGAGAGGGTTGAGAGAGAGGCTGCGTTAGAGCGAGAAAGAGCTGAAAGGAGGGCGGCCGAGCGTGAAAAGGAAAGTGAAAGGGCTGAACGACAAGTTGAGATTGAGCGTGAAAGGGTCGAAAGAGAACACGAGAGAGAGCTCGAATTGATAAGAGCTAGGGCCCAAGTTCAGGAAACCAACGGGAGGCAAGGGGAAACGAACGGGGGTGGTCATGGTAGGACCCCTTTCCCAAAACTCCCGAAATTCTCAGAGGGTTCTGATGACATCGATGCATACCTTCAAAGGTTTGAAAGGTTTGCATCGTGTCATCAGTGGCCTGAGGATTCATGGGGAGTAAACTTAAGCCCGTTGTTAACGGGGAAATCCTTGCAAGTATATGCAAGTATGCCTCCTGATTTGGCAAATGATTATGGTGAGCTAAAGAAAGCTATTTTAAAGAGGTACCAGCTCACCGAAGATGGATTCCGGGCAAAGTTCAGGGAATGTAAGCCCGAGAGAGGGGAAAGTGTATTCCAATTTGTGGCGCGGTCCACTAGGTATTTTGACCGCTGGGTTGAGTTGTTGGAAATCAACGAAGATTTTCCGTCCCTCAAAGATCTGCTCATCCGAGAGCAGTTTATTTCAACTTGCGCCCCAGAGTTGGCCCTCTTTGTTAAGGAGAGGAGGCCAAACAGTGTTGATGAAATGACTAAGGTAGCCGAGCAGTACTTGGAAGCCCACAGAGGTAGTATAACCCAGTCCCGGCCGGGAAGATTTGGGGGGAACCAGGTTGCAAAGGCACCGGTTAGGATTAACCCTCCAGAGCCGGCTGGTAACAGGGGTAATACTGGGCCACAGAGCCCTAAAGATTTGTCTTGTTTTGTTTGTGGGCGGAAGGGGCACCTAGCGAGGGACTTTTGGAAGAAAACTCCTCCCTCAAAGCCAAATGGCGGACCCCATAGGAATGGAAGGAGAGACCCTTCACCAAAGAATTGGAGAAACGGAGGTAGCGGCGGTCCGACCTGGGACAAAAGGCAGACAGCCGCGTTCTGCCAGACAGTTGGGCCAGAAAGTAGTCCACTCCGGGATGCTATTGAGAAGGGGGAGCTCGTGTTAGAGGGTGGAAAGGTCCTCCCTATAATTAGTGGAATGTGCGAGGAAGTCACAGCCTCAGAAGATGGAGGGAAAATGCACGTGTACCCGGGGTATGTGGGTAAACATGAAGTGCAGATGCTTCGCGACACAGGATGCAGTAGCGTAGCAATGCGTAGGCAACTAGTCAAGGACGACCAGCTATTGGGCCACAAGTGCATGCTAATAGATGGGACGATTAGGAGGTTCCCCCTTGCGAGGGTGAGAGTGGATACTCCTTTTATAGTGGCCAAGTAGAGGCTATGTGTATGGATAAACCCATGTACGACTTGGTCATAGGTAATATATCGGGGGTGAGACCAAACCCCGACCAGTCGTGGCTAGAGAGAACCTACCCCGGGCTGAGGCCAAAACAGGTGACCCAGAAGTAATAGGAAGAGCCGAGGAGATAGGTGTGGGTCCGGATCAGAACCAGACACAGGGACCGACCCCTACCCGTGAAAGCTCGGTGGGAGGTCGACAAGGGCGCAGAAAGGCGATCGCTCCTGCACCGGCCAGTAGCTGTCGGACACAAGCTAGGGAAGATGTGCCCAGGGGATGTCGGGCAGATGTCACCCAACAAACTCTGCGAGGCGAGCCCGATAAGGTAGCAGCTGTAGTGACACGGTGACAGGCTGTCAAGGAGAGGCGCCCAATTAAGCCACTGAACGTACCAGTGGAAGTGATCGAAGAGGTTCACGTGGAGAAGCTGATAGATGCCCAAGGGGCCGACGTCTCATTGAAGAGATACTGGGAACCTGGCCGGCATGGGTGATCAGGTGGTCACCCGGGGCAAGGGCCGATACAAGATGAGGGTGGAGAAAGGAGTTCTGTATAGAGTGTATGAGAAGCGACGAGGAAAGTCGCGGACAGAATTGAAACAAATTATGGTTCCAGAGAAGTTTCGGAAGCAGGTCATGACCCTGGCCCATGAGTCTTTGGTTGGGGGCCACTTGGGGTCGAGGAAGACCCTCGACAGGATTTTGGCCTGTTTTCACTGGCCCGGCATTAACGGTGATGTCACAAGGTTTTGTCAGTCGTGTGACATCTGTTAAAAGAAAGTGTCAAAGGGCAGTGTCACCAAGGTACCATGCGGGGAGATGCCTCTAATGAATGAGCCATTCGAGAGAATCGGGGTGGATCTCATCGGACCTATTTCACCCGTGTCGGATAAAGGAAACCGATACATCCTCACTGTGGTGGATTATGCCACCAGGTATCCAGAGGCGGTGGCCCTACCCAAAATCGAGACGGAGCGTGTAGCCGAGGCCCTGCTTGAGGTGTTCTCGAGAATAGGTTTTCCGAAGGAAATCCTAATCGACCAGGGGTCGCAGTTCACATCGGGGCTGTTAGAGGAAGTATGTCGGCTGGTGGCGGTTAAATAGCTATTCACCGCCCCATATAACCCGAAGTGTAACGGTCTGTGTGAGCAGGTCAATGGCATTTTAAAGGGAATGCTGAGGAAAATGTGCCAAGAAAGGCCAAAGGATTGGGACCGCTATCTGCCAGCGGTATTGTTCGCCTACCGGGAAGTGCCCCAGACGAGCACTGGCTTTTCCCCCTTTGAACTGTTATATTGGAGGACAGTTAGGGGGCCCATGCAGGTGTTGCATGAGCTCTGGACCGGGGAAGAGACCAGCGAGGTTCGGAATACTTATCAGTATGTCCTAGACCTACGAAATAGGTTGGAGGAGACCTGCCAGTTGGCAAGGGACAGCCTACGGAAGGCACAGGGTCGACATAAGCACCACTACGACCGGGGCGCTAAGGATAGAAGGTTTTTGGTGGGGCAAAAGGTGACGGTCCTCCTGCCAACGGACCATAACAAACTGCTATTGCAGTGGAAGGGGCCTTACGTGGTGACTGAAATAGTCGGAAATATGGACTATCGGGTAGATGTAGAGGGTAAAAGCAAGATCTATCATGCGAATCTGCTAAGGCGATACCATGATAGAGAGACAGAGGAAGCAAAGCGAGCCATTAGCCGTAGTGCCCCCGCCCCTCAGGGGGCTCAGAAGGCCGCGGGCTTAGCCATAATAGAGCCTGAGGATGAGACTGAAATAGGTGTCGTGGATGAAGACAGCCTGTTAATATTGGGCGAGCTGAGCGGCGTGGAAACGTAATGGGATGTCAATATCAGTGACAATTTATTAGATGAACAGCGTCACCAAGTTGTGCAACTCTTGGAAGAGTTCGGGGATGTGTTTTCCGAGGGTCCAGGGACCACGGACCTCGAGGAACACAAAATTGAACTTACCATTGGGGAACCGGTAAGAGTTCCTTATAGGATTCCCTATGCAAAAAGGCTTGAAATGCGGGATGAGGTGGAAAAGATGTTGAAAGCGAAGGTCATTGAACCTTCAAATTCTCCCTATAATTCACCAGTGGTACTTGTGAAGAAGAAAGACAATAGCGTCCGATTCTGCATTGATTTCAGGCGATTGAACGCCACAACTAGATTTGACAATAAGCCCATGGGGAACATGGAAGACATAATGACTGGTTTGCAGGGCGCTGAATTTTTCAGCAAAATAGATTTGAGCAAGGGCTACTGGCAAATTCCCGTTAGGAAAACCAACAGGCATATGACCGCAGTCACAACCCCGGATGGGTGTTTTCAATTTCGAAAGCTCCCTTTTGGAATGATCAATGCTGGCGCCACCTTCAATAGGATGATGCGCAAACTGCTGGCGGACACGCGGGATATAGTTCACTACGTGGACGATATCTTATGCAAGACGCGTTCGTGGCCAGAGCACCTTGAAGTACTGAGGGGGTTGCTCTTGAGACTCCGGAAGGCAGGGCTGACAGTAAAACCTTCCAAGTATGAAGTAGGGTTCAGGACCATCGAGTTTCTCGGTCACAAGGTTGGAGAAGGAAAGGTGGCTATTGATGACGACGCTCGAGAGGATTCGCAATGCAAGTCCTCCACAGACGAAGAGACAGGTGAGATCGTTCTTGGGGTTAGCTGGATACTACCGAAAGTTCGTGCCAAACTTTGCAGATATCGCTGCGCCTTTGACCGATCTCACGAAGAAGGGTAGACCAAATAAAGTCAAGTGGGAATCTCCTACGGGGTTAAATTGATGGAGGAATGATGGAGGAAAATTTATGTTCTTATCAGTGCTCAGCCGATAGCCAGCGACTGTCGTCTAACCCCCAGTTCGAACGTAAACCTTGCCATCTTATCAATGCCCTATCCGCTTGGGACTCTTAGGATTCCTGAAGGTACCTGTGGCTTACAACTGCCAAAGGGTGATCAACGATAATTCACTGAAAAGATTATTTATTTACATGTACGAAGAAATATAATATAAAACAAATTACTCACAAAATTATCCATATGAATACACTAATTACGCGAATAAAAGTTTATTCTTTAGGGCCCTCGACGTCTCCCACAGCTAGCTGTGTCCGCTGGATCAACTTCACATCATCTTCATTTCCTCGCGGTTTTGATATAATAATTATAGAATAATTTTATTGCACAACCACACTACAAAGAATGGGTATGACATTTCGAAAATAATAAAATATAAGAATAACAATCATACAAATGATATGCAAATCAGATTTATGTAGTTGCAAGAAGCACAAACACACAAAAAAACCTCAACACACACATACGCACCCCCCCCCCCCCCTCCACACACACACACACACGCACATATCCTCGCATACAACCTAATAAACCCTCACACACTCGTATATATAGTGGGCTCAGAACAAATGAACAACTGACTACCACCTGCTATTGAATACATATACATTACATTTATCGAGCGCCAGTTCGAGTGCCTATTTTGGTTAAAACCTGATTTTGCCATATTTTGAGGGTAATTACTATTAAAAACACCTCCAAGTCAACAGCAGACAAAGAAACGGAAAAGTGGTCGGCAATGCCCCACAAAATAAATCATGTCTCGGTTGATAAATGCAAAGTGTCTATTCAGTTCCCGTTGCTTCCTCCTCGCAAGGTTAACTTCGCCGTCAGTCGGGCTTAACACATATAATGTTCTGCTTGTGCGACTCTATCAGCGTTCTCACAGTTCCACCACAATTCAATCGGCGCCTACCACAGTTCACGATCACTTTGCGCCTTGTCTGGCTCTCACGGGATAAGTTATTCTTCGCCTTCAGAGAAAAACTTAACAAAGCTTACATAATGATATTCTGCAAAGTGTTCTCAACATCACCAATTCTCGCACCGCCTAAAACTATCTTATCTCGCGAGCTATTCCAGCGCTTACTCAAGCTCTTAACACGTTTTCTAGACCTCAACGTTACAGCTTTTACTTCTTTGGCTACTATGCCACTACGGTTCGCAACCGTTAACAAACTACAATCGGTTCCTTACAACCCTCACAGGGTTACGACAATGCGCGGACTTTCAATCTCGGTGCCTATGACCCTCGACGGCCAAGGCTAAATTCGGACCTTCTCTGAGTGCCCTCAGGCCAACTGCCTCTCAGAATTCTGCTTCACTCTTTATACAGTCGGAACGCAAAGTTTAAACATATTAATTCTGATTTATCGAGTGCTTTGTAATTCGATATGGATAGAGATATAAATGTGAATTTCGTTTGAGATGAAAATTTTCGACATTTCGGAGATAGGATAGATGCGTAATATGGGTGTGTGTCCAGACCATGTGCGATGCACTGGTTCCAACAATTACATTGTAACTGGTCTTAATTACCCAGATAATGATACAGAAGAGAATATTGTCTTTCTTACTATTGATCTGTTATCAGAAGCCCACATGACGTTGAACACGTGGCCATAATGGGCATTAAATTTCATACTTCATTTAGAATCTGTTGAATTAACGTCAATTTGACAAGCCTGTTTTCGGGGTCCGTCACATATCTATCGAAAATATTTACACATTTATACAACAAAATGGCAACTTTCAGCTATCACCTTGACAGAAGTTAAGTTCAGCCAATCGATAAACACCTTGGATGTGAAAAAGAGGTACATTACAAATTGTCACTTCAATTGTTAACATTTTGCTTTGACGATTTCGCTGCTTATTAATTGTAAATAAATGTGTTTTGTTTTTCTTCTCGACTCGTAGAAGTCCAGATACATTTAATCAGCATCAAAAACTATCAAAACTTGTTTCTACTCAAGCATCGTCTCCTACTCAGATAAACAACAATTGCGTGGGAACAACTATTCGGGTTTTCTGCTGACCACTTTACGAACAATCAGTGTCGGAGACACTACTACATAACATGGAGTTCTGTTGGGCTCGACTCCAGATTTCGCGCCGTTAATGCGTCCATCAAATAAAGTGTTGAGATGATCTGATCGCAGTACGGTCATTCAATTAAAGAGTAAAATATTCCGCGAACAGCTCTAGCCACTGGCTACAATATCGCACAAGTTTATTCGGCGGAGAAAAAATTAAAAATACTGACTGAGTTTGATTGGATACCATCAGATGATGGTATCCAGTTGAAGGATACAACACGGCGAATTACTTTGATCCGTATCTCCATAATGCAACAAAACACCCAGCTGCGTGACATGTAAGATTCTTTCTTTATTCAAATGGAATCAATACACGGGTGTCAAAGAACCAATTATTAACAGATATACATTCCAAGCGTGGACTAGAGTCGGATAATCATGCACGGAATGTCAATATGTGAACTGCGCATACTGCTGATGTACTCATTATTCCTAAGCCCGAGTGACTCCATAACGCTCGAATTGTGGAATAAAATTACGATGAATTACAGCTTTACGTTTACCCAACCCACCTTATTGTTCACCCTCCATAGCCCCATCAAGTTCGTTCGCAAACTGTTTTCACAATTTGGCTTCTTTACAAGCATAGTTTACTGGCCCCATCAAAGCAAACTAATTAACCCACTACCTAATATACAGAAAAACGTCACATGTTATACACAAAATTACCACTTTTATCATGTTACTTTTCATCGGTCCCCCCCCACCCCCCCCCCCCCCCCCACCCCGATATATAGAGGATATCTAGTGTCTTTGAGTGGATACCGAAAATTATCTCACGCGTGACTGATACAAATGTTTATTTTTCGCAAGAGCTTGCGCGTGCGAAAACAACTATTTGTCTCGGTCACAATTGAGATAATTTTCGGTGTCCACTCAAAAACACTAGATTTTCTTTTTATTATACGTTTTTTATAAGAATCTGATAATTCCACTCGTTTCAACAATGAATTTATGCATGAAAGTAAACAGCGCATTGAATCATTGATACGCGGAAGTGATTTGATCGATACTCGGAACAGATAGCGTCTTGCGATCTGATTCAGTTGGCGGGTTTCTTGTCCAAACATGGCCTGAAAGTCCGTAATAGAAGTTTTTGGTTTGGTACATCCTTTGAAAGGACGGACCAAACCAATAACTTATATTACGGACTTTCAGGCCATGTTTGGACCAGCTGGTTCCATGCGTCAATTCAAGGTGAATACGTGTTGAATTATTGCCGAGAATGATCGTTATCCACTCAAAACCACTAGATTTTCTTTTCATCATATGATTCTAGAACAAACTGATCAATTCCAGTGATAATTTGACTCGTATTCACCTTGAAGTGATGCTTTGAATGCCGCCATTTTGATTGATACAGTGAAAGTGGAAATTTCTATATCTTCATTTTGATTGATACAGTGAAAGAGAAAATGTCTATATCTTCACAGTGGGGGGGGGGGGGGGGGGGATACGATTTCTATCTTTCCGCGTTTTTTCGATAATCCATCGTTTAATCGTTTAGCGTAAAATAAAACTTCTTTTGCTCTGTGTATTCAAAGTTACTCAACACAATGCAGACAATGAAAAATTGGCTAGATATCGCACGTCTAGAATCCAGTCTACGTGCAAGAACGTTACGTAAGAACGTACCTGATGGGTCGTTACGCATCTGACTGACGTTATGGTATGAATGAAAGGTTTCGACACAAACACAATGTCAAGCAAGAATGTAAACGGAAAGCCGAGGTGATATTTTTCTTTAAAAATGTCAGCTTCCTCCACAAGTTTAATCGTGGTATAAATACTCGGGTAGAGTACGGGGGTCAGGAATCAATGACCATTGTTGGAGTTTTTCGGTGTTTGTGAGATACCGGAGAAACTCTATCTCGTTCGTTGATTTCAGTCCCCCCGTACTCCACCTTCGTTGTGTTCTGTCTTATGACGACCTCACTAGAATAAGTTCACGAGCTATTTCCAATGAAAGGTCACACACTGTGCTTTGGAAGCATAAAGTCGAACTTACTCTGCGTTTCAGTAAAAACTTTTGTGGTGTAGTCTAAAGCTTGTTTTAGGTTTAAGTACATGTAAGTAAAAGGTCAAGTTAATAAATAAATAACTTGACCTTTTATTTATTTATTTATTTATTTATTTATTTATTTATTTATTTATTTATTTATTTATTTATTTATTTATTTATTTATACCTAAGCTGCCCATATACGTTGGTCCCGATCCTATTTTACCAGAAAAGCAGCACTTGTTTTTCGCAGTAAACAAGCGCTGCTCCAATTCCTCGGGTTTCCAGGGGAAGGTGAGGTGCGTTACTTCTGATTTCGAGGAATTCATCATCTGTAAATAGAATATTAAGCAAAACATTGGCTGGTACTATTTACCTGGAATAGTGTCAGGAAAAGAATGGACGTCTGAAGATAATCATAATTTAAGAGAATATAGCGGAAGCTAAGAATTGATAAGACATGAGTTACAATTCAACGTCCATTCCATTATTTCCGAGGCTAACCGGAAATATGAAAACGATAATATATGGATATTTGTATGCACAGCCATGAATAACTTTCTCCTTCGCGATATCCATTCATTGTTATGTGTCTATGCCTTTATGGGCAGTGCGGGAGTAAACACTACATCAGCAAGAGATTATAATTAACCCTGTGTAGATTTGAAATTTGCATCTTTAACAACTGAAATAGTATTTCAATACCTCATCTAGTGGCGACCGAAATAAATTTATTTATTTATTTATTGCTGCTTAACGCCACTAAGGCTATATAGTGGCGGGGACCGAAATAACATAGCGTACACAGTTATTACACAGCCTACTTAAACCATTTGCCAATCACGACTATCCGGCGGCATTGAAGAATTTTCAAACTGGCCTGAAAATCATAGCTCTATGATCCCTTACTGGAACGAGCTCGACACGAAATCGTTTTAAATGAAGGAATCATCGTCTGATGCTTTGGAAGAATCATTAAAAAATATTAATAAAATTTGCTTTTTGCGAATAGCGCTGGGAGGATATTTTCGTTACGCTATTAAAGGGTTAACCGCAAAATTGACAACCCACAAGATCTACTGTAAAGTGGGCAATTTAAACCTAACTGCGCGACGTGGGTAATTTAAACCCAACTGGCTTTGAAATGTTATGAAACCACAGTACTAGACGAAAGAGGGGGGAAGACTGAAGCAAAAATTTCTCTCGTTTTTTCATCATCGGTGATTCCAGGTCTCTGTGACAACTTTCCTGGAATGAATGTGAACCAGCGGTATCAAAGTGGGGAAAAAAGAAAAAGTGAGAAATATAGAATAAACGCATAGCGTTTCAAGAAAAAAAAATTATTCTACGAGTAGGATTAAGAATGAAACCGACAAGCCTCTGGCGATATTTTGTTTATCCCATAAATCTTCTACAGGATAGTCGTGTTATAATTCGCTACAAAACAAGGCGAGAAGTGAGGAGCACATTGGTCCAATTCGATCGACCAGGCAAAATTGGCAAAAATAAACAAGGCGCAGTAATACATTTTTGTCTAAAAATAATTCCCCTACAAACTTGAGCTAAACTTGCAAAAATACTTTATTATATGAGCGGTGGGTGGTGATTTCTACTGGTATTGTGTAATACTTTCAAAAAGATTTAAAGAAATCAACAATCGAACTATTAATTATGCCAGACAAATGTGGTAGAGGCCAGAGGTCAACAAGTCCGTCGCTACTGAGGGAATAAATTCTTTCAGTGTTAAACCTATGGAGAAAATTTCTCACCCCACGAGGAGAATGAAGCAAAAATTTATCCAAGGCCTTTATTGTTCAAATAAACGGCCATAAACGGCCATTTATGGGAAAAATTTGCTCACACGTCGGAGTTGTCTATTTCAATTGCCGATGTGTATGAATTGTTTATTTAATCATTTATTTATCCCACAAATGTCTGTTTATTCGAACAAAAAAAGCCTTGGATAAATGTTTGCTTTATTCACCTAGTAGGGTGATAAATTTTCCCCATAGGTTTAACACTGAAAGAATTTATCCCTGTAGGAAAGTCGGTCTTGTTAACCTCTGACCTCTACAGCATTCGTGTAGTATAATTACCAGTTCAATTGTTGTTTTCTTTAAACCTTTTTGAAAGTATTACACAATGCCAGTAGAAAACACACTACACATTGTTCATTTAATAAAGTATTTTTGCAAGTTTAGCTCAAGTTTGTAGGGGAATTATTTTTATACAGAAATGTATCACTGCGCCTTTTCTATTTTTGTTAATAATTCTTGTCATCGAATTGGACCTATGTGCTCCTCACTTCTCGCTGTGTTTTGATGCGTGTAACAGTACGATTTCGCCGCGACAGCCCTGTAAAAGATTTATGAGATAAACAAAATGAACGTAGAGAGTTTTCAAGTAAAAAAATTATTCTACTCGTAGAATTAAGAATGAAACCGACTCGCCAGAGGCTCGTCGGTTTCATTCTTAATCCTACTCGTAGAATAAATTATTTACTTGAAAACACTGTACGTTTATTCTATATTTATTGGTGTCTTAGGTCACTCTCGGCATCTTAGGTTATATCAGGACCGCAACACAAGCATAAAGTGAAGGTTACCCGTTTGTAATGATGTTGCACACTTTAGAGAACTCACACCACAGACATTAGTTAATAATACATAATACAACGCGGGGAACAAGAATCAGCGACCCGAATTGGAGTTTTCCAAATGTTTCACGAGCGCCGTAGCCGCGTTGATAAATTTGAGAATGTCCAAAAAACTCCCACAAGGCAAAATGATTCCTGTCACCCGCAGTCTACCAGAGGTGTGTTCGGTATTTATACAAAGATTAATCTTGACTTAAGTGAATGAAGGTGATATTTTTTAAGAAAAATATCATCTTCGGCGGTCTGTTTGCTTTCTTGCTTGATATTTTGTCTGGAAACATTTATTCACCTCATACTGTCATTCAGATGCGTAACGACCAATCAGATGCGTTCTTACGGGACATTCTTTCACGTGGACCTGATTTGTGTCCAGCACATTTTTCAATGTCTTTACTGTAGCGGGTAACGCTGAATACACATAGTAATCGTGGTATAAATGATCCTACTGCACTAGTAAAGGAGAATTTATCTGCCTGAACGAAGCAGTACTGCCCCACCTCAAGGGGTTCCCATGAGAAGGACATAAACTTAAACATGTGTAAATCGGTGATACATTCACAAACAATAAGTGTAATACAGGCTGTCCACCTATTGTAAACCATATACGCGAATGGGTTTAAAGAAAGTGGGTTTGCGAGAATTGCTTGCGGGTCCTCGTTGATTGCTTTTCGGGAGCGAAGAAGGCGTTTGGCGTGGAAGTTATTGAACAGATACCGTTACGTACACTTGTTAAACATTTCCATCAAAACAGGTAAATACTGACAACCAGCAACCAGTTCTGTCAGCGTGAACATTCCGAAACACTGGAGTTACTGCTTACGGTGTTATCGTACGAAATACCAATGCAGAATATTCAGTGCATCTGCAGTAAATGACAGCGATCAGGAGGCAATACTATAAAACTTTTACAAATGTATTTTCTAGAATTGTATTTTCTGCCTATTAATATAACTGACTAAAATGAATCACTAGCATTTAAAAGATATAGCAATTTGCCAACTTGCAAATTGCCAGATCTTTAACAATGCTAATGGTTCATTTTAACCCATTTAAAGTCATAACTAGAAAATACAATTCTGGAAAATACAATTGTAAAACTTTTACAGTGTTGACCCGTGGTCACAATTCTCTGACCGCTTTCCTCTCCACAACTCTACAGAATCTCAATTGTGAAAAACGAAGTGTGTGAACGTTAACCCTTTACCCAACGTAACGGCCAAAATCGGCCAGCGCTATTCTCAAAAATCGCCAATTAATTTTCATTATTTTTTTGTCTCAAACACATAGGTTATGACCCCTCGTTGGAACGAGCTCGTTCCAATGAGGGGTCATAACCTAAGTTTTTGAGACAAAAAATGAAAAAAAAATAGTTATTGAAGAATTGTTTTTGCAAGTGTCGTCTGCTTTTTATGTTAGGTAAAGGGTTAAATCTCAGAAGCTACTTTTTTATTGATTATGAAATGTCGGTCAACTGGTATAAGTGGGTCGTTGCAAATTTGCGATCTAATCGCGATCTGATCGAGAAACAGGCCAATACAAACGCATTCAGCGTTTTAATTCCAGTTTTCAAGTGATGGCATCGTCCATGTCGAAAGAATACCTGTCTAGGAAGACTTCATCTATCTGATAGACTAGTTAATATTTTCATCACACAGCCATGTAGTTGAGGTTAAGAATATTAAATTGTCTGTTCTTGGTGACGTTTGGGCAACAAATCTAAACCAGGTTTCAGATGTTGGGTTCTATTCTAGGTCGAATAAAAAGTTGGTTATCCTTGCAATTTTTACTTCGCAGAGTTCCAGCAGCTAATCGCTTGCCTTGTATCGTATCAGAAGCGGTGATGTTTACAGTGTGCGCGATACCAAACAAAATAAAAAGAGAATTTATGGAGACTTATTTTCGGGAGTAAAATAGGAATCAGATGAATTTTTTTCAAGAAATCAGAAATAATTTCTGTGCACAGCATTCAGTGTGTTCTATAAATGAAACAGGAAAGGATATTTTGGCTTCAACCATTTCCATCGAGTGAAGAAATACATGTATGGACTATGGACTTCAGAATTTCATTAAGGGGGTTATAAAATGAAATTTTCGACAATTCTGAAAAATGCACTTAATGACTGCTGGTTGACCCCAGTGACCTCGACACACATTTTGAACCTCCAGTGAGTTTCGACTTAATTGGTGTTGGTCCCAGGTTTACAGGTCCTTCCATGCTTGAGGTATGAGCATGGCCCACTTTCAAAATTTTGCCTCCGCCCGCTTTTCTAGGTGATATATGTTATGAACTTCATGAATGAAGTAGAAGGGCATATAAATGCGACTTCCAGCATGTCTAAAAAATCCACTCAATGGCCACTGTGTTACCTCAGTGACTTGCCCCATATTTTGAATTTCCTTTGAGTTTTGACTTGTTCAGTGTTCGTCCCAGGTCATATGCTTGAGATATGAGAATGACCCACTTTCTGACGTTTTGGCTCTGCCCACATTTTGGAGCCTAGAAATACATGCATGGACTTCGGGAGTGCATTAGGAGATCATAAAATGGGGGTTAAATGCGACTTACAGCAATTCTGAAAATGTTCTCAATGACCGTTGGGTGACTTTAATGACCTTGACCCATATTTTGAACTTACATTTAGTTTCGACTCGTTTGGTCATTCCAGGTTTGAGATATGAGCGAGACCCACTTTCAAAATTTTTGAGTCCGCCCACATTTTTTAGTGTAAAAACATGTATGAACATCGGGAATGCATGTGGGGGTCATGAAACGTGTTTTTCAGCAAATCGGAAAATGCACTCAGTGACCTCAAGGTGACCTCAGTGATCTAGACCCATATTTTGAACCTCCAATGAGTTTTGACTCGTGTGCTGTTGGTTGTAGGTCCTTAGGTCATACCATACTTGAGATTCGATCGTGACCCATTTTCAACATTCTTTTGCTCCGCTCCATTTTTGAGTGATGAAATACACCCCGTAAAATCTTCTGAGTGTAGAATTACACGTATGAGCCCCGGGAACGCATTACCCGTTAAGAGGTAATAAAAATATGTGATTTCCAGCAATTCCGAACAAAATGCACTCAATGACCCCTGGGTGATCTCACTGACCTTGACCCACATTTGGACCCCAATGAGTTTCGTCACGTTTGGTGCTGGTTCGAGGTCCATAGGTCACGTCATGCTTGATATAAAAGACACCCAAAAGGACACCCCCATGCCCTAGAAACTTAAAACACAAAGATGATCGAGTATTGGTGACTGTCTCTCAGTATGCCACCACAAAAACCAGCGAGATAGGAAACTTCGAATTCGAGTTATCGTGCGGACAAGGAAGTGAACAGAAGAAGAAGAAGAAGAAGAAGAAGAAGTAGTAGAAGAAGAAGAAGAAGAGGAAGAAACCACACAAACAGACTAATAATCCAAAACTGTAACGGCAATCTTGACATCGTACGATTCAGCCAGTTAACCCTTTATCCAACGTAACAGCCAAAACCGGTCAGCGCTATTCACAAAAATCAGCATCCAACATCCCCCCCCCCACTTTTTGTCTCAAAAACATACCTTATGACCCCTCATTGGAACGAGCTCAACGAGCTCGTTCCAATGAGGGTCATAAGCTATGTTTTTTACGCAAAAATGTAAAAAATAGTTATTCAAGAATTTTATTTGCAAGTGTCGTCTGCTTTTCATGTTAGGTAAAGGGTTAAACCACTAGATTTACTTTTGTCAGGAAATACGTGCCGGTGCTGCAGCAGAATATCTTCCCCTTCTGGACATCTTCCTCCGGTGGATGGGGGGGGGGGGGGGGGGGGGGTCAGATATCCTAGGATATCTTCCACCACCCTGGATATCTTCCCTCCCCCACCTAAATTTTTAAATGTATTCATCTAATTTTGTTTCTTGTACTACTATTTCACAATATTTGATTACATTTGATATTAAACAGCTAAATCCTTGTATAAAATTACTCAGGAACACATTATAAAATGGGGAATAAGTTATGGAGAGAAATATTTTGAATGAATTTTAGAAACAATTCAGCCTGTCAAAATCTTTAAAACAAATTTACAAAGGTTCTAAGATTGGCTGTTTCTAATTCATTAGTCCACAAATATTCGTACAGAATTCCAAAACTTTCATTTTTTAATTTTCAAGCAATAAAATGACTGTTTTTAATTGTTTTATCTTTGTGGGTAACACAATGCAGTGATGATGTTTACTTCATACCAATCCTCTGCTCAATTAGAAAGAAACTGGTAATACTGATAAAGTAGGCATCATGAAGGTCTAGATTAAACATATTTTATTTGCAAACAAGAAAGCAAAGGGATTGGAGGACAAGTGCTCAACACTTAGCTAAGCCTCCTCTCCATTACATTAAGAGTCCAGTATGTTATGATTGCAGTTGACAATGTACAAAAATAATAATGTTTTTTGCAGATTAAAAAGAGAAAAGGAAAAAAACAAGAGGCCCCAGGGGGCCTGAGGGCGCTCACCTGACATGGTAGCCTAAATATCAACCCAGAGAATTGATTTCCACAAGTTGCATCTGCTCCTCCTAAGAAAAGCTGAAACCAAATATCCAAATATTCTGACCAGTGGATCTAAAAAAAGATTTTTAAAGAATATTCCTCATACTGAACTAAGTCATAATTCGGGCTCCCACAGGGAGCCCATATATGAACCCCGGGACTTGGATTTAACAAACCTGAATCTCACACCCCTAAGGATTCTGCACACCAAATATCAAAACATTCCGACTGCTGGATCTGAAGAAGATTTTTAAAGAAAATTCCTCATTTTGAACCAAGTTACAATTCGAGCTCCCACAATCAGTCCAAATATGGACCTAGGGACATGGCTTGAACAAACTTGAATCTTACCCCCCTAAGGATGCTGCATAAAAAATATCAAAAGCATTCATCTGCTGGATCTGAAGATTTTTAAAGAAAATTCCTCATTTTGAACTAAGTTGTCATTCAGGCTCCCATAGTGAGCCCAAATATGAACCAAGGGACTTGGCTTGAACAAACTTGAATCTCAGCCCCCTAAGGTTGCTCCATGCCAAATATCAAAACATTCCAACTGCTGAATCTGAAGAAGATTTTTAAAGAAAAATTCCTCATATTGACTAAGTTATAATTTGGGCTCCCACAGGGAGCCCAAATATGGACCAATGGACTTGGCTTTAACACACTTGAATCCCCCCCTCACCCCCAAGGATGCTACTCACCACATATCAAACCATTCCGACAGCTGGATCTGAAGAAGAAGATTTTTTAAGAAAATTCCTCATTTTGAACAAAGTTACAATTCAAACTCCCACAGTGAGCCCAAATATGGACCTAGGGACATGGCTTGAACAAACTTGAATCTCACCCCCCTAAGGATGCTGCATACCAAATATCACAAGATTCTGCCTGCTGGATCTTGAGAAGAAGATTTTCAAAGAAATTTGCCTGAAATGCACTAAGTTCGAATTTGGGCTTCTATAGTGAGCCCAAATATGAATCCAAGTGGCCGATTTGAACAAACTGGAATCAGATCCACCCCACAATGTTGCCTACCAAATATCAAAAGATTCTGCCTGCAGGATCTGGAGAAGAAGATTTTTGAAGAAATTTGCCTGAAATGCACGAAGTTCAAATTCGAGCTTCTATAGTGAGCCCAAATATGAATCTAGGGAGCCGATTTGAACAAAATAGAATCAGATCCAGCCCACAATGTTGCATATCAAATATCAAAAGATTCTGCCTGCTGGATCTGGAGAAGAAGATTTTTTAAGAAATTTGCCTGAAAAGCACTAAGTTCAAATTTGGGCTCCTATACTGAGCCCAAATATAAACCCAGGGAGCCGATTTGAACAAACTTGAATCAGATCCACCCCACAATGTTGCATACCCAATATCAAAAGATTCTGCCTGCTGGATCTTGAGAAGATTTTCAAAGAAATTTGCCTGAAATGCACTAAGTTCAAATTTGGGCTCCTATACTGAGCCCAAATATAAACCCAAGGGGCCGATTTGAACAAACTTGAATCAGATCCACCCCACAATGTTGCATACCAAATATCAAAAGATTCTGCCTGCTGGATCTGGAGAAGAAGATTTTCAAAGAAATTTGCCCGAAATGCAGTAATTTGGGCTCCTATACTGAGCCCAAATATAAACCCAGGGGGCCGATTTGAACAAACTTGAATCAGATCCACCCCACAATGTTGCATACCAAATATCAAAAGATTCTGCCTGCAGGATCTGGAGAAGATTTTTTTTGAAGAAATTTGCCTGAAATGCACTAAGTTCAAATTCGAGCTTCTATAGTGAGCCCAAATATGAATCTAGGGAGCCAATTTGAACAAAATAGAATCAGATCCAGCCCACAATGTTGCATACCAAATATCAAAAGATTCTGCCTGCTGGATCTGGAGAAGAAGATTTTTTAAGAAATTTGCCTGAAAAGCACTAAGTTCAAATTTGGGCTCCTATACTGAGCCCAAATATAAACCCAGGGAGCCGATTTGAACAAACTTGAATCAGAGCCCAAATATGGACCTAGGGACATGGCTTGAACAAACTTGAATCTCACCCCCCTAAGGATGCTGCATACCAAATATCACAAGATTCTGCCTGCTGGATCTTGAGAAGAAGATTTTCGAAGAAATTTGCCTGAAATGCACTAAGTTCGAATTTGGGCTTCTATAGTGAGCCCAAATATAAACCAAGGGAGCCGATTTGAACAAACTTGAATCAGATCCACCCCACAATGTTGCATACCCAATATCAAAAGATTCTGCCTGCTGGATCTTGAGAAGATTTTCAAAGAAATTTGCCTGAAATGCACTAAGTTCAAATTTGGGCTCCTATACTGAGCCCAAATATAAACCCAGGGGGCCGATTTGAACAAACTTGAATCAGATCCACCCCACAATGTTGCATACCAAATATCAAAAGATTCTGCCTGCCGGATCTGGAGAAGATTTTTTAATGTTTTTCCCATTGCCTACAGTGTTAAAAAGTGCTGACTCAGCACTTTTTCAATGTCCCGAAACTGTCCCCTATGATAAAACCGATGGCAATTTTTTTTTACCAATTCTTTCTGTTGGTCCTAAGGAAGCTTCACACCAAATAAAAATTCTCGGTGCCGTGGAGTTTTGGAGATATGGGCGTTTTAATTTTTTTCTATTTTTAGCTCCTGCAGTTCCCATGGGGCTACGGGGAAAAAAAAAATCAGCATAAATTAGGTAATTATGACCCAATAAGCCCTCACATAAAATTTGGTTCAAATCAGCCTCTCGGTTTGGAAAATAGAAATTTTGGGCAGGGCCAAAAATTTTGCCTCTCCCATGACGACGCCAAGTATAGCCCCACAAACTTCTCTTGAACAAATCTGAGTCTACACCTCAAAAGGAAGCTGCACACCAAATATCAAGTCTCTGCTACTGCTGGTTCATGAGAAGAAGATTTTTTAAGATTTCAGCACACTTTTTGGGTGTGGCCCTACACACGGGCGGGGCAACTTGATTTGAACAAAATCAAATTGCGATGTCATAAACTATTATCTCAAATATCAATTAAATTGTTTCAGCGGTTTGGGAGGAGAAGACGCAAACACCATGTTCACGGACGGCGGACGACGGACGGTGAGTGATCACTATAGCTCTCCTGACTGAAAGTCAGGTGAGCTAATAAATACCACAAGTTGCCTGGGGTGCCATGTTTATCAAAATTAGCCTCGACAATCGGCAATATCGTGGTAGAACCCATGCTAGATTGCCGCATGTTTAACAACTACATTGCCTATTGCCGTGCCTAATTCCTGGGGAAGCCATGTTTACCAAAATTAGGTGTGAGGATCCGGGTCTTTTGGGTCTTTTAAAAAGTCATTTGACCACATGTTTTTGAACATAAGAGAAGTCGTCCCAAACAAAGTCGATCCCCGAGAGAAGTCAGCACAAAACAAATTGGCCCACAAGACGCATGTATGAGGTTTCCAGGCTGGTTGAGCATATACTGCAATCGAAACTGGCGAGCAGGAGTTAGCGTGAAAAGATCACTGCAGGGGTTACAATATAAAGAACTTTGAAAAGTACCTAGATGGCACCTTTGGGGGTCACTACTGTTCAAACTGAGATCAAGATCACTGGAGCTTAGGGGAGAAATTGGGAGAGATGGGGAAAAGGGATGCCAAATGTGGCACTCTGGAGTAGTGAAGACCCTGGGACATTTTCTCTTGGAATGCCCATAGTATATACCTCATAGATTAAAATTTACTGGAAGAATAATAAAGAAATGGGGTGGAGAAACAAAGGATAGATGGCTGAGGGGGGGGGGGGGACACGAGGGACAGGGTAGGAGTGCTGATCTGATTGAAGAAGTTGAAAAAGGGGAAGTGAGGGACACTATTAAACACTTTATATCTGAATGCTGGGAGGAGAGGAGGGGGTGAGGGGCAGAGGGAATGATGGCCTTCTCTTATGAGAACAGCCACAAATCAGTGGATGGCCAAAGAGTTATTATTATTAAGAGAAGTCGGCCCCATACAAAGTCATCCCACGAGAGAAGTCGGCCCAAAACAAAGACAACCCGAAAAAGAAGTTGGCCCAAGGGAGAGGTTGGCCCCAAACAAAGTTGGCCCATGGGAGGAGTCGAAAAATGACATGGGTGGGTCCCGAAAGCATGCAATGTTGCGTAGACTTTTAAAAGTGCAGTTTCTACATGGCTTTTTATTATGCTATAGTCTCACCATTTATGGATTGATCAGTATACAATTTGACATCCAGGCGTAATTTGACAAGGATATTGACATGGCTTGGGTCCCAACTGCATTCAATGTTGTGTTAATCCCTTTACCAGTGCAGTTTCGAAAGTGTCAATGACACTGTAGCTTATCTTGATCTTATGGTATATTTCTAAGAGTAATGTTATAATTACTTAACTTACGTAACATTTAAGTAAATTGCGCCATAATTATTGACTTTTTTTTGGTAATTCCATTAAAATTGGAGTGAAAAATATATGTCTGAAGCAGCAATGCTACATTGGTTGACTCTTAGTTTTCGACCCCATTCAAGGCTAATCTACCAGTGAAACTACCCATCTCAGACCAAGTTGGTCAAAATTGGAAGAAAAATGACACAGCTGCAGCAGCCATGCTACCATTGGCTGATTTGAAGCCAACCATTATGAAAAGTACTGATAAAACTAAACCTGCATATGAAATTTCGTTGAAATTGGGAGAAAAAAAATCATGGCTGAAGCAGCCATGCTACCATTGGCGGATTTGAAGTCAAACTTTAGGAAAAGTAGTCATGGTTGAAACAAAAAAAAAAACAACTTGCATATCAAATTTCATCAAGTGGGCAAAATATATACACATTTAAAATGTACTTGCTGATCTAAACACTCGCAGTCATAACAGTGTCCTACATGCCTGAAATATCATATTACATTCACCACACAAAGACAATTTCTTTCAGCGTATTATTGTCTTTTTCATCCAAATGTGGTATAACAAAAATAAGATAAAACAACTTCACCCCTCAATTCACCCACCCTGGGGGCAGCCACGATCAAAATAGGAAGGTCTCATCTACTCATCAATCTAAGACAACCTGCCAAATTTCAAGAAATTTGCGTAAGATAACAATTTTTAAAATCAACCCACACTGCGGCTGCTGCAGCAGCCACTGTGTGCAGCCAACTGAGACCAAAATAGGACGTTCTCATCTGGACATCAACCCGAATATGCAGATGAAATTTCGTGATGATCAGATGAGAACTACGGCCTGTAGGCTGCGCCATACAAAATTCACGATGGCTGCTGCAGCAGCCAATGTAAGCAGCCAGTCATAACCAAAATATGACGATCTCATCTAGACACCAACGCGAACATGCATCTCAAATTTGGTGATGATAGATAAGAACTATGGCCTATAGCCTGTGCCGAACAAATTGTGGACAGACAGACTCACAGACTTCCGCATGCCCCATGACAATAGCATAGCTTGACTTTGTCAAGAAAAGCTAAAAATTGAACTAATAAAAAACAACACAAAGTCTTTTCAAGATACTGTACTTTTAGATTGTCATTACCGCAAAGTAGTCATGTATAATTTAAACAAGGGATTCTGCCTTGTTATCAGTTTTTCAACATAAAATTGTTTACCCTACTTAGTAACCCAAAGTGTTCATATGTTAGATACCCATATTGGGTACTCAATAATTTATCTATTTATTTATTGGAATTTAAGGTCACTTTCAGCATCTAAGGCTACATCTTACAGAGGCGTAATTATAATATCAAGTTTGGTCAATCGTTTATGCCTATCACTGCCCACTTTACAGGGCTTTCAATGCAGGAATTGGTTACTACTGGGCCCAATTTTATCAATAAAGCAGAACTTGAACAAACTTCAATTTGCCACTTCTAAGAAAATCAAAAATCAAATATCAAAAGATTCTGACAGGAGTAACAGAAAAAAAAGATTTTTTAAGAATATTTCTCATACTGAACTAAGTTATACATGGGCTCCCATAGGGAGCCCAAAAATAAAAGCTTCTGAAGCAGTGTTTTGGGAGAAGAAGATTCTTCAACGTTATTCCCATTAGCTACACTGTTAAAAAATGATGACTCGGCACTTTTAGTCCTAGAAAAGAACCTTATGATAAAATTTTTACCATTTTTTTCTTCCGGTCCTAAGGAAGCTTCACACCATATAAAAATTCTCAGTGCCATGTAGTTCTGGAGATATGGGCATTTAAAAAGAAAAAAAATTTTTAGCTCCTGCAGTTCCCGTGGGGGACAGGAAAACAATTTTCGGCATAAATTAGGTACTTATGACCCAATAAGCCCTCATATCAAATTTGGTTCAAATCGACTTTTTGGTTTGGAAAATAAAAAATTTGGTATAATTTGGGCTCCCACAGTGAGCCCAAATATGAACCCAGGTACTTGGCTTTACCAAACTTCACTCTCAGCCCCTAAGAATGCTGTACATCAAATATCAAAACATTTTGACTGGTGGATCTGAAAAAAAAATTTTTTTTAAAGAATATTCCCCATATTGAACTAAGTTATAATTTGGGCTCCCACAGGGAGACCAAATATGAGCCGAAGGACTTGACTTGAACAAACTTGAATCTCACCTCCCTAAGCATACTGTATACCAAATATCAAAAGATTCTGACCGGTGGATGCGAAGAAGAAGATTTTAAAAGAATATACCTCGTATTGCACTAAGTTACAATTTGGGTTCCCAAAGGGAGTCCAAATATGAACTCAGGGACTTGGCTTGAACAAACATCAATCTCACCCCCCTAAGGATGATGCATAGCAAATATCAAAAGATTCTGATTTGTGGATCCGAAGAAGAAGATTTTTAAAATATATCCCTCATATTGCACTAATTTGAACATTTGGGTTCCCATAGGGAACCCAAATATGGACCGAGGAATTTGATTTCTACAAATATGTGAATCAATGTTCCAAAGATGTTATATGTAAAATATGAAAGCTTTTAGAGCAGTGGTTTGGAAGAAAACAATTCTTTATTTTTTTCCCATTGCCTACTGTGTTAAAAAATACTGACTCAGCACTTTTTCAGAGTCCCGAAAAAGTACCCTATGATAAAACCGATAGCAATTTTTTTTTACCAATCCTTTCTGTTGGTCCCAAGAAAGCTTCACACCAAATAAAAATTCTCACTGCCGTGCAGTTTTTGAGATATAGGCGTTTTAATTTTTTTCTATTTTTAGCTCCTGTGGTTCCCACGGGGCTACAGGAAAAAAAATTTCTGCATAAATTAGGTACTTATGACCCAATAAGCCCTCACATAAAATTTGGTTCAAATTGGCCTCTCGGTTTAAAAAATAGAAATTTGGGGTGGGGCCAAAATTTTTGCTCCTCCCATAACATCGCCAAGTATAGACCTACAAACTTCTCTTGAACAAACTTGAGTCTACACCTCAAAAGGAAGCTGCATACCAAATATCAAGTCTCTGCTATTGCTGGTTCTTGAGAAGAAGATTTTTTAAGAATTGGAGCATTTTTGCCCCACCCCTCTGCTCAATATGAGCCGAAACCTAATTTGCCCAAAAATCAAAATGCCGCTATATAACCCCTACTCACATGAAATTTCATTAACATGCGGCCAGTGGTTTGGAAGAAAAAGACCCAAACACCACCTTCACGCCGGACGACGGACGACGGACGCCGGACGACGGACGACGGACGAAAAGTGATCAGAAAAGCTCACCCTGACTTTCAGTCAGGTGAGCTAACAAAGGCATTAACGAACAAATGTGTTGCAGAAAGATAAGGCAAAAGCGATGGGCTCTAGTTAATTCAGATACATTGATTAAATAATTGGTGTATAAAACTTTCCACTAAGTTAGATCAATTTTGTACGGGTTGGGCGGGCTCAGGGCGCATACATACACACACTCACAGACTCACACGTGCACCCTCACAAAAATCACTCTCACACACACGCAGATCCACACACTTACACACATCCAGATCTTCTTCTATTCTGACTGCGGCTCAAACAGGTCAGCGGACAGAGAGCAAAGTGCAACAGCACAAATCGAGGCTGGTTAGACACCGTTTAAGTCAGGAAGGAGCGCAATTGGTAGAAAACACAAGTTATCCCTGACGAAGTTTGGATAACGTTCATGCCTGCAGAACCACACCCACCTAGGCCTGTCGAGCTTCGTGAGCTGGACTAAGCTTAGTCATGAAGGTCTTCACATTAAGTGGGGATTAACACTCCCCCAGTAATCATGAAAATCACACGTTTTATCATTTCAGTCACTTGCTTTCACCAGTATTGCTAACTGTTTGCCCTATACAATGTTACATTTTCTTGGCAAAATAGAAACTTCCGCCCGCCATCTTGTTAAAGTCCTGTAGACTTCATTCGAACGTTGCAACCATTGTTTGGACTTTATTATGGTCGGGTGAGAGTGTAAATAACACATTTTTTGTTTTCAAATGGTTGCTATGGGAATGGGTGATGGGGTAGATAATCATATTTTGACATGAAGTTAAAAGGGAATGTATAAATGTATGTATTCAAGAGTATGAACAACTTTTTCAATGTTAATGTGATAAAAATTCAATAAATAAACGTTATGTTATTATAAGTAGTTTTATTTTTATTTTTTTGGTGGAAGGAAGATATCCAGGGTGGGGGTGATATCCTACGATAACTTCTCCCTGGGATGAGATATCCTAGGACATCTTCCCCGGGGGAAGATATCCAGGTGGGAGTGATATCGTGGCACATCGGTATGCCGAAAGTATAAATATGCTAGCCCTCACACTCATTATTGTTACGTGCGTAATCGGAAATATTGTTTGATACTTCAAGTGGAATGAGTTTTTACTTCAGCACGAATAGATCGTAAATGTCACATCAATCTTCCGTAATGTGGTATTGACAGCATGGAAGGTTCTACCTCCACAAATGATGTACATAATAGCGAGAATTAAACGTTCAATCACACAGCTAAATGCCGATCAATGTCCCATTCCCAAAACACAGAACGTCGACTTTGCAATCTAACCGTTACCAACCCAATGACAGCAAACGGTCCATCGCAAGTGTTTGATTGGTTTGAGGGTATTGTGTAAATCCACCCCTACAACTGGCCTTATTTTGTTGACCTCTGCAATATACGGTGATATGTTTCGAAATGTTTCTTCTGAAAAACAATTAAAATTCGAAAGTGATTTTGCTATGTTGCTATCAATCTTTTTTAAAATGTTATTTTATTGGTCCTGTTGACTTTGAATTATTATGTTGCTAGAGCAGCTGGGCCTCCATTCATAGTTTTATCTACCACATTAATAACAAAAAAAACAGAACACTGAATACTTACTAGAAAGCTTGACGATTTTTTTTTGGTACTGATTTCGAATTCATCATTTATTTTCCCAATATCTCACATTCAAAATAGGACGGAACAACTCTGGTAAACAGGATATCGTCCCTTGAATGGCACGAGGTGATATCTGCAATCTAAAGCATTGCAGATGGTGCACTATTGCACTCAAGGGACGATATTGAGTTATGTTTCCAATTCAGGTTATTTATTAAACATGATTGTGGGTGGAAAAGAAAATTTGCCTTGAGAGGATTAAATACGATATAAGTTTGTTCTTGTAAATTAAAGGTATCCTGGAAGTTTTTCACAACTTGGCAGCAGTACCGTAATTCTACCCTTAGTGGGTAGATATTTATCTCCCTTGCCCATTCTCGGATTGCCTGGGGCAGAATCGAAGTTGAATTGCGTTTCCTAATCTAGAACATCACGACATCAAACCAACTCCCCCTTCCCATTTCCTTGATTTCTAATTTAAACGGCATTCATTTCCTATGCGAGAATGAAAAGGCTGTTTATAGAAGACATGATCCCCCCAATAATGTCTCAGTTTCATACCCCTTCATGTGGTTTGTTACTGACGATTTTTGTCTGAAAATGATATTAAACTAGGGACGCATGTTCACGTATCACCAAAATGGTACATCATCCACTAAACCCCTCAACCCTAAAAAGGCTTAACTTCAGTAATTTGTAGCGGAACCTGCATGCCATTTATGGTTAAATTTGGTGACTCCTTCCAGTTTGAGCTGGTAATTTGTTATACATAAAAAGAGCTGACTAACTTTGGCAACAGTGACTCCTGCAAATGTTGTATGGTCAGTATGGACACCTAATTTAACCTTATGAATCCTGGTGGTATCTTCCATGTCAGTTCAATGGCAGCAATTGGAAGAGTCCATATTTATTATTTGGGGTTAGTCCAATTGATATTTTCAACGTGCAGCCTTAGGGCTGCACGTTGAAAATATTGATTGGTCTACACCACGCATTAACTTGTAGACATCCCCCTTAATGACATTTTGACGTAGCTTATGACCCGGCCGGAAAAAACGGCCTCTGGTGTTCAAAGGTTTAAACAGATCTCCCGATAAGACGCGTGTAGATGTTTCATCGAATCGATTTTAACAAACACACTGGAAAATGGAAATACTTTTGAATCGTATAAGAGTGATGCATAGAGATTATTACCATTATGTGGATGTACAAAATATGTATCCGAGTCGAGCTCCGGGTTCTAAGGGCAAATCACGGCGAGTCGAAGACGAGTCGTGATCTACCCTTAGAACCCGGAGCGAGACACGGATACATATTTTGTACATCCACATAATGGTAATAATCATTTTATCTTACAATATATTGGGGATGAGTCAAGAATGTAGACGAATATTTAACGAACTATTTATTCGTACGGATGAACAAAAAGAAAAAATGAAAGTGTCAGTGACACTGTAGCTCAACTTGTCAAGACATGTACATGTATAGTATGTGACACAGCAATGACAAACATCTAGGTAATGACCTGATAACAAAGGTACATATAAAGTATTGTAACGGTCTGTACATAAATACTGACCGTAGCCTGTAACAAATGTATGAGTAAAGTATTGTAAAGGTGGGTGACAGTCAGATGCTAAACTAGAAAAGAAATCTTGGAGTCCCAGAGTGGGTCTGACTGAACCCCAAAATATTTGTTCTCATAGCACAGTGATAACAAAGGCACCCCAAAACACACTCATTCCTCTCCCAAGGTGAAAACAAAGGTACCCAAGAAGTTTCGTGAAGATCAGTTCATAAATACGAGCTGTATAGAAGTTGTGACAAAATACTGATTGGACCTAATTTCGGTACAAAATGGCCACTGGCAGCCATCTTGAATTTTGGACCGCACTCAGAAACACTCGTTCTCGTCCCAAGGTGATAACAAAGGTACCTAAAAAGTTTCGTGAAGATCGGTTGATTAATACAGCCTCGAGCCCGAGCCGTATTGACATGTGCACTTACGATGTATAAGTAGCACTAAATAAATCAAAATTCATCTTATTTGCATAATTTCTGCACGAGACAAAAACCCGTACTGTACGTGATGTATTCCATTTTACTAAACATTCATACAAAAATTTATTCAAATCAGAACTTTCATACAGAAGTTCTGTTCAAAAGACTGATTGCACTAATTTTGGTACAAAATGGCTGCTGGTGGCCATCTTGAATTTCGGACCACACCCCAAAATACTCGTTCTCATCCCACGGTGATAACAAAGGTACCCAAGAAGTTTCGTAAAGATCGGTTCATAAATACTGCCTCTAGCCTGAGCCGTAAAGAAGTTGTGTACAAAAAACTGATTAGACCTAATTTCGGTACAAAATGGCCACTGGCAGCCATCTTGAATTTTGGACCGCACCCAGAAACACTCGTTCTCGTCCCAAGGTGATAACAGAGGTACCCAAGAAGTTTCGTGAAGATCGGTTGATAAATACACCCTCTAGCCCGAGCCGTATTGACATGTGTACTTACTGTGTGTAAGTAGCACTGAAAAAATCAAAGTTCATCCAATTTGCATAATTTCTGCACGAGAAAAAAACCCGTATTATATGTGATGTATCCCATGGTACTAAACATTCATCCAAAAAATTATTCAAATCAGAGCTTTCATATGGAAGTTCTGCGCAAACATCTGATTTCACCTAAGTCTGTACAAAATGGCCGCCAGCGGCCAACTTGAATTTCGGACCGCACCCAAAAACACTCGTTCTCGTCCCACGGTGATACCAAAAGTACCCAAGAAGTTTCGTAAAGATCAGTTTATAAATACGGCCTCTAGCCCGAACCGTATTGGCATTTGCACTTACAGTACTGAAAGTAAAACTAAATACATCAAAGTTAGTCTAATTTGCATAATTTACGTACGAGAAAAAACCCCGTATTATATGTGATGTATCCCATGGTACTAAACATTCATCCAAAAAATTATTCAAATCAGCGCTTTCATATGGAAGTTCTGCGCAAACATCTGATTTCACCTAAGTCTGTACAAAATGGCCGCCAGCGGCCAACTTGAATTTCAGATCGGACCCCAAAACACTCGTTCTCGTCCCACGGTCATAACAAAGGTACCCAAGAAGTTTCGTAAAGATCGGTTCATAAATACGGCCTCTAACCCGAGCCGTATCAATTGTTGACGGACAGACGGACGACTGACCATGGCATAAGCTCAAATTTGGCTTCGCAAAAGTTGAGCTAAAAATGGAACTCACGCGAAAGGAACATGCTTGTATCCTACCCCCTGATACAAACATCTGCATCAGGGGGTCGGATACACGACAGTTGCGGAGTTAATACAGACAAAATACATGTTGATTGTAAGATAAAATCCTTTACCAAACAGAGCCGGTGTGACAGGAATGGAAGTCCGTAGGAAAATTCGTCCCTCTGGACTATTATTCCGCGGAATTATAGTCCTAGGTCTAACATTTCTAGGAATAGTAGTCCGGCAGGACTATTGTTCCTACGGACTTCCATTCCTTTTACACCGGGCTTGTAGACAAAGCTAAAACAATAACACTTACCTAACACACGCGATCGATATCAAAGTGCATTAATTTAAATATTATCCATTTCAAATTTTTCAAAAAAGTTCAACAAAATCATATTAGCTCGACCGGCTAGTTCCAATGTGGGGTCGCATGATATGGTTTTGTTGAATTTTTTCTACACTAGTAAATACACTTTATAACAACAACTTATCTCAGCTCTGGGGCTTGGCAAATATGGACAAAACAGATACAAGAGATAAGAAGGTTCGCTTAACTTATTCGCGGCTGCTTTCAACAAAATAACCTTCAACGTTACCACAGATATGACTCTTGAGACTAAAATGACAACTGCAGTGTACTCCCGGTATTGTATGTTTACAAATTACAATTAGTTTGATGTTTCGCCGTAACGCTGACATTATCCACAGAAAATCGCTTACGACGTATTAAGAAAAACGAATAATGATTAAAGTTGCACGATGAGGGTAAAGACATCTAGTCGTTTCACCTTTACAACTGAAAGCGAGTCGTTATGATTGGTCGACGTGGTTGCACCCTTTGAGTAGGTGGAAAACCATCGTATGGAAATACATACGTTCATTGAGCTGAAACCCAAGACGGCATCAAGATTGATTTTTGCGAAAGTTCCAGCAGGAATCAATTTTTCTAGATCTGTAAGGTCAGAGAAATACTGCGGCTCTGTTTATTTGTATTCAATGGGGAAGCCATCAGAACTAATCATACGGCGAACTGACAAGACACGAATAAGATTATCTGGTTTTACAGTGACATATACTGGTAACTCGGCTGGCTGAATCGCAACAAACTGAAACGGACACTCACTGTCCAAATAGTCGATACTCCAGATAATGTTGCAATTGTTAACCCTCCCTTGGAATATGCTGGCGGTGCTTCTAGGGGGGGGGGGGGGGGATAATGGTGATATGAGTCTAGAGCATAAAGTTACTCGAAAATATATGCCGCTGACTAAGCAAAACAAGAGCTGAGTGTGTAGTACACATCCTCCACTAGACAGCGGCGTATGGTAGCTGGGGTCGCACTAGGTAGGACATAGTGCTCATAAACCCTGCCCAATTCATAGCGATCGTTTCTTAGCATGACATGGAAGCCCATTCAAGAAAAGGAAAACCTTCAAACAAAAATGGGTTGAGAAGATCATGGGTTCCGTATGCATAGGTATGCCGTAGGCACCCGATCATCTAAAGGAAGAAACCCGATATAAAGTTTCCTTATCCCTCCAAGTATAGGATTTGTTTTGGAATTACCCCAACCCTATGTCGAAAAAGAAATACGAGAAAACGGAATGAATGTTGCTTTTGGGGGGTGTTTTTTATTTTCGTCTTGATTTTGAAGTATTTCATTAACAAAATCTTGGAAAGTGTGTCGCGACTGGATCATAATCTGATTACAAAAAAAGACCATTTTGGTATTCACAGTATTGTATCTGAAATAGGGCAGTTTTATCTAGCTTTCATTTGGAAAAACACTGTCCTGTTTGTAACTTTCTAGGCCAAAGGTCATCGTGAGTTCGTGAATATATGCCGGCCTCTATTACTGAACTTGAATTCTTTTTGAGAATCAGATATATGTTTGGTACACACAGTTGAAAGAATCATATTTATGAGATTGGAAGTGTCAATATAAGCGATTAAAAAGTACGAATAGAGTCCATATTGTTTCAGTGATGATATACTGATATAAGTGATTGATTCTGCAACTAGTAATGTCGTAAACATGAAAGAGTAAATAAGAATTATTTTGGATGTGTACTGAATATTGATATATTAATTATATAAGCAATAATGGCATTGGTTTTAAACACAATAGAAATTATAATTACAGGAAGTGAATTAATTATTTCAGATTTAGGATTCTGAAATAAAACTGTATATCCTAATTTTTCAGAGGGCGAAATACTATTGACTTTTGTATAATACATTATTTTCTGACTATTGTTTGATATCAGTGTATCTCCACCAGCGGTGTCGGTTTGTCTTGATAAAAGTGTGATGGGTTTTGAAGTTTTGAGCTTTTTAAATATTCCGAGCTCAAAGAGGAATTACATAGCGTCGGGAAAATGAAATAGTAGAGGGGCTGTCTTCCTGCATTAATTCGGCTTGATGGAAAACCAGATTGAACTTTAAAGTGAAAGAGTTTGTTGACTTTGTATAAATTACCATCGTTAGGAACATGTTGGGGGATCTGATCCAGATTCGAGGGCTTGTCACGAAACAATTTCACAGCTCCAGCAGGGGCGTTGCAAAGATGTCCGATTTGGGGAGGGGGTGCAAAACTTGATTTGCCTAGACTATGATGGCTCAAGTCCCGAATGATAGAATATTCCAACTATATTATCAAAGGTAATCGTCGAAGGTATAACTTGATGATGTAGCTGGTACATTTCACAGTCTGAATTATAGAGCCTATAAACTCAGAGTTGTTGGAAATGTTGTTGTGGATTTTGGTGTAGAAGTCGTGGTGCGTTCTTATTTGATTAGCATGTACCGTACTCCAAATTGGTCATGTCAGACCCCATCCGTTAAATAAGAATCACAGTCAAGGCCAATCGTGTGATCAAGTATCAAATCTTGTCTCAACCGGAGTACCAGGTAAGAATCAACCAGCTGCGGTGAGCAACTGTCCGACTTTCCAACTCTGCAAATGCAAAGTTAGAAGAGATTGAAGGCATGAGACCCATCGACGTGCAGTACGTCTTAGTACACAGCGCTACCGTGCCCCCACATAGGCAATCGGGGTTAAGTGTTTTGTCCACTTAGTTACCGCTGGTCCGGATCGAACCATCAAGCATTCAAGCATTCGGTTTAAAGTCCAGTGCTCTAACCACAGAGTAACAACGCTCCATACTCAACTTAATTCGTCGTAGGGATGTATTATTCGAAAAGTTATCTCCCCCTGTGAATACTGGAGTCTGACTGTAATGTAATTAGCATTGATCCACTGAAAGGTGTGAATAAAATAAATAATTAAATAAAGCGACAAGCTTCACATTTCTGGCTGAACTGAAAGTAATTAATAGGGCTATCGCACCTTTCCTTTTATTCACACCGAAACCTTCTGCATATTGTGGACTGTGGGTTCAACTGTTTTTACAACAATCAAATTTGTCTTGGTTTTAACATCAAAAGGAAAAAAATGGGCAAATGTCAGATTATATATTTTTATATGATTAGAGAGGACAATATCTATATTATATGCACATATGCGCAGAGCATTGCTAATATGAAGACTAAAAAATATTTTAATCTCTAAAAGTTGACGAAAACGCAATTTTCCATTATTTTACATGGCACTCTACACGAAATAACCGTACCTTTTTAAATGAACAGGGGAAAAAAATTGGTCGAATGAAATGGTTCGATTATATCACCAAGTGAGAGCATATATATTGTTCTTAAATGTCTGATGCGCAGAGCAAATATAACTTTCACGGGTTTTATATAATTTTGAGAAATATAAAAATTCCCCATTCAATTAGTGCTAATTTTTGCAAGCCAATTCCTAGCAATCAGGGGAGATAACTATTTGGTAAATAGATGCGAATAACGAGAATAGTTGAACATGCTTATTCGGAATTTAAACAAGGAACTAAAATCTTTGGTGTAATAGAAAAAAAATCAGCGTTTTGGCTTTATAATCATCAACTCGCGATTTAGTGTGCTGGGTTCCTAACGAAAATGCGATGCAAATCTCGGAAAAGCACTAACGAGTTACGATATTGAGACATTTATCAAACCGTTAAATATTGGGGCTTGTTGGGAGTTTGAGGAACTAATATCTTTGATGTAATAGAAATATAATCTGCAAGGCGGTGATTTGGCGGTACAATCAACGACGATTCACTTTGTAGTTTGCTCGGTTGCTATTGAATATGCTAGATGTATCATAGGAACCTTTTTTTGCCACAGTTTTGCTGTTTGTGAAAGTGTTTTCTTCACGGAAGAGACGGCGAAATATTTCCCAAGTAAGTTTCAACCAGAAGCAGATTATACCAATGTTGGTTGATGCGAAATCAGATCAGATATCCGAAGCAAAAAGTTTCACCCTGTATCATACAGAATGTATATTAATTCTTTGAAAGGAAAGTTTTCAGAAAGAACCTTCTAAAATGATTTGGGATATTGTGACTTATTCAGAGGCCGATCACAGCGGTAGCAGCACTAAACAGTTATTATTATTTACACAGTTTGTTGGTGGCCTAATATGGTATATGTGGTGTCAGTTAATTCCATATTGGACGAGAGCGAAGCTCGCGTCCAATATGGAATTAACTGACACCATATATACCATATTAGGCCACCAACAAACTGTGTGACGAATATATCTTACAGACTGCTGCATCGATGCACTGAACTAATAACAACAGCGATCAAAATTAAATGAGAGAATTCTCACAATGTGTTCACGTGTCTTTGCCTTGTTACAATTTATGGGAGAATGCCTACAGGCACTCTCCCATAAATTGTAACAAGGCAAATTCATACATACCAAACAGTTTCATTTCGAAGGTAACATGACACACATCCACAGAATATGAAGCCTTTTAAGTTGCATAACCTGCACTGCAGACCAAATATGGGCTTCCAACACTCAATCTTTCAACTTGAAACGTTTATCGGCTGCCGCCATTTTGAATAATCAATGAACAAAGGGGAGATTACCCATAGCTGTCAGCGAAAATTGATGTTGACAGGCAATATATGGTTTTATATGCAGTCTGTATGTGACGTCTTTGAACCAATGAAATTCCCAGATACTTGTAGGAGGTAAGATATTTCAGTTGATACGCATATGGCATAGATGAAGATCGCGTCAGGGTAATACACTGAATCGCATACTGATTACTGGGGCTGCTCAATAGAAAATCCTTAAACTCAGAAGAACCTTTCCCAGAATTTGTGGGCTCTCCAATATAGTTACTTTCTGCGCCATCCACTGGGTTATGAATGTTAGGTGGTTGATAGAGCTTGCAAAAACACTTTTTCTTCAAATCAATTTTGTGTTTGTGCGAATTGTTTCGATTGTAGGAATCGTTTTGCTTTGCTTTTTGCATTTATTTACATTTTTGACTTGCAAATATTTCTTTATCAGGAGTGTGTATGGCATCTAATTCTGTACATCGGATGGGGTATTACTGGATAGCATATCATTTCTTTGGCAATTAACTTTAGGTATCCGAAAATTGATTTCGGGAACGAAATACTTTCGTGTACTTGACCTGAAACTGATAACAAATTAAATTATGATTGGTTTCTTTGATGTCAAATAAACCTTTGGCGAAAAGTCATCGGTGAACTGGTTAATAATGTACGAAAAAAGCGTAAAATTATTCAACTGGTAGAGTGATGCAAGTCCATTACTTTACTCTGAAGTAACTGTAACATAAAGGCTCCATATCCAATGGATATACTTCATATTATCTTTGAAGTGAAGCTATTTAGTCTATGGATTTGCCTTGTTATAATGTATGGGAGAGTGCTTGTAGACACCATACTCAGGCCTGGCATTCTTAAAAATGCGGGAGGGCTAAAAATCGCTTCCCTCGCATGGCCTAGGCGAGAGATTAGCTCAACTCATGCTTACAAAAGTTAAACGTGGCAGAATGGAGTTTTACTATTGATGAATTCTGCCTTGTGGGCTTTGTACATTTTATTTGGTGCTGCTAACGAGGTAGTCTCTGTGAGACGGCTACACTGCCCCTCCAATACCCCCGGGCCTTGGCAAGGCCCGGAGGTGTGGGAGGGGTAGTGTGGCCGTCTTACTGAGACCACTAACATAGCAGCGATCTGAAACGATGTGGGTTTTGGGAATAGACGGTTATGTTAATCATTATTTTCTAAAGCCAGGAGGACTAGTTTTGACCCTCCTCAATTTTTTTAAGGCGAGCAGTTGGCGAGCGAATAAATCGCTCTCCTGAAAATGCCAAGCCTGATGTATGGGAGAGTGCTTGTAGACACCCTTTCATATATTATAACAAGGCAGAGACATTTGTGAACAAATTTTGGAGACCCAAAAAATTTAGCACTCTGCCAGTCAAGCAGAAAATACTTGGACAAATCCAATAAAATGTTTTGGACCCATGATTGCACCTCAAACGCATTTGCCCACAACTTTACGAGGCATTCTTTAGTCGATACAGTATTGTTAGGTTTCAAAAAAATTTCTACCTGTTCTGCCTTGATGTGTTTATACTGGCAGTGCAGTACTACACATTGATTGGTATAGCCATATCCACTACCATCACAGTCATGATCAAGATAAATGGTTCATTTTTTTTTTATCTGTAATTAATAAAAAAAAACTCCATTGGGGATAGGGTTAAACATCGAGAGATGGTGCAGTACTCGTGTCTGTTTATAAACTTGATACAAATTAATTAACATGCAGCGCTGAGTGACTTTCTGCTCAAGGGCTAATGGGTTGTCATTGTTGGAAGTGCTTCCATAGACCTCTAATGGGTTTCATTCATAGATCGAAGCTTTCCACCATCTAGAGTCGATTGATGACTGGTGTTAGCTTTGCAAACGACCGTGTATTAACATGCTAGTTATATTTGTCCTAATTCTTATTGCGATCTGGTTGTTATTTACATTATTTCCACTCCAACTGTTTTACCATTTACTTTATTTGTAAGCTTATACAACATTGACTTTTTTGGCTAGGGAAATGAGAAATATTCATTTTATTACTTTCCAAAGTGTGATTTACTGGGATTTCAATTATGCATTCAACAATTGTGTCGTGTATCCGTGCGCGCAAACGAAGACGCTTTGCCGTGGGTGTAATGGGGACTTCATTGTTTCGTTTTTTAAACCCTTTACCTAACATGAAAAGCCAACGACACTTGCAAAACAAATTCTTGAATAACTATTTTTTTCATTTTTTGTCTCAAAAACATAGGTTATGACCCCTCATTGGAACGAGCTCGTCGAGCTCGTTCCAATGAGGGGTCATAACCTATCTTTTAGAGACAAAAAAAATTGGCAATTTTTTTAGAATAGCACTGGCCGGTTTTGGTCGTTACGTTAGGTAAAGGGTTAAATAATATAATTATCGTTAATAATGAAAAGTAATAAATAGAGTAATCGCTTGACTGGACTGGTTACGTGAAATAATTCATTCGAGACGAGGGACCATATTGTAAAACACTCGTGCGCTTTCGCGCACTCGTGTTTGTACAATGTCCCTCACCTCTCATAAATTATTTCACGTAACCAGTCCAGTCAAGCGATTACTCTCTATTTATTCGTGCTTTCAGTACTTTCACCACCAAAATGACATTTTTTCTTGTACAGACCGCAATCGGGAAGCGATCAATTTACACACCATAGGGTCGAAATTTCATAAATAAAATACTGCGAAATCAGGACCAAATCGAGAAAAATGACATCTTAGGTTCAGTTATCTCTCGTTTCTTTTCCGAAGGGTTCTACAATTCAGTGGGTAGAAGACAGAAAGATAATTCTGACCGAATCGCGAGCCAGTCGATTTTTTCATTTCGAAATCCTCTGTCCGCTTTCTGTGATCAGAAGGCATTGTTGCATATTCACAGAGTACAATACCGGCAGTGTATACGTTCAGACAATCAAATGGATATGGAAGAGTTGACTCGTTTCTCTTCTATTTTATGTTATTTGTACAACACAGGCAGAGAATACGATCACGCATTCAAATGAGTATAGAAGTTTTGGCCTCCTGCACTATTTTATATTTATTTGATCCATGAACAAGATCATTACGTGTGAAGTCCTGCACATGCCGGAATGTTGGGTCATGGTGCGACCACAAACTTTACTACAGGCTGTGGTTTCGAGGCCTAACGAGGTGTTCTTATTGTGTAACCTGATCACACACCTTTCATTTGCGGTACACAACCTGCAAAGACAAGAACAGTTTAAGGCAATGACCCGACTATCACACTCTATAATTACATGATGAACTGCATTCAGTCCTGAACAAATCAGAAATGAAGGTAACCTGAAAAGGGTTATTATTTTTCAAGAAACCCTTTTTCTCAGGTAACCCTTTTTATCTTAATAAGTATTATTAGGTCCATAATTACCCGAATACAGCGTGTATCAGGAGCTCCTATTACAAAATCTCTATCTTGCAACTGTACAATCCAACCGTGTGCTTGGTTAAGATTTATTTACGTCGCTATTTATAGAACAATGAAACTTTCGAAACGCTTTTGCGAGGGACCTTGTACGTTTCCTACACGAAAAAAGAAAAAAAAGACTTCTGAAAAGTATAATTTGTAAATTATGAAACCACATTGCTTTTATGCTATTGCATCTGAATCACTGGAAGCTTAAGAGCTGAAACAACACGCTGTATTATACTATTAAACACACAGACTTTTCGAAAGTTCATCCGAGGATCGCAAAATTTCAAAGCAGTCGCATACAGTTTCAACCAACACGACAAGCATTTTTATGAGTTAAATTAAATCTAATATTAAAATGCTAGTTAAACGTTTACTCAACGCACACGATATCACAGTTTAGTATTTTCATTATTTTATTGTAAACAAATTTCCAAAAATGTTAAAAAAAAACATATCATGTGACCCCTCACTGGAACGAGCTCGTTCCAATGAGGTATCAAATTTAATGGTTTTGTTGAAGTTTTTTGAAAAATAATGTGTTTTTTTCAACTGCTTAATTTGTAAAATACGTGAGAGGATGCGTCCGATTTGTTAGGTTAAGGGTTAATCAAGTCAATACAGTTAAGAATTGTAATATAAATCTATCAGCATCATCGAGTTTATGTACAAAATGTTGAATCAGTGCCTTGCACTTTTTCTAAGGCCACATCTCGAGTCGTCTTCGACTCGTCGAAATATGGCCTTAGAAACAGTAGCTAGACTCCGATACACCATTGTGTACATAAACATAATGGTGATAAGATGTGTATTTCTTACTTTTGAGGGGAGAGTAAAGCAGAGTAACACTGATACGTTTAGCATTCTTAGAACAAAGACCGAGAGGGTCAATTTAGAATACAGAAGCCCATCTCGTTAAATTATTCCACTGAGCCAATAACTTGCCATGGTGTTATAGACTGTTGGAAATGTATCTGAGCGCCCGTTCCAATCGTGTATTGCATCACAATATTTCAAGGCCAAGGTAAAACAAACTCAACGTTTCTTCACCATTACAAAGACAAAAGTAGATCATGATTCTTGGAGAATTAACAAATACTTAGGCCAATTCGAGTATTCGTTCTCTTATTTGTCTGGGGTTATCTATCTGTCTAGGGTTTATAACCCTTTACCTAACACGAAAAGCAGACGACACTTGCAAATAAAATTCTTGAAGCACCAATTTCTAGGGGTTTTTGCGTCAAAAACATAGCTTATGACCCCTCATTGGAACGAGCTCGTTGAGCTCGTTCCGATAAGGGGTAACAAGCTATGTTTTGTGACAAAAAAATTAAAAAGTAATAAAAATAGAATGGTGAATTTTGTGAGTTGCGCTGGCCGGTTTTGGCCGGTACGTTGGATAAAGGCGAACGAAAAATTGCTTACCCTATTTCCTTTGTGGGGGATGAGGTAGGGGAATGGGGGGGGGGGGGGGATAGGCGAATGAAACACTTGTTCTATACATATATACTTGCCTGTTCTTTATTGGTAGAAAATCGTTTGTGGGATCGTTTGTACATGCAGACCCAAAATTGTGTACTAATAACTACTACTTCCGCAAAACCGTTCGTGAACCCACTTTGCTCGGAAACTATAAAGCGTTCCTAAACAATTTAGGCAATTTGAGTCGTGACGAAAGATTCCGCTGACTGGATCATGGTTATGCTTTTGGTGTTTCTTTCACGAAACGTGAGTGGTTATTTAGGTGGAAATTCACACTGCATTTCCTTTGTACTAAATTCCCCTCCATGTACTATATAACTATACTTTGAAAAAGAATATTTCCCACACTGAATGAATGGAGTTGTGCAGGCTGCGTTTTTTCGTGGCATACAGTTTGACGTATGTATGCACTTGAGTCGACTGACAAAGAGCTAATATCCTGCACTGCGTAACCAGGGAAGTAGTGAAGTGTAGCAGAGCTAAATGAAGGTTCATTCAAATAAACGTACATGTACCACTTCGATAGGGACAATTTCATTAATCATCTGCACTTGAATAGAAGTGAACAGACTGAGCGGCAGACCTTATTTCGAACACTTCTTGGAATCTGCGATTACCAGACTGATTTTAGAACCATAGCCTTTCTACAAAACCTGGCGGTTGATGAATCGATCTCAATTTCAAAAATTTTTAACCATCTAAACGAACATGCCCAAAATCGCCAAACGTCATTCACAGAAAGAAGGTCAACCTATTTTGTATTTCTCCTGAACCATAAATTATGAACACCTCATCGAACGAGCACGATGAGCAAATTATCATATACATAACCCCTCGTTCCAGTGACGGTTCAAAAAAGCGTGAGCAATAATTAGCTGATTATTTAGCCTTGGGGTATTGGTGTTAATTGCCGTCATGATTAGCCATTGTGCATAAATATGTGACCTTAAACACCAATAAATAATAATAATATAATTGGTGTTAATTTGATATGCAAAACCGGATGTGTCTAATCAGGCAAAAATTCGCACAAAGGTTTCTTTGTTTAAACCATTTCTCCATGAAACATAGTTCAGTGCCTGTCATTCGCCGGGCATAAGTTACGTAAACGAACAAAATACATGTTTATCATTTTCCCTATTTATGTTGTTTTTGAAATGTTATGCACACTACTGTTTATCTTGATGCTTTCAGCGATGATGGAAACTTTCCGACTGATATCTTCAGAAATTTCAACTTCCGAGAACTTCAACATCACCTTTCTCTTCGCGACCCATTCTGCCTTAACGGAAATATTCCGACTGAAGAACTCTGAAAATAATCTGTGTTTTCGGTCTGAATATTAACAAATAAGTAAACATTTCTCAAAACTTTTTCGATAGTTGCCCCAAAGTTTCTAATTTTGTAAAGTTTCAGCGACTACTGGAGAGCCCTTCCCCCTCCTCCTTACTCCCATTAGCCATATCACATTTCTGGACGCGTGTAGGCAACCGATCTGGTGAGCAATGGAATAACCACCGACTCAATCCCGGTGTAAAAGGAATGGAAGTCCGTAGGAAAGTTAGTTCCTCTGGACTATTATTCCGCGGAATTATAGTCCCAGGTCTAACATCTCTCGGAATAGTAGTCCGGCGGACTACTATTCCTAGAAATGTTAGACCTAGGACTATAATTCCGCGCAATAATAGTCCAAAGGGACTAATTTTCCTACGGACTTCCATTCCTGTCACACCGGCATGCTTGTATAAATAACACATGGGATTCTTATTTAAAGCAACTTTGTAAAGGTATTCGCAAGTGTTTGCTGACATTCTTCGAAGAACCACGTGGTGTGATTTCTTAATATCTAAAACACGAGATTACAGCAATCCACACTCAGATCTCATTTAGAAATATATGTCTCATTTTCAAATGCTTTTAGTTAATTTAATAGATATGCAAAAGTTTGTCATGTCTTTGTGACACTCAGGGGTGGCGCCAGGGATTTCTCGACAGGGGGGGGGGGGCTGACCTCTCCGACAGGGGGGCTATAACATTTGACCTCCCAAACGAAGGAAAATGAGTGAAAATTGGTAAATTGGAGAACCAAAATAGAAGCAAATTGAGTATGTTTGTTGATTATTTAACCCTTTACCTACATGTAACCTGAAAAGCAGACGACACTTGCAAAAATAATTCTTGAATAACTAATTTTTTTCATTTTTTGTCTCAAAAACATAGGTTATGATAAAAAGAAAAAAATAATGAAAATTAATTGGCGATTTTTGAGAATAGCGCTGAACCGGTTTTGGCCGTTACCTTAGGTAAAGGGTTAAAGTAAACATATTATAATAAGGTTGGGAAATATTTCATCTATAAAGCCAGATTGACGAACGACATTAAGGAATTTCGTGAGACACACTATTCTCTATCAAAGTCCCAGTGCTGCACGGGTTCGAGACAGACAAGACGAGATATCTACATTCGATTGTCGGAAATTTCTCGTGAAGTCGGGTTTACGAGACTCTCCGACGGACTGACTAAAAATCACCGACGGGGGGGGGGGGGGGGGGGGGCTGCCACCACTGGTAACACTGAACTAATGGACCAACTGAAACAATTTATTTCGTTACATGGTGGTTTCTCTATCCCGCCTTTATAGAATGTCGTTATATTATCATCAGTTGGATGCTTGGTGTTAACTATTTATTGTAAACATTATCACTATACAATCTTGTGTGACTGCTCTTTAATGTGTTTTGGAAAGGAATACAACTACGTTGTTTTACAAACTTGTCGTGCAAAAAATGCCTAATTTTACCAACCTCACACATGTTTCTATGTGTTATGCCTTGAAAATTGGTATCAATGTTTCTGGTGTACTATTTATTTATTGGAGTTTAACGACACTTGCGACAGCCAGGGTCACCTCGTGTCGGACAGTTTTACGGGCAGAGAAAGCCGGTGTACCCGGAGAGAACCATCGAACAACGGCGAGCAACTGTCAGACTCCCCAACGTACTAACTCCACACGAGCAGGGTTAGCATTGGTTGAAGACGGGTGCACCATCCGAACGTGCATTACGCCTTAGTACACAGCGCCACCGTGCCCCGGCGTGGGCAATCGGATTAAGTCCTTTGCTCAAGGACACAGTTACCGCTGACAGGGATCGAAGCGGGGACCTCTCGGTTTGAATTTCAATGCCGTAATAACTGAGCCACCGTGCTCCCTTTCTGATGTACGGGGATGTGCAAGATTTATTTCAGTCGAGTAATTAGTTTTCGGTAAATTTACCTGGTCATTCTTGAAAACAACGTTCCATGGTCTAGCTGTGTTTCGCTGTATTTTCTAGCTGGGTAGTCTAACCGTGAAAGGAAAGTGACGCTTTAGGAGCGATAGGGCCCCTAAGTTAGAATAATCGTGTCGAACAGAAGAAATACCGTTCGTCGAGCTCGTTCCAATGAGGGGTCATAACCTATGTTTTTGAGACAAAAAATTAAAAAAAAATAGTTATTCAGGAATTTTGTTTGCAAGTGTCGTCTGCTTTTCATGTTAGGTAAAGGGCTAAAGTATCTGTTCTAAGACTACAAAATTTGTCAAAGTCGGATAAAGATATTTGACGGTTAGCAGCTCCCATCATAGTAAAATGACTATCATTCTAAGTGGATGGTCGCTCTCCCAAACCTTTTCCCAGGAGCGCGATAGTTGTTCATCTGTAATTTTCAAAACGTCAGGCCAGATCATACTCATCTCTCCAATTACTGAATGAATGAAAAACGTTTCAAGAGGCATAATATTTTTATTTCATTCTTCATTTTCGATGACTCTGATTCGACATCTATGATGATCAAAGGTGTTTTTCAAGTTTCACAATTTTCGAAAAGTATTTTTTTCTTCGACTCACTGTAAAATGCACTTCGGGTTTTGCAGTGTTATCATCTTTCTTTTGTTGACATCGATTGAGGTTGCTTATAGCTGCACGCCGTTAAACGTACGGAGTTATAACTGCACGCCATGGAAAATAGGCGAGAAGTATAAAACTACACGGACAAGACAAAATGCAGTGAAGGGTTAAGCAAATGAACTGTAATTATATAGCGGATGTAGAGTTGTCGCTTATAGGTTTACGACTTCCGACTCTCAAGTGGTATTACTACGCGCGGTAATTAATTTGTCTACTTTGGAGAATTATTCCTAACAACAACTTACAATGAGGATTTACTGGTATTTAGAACTTTAGCGCTTTATCTCTTGCTCGTTCAAATGGCCAATTTAGGATTCGAGTCCCTGTTCTTGAATTTGTTATGACAAATGGCCGTGTTAAACAAAGACTATAATAACCGCTGACAAGGCGCTCTTAGGAATTAGTTGGAAATTTGTACAATCATTCATCATTTCGAATGGACACATTACAATGTTGTATTAGCCCTCGAGACAGAATAATAAATTTAATTACCGCATTTATGATTTATTTTCCTATACTTTTTATTGATAGCTGCAAGTATGGAAAATTCCAATAGGGAGCACTTGTATGTTGCTTTTAATTTTCCACGCGCCAGCAGATCTTTCGTCTTGTGAGATTTTGAGTGAAGGGTATATAATCCGAGTCGATACTACAAGTGGAAATTCCGACTTTTGTTAACCGTCGACCTGTTTGGCATTTGTCGATTTATTCTGTTTGCATGTACTTCTGTCACTCGATTCAGATGAAAAACAAAGAAGGAGCTAAGCCACGTTTGATACTACCAGCGAAGTTGACAAGTTAACTCTCAGAAGCCGGGGAATCAGAATGAATTTATTGAACACGACATACCGCGAAAAACTTACAGTAAGCAGGTGCTTCTAGTCAAGTGCCGTCTGTCCATTCAGGCAGACGACATTTGACTAGAAGCACCTGCTCAGGGATTAATTCTCCCCCAGCCCAAAGATATCCGAACCGTCACAGCCAGATTACCTGCCGTGTTACGTCAGAGGCAAGAAACTCGACGCCCGGCTTTAAGAGTTAATCTCAACTAGGATCTTTCATTCGTTACCTTTATCAATTTCCTTTAGGGAAGAGAGAGGTGGAGGTAACGACTGAAATGTTTGGTTATATTAGTGTGAAAGGATTCTTTTCAAGCGTGTTTTCAACAAATGGGTGCACGTGAGTACTTTTTAGATCCATTTCAGACAAAACTTGTATGCCGCCTAAAAGGCAACGCACCGGCTCCTTCTCGTTCAATTTAACCTGCACACTAGCCATGGCAGCTAACTGGCGCTCTTCTGACATCACGCATTCCAGAAAATCCAATCGTGTATTTTTTACAAACGATGTAAATCCTAATATCTTCTTGTCACTGAAGTTGAGTTAACCAGACTAGATTTCAGGCACTAAGTTCAAAACTGAAGGAGCTTTTGCCAAGACTACCTGTCACAACCGCCACACCACCCACTTTTGCCGCTGCTAGAACCCAAACTGTTATTACAATACAAACACTACATATGGGTGCCTGTCAAATAAGCTAGACATTGTTATTCCTCAGATATCCCCATTTGATGTCCTACGTCATAATGTCATTAAGTGGGATGGCTACAAGGTAAATGTGTGGTGTAGACCAATCATTATTTTCAACGTGCAGCCCAAAGGCTGCACGTTGAAAATATTAATTGGTCTAACCCCAAATAATAAAAATGGACTCTTCCAATTGCTGCCATTGAACTAACATGGAAGATACCACTATGGTTCAAATGGTTAAGGGGAATTGAAAAAAAAATTAATTTATATAATGGGCTGGATAAGGTGTGAGAATCATACTTCCTCGCTCCCAGCGTTCAAGGACTGACGAGGAATGGGTCAACTTCGGTTTTCTAATGAAACGACCGGGAAGGACTGTCAGAAATTGGGAGACAATCTAAGACATTTTGATGGTGCCTTCGGGTACGTCCGAAATTTGTGTGTAGCTCATCTTTACGTCAATAGGTCGCATTCTTTTGCGACCACCCCCCCCCCCCTCCCCACCCCCAGCATTCAGCCACACTCCATTTGTGTGTTGTGTGTACTATTGCACAAGACATTTCGAACGAGTGCACCAGTTGCTATCAAACATTACATTCATTAGTATGTCAGAGGATAACTGATGTCAGACTGTATTAGAAATGGCCGTGATGTGGATCGCTAGTGGTTCAAATGTTCGCTGCTTTGCCTCGAATCCTTACAATGGATTATTATTATTTCACATTAGCAACAAGTAAAACTGCGGCTACCTGCACTGAAGACTGTATTCGTAGTTCTGTAAAGCAAATGCAGGTTTTTTCAAATTGATATATTTTTATTCCAGAGATCTTTGGTCGTAAATCCCTTTTCAACCACAAACAATCGGTATCTTTTAAAGAGCACAATTATTAGAATTTAGAATGACACAAATATTGATCTCTCGCCGCGCGATATCTATACTTTGAATCACAACAATGGACCTTGTGACCTTGGCTTTTGAATCAGTATTTCTTAACCAGTTCACCTCAATACAGTTTGTTTTATATGGTGACAAACCTTTTTCAATTATTTCAGTGCCGGAATTATTCCTTAGTGATGATGAAAACACGGCCCGTGTTGTCCATGAACACACTGTCACAGTGTCCTTGGCTCTGAATATAATTTGTATTATAGTTCAAGAAATACACTCCCCTTCACTCCCAGTCTGCAGATTTGGCTAAAAACGCTTTTTACTTTTGACAGAGAAAGGTGATAGAAGTGTATATATGGCTTTGTTGGTGAAATACTGTGATGCGACACATGGAAGCGCTTTGCGATTAGTGGTACGATATCTATCCGGCTGCCTAAAATAACTGAAAAAACATAAGCAACAATTTCTTGGACGCCAAGGTCTCATCGGTGCGAAATTGGTTTTTAAAAATCTCTTTTCATTCAGGATAGTAGATTGACCAGCGTTTTACGAGCATTAGCCTTTATTCTTTCATTCTAAAACTCTATTGTCTTAAATTAATGAATGAGCTAATCCGGCTCATAAGTGGGATATATATAACCAAATAACCAACTTTGAGAGGTGATTTTTGTGTAGAACGCTGAGCAGATTGGGCTGATTGGGCAGATTGAGCTGATTTGGCAGATGTAGCGTTTCATTGTTCATAACGATTTGTCTGAAATCCTAAAATTATCCAGCTCATCCAAATCTGGACAAATAACATCGTTTTGGCATGACAAAGCGATCCTTCAAAAATAACATCTGTAACGCTGGATGTACATGGATTAACCGTTATATATTTGTTCATGAAAATTAAACCTCTCCCGTACCAGAACATATGCTGTGATATTGCACATTGCGAGTGGATTATCACAAGAAACCAACAGAATGGAGTTTTCACCTGGTTGATAACTTGAATTCTGTGGAAAAAACATGAAAAGTAAAAGCAAAGTTTCAGCCAATGGGAAGCAGGGTTGAATCAGACGCCCATTGTCTGATATATTGCTTTGTATCTTATCTGTAATCCACTCTATTCGCACCATGTATTCCACAATCACGTGTCCAATTATGTCAACAAGATGTTTGAAAACGTCATATTGGTTAACCCTTTGAACGCTAGTGGTATCTTCCTTGCCAGTTCAATGGCAGCAATTAGAAGAGTACATATTCATTATTTGGGGCAGACCAATCAATATTTTCAACGTGCAGCCTCGTGGCTGCACGTTGAAAATATTAATTGGTCTACCCCACACATTTACTGAAACAGCCATCCTATTTAATGACGTTATGACGTATCATGCCGGAAAAGCGGCAGCTAGGGTTCAAAGGGTTAATTCTATCACAGTAAGAAGTATGTTCACTAGAAAGCACAAAGCGGCCAACTCAGCTAAAATATCTTTCAAGGATACTATGCAACTGTATTAGATTATTCAAACATATTGATTTAAAAATGATGGCATGGTTAAATTTTTTCTGTCTTACACGAGGCTGCACGTTGAAAATATTAATTGGTCTACCCCACACATTTACTGAAACAGCCATCCTATTTAATGACGTTATGACGTATCATGCCGGAAAACCGGCCGCTAGGGTTCAAAGGGTTAAGTCTATCACAGTAAGAAGTATGTTCACTAGAAAGCACAAAGCGACCAACTCAGCTAAAATATCTTTCAAGGATACTATGCAACTGTATTAGATTATTCAAACAGATTGATTTAAAAATGATGGCATGGTTAAAATTCTTCTGTCATTTCATTTGACACGAGATGAGATTGATTTTTATCAATGTGACAGTATGAAACGACAACTTTTATTAATTACAATGGCAAGTGTATAATAAAAAAAATTAGCATGCATGGAGCTGGGGAAATAGATTGACTTCATGGAATTACTACGAATGTATTATTTATATAATTTCTCCATCTCCGTATACATCAACCCAGAGCTCTGATAAACGACCATTTAAGTCGCAATTATGTACCCATTCAGACATATTACCACATTTCATTGAACAATAATCTCCGCTATTATATGGATGTACAAGTATGCTATTGTTAAGAAAATATACAGTTCAGGTTGAACTAGGTGGCATAAAATTGATCTAAATCAACGCACAGGAAATACCCAAACTCCGTTAATCTGTGGTTTTTCTTGTATATATCACACACAAACACACAAGACATAATAATCCCTTTACCAAATGAAAGTGTCAATGACACTGCAACTCAACGTGTCAAAGAAGGGACTGAACTAAATAGAAAGATCCAGCAATGCCAAGTCATTCACTCAAGTTTCTACAGAAAAGACATCACACCGAAGCTACATATGAAATATGAAAAATCGGGTGAGGGATGGGGCCTGTTAGGTGTACTAATGGAATTGTTGACAATTTATATGTCAAATCCAAGATGGCCAGTGGCGGCTATTTTTTTCAACAGAATGTAGAAAAATTTGATAACTCCCATCTAGACATCATACCAAAGTTCCATATAACATTTAAAAAAAGATCGGGTAAGAGGTGCGGCCCGTAGGGTCTGCTAATGGAATTGTAGACAATTTACATGCCAAATCCAAGATGGCCTGCTGGCAGCCATGTTTTTCAACGAAATTCAGAAATATTTTATATCTCCCATCTAGACATCGCACCAAAACTACAGATGAAATTTGAAAAGATTGGGTGAGAGATGCGGCCTGCAGGGTGTGCTAATGGAATTGTTGACAATTCATATGCCAAATCCAAGATGACTGCTGGCTGTCATATGTTTGAACGAAATTCAGAAAAATTTGATAGCTCCCATCTAGACATCACAGCAAAGCTACATATGAAATTCAAAAAAGATCAGATGACAGATGCGGCCTGTAGGGTGTGCTAATGGAATTGTTGACAATGTATATCCAAATCCAAGATGACTGCTGGCGGTCATGTTTTTCAACAAAATTCAGAAATATTCGATGGCTCCCATCTAGACATCACACTAAAGCTACATATGAAATTTGAAAAAGATCGTGTGAGAGATGCAGCCTGTATGGTGCGCTGATGGAATTGTTGACAATTTATATGCCAAATATAAGATGGCCGCTGGCGGCCATATTTTTCCACGAAATTCGAAAAAAATCGATAGCTCCCATCTCGACATCGCCCCAAAGCTACATATGAAATTTGGGACCGATCGGGTGAGAGATGCGACCTGTAGTGTGTGCTAAATGAATTGTCGAAGGAAGAACGGGCGGACGGACGGACGGACGAGGTAATTTTCGCTAAAGGATTTATTATACCACATTAAGAATTTTAGGACACTAACTAAAATGCGGTTTACCGCATAACCCGAAAATACCAATTTAGCCCCCCCCCCCCCCCCCCCCCCCGGGACACGGACTCTATCACATGAGGTATCAAATGTAAACACGGACGCACGGACGGACGTACGGACGGACGGACGGACGGACGACGGATCGTAACGCATCCCAATAGCACATACTTGAAGTTGTCAAGTTGAGCTAAAAATGACACACGTTTTATTCGTGCTGTTCAGATGGTTCTCCTCGAGCACGACGTGATACTATAAGTACCTCATCAGTAAGTGTTCTTCTAACATTCGACAACAGGGAACTAGAAACATTAACTCAATAAATTTTTGCCATGCACTTCAGATTCCAACAAGATCACCGCGGTGAGGATTTCAATCTCCACAAAATAATTTCACTTCTGAAGACAATAAATACCATATGACCCTTGAGTGCAGCAAGACGCCATCTGCAATTCTAAAGAGATGTCACCTTTTGCTCTCAGTGGACGATATTTCTATGCGTGGCAAATACTCGTGAATATATGTCATTTTCGTAGTCGGTTCTGAAGCAGTGGAATGACGTCAGTGTTCAATCAAAGAGTGTGGGTTACATGTTATATCAAAGAAGTATCACCCCATAGGTGTTGACCTATTGGCTCTTTCCATCAGTGCCATATAACAGCATATGTTTTGGCCGTGGTATCTAATGACGCAGCGATCTTCAAAATCTCATGGTACACCCACTGTTTTTTAAATGATAAAATCCAATTTTCTTACACGCTAGCTTCGTTGTCTAATATCCAGACAGATTATAAACGGGCATTTGGATGTCAAATGTTTCATAAGCTCGTCACCATTACCTTGTCTGGACAAGTACAATGACAATTATACTGGTCACTCTCATAATCCGATTGCTTTTTATGATTATCTTGATACGAAAAAAACCCCAATCATTTCAACTGATTTTAGTCTTGGCCTATGTACAATACATCAGGACTTGCATACACTCCCAAACTGGGTACATTCCCAGTGTGGTATATCAAATATTAGGGGTAGAGATGTGGAAACAGGGAAGCGGGAGGAATTCCAGACTCCAAGCTTGTAAAATATGGCGCCCGTTTCCACCTTTTGACTGGAAGTTGGCACAATATAAGAGAATCCAAGACTGGAAATCGGACGAGTTTCCGTCAGATTGGGAAGCACGGTCAGAATTTCAGACTCTCAGGACCATCCGTCGTAAAATACTCGACCAGATGCGAAGGTAGGGAAGTCCAATAGGATTCCCGGAAGTGGGAGTTTTTTAGATTACCAGGTGGACAGTTTCCAAATGGAGGGGAGGATGAAGATTTGCCCAGTGAATACCCCTCACCCAGTCAAGACCCTCTTTTCACGTCACTGACTAAGTGTTTTGATTATGTGACGTGCATATGAGGATTTGCTTCCCATGTGGTAAACACTCCAAGCGAGTTATATAAAGCTTCTCTAAAGGTAGACGGGTTTCAAGGTAAGTTTCAATCGGACAATCATCAGACCCGTCACCCCCCACTTTTTATGCAAGACTGGCATAAGTTACATTCTGCATATTTCCCATTGTCTGTATTCGCTAATCACTAACACAAAAGAATTCCACACTTGATCGGTAGTGAAAATCGTAACCGGCAAAAACTTGTAACCGTTCCGGTACAGGTTTAATAGTGCAGAAAAAGAGGTTTTGAGGATTTTTGGTAGTTGTAGATTATAGTGTATTAACCCAACGTAACGGCCAAAAAGGCCAGCGCTATTCACAAAAATCGCCAATTAATTTCCATTATTTTCTCATTTTTTGTCTCAAAAACATAGGATATGACCCCTCTTTGGAACGAGCTCGTCGAGCTCGTTCCAATGAGGGGTCATAACCTATGTTTTTGAGACAAAAAATGAAAAAAATTAGTTATTCAAAAATTTTATTTGCAAGTGTCGTCTGCTTTTCATGTTTCATTAAGGATAAGAACTACGACAACAAGAATAGACCAATTTTTGTACGTAACTTGATATGGAATTCTGGTGGCAGTAATCTTACGAACGAAACAGTAATTATCGATCTCGTTGTGGTTTTAAAGCATAGTCTTACAAAAAGCATCTCTTTCTCTTAAATAAAGGAACTTTCCTTTGTTGAGTTTTTTGGTGGATGTCATTGTCTGACTCTCTATACGTGGATTAAACACGTGTAAACTTAGAAGTCTTTGAAGGACTTTAATACATCTGACTGAGATTAGATAGATTTGATGCGAAAGACCAAAAAAAAACAAGGCATATTACAAATTGAACAACGGTTAGTTGTACTGGTTCCGACACGAGGTGACCCTGGCTGTCGGAAGTGTCATTAAACTCCAATAAATAATAATAATAATAGTTGTACTTGTAACGTAATAGTGATCACTGGGACAATTTAACCAGAAATCTTTAGTATTCATTTGAAGCATAAATGATAAGTATTCCACGAAAAATAAAATAAAAATGGAAACAATTTGCTAACATTATCTGTTAAGGAATTAGAATCTGTTCTCTGCATTCACAGAACTGAAGGACCATATTAATGATGAGATGTTTGCAGGAGCCACTAAAAAGTCCGAATCCTATGTTTGACAGGTTTAAACCCTTGTGACATTTACCCTCATCTTTCTGAATGTAATATGTATTGTGCTGCTATTTTGCTAATTATACTGTGTTTCTGCTTAAGTGCATTGCTCAGAGTTGGTAGACAGAGGCAGAAAAAGAGTACAATGTGTAAATTACAGCATCGGGGTGTTGAAGTAACTGTCTGCACCCTGCAACCTAACTCTGCTCCAGTCCACCCCTGCCTATTCGAAGCACAGACGTTTCCTATCTATATTTTTTCCCACTAGTTTTATTAAATATATTATACCACGATTGCTATGAGTATTCGTCGTTACCTTATAGACTATGGACATTGGGAAATGCGCAACATACATCACGCGTGGAATCCGACCTACGTGTAAGAACGTCATGTACGAACGCATCTTACTGGTCGTTACGCATCTGAGGGAAGGGGTGAATGAAATGCCTCGACACAAAACAGTGTTGAGCAAGACAAATAGTCGATGGTGGTATTTTCCTGTTCATTTATCTAACAATCAACTTAACTTGAACCCCAAAACTCGGCAAACACTTTTGTATCAGCCCCCCTGTTCCGATTCCTAATAAGACAGATTCAACTTTCGGTAAACACCGCACTATCACATATATGGTTTGTAATTACGCATTAAAATATGAAATTCAAAATTTTGACCAATTCCAACCCAATTTAAACTGAAAAACGGGGGAAATGGGTTTTATGAACGAGATTGTCAGATAAATGTATTGTCATGGCCAAATGCATGTCATGTAATTTGAACGCAACTCGCCCTGACGGGCTTGTTGCAATCCGATTGTAAACACGACCTCGAGTCTGATACAAATTCTAGGACATGTAAATGGTCATGATAATGTATATATATCACCTTCATTAACTGAATTCAACTCTAGTCGTGGTATAATACAGAACACAACTCAGGTGGAGGACAGGGGATAGGAATCTACGATTTTTGTTGGAGTTTTTCCTGTATTTCAGGTGCATATTTGGCTCTCGCGAAATACAGGAAAAACTCCAACTCGGGTCGTTGACCCCTGTCCCCTGTTCACCACCAGCGTGGTGTTCTGTCTTATACCGCCTCAAAGCACTGCTCTTTATCATGTAAACAAACAGAAAGTGTTGTACGGTAGTTCACAATGACATAGGGTTTAATACGGAACGGTTACTTCTCGTTCCAAACATACCAACTGACCACTTATTTCCATATAACTGGATTGCTGATTAGTCACAATTAGAAAGTGCCACACCTGCTGCCATTTTTGAGGGGGCAATTGTTGCTTTAAATAGACAATGCTGATCAAAAACACATTTCTCGATAGTTTTCAATTTCCGACACACTGCAATCGCCGGTCGCTTTTTAAAGAATATACATTGATGTCTGCGAAATACGAATATATTGATGATGTGCAAATTTTTCACGGCAAAGCAAATTGAATATTTACAACATATGTTATTATTGACGAAAAAGAAGGGCTGAAATTGCAGAATTGATACCTCGTTCCTTGTGTTCGTGCTAGGTCGTCATTTGATGATACGAGTACACTCGCAGCGTAATAGCGAGTGTCAACGATAGGAAGCGTTATATGCATTGCTTCACCTGATGCCACCTTGAAGATGAGCTGATATTTTTTGCTTTTGTTCAAGCAATCCAGTGGTACAGAGATCAGTTCACTGACCGTGCGATAGCTTTTGCAAAGCGCGTCTATGTGATAAATAGAGGATATCAGGTTTTTGCGAGGATGCCACCGACTTATCTCAGTATCACTATCGTGTGAATCATTCAACATTCAAATCGTCTGATTGTTGTCTAACCATTCCCCTGTTAATTTTCAGTATTTTCTCATTTTTTGTCTCAAAAACATAGGTTATGACCCCTCTTTGGAACGAGCTCGTCGAGCTCGTTCCAATGAGGGGTTATAACCTGTTTTTGAGACAAAAAAATGAAAAAAAATAGTTATTCAAGAATTTTATTTGCAAGTGTCGTCTGCTTTAACCATTCCCCTGTTGTGCATGCTATTTGTATACCAATGTTCAACGCTTTAGTGCCACATTATATCCCACATAATGCTCAAAAGTGGGTTATACAATTTAATAAGAAGGGAAATACCATAGAAAAATATTTTCAATGAAGGTTCAAACAGTTTGTTTGAATTTTCACTGGCGACAAACTGGATAACGTTACGTAACGCTGTTGATGTTAAACGTCGCACCGCGATGAAACCAGTTGTCTGAATCCCGCTTTGGAGATATCGTGTTAAAACCTGAGCATTTTCTTGATAATATACAGGTTAGCGTGTTATAAAACGAAATTTGCAAACCTCTTCAGGTAAATTCTATTCTAGCCTCAGTGATAATCGCCTCAAATCGAATTTAGAAAACTTCGTTGTTAAATTTCAAACAGAATCTCGACTCAATCGTGATTCTCTGTGCACTTAAAAAAAACCTTCTAAAAGCCTGCTTTCGAGCAAAAACCTGAAAACTGCTCTTCAATTCCAAATAGAAGTATAGGTCGAAATGTAAGTACAGGGACGAACATCTGATAAAATTAAATAAAGTTACAATGTGGAAAATGGTGGTACAAGTTGAGAACCAGTTGCAACTCCAGAACCAGCGAAACTAATACAGAACTGTCACAAAGTACTCCCGCATTTCTCCACAGTATAAAACAGGCAAATATCGTGACTTGAAGTTGAAAATATATAAAGATGAAAAGTGCAATTCTTTAGCATTTTTATACTTCCAAGGGGCGATATAATATGCCATAGTGTAAACGGAAACTATATCACTTGTAGCACAAAGATGAGATACTATATAGAGAATGGCAAGAATGATAGGACAAACTGGAGGTTGTGAAAATGTAACCTGTTGTCGCTTTTCATACATTAGTTCGTCTTAACATAATACATCATTACTTAGCACGGATACATTTTTAATAATCACACCAGGCGCGTAGCCAGTATATCAAGTATACTCTTAATAATAATATCTAGGGGGGGGGGGAGTAGTTCTACGGAGGGGCTAGCCGCTAAGTTCAGATCGCTGAACTACTAGGGCGTATACAGAAAAGGATGCGCAGTATCATCTCCGCCACGTAGCGGCGAGATGGGTGAGCACAAGAGGTGGACTCCACTTCTTGCTGGAGACAAAAAATTAGTTATTCAAGAATTTGGTTTGCAAGTGTCGTCTGCTTTTCGTGTTAGGTAAAATGTTAATGTATATCACATAAATCCTGAAAGTCGCAGCAAAAGCGTTAATATTAATGATTCCGCAACATTTCAGCCAAATCATGAACACGTTCACCTGCATTTGACATTCAAGAACGTAACGGGGAATTAAAACTTAAAATATATATGTTTTACAGATAAATACGAATGAAGTCAATAACGCAGGTCTAGTTATCTTTCCAATCTAGTTGGATTGGACAGAGAAACAAATTACACGGCCTCGCAACACAATTCATCAAGACTCACGGTATTAAACAGGCGATCGATACTAACAGAGAGTGCACGCTTCGTAATCTTCTTGAATATTTGCTCGCTCACTCTTAGATCTGTAATGGCGTTTTAGACTAAACCAGATGTGACAAAGGTGATCGCAAACAAATATAGTAAGTGGAAAAGGATATGCTTCACAAAGATATTTCTTTTAAATTGTGCACATTGGTGACACGCGAGTTGAACGCGGTCTCTTTTTAATTCAGAGAAAGCATTACTTACCGACTGGTTTTAATTTTCAATTTAGAAATCTAGATACCACCTCCAAATCCAAAACAGGAATATGTTCCGAAACATTTCGAAGTAGTGCCTTTATGTTGGTTGAAAACGAACACAAAACTTCGGGCAAATTGTTTATATATACTGCGATGTTAATTGAATATAGAAGAAAAGTGAGATGGCATTTCGGTGCACCAGAAGGTTGCCGTTCCCTTCTTTTTCCCACGTTCTGGCGTTCCGCTTCACTCTGTTTCTTTTTATGCCCTTATTTCATATTCTCACTGCACATTTCTACTGCACAAATCACCTCAGAAATACGGGTTTTTACTATACCCCTCTTTCTTCTGATCTCAAATTGCTCTTCACATTTTCACACATCTACGTCTTTCTCCAATTCCACTCATATCTCTTTTAAGTTGGACATACATTCCTTTAGTCTTCCACCTATCAGTTCTCAACCTCTGTGACTCCACCCCTGTTCTTCCTACTCAAGCTTTACTAGTTCACGTTTTACCTTTTCTTTCCCATTTTCCTATCGCATTAGTTTCTTTCCTAGAAATGAATAACTTAGTTTACATGCATATCTAAATATTTCGTCATTCACAAACGGTTGGCAACTTCTTAATTGAATCCATTAACACCTCTGGGAGAGATAGTAGAGCTGAAACGGTTAAAGGGTTTTCTTGCTCGATTAATCACATGGATAAACCTTGGTTAACCGATTAATCACTTGTCCTTATAGGTAGCTGAATAACTGCTGGACCGTTGATGATTTATAGCATTAACCCTTTACCCAACGTAAAGGACAAAATCGTCCAGCTCTACATACAAAAATCTCCATTCAGATTTTTTTATGTTTTCAATTTTTATCTCAAATACATAGCTTATGATCCCTCATTGGAACGAGCTAGTTGAGCTCGTTCCAATGGGAGATCATAAGCTATGTTTTTTGAGACAAAAATTGAAAATGTTTAGTAATTCAAGACTCTATTCTGAAAGTGTCGTCTGCTACTCGCATTGGGTAAAGGTTAACTTAAGAATGGCCAGTTCCAGCTATTGATACAGTACAATGATCATGCAAGTGAACAAGTATGTCATCACGTAACTTGCATGCTTTACTCTGTCTCATATATTTGATGTGAATCAGTGTGACAATGTTTGCCTGATTTGAGGCAAGTTTGTTCCTTTGTTAACCCAGAAAAAACACTAGTTCAAAAGTAACGATTAATTGATCAATTACTTTTTTGATCGATCAAGACGTTGATCATTGGTTAATCGATTAATCGGTTAACCGTTTCAACTTTAACCGATAGATGCACAGACAGTTCACTTGAAAAGGGCTACATGGTGGAAATGAACAGACATATATATTCTTCCAACGTTTTCTAAAGATACCTATCGTTTGAAACAGACATGCACAGAATGAATATACAAATCTTGGAAACACTAAAAAACACATTATTTATCCATCTCATGCTACAGTGTCTGGCGGCCCCGGCTGATAGAAAAACTGATATGACTAACCATTAATCAATCGATGTACTGAAGTTTATTTTACCATGATTACCTATTCTACTACATATGAAAAGCCAATGACATAAATTTTAGCTGTACATACCAACCGTGGTGAACATGCCAGCAATGGGATTTCAGTAGTTAAAATTTACACCTACGTTGGAACTACATCCAAGTTGACCTTTGGTGACGTCGACCTGAATGCGAACTTGTCTAAATTTATCGTACGTCGCCTCGCGAAGAGTGAAATGAAAGTGGCAATCATTTACGTTTTTAAATGAGTTTACCCCATAAGACACCAAAAATTAACAAACATGCATTGCCTCGTGTCAATAAAGCATACATAACTCGAAATAGTATGTTATTATGTTATTAAAATGAAAAAAGGCCCTGTTTCTTTTTCTATTTCGTTTCGGTGATAAAATTGACAGCGGAAGTACCGCCCACCGATGCTCATGTAAACAAAAACAAATTCGCAAGTATGTACGGCTGCTGCTCATTAACATCGAGAAAAAATAATAGCGACTCTTAATAATCTGACGATCATGGTAAAAATAAAATACACCCAAAGTAGCTTGGTATACCAAATGTTCACAACTCGTGGTGTTAACCGCGCGCCAAAGGCTCGCGGTTAACATCACTTCACCACTCGTGATGAACATTTGGTACATCAAGCTACTATGGGTATATTCTATATTTTACGGTTCGCGGTTAACACCACTTCACCACTCGCGGTGAACATTTGGTACACCAAGCTACTATGGGTATATTCTATATATTACAAAAACTAACCGCAGCGGGATGAACATTTTTGGACGATATTTAAACTTTGAACACCGTCGTCTCATTTATAACACAGTTGGTGGTAACAAAACGTCTGGACACACAAAGGCTCTGAACACGTACTCTTAGTATTTTAGGCACGGGAACTCCAGTGGGGAAGATAGAATTACTAATTTTGTCGGTAATTCCATGGTCTTGGCCACGCATTTTTTAGAGAGGGCATATTCATTTAACTCAGAAAATGTTTAAGGTATGGATGTCTGGAAGGTATGGTCTCCTTAAATCTACCTGACAAGTGATAATTATTTTCAACGTGGATGGATCATGATACAAATGAAAATATGCGACAGGGCTCAAAATTTCAAACACAATTGCCGGTAAAGGAGCTGTATCAACGTCACTTAGAAAGTCTGTGTATGTAAACTAGCTCGCAAGTGTGTGAGCTGTGTTTCAATAGACAGAAGTAAGTTGACTGCAACACCAGGTCAACTGGAATAGGGGGTCAAACATTGTGACCATTCACATTCTTTTATATCGAGGCATAGACTACCCTAACAAGACAAGGTGACATTGCCACGAACTTGTATTAAAACAAGTGCCACATATGGCTGAAGTGGCACATTGACGTCCATGGGTTTTCGCATTTTCCACGTACTTGTGCAGTACGCACAGGACGATTTAATACTCGGTCACACAGGAGCCGGACACCTACAGCTACTCTTGCACGCATGACTAAAGGCTCGAAAGTATCTTTAGAAATGGAGGGGGTGGGTTCGATCGACCATGACACTAATTTGCCCGACGGTTCTTATCAACACGGACTTTTGCTTCCAGGTGGGCAAATCAGACGACACGGAGTCTAAAGTCAGCATATTTAGCCATGACAATCCACAATGTCGTTATAAGAGCCGTGACAGGTTGCCGATTGTGGCCAATTTCAGGGGATGGTCCAACTCACATATCACGAAAACTAGCGACTGTCTGTGGCAGTTTTTGCCCATGCAGAATGCTTTGAACACTGTCATTTATCAGGCAGTAGTCCTATGCCCCATTACTGATAGGCAAGACACAACAAAATTTGTACGGGGTTTTTTTGGAAGGGGCGGGGTTACATATCCTACATGCCCACCGAGGATTCACGATCCTTACTAGACTAGTACAAACTCGAGAACAAAAATCTGCAGTTCATATAAAATCTTTCTCGTTAAGTTTTGTTTTCCTGGTGATAGGTGCTGGTGACATTTTGAAATTTACCAACCATAAATTTTTGTGACTGTTGAGTTATCCGGCGCATATGGTGGGTCATCAACACCGGTGTCCGACAAAGAATGGACGCGTCTGCAACTTTATTGATGACTCTCTCCCGCCACTCTGTAAGAAAGTGCATGGTATAAAATCTTTTACACGAACTCATTTCGACTGGTGTTGTACAAATGTCATTTTTGTTACATCGTCCCTCCACCAGAGAAGTAGTGAGCGGAGGGGGCAGGCCTTTAAATTCTTCCCAAATAACGACGTTAAACGTTGTGCCCCCCCCCCCCCCCCCCCCCCCAGGGATCTCCAAAGAAAAGCAATCGGCGTCGGCAGAGTCGCGTACGACACTGTCGAAGTCGATTGCTTTTCTTTGGCAAATTCTCTATGATCATCTTGAAGCTGGAGATCTATTATATTCATATTTGTGGCATTTCCTATTAAACGTCATGCGTAATATACATTCAAATAAGACTTTGGCTTGACACTGGGAAACTAAGAAGCCTTCTCGGGTAAATTACGTCAAGTGGTGGTGGGAACCAGTGATAATGGTGACGACCTATAACAAGGGGTTGTAGACTATCATTTTAAGAGGGGACCTGAAACCTAAAACAGACGCCAAGCGGAAGAAAATACGGCGCCTTTTCTCCAGCCATGCAGAACACAATACGGCTGATCCATAATTGTCGTTGTGCCCAAATTAGACTGATCTAAAGGTCTGGGAGGGGGGTTAAACAATAGTATAAAAGCACAATAAAGTTTACGTCATAAATGTATGTACACAGTGAAGACAGTATATATATATATATATATATATTTATATATATATATATATATATAGGATGAAAGACTCTGACGCCGATGGGGATCGAACCACTGCCCTGATGAGAGTACATTTCTGCGGCACCAATCGCCTAGAGAAACTGGACCAGCGCCATAGACCACTCGTCTACCAACAAGCCCCTAAAAAGGCATGCTAACAGGTCGAGCGTCCATGGAACTGGCACAGTCCACACGAAATTACTCGGTATTCCCCAGAATTAGTTGTTTTTTTACAATGAATTATACCATGTATTGCAGATGAAATCAGTGAGAATCAATCTCTTTTTCAAATTTTCCGCTTAAGGTACAGAATACAGAATTCGGCACTTCTGTTATGCATTTTTTCGGATGAAAGACTGACGCCGATGGGGATCGAACCACTGCCTTGATGAGAGTACATTTCTGCGGCACCAATCGCCTAGCGAAACTGGACCAGCGCCATAGACCACTCGACTACCGACAAGCCCCCCAAAAGGCATGCTAGCAGGTCGAGCGTCCATGGAACTGGCACAGTCCACACGAAATTACTCGGTATCCCCCAGAATTAGTTGTTTTTTACAATGAATTATACCATGTAATGCAGATGAAATCAGTGGGAATCAATCTCTTTTTCAAATTTCCTGCTTAAGATACAGAATACAGAATTCGGCACTTCTGTTATGCATATTTTAGGATGAAAGACTCTGACGCCGATGGGGATCGAACAACTGCCTTGATGAGAGTACACTTCTGCGGCACCAATCGCCTAGCGAAACTGGACCAGCGCCATAGACCACTCGACTACCGACAAGCCCCAAAAAGGCACAGAATACAGAATTCGGGAGGATACCGAGTAATTTCGTGTGGACTGTGCCAGTTCCATGGACGCTCGATCTGCTAGCATGCCTTTTTGGGGGCTTGTCGGTAGTCGAGTGGTCTATGGCGCTGGTCCAGTTTAAGCAGGAAATTTGAAAAAGAGATTGATTCTCACTGATTTCATCTGCATTAAATGGTATAATTCATTGTAAACAACTAATTCTGGGGGATACCGAGTAATTTCGTGTGGACTGTGCCAGTTCCATGGACGCTCGATCTGCTAGCATGCCTTTTTGGGGGCTTGTCTGTAGTCAAGTGGTCTATGGCGCTGGTCGAGTTTCGCTAGGCGATTGGTGCCGCAGAAGTGTACTCTCATCAAGGCAGAGGTTCGATCCCCATCGGCGTCAGAGTCTTTCATCCTATATATATATATATATATATATATAGAAAAAGCTGCGTTATTTTGACATCCTGAATGTTTTTATCGACGTAAGACGGTAGCTATAGATGACTAGAAGAATGAAATGTCTATATAGCGTGTTATAATATTCATAACAGGTCGTTAGTCTTCAATTGAACGACTCGACGGAATGTGATTAAATATTAATGAACCATAAACCAAAGAAACTTAGAATACAAATCGATCCCAGCTCGAAAAAGAAAAAAGAGAGGACGCAAAATACCGGGTTGTGCGGTAAGCCAACTGAATCCACATTCATCTTCATCAGAAATAGTTGACCTTCGCAGACTTCCACCGCGAATTGCGAGAAATTCTGTTGTGTTTATCAGTGTCTTGCCTTAGATGTTATCAGATTCTGGGCTTTGATGAGATTAAGAACGTTTTATTAGCTTATCGTGATCAGCAAAGAAGATAGCATAACAAGTTCAAAACACTTAGCAAATCGCTCTTTCCTGCAATAATAAGGGCCCAGAAATCATTAGACGTGCAGTTCCCATACATGCCAGACCAGTGGCACTCCCACGAACTATACTACAAGGCGGGGTGTCCACACCCAACCTATAACGTTAGTGTGTAACTCATTCACACCTTGGATGTTTTAACCCTTTACCTAACATGAAAAGAAGACGACACCTGCAAAAAAAAAATCTTGAATAACTAATTTTTTTCATTTTTCGTCTCAAAAACATAGGTCCCCTCATTGGAACGAGCACGATGAGCTCGTTCCAACGAGGGGTCATAACCTATGTTTTTGAGACAAAATATGAAAATATAATGAAAATTAATTGGCGATTTTTGAGAATAGCGCTGGCCGATTTTGGCCGTTACGTGGGTCAACTGTTAATTACCTAATCACTCCGATCTCTCTGAATAGTATATTTATTACAGTACGGTGATCAGAAGTAGAATTTTTTCTCGATCATATCGAGATCGGGTCGCGAAACACATACACCAGTGGGGCGAATTTTTCATAAATAAAATATTGCGAAAGCAAGACCGAATTACGAAAAAACAAACAAAAATAGCACATCAGATTTAATGTTCTCTCATTTCTTTTCGGACGGGGAAAATTCTACAGTGATGTTGGGAGAAAGGCGGAAAGATAATTTCGAACGGATCCTGAACCACTCGCGATCCGATCGAAATTCTGTGTCAGCATTTCTGATCACAGTTCTGCACAGGCATGGTACACGCCATTCACAGATTTAACAGATAAGCAAACAAGTGCAGGTGCACGCGAAATTAACGCTTGGTCACATACGGACAACATTGGACCAAGAAGAGACATTTGATCAAAAGCGTACAATCGAACTCGAAAACTGACACTAGTACTTTTGGACTGTTAGTGAATGTTTGATTACGAACATACATTTGACTTCAAACGGAGAAACATATGATCAGGAACAACCCGACATGTTTCCCCTTCGATCGCAGCTGAAAATATGTGTTGCCTGTGCGCCAGTCAGCATTACAGAGTTCTTGTCTTTTCAACGAAACACTGTCTGGATGTGAAATGAAACATTTAGAGACGTATCAAGACGAGATTTTTGTTAAGTTTTTATTCAATAACGAGACCTTGCCATCTAACCCGATAAAAGTGTCTTATCAATTGTGTTCATACCTCTAAAACGAGACGTATTCTAAGGAATTCATCTTACAACAAGAACGTATTTCCCCCCAATACAAGTAAAAACGCCTAGACAAAATACAAATCTGTATTGAGGGTATTAACCGCACGAGCCATCATTCGATTCAAAATGAGAACGTTTTCACCTGCATTGAATTGTAATCGAGTTGTTACACATTGCGAAGTCACCACTTTTGATAACAGTAATTAAAAATGATAAATAAATCCAGAGCTCAACGAAGTACATAAGTACAGATAATTTTTTGCCACGATGATATTTTTATATAGGCCTCCAATGCGGTGAACATGAAAAATAAAACAAGGAAACACACAGCTGAGGACTACTATAAACTTCAGCAGTTTTATTACTCATAGAACAATGAATGGGCATTACGTCATGTACAGTGAAAGAACGCAATTACATGACGTCATGATCTTCATTAAAAAAACCCCCTAACTCATAGATGTTGAAAGATTGTAAAATCCAACGTTAAAAACTGTACCCAATCCCTTCATTATGCGAAAAAGTCAATAAAGGGGGGGGGGGGAGATACTGTACCATAAATTGGTTAGTACCACCATGTTGGTTTCCGAGGTGGTGTACTGAAGTCGTCTCAACCTCGCCTCTGGATCATATATCGACGAGTCCTAACGGGCTCGTCGATATATGCTCAGAGACGAGGTCTCGACTTCAACACACCATCTCGGAAACCCACATGATGATAATCACCTATATTTATACATAAAGGTTTGGCGTTGTACATTACTGCTAGAGTGGAATACTGTTAAACTTCGTGGAGCGGATTTCTACCAGACAGATATTTTCCAATTTAAACGAAAATGACCGAACAAACTTTTAGATAATGGGCCACCTTAGTTACACCTAGTTGTCAAAGACATGAAGGTGCATCTCGTCAACTCTATCTGTGCTATATACAGTCGATACATTGGACTCAAAATGTAAACAGTGCCCCGCCTGAAGGTAACCCTGAACACGCGCTAAATACCTTATAACACGGCTACAGGTGTTTAGCAGACATCCCACATTTTCGTCACTAACTTTTCATGCAGAGTTTAACGAGGTGCCCCAATACCCCCATCCCTGTAAATTGCATCGCACTATGAAATCTATACTATACCACATGTGAGGATATTATTCAACGCTGAATGTATCAAATAAATGTGGAAATCAATTTTAACTTCTAACCTCAAGAAGTTGTAAACCAGTACTTAACTCAGCACTCCGCCAGTATACGGAAAGAAGACAAGTATGAGCTTGTGCACAGAGTAGGTTTCGTTCGTTGGATAAAGCTTTCATGGGCAAAAACGCTGAAAATGATCTCAGGACAATACATTACGTCGGGTTCCTTGGCTTGCTTGGTTTCTTTTGACGCATTTAATTATTACCTCTGGCACTATATTCAAGAGCAATCATGAACTTTGCCACCGTGATTGGCTCTCGAAATTAAGCACAACAAACGTGCCACAGTAAAGGCACCCTATGACAACTGTTGCCATGCGCTTCTTGTTATTTTATGGGTAAAACCTTTATGGCCGCCACATTTCAGCCTTTGGCTCCAATGCAGAAGTGCTGTCTCATACCAAGTAAACATTTTTCAAAACAATAGTCATGTTTTATGGCTTCAATTGGCTTGGGCAGTCCAGGTAAAGATCCTTTGATTGCCGCACTTGCCTGCAGGGACGTTTGGTGTACTGAGACTATTCTTCCGTTGCTAAAAAATGAAAAACCCACAATGACCAATAATCCTGATGAGAGGAATCAAAGCATCAATACAGCTAGAGACAGCATTACAGTGATTGACCCTTTACATAACATAACGGCCAAAACCGGCCAGCGTTATTCACAAAAATCGCCAATTAATTTTCATTATTTTCTCATTTTTTTGTCTCAAAAACATAGGTTATGACCCCTCTTTGGAACGAGCTCGTCGAGCTCGTCCCAAAGAAGGGTCATAACCTATGTTTTTGAGAAAAAAAATGAAAAAAATTAGTTATTCAAGAATTGTATTTGCATTTGTCGTCGTCTTCTTTTCATGTTAGGTAAAGGGTTCAGTAAGAAGACCCGGTCACAGAATTTATGAATGGTGCTGTTATCGCAAAAGCGGATAAATATTTTTGACTGGGTCGCGATCCGATCTAAATTCTATGCCCGCCCGCCCCCCGCCCCCCCCCCCCCCCCCGCCCCCCGACAACGCTGCAGAATGTCACTTGTCGAAATAGAAATGCGAGAACATTGGATTTCAGATGCTATATTTATGTTCGTTTTTCTTGATTAACTCTTAACCCGCTGAGTATTTTCAAGATATTTTTCATCAAATGTAGTCATGGCTGCTTTGAAGTAGCCTTGACTAGATTTGAAGAAAAATTCATAAAGATTTGACACAAATCATTGGTGAAAAAATCCATTCGGTTTAAAGGAGTATAATTCAATTAAATGTGCCCAAATTTTACTTTTTTCAGTGGCAAGAGAAATCCCGTCCTGGGCAGTAATATCTGCCAACAGCAGATATTGATTTTGCAATATTTTATTTCTTCATCTTCGACCAACTGGAATGACTGTGCAGAGCTTAGCTCACGAGGAAGAGACCTGTTTACGATCACAGTTCTGAACCATGGCAACTATTTTCTAATTTAAAGTCTTAAGATTATTAAACGCGTCTGTTTTCAGAAAGAGAACTGGTAGAGTGCAAAATTAATCTTTTTCATTCTTGTTACAATTTATGGGAAAGCGTCACTCTTTAATAATTAGTGTTTATGGTCATACAGTACGTGGAGAGTGGAGTGTAACTAAATCACCCGCGGAGTGGATTTTCACCCAAGCTATAACTTTCAAATTTTGTACATATCGACAAAAAATGCAAGCAATGTTTCAGCCAATGGACCTCCGGGTTTAACCCGGAGGTCCATTGGCTGAAACTTTGCTTGTGCTGGTTATGCTTTGCAACATATTTGCAATTATTGCTTGGGTGGAATCTCCACTCTGCGAGTGATTTATTGATAATACACCCTCTACGTACTGTATATTTCTGCACCATGGCTAATCGGGATCGCAACATGGAGATAGAGTCAAATTCAGTCAATCGTTTATACCAATTTTAGAGGACTCCCACCCCAATCATTGGTGAATGGGTCATGTTTTACTGGATCAAAGTAAGCAAGAACTGCTTCGCTTTCCGGGGTTCCCATGGGAAGGAGAGGGCTGTTGGCAGTCTTCCATAAATTGCATCAAGGAAAAGACATACTGACTAAAATGATCCATTTCAAAGATAATATGAAGTACAGCTACAGAATATGCCTTCAGGTTGTGGTACTACACTTCAGAATAAAGCTCAAATACAGGCTTCCAGCAACCTACCAGTTGAAATCCCTTCTGAATGTAGTCCCACTCGCACACATAAGGCGAACGGTCGTTTTGTGACTTTCGTGTCTGCCCATCGCACCTTTCAAAAGATCGTTTGTCGAAAATACTGGACCTCCGCTAGGGTCAAATTGTGAGACTGTTTACATGAACTGCCCTTGGTATTTATTTAAACCTTTACTCAACGTAACGACCAAAACCGGCCAGCGCTATTCACCAAAATCGCCAATTAATTGTCATTATTTTTTTCATTTTTGTCTCAAAAACATAGGTTATGACCTCTCTTTGGAACGAGCTCGTGGAGCTAGTTCCTAAGAGGGGGTCTTAACATGTTTTTGAGACAAAAAATGAAAAAAATTAGCTATTCAAGAATTATTTTTGCAAGTGTCGTCTAGGTAAAGGGTTAACGTCTCCAAAACCATCGTGATATTTTTTATGACGAATAAGCTTTGCATCCTTTGTTCGTTTGTTTGTTTGTTCATTGCGGTTTATCGACACTCGGGACAGCCAGGATCACATCGTGTCGGACCATCTGACGGGCGGAGAAAACAGGAGTACCCTGAGAGAACCATCAGGCAACTTTCAGACTCTTCAACATACTAACTCTTCACAAACAGGGTTTGCAACGATTGAAGGCAAGTGCACCATCGCCCATCGACGTGCATTACGATTCAGCACACAGCGCCGCCGTGCTTAATCGAGATCAAGTGTCTTGCCCAAGGACACAACGAAGTTACCGCTGAACAGGCCCCAAAAGTGGATCTTTCGGTTTGAAGTCCAGTACTCCAACCACTGAATTATCGTGCTCCTTTGCATCTTTTGAAATACTATGATGTAATACACTGTTTGACAATAAAGCCGCTAATTTCAAACAAATATCGATCATCAGCTTTTGTTTGTATGTGAAAAAGCATGTAAAAAACAAGAGGCCCCACGGGGCCTGAAGCGCTCACCTTGAACAGAATCCGATATAAACGGAGTCCAAGAATGAATCTACATTAAGCAACCAATCTCCATAGGATACATTGTCAATGTTTCATCCCCTCAGGAGTTGCTAAAATAGCCCAAGCATCAAGAACTTTCTTCAGCTGATCATAATGTAAACAGTGGAGCTCCTCTGTAGAGCCCTTGATACAACCTATGTGGAATAATCTTAGTTAAACACCTCTAGAGGGTACTTAATAAAAACTTTCTAATTACTCAGCAGCGTAGCCAATTCCGGCTCCCATTGGGCGCCCAAATATTAACCCAGGCACACGATCTGAACAAACTTGAATCTCACCCCACTAGAGTTGTTGTATACCAAATATGAAAGCATTCTAACTGGTGGATCTGAAGAAGAAGATTTTTAAAGAAATTTCCTCCTCATATTGGACTAAGTTAGAATTCAGGCTACCATAGGGAGCCAAAATATTAACCCAGGGACTCGATTTGAACAAACTTGAATCTGACTCCCCTAGAGATGTTGTAAACCAAATGTGAAAGGATTCTGACTAGTCCATCTGAAGAAGTTTTTGAAGAATTCTCTCATATTGCACAAAGTTAAAATTCGGGTTCCCATAGGGAGCCCATATATTAACACAGGGACTCGATTTGAACAAACTTGAATCAGCCCTCACCCCACCCCCAAAGATGTTGTATACCATATATGAAAGCATTCCGACTGGTGGATCTGAAGAAGAAAATGTTTGAAGAAATTTCCTCATACTGCACTAAGTTAAAATTTGGGATACCATAGCGAGCCTAAATATTAACCTACGGACCCGATTTGAACAAATTTGAATCTAACCCCCCTAGATATGTTGTATACCAAATGCGAAAGCATTCTGACAGGTGGATCTGAAGCAGATGATTTTTAAAGAAATTTCCTCATATTGCACTAAGTTAAAACTCTGGCTACCATAGGGAGCCAAAATATTAACCCAGAGAAGCAATTTGAACAAACTTGAATCTGACTCCCCTAGAAATGTTGTAAACCAAATATAAAATAAAAGGATTCTGATTTGTGAATCTGAAGAAGATTGTTGAAGAAATTCCCTCATATTGCACTAAGTAATTCGGATTCCCATAGGGAGCCCAAATATTAACACAGGCACTCGAATTGAACAAAATTGAATGTACCCCCCCCCCCCCTCCCACGCCCCGAGATGTTGTAGTCCAAAAAATGAAAGCATTCTGACTGGTGGATCTGAAGAAGACTTTTAAAAATTGTCCCCCATATTGCACTGACTTAAAATTTGGGCTTCCATAAGAAGCCCAAATATTAACCTTGGGCTTGGTTAGAACAATCTTGAATCTGACCCTCGTAAAAATGATGTATATACCAAACATGAAGAGATTCTGACTGGTGGTTCTGAAGAAGATTTTTAAAGATTATTCCCCATATTGCCCTAAGTTAAAAATTCGGGCTCCAGTATTGAGCGCAAATATGAACCAAGGTGCTTCATTTTAACAAACTTGTATCTTGACTTCGACAAGGGGAGCTAAAAACAGTGCATGCAAAGTTAAGGACATCAGAAGCAACTCGAAATTACTTTGATCTGTAAATAAAAAGCTTTAATGCACACTATATTCCAGAAAATGCGACACTGAGAACGTATAAACGAAGTTACCAGAAAGTCATCGGTGGAAAACAAATCCAGGAAACCCTTGTGACATCATTTCTGAATACACGTCGTTTCTAAATTTAACTCTGCAACTGTTCGAATAAATGACTGCCACGAACAACAACAGTGCATTATTTTAGCACTAATTGGGCATACTTAAATAAAACAAGAGGCCACACGGGGCCTGAAGCGCTCACCTTGAACAGAACACGATATATACAGAGTCCAAGAATGAGTCTACATTAAGCAATCCATCTCCATAGGATACATTGTCAATCCTTCAGCCCCTCAGGGGTGACTAAAATAGATCGAGCATTATGCCTTTTCTTCAGTCGATAACAATGTAAAATGTGGAACTCCCCTATGAAGCCCCTTGATACAATCTATGTGGATTAATCTTAGTTACACACCTCTAGAGGGCACTGAAAACAAAATTTCTGATTCTTCAGCTACATGACCAATTCCGGCTCCCATAGGGAGCCCAAATATTAACCCAGGCTCTCGATTTCAACAAAGTTGAATCTGACCCCCCTAGGGATATTGTATACCAAATATGAAAGCATTCTGACTGTTGGACCTGAATAAGAAAAATGTTAAATAAATTTCTTCATATTGCACTAAGTTAAAATTTAGGCTACCATAGCAAACCCAAATATGAACCTAGGGACCCGATTTGAACAAAATTGAATCTGACCCCCCGAGAGATGTTGTATACCAATCTGAAGAAGATTTTTTAAAAAAAATTTCCTCATAATGCACTAAGTTAAAATTCGGGCTACCACAGGGAGCCAAAATATTAACCCAGAGAAACAATTTGAACAAACTTGAATCTGACTCCCCTGGAGACGTTGTAAACCAAATATGAAAGGATTCTGACTGGTGAATCAGAAGAAGATTTTTGAAGAAATTCCCTCATATTGTACTAAGTTAAATTTCAGGTTTCCATATGGATCCCAAATATTAACCCGGGCACTCGAATTGAACAAACTTGAATCTGTCCCCCTTGAGATGTTGTATACCAAATATGAAAGCATTCCGACTGGAGGATCTGAGGAAGAAATTTTTTAAAGAAATTTCCTCATATTGCACTAAGTTAAAATTTGAGCTACCATAGCGAGCCCAAATATAAACTTAGGGACCTGATTTGAACAAACTTGAATCTGACCCCCCTAGAGATGTTGTATATCAAATATGAAAGCATTCTGACTGGTGGACCTGAAGATGATTTTTAAAAATTATCCCCCATATTGAACTTAAACTAAGTTAAAATTTGGGCTTCCATAGGAAGCCCAAATATTAATCTAGGAACTTGGTTTGAACAATCTTGAATCTGACCCTCATAACAATGACGTATACCAAATATTAAACGATTCTGACTGGTGGTTCTGAAGATGAAGAATTTGAAAGAATATTCCCCATATTGCCCTAAGTTAAAAATTCGGACACCTGTATTGAGCCCAAATGTGAAATAATGGGCTTTATTTTAACAAACTTGTATCTGACCCCCTATGAATGCTGTACACCGAATATCGAAAGATTCTGACCATTGGCTCTGGAGAAAAGATTTTTTTTTTACCTTTTGCAAATATGCTGACTCAGCATTTTTTCGATGCCCATTACAGAACACCCTAACATAACCTATGACTATTTTTTACCATTCAGTTCTACTGGTCCTAAGGATGCTTCATACCAAATAACAGCTCTCTGTTCCGAGTGGCTTGGGAAATATGGGCGTTTGAAAATATTTCTATTCTTAGCTCCTGGGGTTTCCAAGGGGATACGGGAATTTTTTTAGCACGAGTCAAGTACTTATGACCCAATAATACCACATACCAAATTTGGTTCAAATCGGACCATCGGTTCAGAAAATAGAAATTTTGGGCGTGGCAAAAAATCTTACCCCTCCCGTTTACAAAGCCAAATATTTCTTCACGACCGTCGTTTGAAGAAACTTGATTCTACACCTCAAAGAAAGATCAAAAACAAATATCAAGTCATTGTCCCATTGGTTCATGAGAAGATTTTAAAAATACTTTGGAGCATTTTCCCTCACCCCGTCCCTATGGGGCTGGGCATGCTGAGTTGAACAAAAATGCAATGCCCCTTCAGGACCATCACTCACACAAACTTTCTCTTGAATTGGCCTATTGTTTTTGGAGGAGAAGACCAAAACATGGTGCTGACGGACGCCGGACGGAGAGCGATGAGATTAGCTCAGCTTGACCTTGTCAAGGTGAGCTGAAAAATTATTAGTTCATATGAATAGCAGTAAAATACCCATAGTATGTTTACCGTCAACGGCAATCTGAAATAGATTGCATTAACGCGTACGCTATAAATAGACACATGTGAACACAAACTTCACATTTGACCTTCGAGAAAGCTGATTTCAACGAATATGGAAAATGACATTGCCATGGAACTTTCGTGAGTGACAGGCCAACCAGTTCGAATGGAAAAAACTATGGCAGCGATTTTTCAAATATCCGATAAATTCTCGGCGCCTGGAAGTTAAATTCTGGAATTCTCGTCTCACGGGAAATGGTATACTAATTAGTTTCATTTTACCATTTCTCTTGAAGATAAATCTGAAAAAGGTGTTATTCAAAATGGGCTGCCTGGAAAAGTTAAGGTAGCCTTTCTTTGGACTGCATTCATTTATAATTTGTATTGGACTGTAAATGGCAAATGTTGGATTATATATATTTGTGCACCACAAGCACAAAGGCAAACTTTTTCAGTAATCGCCAATTAGAAAGGGGCTAGCTTAAGGTTCAAACAACATTCCAAAACCCAAATCCAAGCATTTTTAAGAACTTTTGCCAAGGACTGAACTATATAATGTCCCTCTTGCCAGGATCTCATCATACGATGTACATTTGTACCTATAGGCACTAGAAGTGGGATAATCGATGGACTATTCGAGTCTTGTGTTTTCTTTTAAGCGTAATAAACCATTCAATAACATACACTGTATATCACTGATACGAGTATTTCTCACTATTCATTGAGTACCTATAAGCACTCGAAGTGGGAAAATACTATTCACTGATTCAATATTACTATTCATTTTTGAAGCCACGTCTCTTACACAATTTATTGAGAAGCCCTCGTGGAGAGCTTCTCGAGAAAAGTACGAAGCAGGAGTTCCCTCACCGCTGTTACCAATGTGGTACCACCTCCGCCACACTTATGGTGATGGCCCCGTGACATGGTGTGGTGAACTTTTCGCAACATTTCTTGTAAAAACACCTCAATAATGATAGCTTGAAATAACTCAAGTTCATTACAAGCACAATGTCAAACAACCTAGTCTTTTAAGGTATTTATGCCCCAAACAAAGAATGCAAAATTAAGTCGCTATTATGGACTTCCAACAAATACTCGGGGCTAGCTGGCACCCTAAATGGTTGACCTTAGAGACAGTTAGATGGTTGACTGCGGTACAGCACACAAACGCTTGCTCTGTCAACCCCTTTATTCACGTAGTGTTGCCGTAGTTTTCCCTTACAATGGCCTCTCTAGCCCTCTCCTATTCTGAAGATGCGATCAATGTCCAGGCGCGCATAACATGAACAAAACGTTGTCTGGAGCTACAATGAAACACGTGATTTCCAGGGAAGATAAGAGTACTATAGTCTGCTTTGTCAAATGGAAACAAAATATTCACGTCTGTCGCCGCATTTAGCAGCAAGTAAGGGTTCTCCACTCCCCATCAAAAAACAGGAGTGGATACTCGCTTATACCTCACATTAGCCGTGTATATCGATGTTATGAGACTACTTACACAATTCGCATAATAAAATATTTGCTCTATGAATGAGAGGCTATAATAATTGGACGAGGAACACCATCAGTATACAAATCCCCGTACTATTTGAATTCAGTACAGAATACAGCTGGAGAAAAAATCGTTTATTCTTTGTGAAATATATAAAGACACGTAGATGTGTATGCATGTACGTACTGCTGAATGCTTGCAAGCATGTGACAGAATTGGTGAGGATATTCCATAAAACGCAGTTAAAATGTTTGTCGCTTTGGAGAGGAACAGGCATGCATATAATTACATGCACTCGTCGTATAAGCAAAACTGAAAATACCCAATGACATATGTATTATATTATCAACACCTACAAGGAAACACAGGTACTGGTATTAGAAAATTTAATATATTCAATAAAATATATATTATACTATCAACACTACAAAAAAGAGTGTTTTTTATAGTATTGATAGTATAATACATATTTTCTTCCGTTAATATGTTACGTGCCTATGCATAGGACAAGCAGTATTCAACAAATGCATGCTCCTAACGTGCACCTTGAATGACTTACATATTAAATGAAACCGTCAAATCTCTAAAATCAGTTTTAAAAATATATGTCTTCCAATGAAATATATTACCGGGGGCAGATTTTAGAAATTACAACCGAGATTCACGATGTTTTGATCCCGGATTAAATGGTGTTTTACACTTTGTCGTTTGGGCATTGTCACTGACAACAAATTTCATTGTTATGTCGAGTCCGCAAGTTGCTGGCCGTTGGAAAGAGTGTGCCTGTTAGCAAAATCCTTTTTGATTCACAGATCGGTTGATTTTCTATCTCTCGTGCTCATGTTGCCTTCCACTTTACTTCTATTGGATGTTATACCTCTTTATAACTGTAAAGTTGGCCTGAGCCGAGTTCACTTTACGATTTTACATATTTACACAATTTTATTGCTACGTCTCAGTCCCGCATTCAGCGGTCTTATGAATGAGATTCATGTCTCTAACACGCCACGGTTAAGCACACACCCACGTCTGTTGTACAGTACTGAACGCTGCATTGATATCGTTTGTTTCCACTTTATAAATATTTTTTGTCACTGCTGTCGTTCTTTTCAAACAAAATTCGATTGTGTGCTTGCACGCAGTTCTTCGAACGAAACATTTTAGCTTTAAAGAAGCCGAAGGTACATTGTAGTTGAGAGTTGTGACGAACGTCAGAACGAACATGAATGATTGTAAAACGAAAATGATATGTGTGGAATATAACATCGCAAAATACACAAATTTCTAACATCCAACCTTTGTTCTCTTTGGGGATGAGAACAAACGCAGATGAGGTAAATTGTCGAGTTCGAATTTATAAAACGGAGACGAAAAACGAAGCTGTAATGCCGATCAGCAGTTCAGTTCACGTGTGTGCAAGGTTGATAAATAAAGTCGGTTTGTGTGGGCACATGCAGTCCCGGATGTAAGATGACTCTATGTAAAAAATGATCTATTGCGTCATGCCAAAGGTCAAGTTGGATGGTACTCCGACTATGGGTGTAAATTTTTTTAACCGCAGTAGAAGCTTTACACCGGTAGTGAGGTTAAAATCTAAAATTTAACATACCTGCTTTTCACAGGTAGTAACATAGGCGAACATGGTATAAAAAATATAAGTGCATTGCTACTTCCTTCAGGTTGTACCAGTTTACGATTAACACACGCTAGTTGACTTCATCTGCTTCTACCTATGCGGATTATGGACTCAAGAAGCGGACTATTAGCACGGCAACCTTTGACCACAAGTATGTAGTCCAAATATTAGTAGCAAAGTATTCGCTTCGAATTGGGGTCAGGAAAGGGAAACAAACGTATTATGATGTTTGACACGGTAAAACGATACAAATGATCAACAGATGTATAAAATAAAATCGGAAAAACCCAGCTCCCTATAATTTACACTTCATCCACCTTCCGTCACGTGGAACAATAACATTTATCCATAAAGCATTTTGTAAACGAAATCGCGCGTTTCTTTCTCAATGAGGGGACCGTCTAATGGCGAAACACTTGCCCCAGTGGGTCGAGATTTGAAATAGAAAATACAGAAAAACCTAGTTCGAATTACGAAAAACGAACTAAAATAGCATCTGGAATCCCAAGGTCTCGCGTATGTTTCGACGGGTGCGGTCTTAATATCTTTAAAGTTCTCCAGAGCCGGGATTGATAGAAATGATACTGACACTAACTTAAATCAAGACATAGGAAAATTGCACTCATATTATCGGAGATAAAATCTGTCGAAAAATACGTTCCTTTATCATAATTACTCTCTTACTCTGTCACATATTCTGCCAAGAAAGTCTGTGGGGCATTACAAGGGAGCACGGTGGGTCCGTGGTTACGGAATTGAACTTCAAATCGAAGGGTCCACACTCCACTGTTCAATCCCCACCAGGACAGGGGTAATTGCGTTGTGTCCTTGGACAAGGCACTTAATCCCGATTGCACGCGTGGGGGGCACGGTGACGCTGTATACTAAGACGTACTGCACGTCGATGGTGCACCTTGTCTTCAACCAATGCTAACCCTTCCTGTGTGGAGTCAGGACGTTGGGGAGTCTGACAGTTGCTCGCCGTTGTTCGGTGGTTCTCTTCGGGTACTCCGGCTTCCTCCTCCCTTAAATCTATCTGACACAAGGTGACCCTGCCTGTCGAAAGTGTCGTTAAACTCCAATAAATAATAAATAAATTTGGCATCCCGAACAGACCGGGTCTGGCCATAATGCATCCAAACAGATCAAGATTTAGTAATCTGTCCATCATGAAATTAATGCATTTGGCGTTCTGTTTTCTGGTAAATGTAATTTATCTGTTTACTTCTTGATGTTATCTTATCTATTCTCATCACTGCCGTTATAATCTCTCCTTCTCAATTCGAATAGAGCGGGTAAATACTTCTTACATAACCATGCGTGTTTCACAGAAACACTCAGTGGGGTTCTCGTCAGATCACCGAACTTAAGCAACGTCGAGCCCGGTTAGTCCTTGGATGGGTGACCGTCTGAGCAATCGATCCTGACTCCCGCGTTGTGTCCTTGGTAAGGCACTTAACCCCGATTGTCCACATGGGGGCACGATGACGCCGTATACTAAGACGTACTGCACGTCGATGGTGCGCATGTCTTCAACCAGTCTAACCCCGCCTGTGCTGCAATGCGGAGTTACGATGTTGGGGAGCTGGCAGCTGCTCGTCGTTACTCGGTGGTTCTCTGCGGGTACTCCGGCTTCCTCCACCCGTAAAACTGTCACCAACACGATATGACATTGGCTGTTAAAGTGTCGTTAAACCTTAATAAAATAAATAAATAAGCGCTCAGTGGGACTTAATAGCCGATTGTCTACGTTGGATTCTTCAGGGGAAAAGCCAGTCCGGTTATGTCGTTTCCCTTCTGATTCTAAATCTACATATTCTTTAAAAGATGCACGTAAAGATTGACCTCACTCTAAAATAGATAATGGAACTAATAGTAAAGGCTTCGTATTTTGACTCTTAATAAGAAACTTCAAAAATCCTATCTGGCGAGTAATTATTGCAAAAAGGTTGATACTTCAGCCACGCCAACAATGTTAATTATTAACTTCTGATAAGTACTTTCAAAAATGTCCATGGAGGTATAAGACATTCCAGATTGTCTTGGGTGATATTTTAGAGATAAGAGCAGGGGTGTCTGAATCTGTCGGAAGACCCGTAGATGTCAAACCAATATTCTTTAAAGTTTATGTTTTGCTGATTTCATTCAGCATTCCTGTTTCTGGCCGGTGAAGACTTTAATGAGCTATGTTTGACGCACAGTACACGAAAAGTGATTAGCAGAGAAAACAACCACACAGTAGGGTATTATCTTGAATAATCCTTCACCCAAAACGAATTGAAGACGATACTTGGAAACATATTTCTTGGATAACTAAAACTAATTTAATTTTTCCCTCAGAGCTTATGACGTCTCATTCCAATGAGCTGGTTGAGCTATTTGGGAGATTTTCTAAATAGTGTTGGCCGAATAACCCTTTTACGTTGGGGACATTTTCGAGAAAAAGAATGCAAATGGTTGATGTTTCCTTTTACCCAACTTACATCTTAACCCTTTACCTAACATGAAAAGCAGACGACACTTGCAAAAATAATTCTTGAATAACTAATTTTTTTCATTTTTTGTCTCAAAAACATAGGTTATGACCCCTCGTTGGAACGAGCTCGTCGAGCTCGTTCCAACGAGGGGTCATAACCTATGTTTTTGAGACAAAAAATGAAAAAAATAATGAAAATTAATTGACGATTTTTGAGAATAGCGCTGGCCGGTTTTGGCCGTTACGTTGGGTAAAGGGTTCCACAGAAAGCACGGTCAAATAGAGGTCTGGGGAAACTTCCCCACTTTCCCACTTTGCACAGAAAAATCATTCTTCCCTCAGATCGCAAATTCAGAGATTCTTCGACAGAAACTATGCTTCTATTATTTACAAATAATTTTTAAATATTAATGTTAAACAATATAGTCCCGTGTAACCAGAATGCTCTAAATCAAAGTCCTATTGGTTATCTCCGTGGAACAAGTCTCCGAACCCATAGCAACCCACTGCCGTCGAGAAATGCTGGACCAATTGATATTTGCCTCCAACGCCTGTGGTGAATTAATTCGACTTCCACTCTGTATCAACTGAGTCATAATATGACAAACATGTCTTCCCAACCCAAGACTCTCTCTTGAAGCATGCATGGACATAGAACGTTATATTCTTCGGGAAATAGGCAGATAGAGAGAAAAATCACCACGTTTTTTTCTTATCTCACACAAAATATGAATCGGTTTGATATTGAGCACAATGCTTTCTGAAAGCAATCTGTACCATCAAACGTAATATGTTTACTAAACGATCAAGATATGCATAAACATAATTCCAATCGCTTTCATTTTCGAAAGCCATATGCAGTGATAATGAAGATCTTTTATGGAAACCTGCGTAACAATTACAATTTGTGCTATCATTCTAACAAATCTGATTATGCAGTTGTGGAGAAATGTTCCAATGAATTACGCATTCGCTGAGACCGGAAACAACATTCAACCGGAAAATGTTTCTTGAAGAGCCAGCAAGAGAGAAATTCGCAGAAAGACAGAGCTCATTGTGTCCGGCAGCAATTATAACCGTTACCACGTCTATATCTGACAGAAAAGTGGAATTTCCGTCGCATTGTTCGTACTATCGATTGGAAGAACAGAGTTGTGTGAAGAAATGCAGGCATTCTTCGCTTCACAAATGTAAAGTAAACGAAAGCAACGGCTAGCTTATTGATATCAATTCATGCATGTAGACAATGAAATAACTGCGTTAGATATCAAGAGCGGGGGATACCCAAATAAAAAAAACATCCATTCAGTACATACACAGAACGACACACACGTGTGAATGGGTTAATCGATATGGCACGAGTGTCAGCGCGGAAGGATAAAACGAGAGGCCATAGGCCTTGAGTTTTATCCTTCCGTGATGGCACAAGTGCCATATCGATTAACCCATTCGCGCGAGCGTGTCGTTCTGTGTTTATTACATGCCTTCACGTCTATAAAAAACAATTATAAGAAGGACATTCAGCAATTCATTTGACAACTGTCAACAACAACAACACATTTTATCGCCAACCAAATTTGCGAGGGGAACCCGTGTTACTAGTTCGTCCCCTGAGTTCCAATGTGTTATATGTGCCTACTGGCACATAGAACACATTGGAACTCAGGGGACAATTTTCAGCTATCGCTAGCGATTCAATTTGTTATTGCGTTGCAAGATTTATAGAAAATTCCAGTGAAATGTCGCTTCTATTTAAAAATGGTCCGTGAACGATTACCGTTCCGCACAAATGTGTGTCACAGATTTTCATTTTCCGCGTGGTTTAGTGGTGCTGTTGATGAGGATTTCATAGAACAGGCGTGTAATAAAGTGCATATATATCACAGTATGGAAGTCGAACACTTTTAACACATGTCTCCTTATGTTATCCATCTATCTCCAACTGTATAAAGACCCCTTATTCTACATGCGGGGGTGCTGGGAGAATGGTTTATTACGAAAATCTGATGTGCTGGAAGTGCCATCCAACAGATATCTATAATTTTGAAGAACAACGGATAAAAAGTACAAGCAAACTTTCAGATCATTGATCACCGGAATGCACCCAGCACCGATTTGTTGAAGACAACATGATCAGCCTGAGTGTTTTAGGCATACTCGATTGACTTAAGCCTCTGGTGCTATATCCTAAAGCAAGCTCAACATGCTGGAGTGGATAGACAGAGTGTTGGGAAACTTTACCCCGGCATAACCAAACTACAGTTCACAAGCAATCATAAGTGCGACAGAGAAGATCAGTCAGAACTGTAAACTTTCTCCCAATCACCTCAACTGCTGAAGATTAATCACATGAAATGATGTTAATTTGTTTTAAGAGAACTTTTTGCCCGGTCATTTTATAACATCGCCGAGTGGAAGCATTGAAAATCTTTCTGTCTGGGTCTTTTTTTTTTCTTGGATACACAGCATAGTCTCTACATAGACTCTAGATTTAAAACAGAAGCAGCAATGGGAGGAGTTTAGCCTTGATAATTAAACAAGTTCAATCAAGAGCCGAAGAAGTACATGCAAGGTTTCAACTGTTGCACCCACTGAAACTTCACCTGTGCCATATTTTGCTCAGAGTATGAGTGTTACTGTATGATGGTTTTCGCATTCCGCGTGTATTTCCGTAATAATACAGTCCTGTCTGTACTATCATTAGTTATCCTTGTGTTTTCCAGGGTGTATGGAAATGTACACCGGTTTGGGAATTCCTACACCCTGAGGCGAAGCCGAAGGGTGTATGAGTTTCCAGATCGGTGTAAATTCTAATACACCCTGGAAAACACAAGGATAACAAATTTATTTCCAAGAATTTTGGTGTACTTAATACTTTAACCTAAATTGTGGGGAAAAAAACTGACAGAAAATTTGTACTTTGTAAGTTTCTAAATAAAACAAGACAAATATGGATGTCACTGGAACTGGCTCAATGAGCCAGTTCCAATGACATCCATATCTGTAATATTTTATTGCTCATAAATAGTAAATTTTCTGTATTTTTATTTTTGTTCCAACATAACAGAGCAGAAGGTATTGATTAATAATTAAAAATGAGTACTTTTTTTAGCTTTTTAGCCTGCTATTGTGTATTCTTGTTTTTACACCGTGGTTAACCACGGTGTGAAAAAAGTACTGTGGATTGCATGTTTCACCGTAACTCTCAGGCAATCAAAATGCAGTATTTTGTTTCATTTGGAAATAATATGTTATATCTCGTATACAAGCTTGGAGAATATGACTGAATCTATTGGATATTGCATACTGCTAAAGATTTATGGACTTGCAGGCGTTTCTAGTCAAGTGCCGCCTGCCTGTTAGAAAGACGACACTTGACTGGAAACAACCTCAGATTTCAAGATTTTCTCTGATCACTGTCAGACCACGGGCGAGTGGACGCGTCTTCGGGCTTCCAGGCGATATTTGTAAATCACGGGTGTTTTTCTTATTTGTGATCGGTGATCCCTCCCCAGCTCTAGAGCAGTGGATAATCTCGCAAATAGGCTTCTGGAGAGATTATAACACCGCATAATGTATTGTGGGTGACTAATCTATTGAGCAATATCGCTCACACAATTGAAAGAACTTTTTCGGCACAATTGGATCATCTGAAAAACATAACGCTAATATTCTTCGAAGATTCGATGTCCCATTATTACACCCGAGTCATCTAAAATGGAGAATAAGATTGAAAAATGTCTAATGGCATAACGTTACCTGAGGCCGCAGAAATATTATTTTCTGTTTCTTCCACTCAGGGGTAATGAGTATGATAGCCTCTTCTGGCGAAGATTGAAACATGGGGTAGAAGTTCCCAGAGGTCAACTCATTTGACGCCGCGAGAAATACTACTGAGGAAGAGGGAGATATTTTTGTTAATTTGTTTTTTTTACTACGCTGAAAAGTCCATGTTTATGTTTAGTTGCTTTTTGGAGTAAAAAATATTAAAATTATTTTTACTGTTTATTTTGGATTCAGCTGTATGCCATATAAAACATTCAAGTGAAAGATTGGAGCACCGATATCTCTCCTCAAACACCAGGGTATCTACATTAAAAAGAATAGAATAGAGCCAATCCAGATGTTATTCCAACGACTCGATATGATGAACAAACATGTAACCCTTCATGCAACACGATGTTTTGTGTAAAATATTTGATCATCTGAGGCTTCTCAATACCAAATGACAATCATCAGCGTGTTATTCAATTCAGTAAAATACTTTTTTTTCAGTTCTTGTAGTGTACCAGTGGCAATGGGTTATTTTCTAATCTAAAATACCCTAAAGATAGCCCATGATGGAGATGCTTGATTTAACGAACTTGTTCCGACGCAGATGTTGCTTGTGTTTAATATGAGACCATGTGCAAGTGGTTCACAGGAAATACCTTTTCGTTGTTTTTTTTCCATTACCCGGAGAGTTAAATGGGGGTACCAACCTTCTCAAATGGTGATTCAAAAGCAATTGGTGGCTTTTGGTAGCGAATTGATTTTGATATTCATAAAGATGCTTTATACCAAGCAACATATATCGCCCCAACGTAGTACATTGGACGAAATTCCTTTCTACTTTTAGTCGTGGTGTTTACAGGCGGTTGTGAAAATAATTATGGCCTGAGTCAAATACATGCCACCCAGCAACAATGCATGCTAAATCTGATTCAAATTCGCAAATCGGTTTGAAATTTTGAAGATTGTGGTGGGGTTAGAATTCGTCTTTTGTCCCTCCCCGTACGAGCCTGGACATGACTTGAGAAATTGTCTTTGTGTTGTAGAAACATAACAGGGCTTGTAAACTCATACTGCAAAAAGAAATTATGGCCAATGTGTGAAATGCAGTGCCGAAGCAAGTAGTTTCGAGAAAGGGAAGGGGCTGGTTTGGAAGGGGGGACCTCTTCTTCCCCCTCCTTCTTCAAATATTAGAAAGCATTATCGAACGTACTTCAGAAATAGTACATTCAGTACCGAGAGACTAGCTTTTCCCATCTCCTACGAGCTCTTATTGCGACAGTTGAATGCAAAATTTAAATATAATCGTCGCCGGCGATGACCATCACCCTATTCGGCATACCACAATCGCAATAAGATACCTTGACTTTACAAGTCATATGTCTGGAAGCATGAGGCGGGCAATGATTGCATACTGGTGTTTGTGGCAAAGGGTTTGGTGTTTGTGGCAAAGGGTTGAGTGTATCTTTGAAAATGAACAAACTTGAAACTGTGCTATTGCAGGAGACCAAGTATGAAATCAATGCTTCCAGTAGTTCATGTGAAGATTGCTGGTATTTTGCCAATTTCCATCGAGATTAACCCTTTACCTAACAAGAAAAGAAGACGACACTTGCAAACAAAATTCTTGAATAATTATTTTTTTTATTTTTTGTCTCAAAAACACAGGTTATGAACCCTCATTGGAACGAGCTCGTTCCAACGAGAGGTCATAACCTATGTTTTTGAGACAAAAATTGAAAACATAATAAATTTGAATGGAGATTTTTGTATATAGGCCTTGTCGGTATTGTATGTGTCAGGGCAAAGCCAGCCTAAATATAGGGGCAAGGGGCCTCATATTTAAAGATATTGTAAGTTCAAAATATATTCCGCATCAAGGCGAAAAACCCACGTGAATTTCACTTCTCTGTAAAGCTGGACATAGAAAAAACACACGTGGTGTATATCCAGCTTTAGCGCAGGGACCCAGGGGAGAAACGGTATGTTAGATAAGGTCTAATCATCTCGTTTAATTTATACAGTAGTCGGAGTCTTACGAGACGTAATCGGTTGATGTCAAGATGTCGTCACGGTAAATTGAGAAACGAGATTCTAAAAGATAGAAATGTCGTGTCATCATAAGTTATAACAATCATGGCAAGAACGAATCGGTTTTCTAGACAAGTGAAGTCAGCGTTAAGTCACGCGTGAGATAACTTGTATTGATTCTGCCTCGATACACGTCATCTCCCACCGTTTTGACAGGTGGACAGATGAGCGTCGGTCCACCTGACAGTTTAGGGTAAAAAGTATATATACCTGGAAGAGCAGAGCATTAGACACACACTTGGGGTCACACACGCGTTGGTGAAGTCCAGGACAGGCGGACTCTGTTTCCTGGCATAAGGGTACCTTCGATCACAGGACCCTGAAACGGCTGGAATCGCCAGAGAGGGCATTCCATGATTGATTTAGCTTAAAGTTGATAGGCGGCTACGGGGCCGAATTCGTGAGAAGGAACACCCCAGGTGGAACGTTAAAGTTTAGATTGTCGAGTAGCAGGTATCGTCCTGCAATAGTCAGAAGTGTAGGTTAATTGTATTGTGCGTATTAACCCTTTGAAGCGTCAGACTGATTGCGTTCTGAGTAGTTTATTTTGCTGTCGGAACATCGTAATACCGACTGGAGATCGGTGTGAGTGACAATTTCGCCCTAGCACAAAAAGGGGCATCTGTGAATCGTGAATTCAACCAGGAACGGTGGATATTTCAATAGGACTTTCACGGAGGACTTTCAAAAGGCCCATAAGGTATGAGTAGACAATATCTGAGCCAAATCAGAAGTACGGTGTCTTTATAGATGACGAACATTGCTGGTCGGAACCCTCCGACAGCCAGAGGTACAGTTACGCGCAGACGTTGACATTTGAGCCTAAGCGGGTGAAGCTCTTATGGCGAGCTCACAGTAATAACATTTCAAATTTGTGAAGCTCTTATGGCGAGCTCACGGTAGTAACATTTCCAGTGTGTAGACTATAGTGCCAGTACAGGGCTATAGAATGACTATATGATTTTTTTAGAATTATTTAACCGTAGTGACCCATTTTCTGTGAAAAGAATTGAATTGTTGATTGTTGAAATATTGAAACGGATTTATTTTTATGTGTAAATAAAAGAATCGTTGTTACTTTAAATCATTCTTTCCATTATACAGCCTGAAGTGATTAGGAATCACACCTAACGGAAATCGAACCTATTTCAGGACAATTTGGCAGAGAAGGAATCACGGCGTCGGTCTAACTCAGCTCTCTGCGCCGAGTTCGCGACACTTGGATTCCGACCCTCCACGTTGGTCTAATTTTCCCGCAACTTCATCAGCGGGACTAAATAACCCCACGTCAGCCCAGGCCTTACGGGGCCTTAGGTGTTCCCTGACATTGATTGGCGAGCGCTACCAGGATATTTCTAAAAAGGTAAAAAATGGCTATATGGAAATTTTGTTTTATTTTAACGGCGGTTCTGTTTAGGTTTTGACGCGTTCGGTCAGTCGATGCCGTTCGAGGGTTTAATATCGCAATACAGTAGTCCCCAAAAGGATACTTAATAGCCACTATAACTGCGGTAGGTTTCAGAATATTTGGTGCGTTTAATTACGTTAAATTACAGAGGTAAATTAGGATCAATTGCCATATTTTTTTTTTCTTTCTTTCTTTTCCTTCTTCATTCTTTCTGACGAGTGTTGAAGATAGAAAGAAAAAATCAAAATGGATGTTGTTACACCCCTCGCCCAACTGGTATCATTAGGCAAGGAAATGGGCCTTGAGGGAGCTGAACTTCAGAAGTTCGTTAAAGATGAGCAGAAACGTGAGGCCAAGGAGATTGCCTTACGTAATGAGGCAAAAGAGCGGGAGATTCAGTTAGAAAGGGAGAGAGAGAATGAGACGAGAGAGAGGGAAGCCCAATTAGCAAGGGAGGCAAGGGAGGCAGAACGGGAGCTCGAACAACAGAGGCACGAGAGAGAATTAGAGCTCCTCAGAGCAAGGGCCGATGTGGAGAATGAAAGTCGGCGCTCAGGGGATGGGAGTGCAGGGGTAGCAATTCATGCCCCACGCCCCCATCTCGCTCATTTCAATGAAAACACAGATGACTTGGACTCGTACTTGGAGAGGTTCGAGCGTTTTGCCTCCAGTCAAATGTGGCCAGAAGACACATGGGCTATGTGCTTGAGCCCTTTGTTGTCAGGTAAAGCCCTCGAGGCTTATACCAGTATGCCTCCTGCACTTCTTAATGACTACAGTGAGCTGAAGAATGCCATCCTTCGGAGATACCAGCTCACTGAAGAAGGATTCCGGACCAAGTTCCGAGAGATTAAGCAGGAGAAGGGAGAAACAGTGCCTCAGTATTTTGCCCGGGCTAGGCGGTACTTTGACCGCTGGACTGATCTCGCAGAAGTGAATGAGTCGTATGGAGCCCTGCGAGATCTATTTCTCCGGGAGCAGTTTTTAACTACATGCTCCAAGGAGTTGGGCCTGTTCATCAAGGAAAGGGGTCCGCCCACCTATGATGAGATGGCAACTGTGGCAGAACGCTACATCGAGGCCCACGGTGGGAGTGTAAACGCACCCAAATCGGCTAGGGGTGGGGCAAACGGGTTGGCAATGGCACCCGTCAGGCAACACCACCCCGACCCTCCTGCGTCGCAGACCAGCCGGAAGGGGAGCGCTCCCAAGGACACCACTTGTTTTATCTGCAACAAGCGGGGTCATATTGCCAGGGACTGCTGGCAGAAGCAGGTAAGGACCACTGGGAACATTAGACCACCTCAGCAGGGGGTCGGGAACGCAGCACCAAGGGGTTGGAAGCAAGGTGACCGCGTAGATCCAGGGCCCAGTAGACAGACGGCAGCGTTCTGTCAAACTATCGGTCCAGAACACAGTCCCCTCCGGGAATGTATACAAGAGGGAGAATTAAGGCTGGAAGGCGGGAAGGTTGTCCCGATAATAAGTGGCATGTGTGAGAGGCTCACAACTTCGCAGGAGAAGGTTGATATGCCAGTGTACCCAGGGTATGTGGGACAAAGGGAGATCCGTCTGCTCCGGGATTCTGGGTGCTCCTCTGCAGCGGTTAGAAGGCAACTGGTTGACGACAAGCAATTGTTGGGTCGTGACCATTTGTGTATTTTGATAGATGGGACCGTTAGAAGGTTCCCCATCGCGAGGATAACGGTGGATACCCCATTTTATTGTGGCGAAGTGGAAGCCATGTGCATTGAATCACCTGTGTATGACCTGGTCATAGGTAATATCCCAGGGGTGAGGGCAAACCCTGATGAGTTATGGTCCAGGGATAGTGGGCCAAGTGAAGGCCCAACGAGTAAGGAAGGGAAGGTTCCCAGGGGGAACCAATCCGATGGTCCGGGGGATGGCCCCTACACGACGAAATGTCGGGAAGTTTCAGGAGGGACGACTCCTGTCCAATTAGGGAGAAGGGGCCGCAGGCGGTCCAGGCGAAACGCCAAACAGCGAGGGAACCCAAGGGGATCATTGGGGAAAGACCCTCAAGCAAATTTATGTGGGGGAGTTGAGCGCCCCAAGAAGTCGGTGTCACCCGTGTGGAGAGGGGAGGCCAGACCCACGCAAATGGCTGGGCAAACTTCCCCAGAATTGAGAGGGCACGGGTCAACACAAGTTGAGTACGTTAAAGTGGATGGGACCGCTAAGGTGGGCGTCCAGGGGACCGAGAAAAGGGTCCACAAACCAAAGGAGAAGCATCCTAGGTGGCGGAGACCACGTAGAGAGTGCCGGGGGCGCACAGCGCCCAATGGGCGCAAGAAGTCGTCGCAATGGACCGGGGGGGGTCGACGGCACAAGGGCCAAGGACGGCCAGTGTCGTTCGAACGACGGTAATCGCCGGGACGAGTGAGCCTGGGGGATATAGCGCCAAGGAAAGCTCTTGGGAATGCGACAACGACAGGGTATGGGGACCCTGGTGGAATACCCGTAGAAATGACGGGGCGAGAAGTAGAGGTGTGTCAAGGGTTACCCAAGGGGATACTGGGAACCGGGCCCCTACCAATGGTCGGTGGTTATGAAGAAGCAATAGTTGGGTGGCTGTGGGCCTGGATTCTGGGACGGGGGCTCCAGTCGCAAATATTTTTGTTGGTGAGGTGATGGGCTTCGTAAACTCGGTGTTAAGGCCCGGAGGAACTTTCTTATTTTAGTATTATTATTGCTCTGACTGCTGTCTAGAGTTGGTTGTGAGTGCGAATGTGAGATACACTGCCCTGTCTGTCGCGTGTGCGTGGATGGGGAGCATGTGTGTCGAGTTTTGTAAGTGTGGGATACACTAACCCCGTCTGTCGCAAAGGCGCGGTCGGGAAATCTGTGTGCTGAATGTGTGAGTGTGTGAGGCACAATTTTAATCCCCTGGTTGAGCTTTGCGAGGGTGAGGCTCAACATAATGCAGGGGTCGTTTGCCCCTTCACAAGACATAGGGGAATGGGAGACGAAGTTACACTCCGTTGGAATTAACCCATCTGACGCAAAGGCGCGGACGGTGTTGCTCGTCGGAGTGAGTGCCAAGTGAACTGTTTGCAAAATGGGCGAACGTGTATAAAAATGTGTATGTTTAGGTGTAAATATATAGTATTACAGAGAGAGAGAGTGCTGCAAATCTGAGGGTAAGGCTACTCCCCATATCATATGTAAACCCGCAAGACGGGAGCATGTGGTAGCGTGTGTGTCGTGGGAATCGACATGGCCGACGCATGAGCCCGGTCATGACCCCCCACGACCACTAGGGTACAGTTTTGTAGTCTTGAACATGATGGTAGATTGTAAAAGGGTGTGAGAGGCGAGCGTGCGTGGCTTTGCCCCTTGCGTTTTAAGAGATACACAGGGTGTTTCTCTCGGGAAGGGAGTTGTCAGGGCAAAGCCAGCCTAAATATAGGGGCAAGGGGCCTCATATTTAAAGATATTGTAAGTTCAAAATATATTCCGCATCAAGGCGAAAAACCCACGTGAATTTCACTTCTCTGTAAAGCTGGACATAGAAAAAACACACGTGGTGTATATCCAGCTTTAGCGCAGGGACCCAGGGGAGAAACGGTATGTTAGATAAGGTCTAATCATCTCGTTTAATTTATACAGTAGTCGGAGTCTTACGAGACGTAATCGGTTGATGTCAAGATGTCGTCACGGTAAATTGAGAAACGAGATTCTAAAAGATAGAAATGTCGTGTCATCATAAGTTATAACAATCATGGCAAGAACGAATCGGTTTTCTAGACAAGTGAAGTCAGCGTTAAGTCACGCGTGAGATAACTTGTATTGATTCTGCCTCGATACACGTCATCTCCCACCGTTTTGACAGGTGGACAGATGAGCGTCGGTCCACCTGACAGTTTAGGGTAAAAAGTATATATACCTGGAAGAGCAGAGCATTAGACACACACTTGGGGTCACACACGCGTTGGTGAAGTCCAGGACAGGCGGACTCTGTTTCCTGGCATAAGGGTACCTTCGATCACAGGACCCTGAAACGGCTGGAATCGCCAGAGAGGGCATTCCATGATTGATTTAGCTTAAAGTTGATAGGCGGCTACGGGGCCGAATTCGTGAGAAGGAACACCCCAGGTGGAACGTTAAAGTTTAGATTGTCGAGTAGCAGGTATCGTCCTGCAATAGTCAGAAGTGTAGGTTAATTGTATTGTGCGTATTAACCCTTTGAAGCGTCAGACTGATTGCGTTCTGAGTAGTTTATTTTGCTGTCGGAACATCGTAATACCGACTGGAGATCGGTGTGAGTGACAATTTCGCCCTAGCACAAAAAGGGGCATCTGTGAATCGTGAATTCAACCAGGAACGGTGGATATTTCAATAGGACTTTCACGGAGGACTTTCAAAAGGCCCATAAGGTATGAGTAGACAATATCTGAGCCAAATCAGAAGTACGGTGTCTTTATAGATGACGAACATTGCTGGTCGGAACCCTCCGACAGCCAGAGGTACAGTTACGCGCAGACGTTGACATTTGAGCCTAAGCGGGTGAAGCTCTTATGGCGAGCTCACAGTAATAACATTTCAAATTTGTGAAGCTCTTATGGCGAGCTCACGGTAGTAACATTTCCAGTGTGTAGACTATAGTGCCAGTACAGGGCTATAGAATGACTATATGATTTTTTAGAATTATTTAACCGTAGTGACCCATTTTCTGTGAAAAGAATTGAATTGTTGATTGTTGAAATATTGAAACGGATTTATTTTTATGTGTAAATAAAAGAATCGTTGTTACTTTAAATCATTCTTTCCATTATACAGCCTGAAGTGATTAGGAATCACACCTAACGGAAATCGAACCTATTTCAGGACAATTTGGCAGAGAAGGAATCACGGCGTCGGTCTAACTCAGCTCTCTGCGCCGAGTTCGCGACACTTGGATTCCGACCCTCCACGTTGGTCTAATTTTCCCGCAACTTCATCAGCGGGACTAAATAACCCCACGTCAGCCCAGGCCTTACGGGGCCTTAGGTGTTCCCTGACAGTATGTTACGCTAATAAAGGGTTCATGCTGTAAATCATCAACAGTACGGCAATTATTCAGATATCTATTTGGACAAGAAGTGATTAATCGGTTAACCAAGGTTAATCCAGGTGACTAATCGATCAAGAAAAAACCCTTAACCGTTTCAGCTCTATTGGGAAGAGCTGAGGGAGCTATTGTATCACATCTTTAATGATAATTAATTGGCGATTTTTGAGAATAGCACTGGCCTGTGTTGGCCGTTACGTTGGGTAAAGGGTTAAAATGGGGAAATTGATACTGCGTGAGGCGACCGATAGCACTTTTTAGCCTACTTCTTAGGAAGCTACATTCCAACGTCAAATATAGTACTATTTCGAAAAATACATGCGTTTGTATGTCTTTTTTATATTTTTAGCTCCTGGAGTTCCCAGGGACACGGGTAAATTTATTTTTTGCATGAATTTAAAGTATATGCGATCCAATAAAAATGCACATCAAATTAAGTTCAAATCGGAAAATCCGTTTCTAAAATTTAAATTTGGGGTGGAGTTATACATGCAGACAAACTCTAATGTTGCCCTGGGAAACTCTTTTTGAACGAACATGAATGTACACGGTTAAGGGAGGCTACATCCAAAATAAATCAATGCCGTCAGTAGATTGCGAGAAGACTGTTTACAGTTTTCACTATTATGGATTTTGGTAAAATGGGATCCCAATAGTGTGAGCGTTAGCATTTTGTTTGCCGACTTAGTTCAATAACTATTCAGGGGCGGATCCAGGAATTTTGAATAAGGAGCATCATCCGAGCGGCGTAGCGGCGATTAGGGGGTGTGTCCCGCCTCTCGTAGGTGGGGGTCCGGGGGCCTCCCCCTGGAAAATTTCACAAAAATTGCACCAGAAACATGCGTTTTCCTCAACTCTGAGCTCTCCTTCGGATAGTAAATTGCTGCCAGAAAAATAGTAATTATATACACAAATAAACACACATTTTGACCATATACTGAATGAAATTGTAACTACACAAGGCAGCTTAGTAGATATAAATCAGTGCCAATGTAATTTTCCGCGAGGCCTAAAAGTTATAGTCATGACAGTGTTGTCAGAATATGAGCCGCCATAACTGCGCAAGCATGCGCGATCATCTAAATTCGTAAATTCAGACTTTGCTCAATGCTGTATTATGACATGTCTTTGGCAAAAATAGGGCCCCCCTCCCCTGGATCCGCTCTTGCTCTTCCTTGGCAAGCTTCATACCAAACAACAAATATCTGTACCATTCTGTTCGGAAAATTGAAGTGTTTCGATTTTATATTTTTAGTTACTTGGGTACCCACGGGGTGCGGTGTTTTTGGTTTGTATGATTTAAGTACATGCCACTCAAAATTGCATATCAAATTTTCTTCAAATCGGGCCAATAGGTTTTGAAAAGGGCTACAAACAGTCTTTGGACAAATTTGAATCCACATCGCCGACGAAGTTACAAACTAAATAGCAAAGCATTTTGACTTGTCATTCATAAGTAGAAAATATTTAAAATAGTTGGGGACATCAAGCAAGACAGCAAAGTCATGTGAGAAAACTGGTCACCGCGCTAGCATCGACATTTACTGGTAGAATCAAAATCCGATGTATGCGATAGAAAAAATATTTCGACGCGCAGCTGTTTGGCTGCAGATGGGATATATTAATTCCTTCACTCCCCAAATTTAAGGAGATTCCATGTTATATTATAAAATTGAGACACGTCATTGTGCAAGCCACCAAATCGATCTAAGATAGGTCAATGAGTGTTGTTAAATCGCCACATACTCTAAACTCTAGTTACGCAGTTTTGGAATGGCACCATGCAGACATGTCAATTCTCTTTACGCATTTAATCTCAGATATACGATATCACATACAACCAACAAGACGTTTGTGAACAATACACATGTAGAGAGCTAGCAAAAAGTCGAAAACCGCTATCGATTTATTGGAATTCTGAATTCTACTAAGTAAACTGGAGTCTTGCTGCATATACAGCTCAGTTTTGAGCGACTGAGATTAAGACGGGCAACCCCTCTTTGTCCAATAATAATAAAATGATATCTTGTCATTATTATCTCGAAATTATCATTATGTACGCTTTCTAGTTGTTCCGCTCCTCCCGGGAGATTGGCCAGAATAAATAAAATCCTGTGGTAATTGACTCTTGTGATAAATGAATGTGTGGAAATGGATATTGTGCTTATAGTTATGTCCAAAATAAAAAAGACACGAAGCGTCAAATATGCCCACAAAAACTTGCGGTATATTCAACAATTGGTTCTTGTTTCCGCAATAGTAGCTAACTGGATGTGAGTGTAGGGGGTGGGGATTTGTGCATATAATGTGAGGAAGATTTGTTACCTGTCAAGTGAAGAAAAAATCAGGAAACAGCTTGTGCGTAACAGCGACCAGCAACACTTCGGCACTCCTGGCGGCGGGTGAGGGAAAGCACATAAAGGGAAAGAGGGGTGGGCGAAGCATACACACAGGCAAGGTAGGCAGACTGAAAGAGAGATAATGGGAGACGGAAAGGGCGAAAAATTAATAAGGCAACAGCTCATCCAAAGGGGGCCGACGGGGATCGCACCTCTTTTGGGTCTACAAAAAAGAGGGGTTGAAACTTGTCTATTGTGTTTCTTTATATATTTGAACCCATGTTTGGTTAGTTTTGTTAGTTTTGTTTGGCAGTGCAGTAGGCCCGGTATTTGTTGGTCATGGGTATGTTTTGCTTTTCAATTTGGTACTCGCATAACGGAGTTCTGACTTTGACCACTACCCTGACTACGCGGTGTGATCAGTGCAGTGCAATGTCGCAGTTTATATATGTGGTTTTTAATGGTCTATCCTAAACGGCAAGTGGTTGGAATACTGTTAGCAGGGGTGTAGCCAGAACTTTTTGGGGGGTCGTCACACATTAAACAAAAGAAACAAAATAAATACTTTCTTGAACAGTGTATGCTGAACCATTTCATCCTGGTATATCAGAGTTCGTAGTCAAATTGTGGGGAGGATCAGTAAATATTTTCAACCTGCTGTCTCGTGAAAACTAAAGTGTTAAAACTGACACTTTCAAGGTGTTAAACCCATTCTAACTCTTAGGGTTTGATTTTAACACTCAAAGTGCAATGCCTTAAGCACTTAGACATTACAATCGTCAGACATCTGAAACTTGAATGGATGGCACTTCCCATGTGACTAGCATAGGTGATTCTTCCAAAATCGACCATAATTTGATTTGCGCTTGGTGGGTACATAATTAAAAGGACACAACGCAGATGACGCGGATCAGACTCGAGAGTTCGAGCCTGATCCGCGTCATCTGCGTTGTTTCCTTTTAAGTGTCGCGACATTACACTTGTCAAGTGGTATTATTGTAACACCTGTCAAGTTCTGGGACATCTACACTTGAACAAAGTGCTAGTTCAGCACTTAGTAAGTGTTAAATACAGCACTTCAAGTGTAGTTTTTAACACTTTAGTTTTTAGCGTGTAGTCACAAAGACTCACAATAATCACTTTTCTCTCACTTTTTGCCTCAAAACTATAGCTTATGATTCCTAGTTCGAACGTCAGACGAACTCGTTCTAATGAGGGGTCATAAGCTATGTTTTGTAGACAAAAATATATTTGTATGGAATTCAATAATTGTCCTCTATTCGTGCTAGTTATGCGGTTAATAACCGATTGTTAACGCATCCCGTGCTAACATAATAATAACCTGGTGTTAGGCTGTATAATAATCCATCTAATCGTAATCCAGTGTAACGATAGAACTCTTTAAAGGCTATCACCAATTTACTTTTTGTAAATGTATCCATTAATCCAAAAGCCCCCCACAGTTTACAAAATTGTTTCGTTAAGATCAAATATTTGAAGAATGCAGACAAAGTTCAGTCCGCAACCTCAGTTAAGTAGTACATGAATGCTCCGTTAGTTCATCAGTGTACAGTCAGAAATAAATTATTATATCTTTTTGTTACCTGTTCGAAATAGAGTCGGTGAAGCACAGGAAATGCACAATGGTACTTATTAACTACCTATACCATTAGATAGGCAACTTTTTTATTGAGGATTAACATTTTCGACTGCCAGGGCCACCTCGTGTTGGAAACAAAAAAAAAAAAAAAACTAAAAACCAAAAAGAGAACGCGAATTTCAAACGGGTCAATCTCACAACTGCAGCGAAGGTACTGACTGATGCGGTAATATCCTATCAATCTACTCACCACCACTCCCACCATCCCAGCCACCCCCACCTCGAGAAAAATTACACAACGCTCCATGATTCGGGTTCCCTTCGGGCATCAAGAAGAGTGTTGGTGGTTGAACATAAAATATTGCATTTTTAATTGCAAAGTACGAGTCCAAGGTACGTTTTTTGTCATAACTAGGACATGAATAAAATCTTCCAGACTTCTCATTCTTGTGGGGTGAGGTATATATGGTGATGGCGACAAACCGCTTGTGTGTTCATAAACAGTGAATGACGTAGCTAGGGTTATGTACCACTATCTAGCTTAAAGTGGATATTAATATGTTTTTCTTCTCAGTTTCTTCGCAATTTCGATACTAAGACAGAACACAACCTGCGTATAGTACGGGGCACTGGACTCAACTACTTGGAAGTTTTTCCTGCATTTCATGAGCGACAAGGGCGTGCGTGAAATACAAGAAAACCTCCAATAAGGGACGTTTATTCCTACCCCCTCCTACTTCAACCCGATTTGTGTTCAGTATTTATACCAGAATTCAACAAGAATTATGTGAATGGGGCTGATATTTTTAAAGAAAAATATCACATTCGGCGGTCTGTTTATATTCTTGCTTGACACAGTTTTGCGTCGAAGCATTTCATTCACATCATAACGTCACCCAGATGCGTAACGACCAATAAGCTGCGTTCTTACACGACGTTCTATCTTACACGTAAGCTGGATTCCAAGTGTGGTGTACTTCACACTCTGCGCTGTGTCGGATAACGTTGAGTGCACATGCACCTTGATGTAAAACAAACATAAATTGAAGCATAAAAGCACGAATTATAATTTGAGGCTACGGATGGTGGTGTCAGGATTATAGGCCTTTTCAGTGAATGTATGCCTTACTTTTGACATTGCATTGCACTGATTTTAAATTTATATGGTCTTTTTCGGCAGCAAAGCCCCAACTAGAGTCATTACACTATATTAATAATCGAAATTTAGAGGAAAAAGAGGAAATTATTACTTATGCGCAGCGCTCGCTTTGCGTCCAGCAAGTAACAATCTTATAGATTTTTTATCTGTAAAGTACCTACGCTTTAAGACAAAGGAAGGCCGAAGCACTTACAAATTTCGATGGACCCATGATATTTGAGTTGGAGATTTTCTAATGTTCTGTTCGCTTTTTTTCTCAGAAAGAATGCATAAATTTCGGGTAAAATATGTTTTCGTTATTATCCACTTTGCACGTAACTACAAAACGAAAATTACTTAAAAGTAAGCCCGGATCCAATGGTTAGTTTGCGGTTGCTTTATATACAATCCATTTTCTGAATAAATAAAACTACATGCATTCAACTAATGCTTTGGTTGCCACTGGTTAAACAGATACCTGGCTTGGCAGGTCCATAAAGAGTATATTTACAGAAATCTATATACACAGTTGTGATGTATATTCGAGAAACACGTACCGGTAGCGATCTATCGGGTCAGGGTAAATGTATAAACTTACAACGCACCATCAACTGATATCGTTATTAGCGGGTTTAATCAAACATTGTTTGTTGTAGAATGTTCGACATTACCTCTAAGAGGTATGTAAATCAAGACCATCTTGAGAGGTTCATCCACCTGATGTGCAAAGAAAACTTTGCGTGTAACTTGTCTGCCCTGGTACAGAAAAAATGAACGAGTTATTGCCAGTGTTCCGTTCAGTTATCGTATTCGCTTAATTCGCCAATAGTGAGGGGTGGGAGGGAGAGGTTGGCATCTAATCATGAAAGTTGAAACACTATTTTATAAAAAGAACTGATTTCAAAAACATCTTACACTGTAGTTATATTTTTTCATTACCCAGAACTGCTGAACCCGTATGGGAATAAGTTCAATAAGCTAATCCATGTTTGGCCGTTTAATTTCTTTGGAATCTTTCTAAATTATAAAAATGATCGTTCGGCTCCGTAACGGAACAAGAAAACACCTCTTTGTGTGTGTTCAAAAGGCAATCAGATGCTTTGCTGTTCAGTGCCGGAGTGCCAACAGGGACCATCTAGAGGAGCCAGCAGTAGAGCTGAAACGGTTAACCGATTAATCGATTAATCAATGATCAACATTAATCGGTTAACCGTTTCAGCTCTAGAAGGAAACCGTTCCATATTAAAAGTTCGACATTGCGCGTGACAGTATAACACGACTTTGTGTAGATTATTTGAAATACAATACAGTATATGGGGTGGTAAATTGGATAATTATGTAATAAATACTATAAACCCTATGATACTGGGTTCTTTTGAGGAAACGGTCATAAGGGGACTATCGGCACTAATTGCGTCGTGTTGTTCATACAACAACGAACATGAACCTTGATTGCATTCTATTTACAGCAAGACAGTCCTTATTATTGCAAATCGTGATTCTACTAATCCTGATGGTAACATCTCACAAAATAGGTGAAAGGAATAATCAAACCTATTTTATCCGGGAAAGTGTTAATGACCTCAAGCGGCACAGGAGAAAATTCGCTCTATGTCAAAAGAATTTGCAATTAAAACATCACCCGCATCGAAGTCGTTAAACAACACGTCTTCGTGATACGATTTTTTTAAAAACGAAAAGCACCTGTGCATTGGAATGAAGCTTTCAGGAACAATAAACTGCATGAGTGAAAGAACGCCTCATGCTGATAAAAAACGACATTGGATAATCACAGTAATGGGTTCATTTGAACCATAATATAATTATGAATATACGGATGCTCATCGGAGGAGCAATTACGTTCGAATGGTAAAACAGGTTCATAAAACGCCGTAATATGAAACCGAAGCATGTAGTATCACTGATTGAAAATTGGGATGGCGCAGTGGAAGAACTGCGCATGGAATGTAAGTTAGAGCATTCGCCGTGTGCCTTACAGCTGCAGAATGCATCTTTCATTTGTTAATTGCCATGTACAAGAGTATGCATTTGAATTGGAATTGCAAAGAAATGTGTAGAGTTATATTCGAAATAAATGCACGGGAACGTATCCACTATCCAGAATGTCTGGGGCTGCTAGATGTAGAAGGTCAAGTGCCCAGGCCACCAGTGGAATTCTGTGAGCAATCGGACGCTGTTATGGGCTGGTTTTTTTACCCATTTTTCGTGGAGTTTGCGCGCAGACTACCGTTGATATAACGTGATGTTCCTTCAATTACAGAGATGAAGAGATATTCTTTCGAGCTCCAGTTACAACTATTCCAATCTATAAGAATTTAATTCACCTTTAACCCTTTACCCAACGCAGACGATTTCAAAATTTATTATTTTAAATATCATTTTTTAATTTTTTTTCAAAAAATTTCAACAAAACCATATCATGTGACCCTTCTTTGGAACGAGCTCGACGAGCTCGTTCCAAAGAGGGGTCACATGATATGGTTTTGTTGAAATTTTTCGAGAAATAATATTTTTTCAGCTGCTGAATTTGCATATTACGCGGGCGGATGCGGGCGATTCGTTGGGTAGAGGGTTAAAGCCTCGATATTAACACAATTAGTGGAATTACACTGCGTAATCATAACACAGCGGTACGGCAGAGGTGAATCTTCAATCTTAATGGTAATGTCATCAAAATTTGGTGAAATCAAGTCTCGATTGACCAACATTTCTAACGCAGATTCAAAGAAAATGAATGTTTGTCGTATTTTTCGATTCAAACGTCTTGAATATACCTGCTGGTCGGAAAAGCGAACGGGGGTCTCACATTATCCGACCAATTTAAATTTTCAAGACGAGTAAATCTAAACATAGACGGTGAACTATTTTAGGGATAGACTGGTTCCAGACCATAACACAATCGAATTCCTCATTTAATTAGACTGGTGGCCCGAGAACTTGGGAGAAAGTCAACAAACTTCTTTAACCTCAAATTTGTTAATTTTGTATACAGTGAGCATTAGGCATTTTGGTACTCAGCCACCCGACAGGTGGACTTGTAAGATCACCGGATTGCACCCACCCCCCCCCCCCCCCACCCCCCGTTGCGAATTTAATTTTGGCTCCTCAAGCTTCTCCAGTTCTAGTAAATGGGTGTATCTAAAGTTCATGTCTACTCGCCAGTTGACACAGTATCAAATTGCTGATGGGGACTGTAGATGTAACCATTTACCCAAGACGACTGGCAGTGGTACCTTGTAAAAGATTTTTGAATAATTTCCTTTTGCTTCTCCAAAACATAGCTTATGACCTGTTAATCGAACGAGCTCGTCTCAATGAGGGGCTATAAGCATTGTATCGTAAGCAAAACATGAAAAAATAACAAACTCTTAAATGACGATTTCCGTTTCGCTTTGTAAGGGATCAACAAATATGACATGTAGAGCTGAAACGGTTAACCGATTAATCAGTGATCAATATCTTGATCGACCCAAAAAGTAATTGATCGATTAACCGTTACTTTTGTACTTCTGTATTATATGGGTTAACAAAGGAATAAACTTGCTCCAAAACAGGCAAACATTGCAGGTAGCAGACGATACTTGCAAAATAAATTCATGAATTAGTAAAAAAAAATTCAATTTTTGTCTCAAAAACATAGCTTATGACCCCTCATTTGAACGAGCTCAACGAGCTCGTTTCAATGAGGGGTCATAAGCTATGTGTTTGTGACAAAAATTGAGAAAACATAATAAATTTGAATAGAGATTTTTGTTTGTTACGTTGGGTAAAGGGTTCATGCTGCAAATCATCTACGGTGTGGCAGTTATTCAGATATCTATTTCAATCAAAAAAAAAATTAACCGTTTCAGCTGTAATGATATGTCCGTGTGCAACATAGCTATAACAACAGGAAAACAAAACAAAGAAAAATTCATAAAAATACACAAACACAACATACCGTTTCTTGAGTGCAACGTTGGCACTGCAGATGGCGTCTTTTTGCACTCAAGGATTATATGTGGATTTGCTTTAGATTTTTTTTAATTTCTCCATAAGCAGATGCCTCATAACTTGTGATGAGAGCATGACAGTCCCCCGAGCACACAAAAATTGAAAGGAGGTGCAACCCCCAATTTTCCATTTGGATCCTCGTATGATGTCAAGTCACATGACATTTGAGAGAGTCAATACTTTCTAGAAAGAGAACGTGTTGTGAATTCTAACTGTCAAGTGATCATCCTTTTGAGTGACCACATTTAAGAATAGATACTTCACTGTGACTTCGAAGTCAAAAGTGGAGTCCGCCCACTTAGGCTTTTGCAGCTAGTGGTCTAACATTGGTAATTTTGGTAATTTGGTGAGAAGAAAAAGTAAAAGAATCTGAACAGTAGTTCCTTGTCAAGTGTCGTCTGCTCGAATAGACAGACAACACTTGACAAAAAAAAACAGCTGCTCGGCCAGAACTATTCACATTTGGTACTTTCAGTGAATTCACTATTGTTTCCAATGCATCTATGATTACTTTCTCTGAACAGCCATTTCGATGCTTTGACAATATGTGGACCAGAACGGAAGCTAAAGCAGTTCTTGGACGATCAGAGAGGCAGCTGAATTATTTAGTGACGCCATTAGACGAACGATAGATGGCTTTATAAATTAAAGTATGCGATATTGACTTGTTGACAAAATAGAATCAATAGTAACACACCTTAAGATAGGTGTGGTATCCAAGACACAACTGCGTTTTAACCCATATTGATTTTTTTCATTATTCATTTACTTGTTTTGCACGTACAGATTTGTTTATGATTGCCGTAGAGTTTTCCCGACACCCAGCTAAATGTCACCAGATAAAGTCGCCTACGTAATGGAACACTAAGATGCGTTGGCGAGGTCGAATTTATTTGTTATCACTTTTAATTCATTAACCCCAACATTCTCTCGGCTTATAATCAAATACTAAACTAATATTAGGAGTTCTATATATCATCCCATTACCTAACGAATCGACCGCACCACACGCGTAATTTATAAATTGAGCAGTTGAAAAAATATTATTTAAAAAAACAATTACAAGAAAATAGTGCAAGGCGAAGCATATGCCCCTTCCCGCAATGTCAATATGTGCAATAAACAAATTATTCAATTTTCTGCTGCCATTCAACAAATGAAAGTTTCAATGACACTGCAGCACAACTTGACAAACATGAAATGGTAAATTTGAAGATCATTGGTTCCAATGTTATTTGGTGAAACTTCAACATAACATCACTGTGTGTGCCAATGTCAGAGCAATCGATACTTTTTAAATGTAAACTGTAAGGCTGGCTAAAGGAAGAATGTTGATACACAAATGCAGTAAGTTCGGAGGTCATTGTAAACGGCAACTTTTTTCACAGAAATGAATCTACATGTAGAGGTTTCGCCTAATGAGCACGCCGAGTCCGTGTCCAAAAACAATCCTACGATAAATGTGCCCTGTAGGTCATGTCAAAAAAGAATGTAAATGCACAAATTCAAAAGATTCAAAGATTGTTGCTGACAGCCACAGTTTTTGATAGAAATGAAAAGAAAATCGATAGCTCCTATCTCTGTCACCCCCGAATAAGCATATGAAGTTTCAAAACAACCCGATAATGAATGTACCTCTGAGGCATGCCAAAGGAAGCTGTTAATGTACATATGCACTAAGTTTGACGGTCCTGGGTGGTGGCAATGGTCTTTTTTATCTTTTTATGGAAATTCATAAATATATCCTGTAGAGAATGCAAAAGGGATAATTTGCTACAAAGATGCACTAAGTCCAAAGGCTGGTGTTAACAACAATATTTTTTTTATGGAAATGAAAAGAAATCAACATCTAACATCCATTAGCCACCCAGAACATGCATACCAAGTTTCAAGCGATCCTGCCCTGTAGGGTGTGCCAAAGGAATATATTGATGTCGGACTCAACTAAGTTCAAAGGTCGTTGCCAACGGCAACATTTTTATCCGGAAATGGAAGAAAATCAATAGTTCCCATCTAGAGATCACCCCAATCAAGCATACCACGTTTCAAATTGATCCGATTATAAATGTGCCCTGCTGGGTGTGCCAAAATGAAATATTGATCCGTAAGTGCACTAAGCTCATTGAAGGTCGTTGCCAGCGGCAACATTTTTTGACGGGAATGGAAGGAAGATAACCGAGAGCTCCCATCTAGAGGTCCTCCCAAACAAGCATACCAAGTTTCAAACCGATCTGATCATAAATGTATCCTGTATGGTGTGGTAAAGGAATATATTGATGCCTGACTATACTAAGTTCAAAGTTCGTCGCCAGCGGCAACATTTTTTGTCGTAAATGGAAGAAAATCGATAGTTCCCATCTAGAGATCACCCCAATCAAGCATACCACGTTTCAAATTGATCTGATTAAAAATGTGCTCTGCTGGGTGTGCCAAAATGAAATATTGATCCATAAGTGCACTAAGTTCATTGAAGGTCGTTGCCAGCGGCAACATTTTTTGATTGGTATGGAAGGAAGATAATCGACAGCTCCCATCTAGAGGTACTCCCAAAAAAGCATACCAAGTTTCAAACCGATCTGATCATAAATGTATCATGTATGGTGTGGCAAAGGAATATATTAATGCCTGACTATACTAAGTTCAAAGGTCGTCGCCAGTGGCAACATTTTTTGTCGTAAATGGAAGAAAATCGATAGCTCCCATCTAGAGGTCACCCCAAATAAGCATACTAGGTTTCAAAGAAATTCGATTATAAATGTGCCCTGTAGGGTGTGCCAAAGGAAATATTGAGGTCTGACTAAACTAAGTTCAAAGGCCGTTGTCAGTGGCAACATTGTTTGACAGAAATGGAAGAAAATCGATAGCTCCTATCTAGAGGTCACCCCAAACAAGCATACCAGGTTTCAAAGCGATCAGATCATAAATGCGACCTGTGCAGTATGCCAAAGGAAATTGTGGACGTACGTACGTCGACGGACGAGAAGTGACGGCAATAGCTCAGCTTGACTTTGTCAAGTTGAGCTAAAAATTATTCACATGGACAAAAAACAATGCAAAAACTTCACACGGACAGTTTTTCTAAGTCTAAATAGGGGCTTAACTGTGGTAAGTATGCATGGAGATAACTCACAATTTGCTGATATCCTTTCCTCCAAAATGGTCTATCACCACACCAAATGACATCAAAATCCAATATCCGATGCTGAAGTTATGATGCAAAATGTTCTTATGGAAAGTTTTAGAAGTGTAACAAGGGCCATATCTCTGGTCTGTATGCATGGACGAAACCAGTAATATGTGGATGCCCCCCCCCCCCCCCCCCCCATGCTAGTCTCTCAGCATAACAAAGTACATCCAAAACCGCACACAAATGACTGAGTTATATTACAAAACGTTGGTACAAGAGAGCTTTTCTAAGTGTAAAATGGGTCATAACTCTGGTAGATGTGTACGGATGAAACCCGCGATATGTGGATACCATGTCCCCCATGCCGATCTATCAGATATACCACATGACATCAAAATTCAACAACTGATGCCAGAGTTATAATGCAAAACTTTAATTTTCATATTTTCCAAGTCCTACAAGGGCCATAACTCTGGTATGAATGGGTGGACAAAACCCGCTATTTGTGGATATCATTTTCCCCATGCTGGTCTATCAGCATATCAAAACCCGACAACCGATGTCAGAGTTATAATACAAAATACGTACGAATGGACGAACTTATGGACGTAGACATCGACTACATACCCACCGAACCGCCTAAGGAGGACGGGGGCATAAAAAACATATCATGTGACCCCCCCCCCCCCCCTCCCTCCCTCCTCATTAGAACGAGTTCGCTCCAATAAAGGGGTCGCATGATATGGTTTTGTTGAAGAATTTTTTAAAAAACTGAAAAAATCATATTTTTGATATCTTGCGCGCCGGGTGAAACGCCAAACGCCTAAAAAAGGTGATATTTTTTCTTTATAAGATCAGTTTCATTCGCTTATTTCAAGTTTAATCGTGGTATAAATAGACAATAAACATATAGTGTGTTTTTATATCTGTGTTATAAAACGAGTTGAAATATGGTTTCTTTTTTCGAGGCTTCGCCGAGAAAAAATAAACCATATTTCAACGAGTTGTATAACACAGATATAAAAACACACTATATGTTCATTGTTTTTATCTGATAACAAACAGACACCCGTCTCGTGCGTCTACCCGACTTATATATTCTTCCCACGGGCCTCCAAAGAAAACCAGTCTACGAGACAAAAGAAATAGGACTAGACGCATAGAGTTGTGTCCCTTACATTACAAAATCGATGACGGCGATTGTAAAGTGCGATTGCACTTCTTGCATCATGTAACTGCGCTGGAACAAAATAAATTTCAACTATTTTATTAACAGTAACAAAACGGTGTTTCAGTAGAGTTATTCTTTTCTTGACATAGTTCCAGTTTTCTTCCGTGTTTGATGCTGTAGTCCCAATATAACAAATAATTTTGCGTTTGTTTACAATTTTTACGAAGTGTTTTTTTTTCAGGTAGAGCAGACGAACTTTTAATTAGCGCAGTTCCGCGAGTACTTTTGATCGAGGCCGTGACTATAAATAGTTCGCAGTCGCGGCATACTAATTACTATTAACATTCAAGTAATTTCTACAATGTTTTGAAGCAAAATTTTAGGTTGCCTTTATTGAAGCAAAATAAATAAGAAATGACACCATCAGAGGATTTTGACAAAGTGCAATAAGCGTATAATTAAAACCTGCCCTGTGATATAACGATGTTTCATGAATGAATGAATGAAAATGGAATTGAAAGAGGTCAGAGGTCGTTCGCATAAATTATAAAATTATATACAACACCTGTTGTATATACTTCAAGTATATACAACGGTTGTTATACTCTATGGTTATCAGATAAATATAGAAGTAAAACTCTGGTTGACTTCGAGAGATAGAATCAATTACCCTTTGGCACTCGTGAAATACAGAAAAAACTCAAATTGCGGTCGTTAATTCCAATCCCTCGTACTTCACTGCATTTCACCCTCGCTGTGTTCTGTCTCAGTAATCAATTCTGGATCCACATCCACAACCATTTTTAAGATATTCTCCGGAAACAGGTTATAGGTGCGTTTCCAGGGGATGTATGACGGGCGTGAAAGCATCACCCTAAAGAATTGGAGTTCTAGTTGAGGCACTATCTCCCATTTGTGATTTGAAAATTTTGATAAAATGGGGCGACCTCACTTATACCGATACATTGAACTCTCTGTGGCCTGGCCAGAGTGTACCATGTGTGAGAGAAAGTTGTTTTAACCCTTTACCCAACGTAACGGCCAAAACCTGCCAGCGCTATTCACAGAAATCGCATCAGTTTTTCAAACCGTGAAAATTTTCATAGCATATCGCCGGGAAACAAAACAACGAAAACGGCTTTGGGGAATTTGTATGCACATATAGCATGACGTTTTTCTTACTTATAAGTCAAAGTAACAGCTGCGATTTCGCTATTTGACATGTGAAGCATCGCCCTATGAACTTAAGCCTAGATTAAAGAGTGTCCCATCGGGGAGTGACATTCGAGATTGTCTTCAAAGGATGCAAGTTTATTATCTGCAAATGTTATTGTCAGCCGGCTGCTGTGTGACACGATTTTATGATTGACTCGTTGCAGTTCAATATAAGTCTAACTGGGTGGCAATTTCACTTGCAGTTTCATCAGATATCACAAGGACGGCTATTCTTTTTATTACACGTCTGTTCTATGAAATCCCCATCTACAACAACACTGAACTGTGCAGAAAATGAAAATCTGTTCCGCGCATATGTGCGGAACGGAAGTCGTTGACGGACTATTTTTTTATAAAGAAGCGACATTTCACAGGAATTTCCGACACATTGTGCACCGCAATTACAATTTGAATCCTCAGCGATAGGTAAAAACCGTTCCCTGAGTTCCAATGTGTTCTATGTGCCAGTAGGCACATAGAACACATTGGAACTCAGGGGACGAACTGGAAACATGGGGGTTTCCCTCGCATATTTTTTTGTTGGCGATAAAATGTGTTCTTTTTGTTGATAGTTGTCAAATGAATTGTTGAGTGTCCTTCTAATAATTGTTCTTTTATAGACGTGAAGGCGTGTAAAAAACACTGAACGACACGCGTGTGTGAATGGGTTAATCGATATGGCGCTTGTGCCATCGCGAAAGGATAAAACTCGAGGCCTGCGACCCATCGTTCTGTCCTTCTGCGCTGGCACTCGTGTCATATCGATTAACCCATTCACACACACGTGTCGTTCTGAGTATATATAACTTTCCCTACTTGGGAGTGTAACTATGGGGTTGTAGATGATCTGACCCTACCCCACCCAATAATTTTCCAGTGGGGACATTTTCACCTGAATTGGGGTGTTACGATATCGATTCGCTCTTGCCTGTAATCAGCAGGTACTTTCTTGTGGGACTAGATCTGTTTCTTGGACTTATGTCGCACACGCAGCCATGGTTGATTTGGGATGTTGGGGTCCCACCATGACCAGTTTTGAGTCCAGTACGTGCTAATTAAATAGGAAGTTGGGAAACCCATGCATCACAACTACTTCGTGTATTTATCCACAAACAAATTTCCCGAGTTTTTAAACTAGAGACCTCATTGATAAATATTGATGATGCAGTTGAAGGATTTCTTCGGTCGGGACTTCAGTCATGACAGTCGAGACGAATTGGGTTTACAACCCCCACCCCAACCCAATCGGTCTCCTTCTCGACGCCCCTGCTTCCATAGGTCAGTTTGAGACAATTACTACAGTATGGTTAAAGAACTATGATCATAAAACGGACAAAGAATGTCGATCGGCCGCAACACTGGGTCGCGATCCAGTTAAAATTATCTTTCTGCCTTTCTGTCCACTGCACTTTAGAAACCTCCCCCGTAATTAGGGAACTGTGAGTAAACTGAACCTGGGATGCCAATTTCATTTATTTCTCTTCATTTGGTCTTGATGTCGCAATGTTGTATTAATGAAATTTCGGTCCGAAGAATCGGGCTGCTTGCACGTTTAATATAAAACAGGAAAACATTATAAAATTACAATAAGCATTTCATTTCACCCTTTACCTAACATGAAAAGCAGACGACACTTGCAAAAAAATTCTTGAATAACTCATTTTTTTCATTTTTTGTCTCAAAAATATAGGTGAAAAAAATAATGAAAATTAATTGGCGATTTTTGAGAATAGCGCTGGCTGGTTTTGGCCGTTACGTTGGGTAAAGGGTTAAAGGGGCCAAGAACAGTGAACTAATATCACAGATATTAAGGATACTAAAATGTCCTTGCGTGGTGGAGAGAGCAGCTGATTAACCCTTTGATACTTTTGTACGTCTTATGACGTACGAAGTACGAAATCAAACATGGCGTTGATACTTTGTGGTCATTTGTTTTGTTATTACTTTTCAAGTTTTTAAATTTTTAAACTCATTTCCTATTTTCAACCGAATAGTGCTCAGTGGCAACCGTTGACCCAAATGTTATCGCAGCTTAAAATACTAATATAATCCTGCTGTCATGGCTTCTTAACTGGTTGAATGCTAGAAGATACTATCAGGTCTTTCAAAGAATGAGGCTACCAGAGCAAAAGCAACACTTTCCTTGCTCATATTTCATATTCAATCAAACACAAATAATATTTTGTTTATATAAATTTGTTTTATTACAAATTATTGGAGAGTGCCCACAGGCACTCTCCAATAATTTGTAATAAAACAAGTTTTTAATAACACATTCAGACCACCAAAATTAATCTAGCCCTTAACCAGATAATCACTAATGTGACAAATATCTTGATATTTGTACTTTCTGGCCTTTGACGTCGCTTTTTGAAAAACGTTGAAGAAACTGAATTCCCAGTGACGTTTGAACGTCAGGATAAATAAAGTCCCAAAAGATTAAATGACTCTTTTATGGGGAAGAAAGTACATACATTTGATTTTCCCTTTGTGTGTGGAAAATGTAGCGGTTCTTACCTCCTTGAAAAGTTGAAATGTCATTCTGTTTGGGTTGTGTGCATAGCATTTTGTCAATTCATTGCATATAATATATAGATAATTATTCTTATTAATTGTTATTATTAGCATTAATTTTGATAATTTATACTTTTATCGTTCTGCAATATTCATTTACTCTAATTTCGTGTGGATTACTTTTTATCTTCAGTTACATCTTACGGTAAATATGTTAGGTTTTATCTTAGATTTTGACTAGTAATCTCAATAGCAGAAACTATTTTTAAAACCTGTGAACAATGGCGGCTTGCAGTATACCGTGGATTTTAACTTATATTTCTATTAAGGCTGATGATCTCCCGCTCACTTTTCGAAGAGCTGACTCAGTACATTGAACAACCTGAACAAATTGTTAACTAAATATACGTTTCAAATGCCAAACCTGTTAACTAAATATACGTTTCAAATGCCAAATCATTTACCATACCTTTAGTACAAATCTGACTTGTTAACTGCATAAAGGTTAAAGAATAAATCCTGCTGAATAAAAAATCTGTCAGTTATCGAAGAAATACTCTGACAACCACTGCATACCCTGCGTTAAAAGATATATCTGGCCTCAGTAATCTAATATGGGCATTTATTTGAATACATACTAATTCTGAAGTCACAATGACCAATTTCCTGTTAACTGAATACTTTTGTTAAGTGAATATTTTTAAGAGGCAAGTGGCTATCCAGTTAACAGGTTTTCACTATATAAAACTTGACATCGATAAATTCAATTCATGTGTATTGAGTATCCAAACTTATTGACCGCTAGCCCCGCCTTGCCATATCAGTGCGATAATTAACGTTGGCAGATAAATAATTTGCAGCTCAGTATAAAAACAGTGTTTGGTATTTCCTAGGTTTACATTCACATCTGTATTGTAAATCCCAATCATAAATCTCCACGAAATGAATGAAATTAATTCCAGAGAGATATCTTAACACTGGCATTAGAAAAATGTTTCACAATATATCATGCACATGATGAATCTATTCATATTATTTAACACAATTTCTAAATTTTGTGGACTACCAGTTGTAAAAAGCCGTATAACCAAAGAGAAAAATACACAACCTAATTGTCCTATATTAAATGATAGTATACAATGAATTATGTTTGTATGTGAAATAATAAAGCACAGTTCAAAATGTACATATAATCGTTTGACGAAGAATGACCGAGGGAACAACATGGCCTATACTTTTGGAATTAAATTTCATGAAAAGATGGAAGCATGTCAACATAAGAAATATATTTAGGGATTTTATTTACCAGTAAAAACGAGAAAAATGAGCGATAGATATTATTAACTTGACTGATTTTGAGCGCCCAGCCAATAACTTGGGATTTCATGTGCAAAACGCTCAGATTTCCAGACGAGTCACTGCCTAAACCATATATGTTTTGTTTTAGGTCAGAAGAAAAAAGTGTACGCGATTGATCACCCTCTTTTTCCTCGAGGGGCATATTTTTACAAAGTAAAACAATTCATTTAATATTAATCTAATTTTCTTGGCATGCACACATCCTTCTTTAAGTCTACGCGAAACAAATGTTTCGAGATGGCCGAGTCCCTAATGTTTTTCAGAACCATATTTGAAGCCAATACAGTTCTGTATTGCAGTGCAAGGATTCAGAAAACAAATGAAGAACAAACGCGAAACGCTTACATGACGTAACAGCACACGAAGCGACCGCTGGCCATGTTTTGTATATATGCCATATTAAACTGCATGCAAACTGCGAGGGGTTATAATTTCGCCATTATATAATTGTTGGCAGACTTCCTGTTTTTGTTATGTTTCTGAAGCAATATGCACTTCAGTCGATAATATACCAATGTTAAAACTCCAAATCAACAATTTCCATTCTCTGTTATAATTGATGGGTAGGTTTTTATTTTTAAAAACGCTGAATGAACAAAACTTGTTTCCAGGGTGTCATTATCATTTGTCGCGCTGCAAATATACATGCAAGATTTTGATTGGCCAAATAAAGGGATATATTTTCTGTGTCATATTTATCTTTCCCAGCGTTCGACTATGGCCTTCTTTTGCAAAACAAAGCCCTTGAAGTTGATAGAGCACATAAAATCAGAGGCCAGATCTTCTTGCAACACCACTGCGACAACTTTTTCTATGCCAACTTGGAAGCTGTAGCTTCTGGATTGATGATAACACTTTACCAATAAATGTGTCTCAGATAGTGGGCTATGGCAATTTTATATTCCAAAAGCGCAAGTATACGCTCACTCAGTTCTCCACTCTTAACCCTTTACCCAACGTAACGGCAAAAACTGGCCAGCGCTATTCACAAAAATCGCCAATTAATTTTCATTATTTTTTTCATTTTTTGTCTGAAAAACATAGGTTATGACCCCTCTTTAGAACGAGCTCGTTCCAATGAGGGGGCCATAACCTATGTTTTTGAAACAAAAAATGAAAAAAATTAGTTATTGAAGAATTTTTTTTGCAGGTGCCGTCTGCTTTTCACAAAGGGTTAACAGCGACCGCCGGCCATTACATCTCCTGCAGGGCTGTGAAACGATTAGAGGGTCCTAATTAGATTATTCGTGAGCGTGTATGTTGTTTTAACCTTTCACCTTGCAAGGCTATAGGACAACAGTTGCAAAATGTCTGGGAATACCAGGAAATTTCCATTTTTTACATTAACATTATGACCCCCCCCCCCCCCCACACAAACACACACACATTGCAACGAGCTCAACAAGCTCGTTCCAATGAGGAGTCATGCGCTATGTTTTGGAGGGAAAAACAAAACAAAATAATAAAATTTGAATGTCGATTTTTATAAATAGCACTGACAGTATTAGGCGGCACGTTGGTTGAAGGATTAACGATATCAATTTTTTTTATTTAAAATCTTTTTTTTTTTTCAAAATATTTCAGCAAAAACCTATCACGTGACCCCTCATTGGAACGAGCTCATAGAGCTCGTTCCAATGATGGGGTTACATGAAATAGTTTTGCTGAAATATTTTGAAAAAGTATTTTTTTCCACAGCTGAATTTGTATAATAAGAAGGCGAATGCAGCCGATTCGTTAGGTAAAGGGTTAAAATTCATCTATCTAGTACATGTATGAGAGATCGAACGTGCTCGCTTGACGTTGGAGACTAAGTGTGATCGCTGTACATGTTCTATCCAGACAAGAAGAAAATGTTTCACTACGGTATTATCTGTGGTAGCAAGACTCTTCTGCTCTGGCATTACCCCAACTTTACTGGTGTTGTGGCTAATATCAAGGACTGAAAAGAGAAATGGGTATTTGATGTATACAGAAAAGAGAGGGTGAATTACTACGTGAACACTGAGGACTGTAAATTAACTGGCAGCTTAACTGGATAGAGTGCTAGATTAATTCTGGTAGTCAGCATTTGTTTCGGATTTGCATTGTTGAAATTCATTTGGTTACATGCTGTTAATTAGGTCAACAAGAATCATCGGTGGCATTGAAATGTTCTGGTGTAATGACTCTCCATGCTGTTAAAGCTGATATATATTTTATTCGCCAGTATACGAAAATAGAACAAAATTTACATGGAATGCACTCATTTACAATATACATGTTAGTGACAGATTGGCTGCCGTCCTGCCTTTACCGAAGTGGGAAAGAGGAATGGAGAGCTATTGATGAAGAAAGTAGAGGAAAGGAGAGGAAAGGAGAAATTAGAAGAAGAAGGGCAGAGAGAGTAGGACAAAAATACTAGTCCAATATATTGTTACATGATGTCGATTTGGTCAACAAGAATCATCAGTGACGTAGATATGTTTGAGTGCAATGACACACACACTCTCTCTCTCTCTCTCTCTCTCTCTCTCTCTCTCTCTCTCTCTCAGCATGTTGTTAGATTGTGTTGATTAGGTCAACAAGAATCACCAGTGACGTAGATATGTTTGGGCACACAAAAATCATGAATGCTGTTACATGATGGAGATTAGGTCAATAAGAAGCATCTGTGACGTAGATATGCGTGTGTATAGTGACTCTACTTGTAGTTACATTATGTTGATTAGGTAAACAATCGGTGGCGTAGATATGTTTGGGTGTGAAGACTCTGCATGTTGTTGCATGATGTTAATTAGGTCAACAATCAGTGGTGTATATATGTTTGGGTATAAAAACTCTGCATGTTGTTACACGGTGTTGATTAGGTCAACAAGAATTATCAGTGGCGTAGATATGTTTGGGTATAAAGACTCTGAATGTTGTTACAAGATGTTGATTAGGTCAACAAGAATCATCAGTAATGTGGATATGTTTGGATATAATGACTCTGTATGCGTGTTGTTATATGATATTGGTTAAGTCTATATGAATTGTCAGTGGCGAAGATCTGTTTGGATATAAAGACATGTTGTTGCATTATGTTGATTGGGTCAACAAGAATCATGAAGGGCTTAGATATATCTATGTGTAATGACTCTACTTGTAGGTACATGATGTTGATTAGGTCAACAATCAGTGGTGTATATATGCTTGGGTATAAATATTCTGCATGTTGTTCTATGTTGATAAGGTCAACAAGAATTATCAGTGGCATAGATATGTTTGGGTATAAAGGCTCTGCATGTTGTTGCATAATGTTGGTTAGGTCAACAATCAGTGGTGTATATATGTTTGGGTATAAAAACTCTGCATGTTGTTACATGGTGCTGATTAAGTCTACAAGAATTGTCAGTGGCGTAGATATGTTATGTTGGGGTATAGACTCTGCATGTTGTTGCATGACGCTGATTAGGTCAACAAGAATCATCAGTGATGTGAATATGTTTGGATATAATGACTGTCTGCGTGTTGTTACATGATGCTGATTAAGTCTACAAGAATTGTCAGTGGTGTAGATATGTTATGTTTGGGTATAAACTCTGCATGCTGTTGCATGATGTTGATTACGCCAACAAGAAGATTCAGTTAAGTGAATTGAATATGTTTGGATATAATGACTATGTCTGCGTGTTGTTACATGATGTTGATTAGGCCTACAGGAATTATCAGTGGCATAGATATGTTTGGGTTTAAAGCATGTTGTTGCATGATGTTGCTTGTGTCAACAAGAATCATCAGGGGCGTAGATATATCAGGGTGTAATGACTGCTTGTAGTTACATGATGTTGATGAGGTCAACAAAAATTGTCAGTGGCGTAGATATGTTTGGGTATAATAACTCTGTCTGCATGTTTTTACTTGATGTTGTTTACCGTATGGCCGCCATGGAATGATCACTTTCTACGGGTGGGCAATGTTTCCACGGAGGCAATAATTGCTGATGATGATTTTTATTACCCAGTAAAAGCATGCGTGGACATCACTGCCCACGAGTGAATTACGACTATTCCACGGCGACTGTACTGTTTGTCAACAAGAATCATCAGTGGCATAGATATGTTAACCTTCTGCACTCTTATGTCAAAATAGTGAAGTAGCAATCAGCAAATTTTCCCCATAATTTAACTACGACGAAATAAACCAATTCAAACAAGACTGAACTGGACAAGTTTCTTGTTGCAATATGGAAAGAAAATTCAGCATGGAATTATGTGGATGGTTTAATGCTGTTAATGGGGTCAAAAAAAGAATTATCGGAGGCATAGGCGTGAACCGATATAATAGTACCCACTTTTCCTCAGATTGAACTGAATTATCTGATAATATTACATTTAAGCGCCATTGAGGTTGTATAGGCGCCTATGACCTAGGTACTTCGGCTTCCTCCAGTTGTAAAACTTCCGACACGATAAGGGCCTGTCTACTAAATGTGCCATTAACCACAATAAACAAACAAACATTCAATTAACTTTTTAGTAACATGTCGCCATCAACTCCAGAGTAAAGCATCCGAGCAGTAGTCTTTCAACTAAATGGCCATTTTGGGGCTAGCCGTGCATTGTCGGGAAGTAAAAGATTATTTGGTAGTTTCATGGGTAACTTTTTGCACTGAATTAGAATCTGAATGATGCACTCTGTAAACCTTGGGCAACTTGAGATATTCAATGGGGCGTTCAAGATAGCCGCCTAATATTTCATTACGTGCCCGAAGTCGCATATTTGCATGGAAGATTTTGTAAGCGACACATCACCTACTGGTGGTAGATATGTTCTCAAAGCTTCATTGCTATATCAACTTCCATGGTGGACACTAAAAAGTTGTTGTGCACGTTGACTCTGTGTGTTAACCTTGACTTTGGTGGGTCTGCTGTGAATTTTGTTGAAAGTACTATGTGGCACACTCTCTAGTAGTGGTCCATGTGTTGTGCAAATTTCACATCGATGTCTCTTTCCACTAAAAAGTTATGGTCCAGACACTAAAAAGTTGATGTGCACGTTGCTTCCATCTGTTGACCTTTATCTGTGACCTTGGCCAAGTTGGGCTAATCGTGAATTTTCTATGCAACACACCATCTAGTGGTGGTACATATGCTATGTGGCATCATCGTGGTATCCCCGTCCACTAAAAAGTCATGGCCCGGACACGAACAAGCTGATGTGCACGATCATTCCACGCGTTGACCCTTACTGTGACCTTGACCTTGGTGGGTCGATCTTAAATTTTGTATGCGACACACCGTCTAGTTGTGGTCCATATGTTGTGTAAATTCCATTGTGATATCTACATGTTCTTCCACTAACAAGTCTTGAACTGGAATCGAAACACTTGTGAAAGCTCATCCCATGTGTTGGCCTCTCTCTGTGACATTTGTCCTTGATGGGTCGGTTGTGAATTCTGTACGCGACACACAATCTAGTGGTGGTACATGTGTTGTGTAAGTCACTTCACAATATTTCTTCCCATCAAAAAGTTATGGCCCGGAAACAAAAGGTTAATGTGCATGTTCATTTCATATGTTGAATTTTATACGTGAACTTGGGCCTGGGAGTCGGTCGTGAATTTTATATGGGACATATATGGGACACGCCGTCCAGTGGTGGTACATATGTAGTGTAAGTTTCATTGTTATATCTCTTCCCATTAAAAAGTTTTGACCCGAACACGAAAAAGCTCAATCCCTGTATTGACTTCTATCTGTGACTTTGACCTTGGTGGGACACTTATGAACTTTGTGGCACATACGTTGTGCAGGTTTCATTGTGATATTTAAACGAATTTATAAAAGATGTTTTTTGGTAGACATCTTGGACGCCATCTTAAATATGTCGAGTTGCCCAAGGTTTACAAAGTGGCATCATCCAGGGCAAAAGGTTCCCTTAGAAAAAACCAAAAAACCTACTTCCCGACATTGCAAGGTTTCCCCACCCCGTCCCTGGCTGCCGGCATATAGCTGAAAATATAGATGATGCATTTCGCGGCAAAATACCTGGTCACCACGTTTGAAAACTGCAGCAGATGCGTTCTTATTCCAGGGGCTGGCCATGTGACTTCAGTAACTCATTTTCACTGTAGAGTTGTGAATACTCGACCTCTTATTGGCTTAAAACTATTGCCTTTTCTATTATGAAGAACAATTCATTTGACTACAACTGTTTCCGAGAGTTACCAACTGAACTCCCGAACTGCCGAATTCTTGTATTATCTAAAACGGATAAAACTCCACAGGAATAGCGTGCATTAATTTGGGCAGCTCTTTACAGAAGAGATCCAAATAAACTCAAATGTCATTAATTTGCAATGAAAAATAAAATAGAGAAATCCCATTAAATGTGCTTTGATCAATATTGGCACAGTCGTCTTTGATAAGAAACTGTATTAACTTTAGATTCGGTTTTGACACCCTGCATCTTTTTTGATACAGTACACAACCTCGCAGAGAATCTCTACCGGATCACAACTGGATCGGAATCCGGCCGTTATTCTCTGTCCGTTAACCTGCCCATAACACTGTGGAATCCTGTCCAAAAAGACATGCAAAAACATTGAATCTTATGTGCTAATTTGATAAGTTTTTCATGATTTTGTGCCGATTCCGCAATATTTTATTTTGGAAATGGTGTAAGTAGGGCGGTCAGGTCTGTCCGCGAGAGACTTGTTTTGTGGTCACAATACTGTACACGATTGTGATAATTCGCCTGGAACATTTAGGTCTGTACAAATTGAAAGAACGATAATTTAGTTCGCCTTAACCCTTTGAACTCTAATGGCATCTTCCACGCTAGTTCAATGGCGGCGATTAGAAGAGTCCATATTCATTATTTGGGGTAGACCAATCAATATTTTCAACGTGCAGCCTCTGGGCTGCACGTTGAAAATATTGATTGGTCTACCCCACACATTTACTGAACGGCCATCCTATTTAATGACGTTATGACGTATCATGTTGGGGGCGCGCTGGCTCAGTTGGTAGAGGTGCAGGCTGCAAGCCGAGAGGTCCTCGGTTCGAATCCCACCTGCGGCAACCGCGTTGTGTCCTTGGGCAAGACACTTCACCCCCATTGCCCACGTGGGGGCACGGTGACGCTGTGTACTAAGGCGTACTGCACGTCGATGGTGCACCTGTCTTCAACCAATGCTAACCCTGCTTGTGAGGAGTTGGTATGTTGGGGAGCTGACAGTTGCTCGCCGTTGCTCGGTGGTTCTCTCCGGGTACTCCGGCTTCCTCCACCCGTAAAACTGTCACGGCCATGGTTAGCCATTGTGCAGAAATATATGACCTTAAACACCAATAAATAAATAAATAAATAACGTATCATGTTGCTGGCCGTTAGAGTTCAAAGGATTAATAAACTTGAGCGAACTGTTATTGGTAGTTCCCCTACAGTACAAATCTTAAGACCAAAAGCCAGAGGGTTCACTCTAATTGCCATTATATTTCTTTACTAACTCTTCCAGAATCATTATTTACTTTGTGACGATGATAAAACTTAGTGTTCTTTGACTATGACGATGTAAAGATGTGATACAATAGCTCCCTTAGCTCTTCCCAATAGAGCTGAAACGGTTAAGGGGATTTCTTGATCGATTAGTCACCTGGATTAACCTTGGTTACCGATTAATCACTTCTTGTCCAAATAGATATCTGAATAATTGCCATACTGTTGATGATTTACAGCATGAACCCTTTATTAGAGTAACATACAAAACCGACAAGGCCTATATACAAACATCGCCATTCAAATTTATTATGTTTTCAATTTTTGTCTCAAAAATATAGCTTATGACCCCTCATTGGAACGAGCTCGTTGAGCTCGTTCCAATGAGGGATCATAAGTTATGTTTTTGAGACAAAAATTGAAAATTTTTAATAATTATTGAATTTATTTTGCAAGTATCGTCTGCTACCCACAATGGGTAAAGGGTGAAGAATGACCATTTCCAGCTACTGATAGAGTACGATCATCATGCAAGTAAACAAGTATGTCAGCAAGTAACTTGCATGCTTTACTCTGTCTCATATAATTGGTGAGTCAGTGCGACAATGTTTGCCTGTTTTGGAGCAAGTTTGTTCCTTTGTTAACCCATATAATACAGAAGTTCAAAAGTAACGGATAATCGATCAATTACTTTTTGGATCGATCAAGATGTTGATCATTGATTAATCGATTAATCCGTTAACCGTTTCAGCGCTACTTCCCAACAGTGTATTATCCCACAGCTCATCATCAGCTTGTTGAATAAATCTTATGACAAACGCAGCAGTTTTCTGTTTTGTTCATCTCAGTTTTTGCGATAACACAGACTAGTAAACATGTCATTTTGATTGAGGTTTAACGACATTTTCGACAACCAGGGACACCTCAGGTTGGACAGTTTTACGGTCAATATGAGTGGAGAAAGCTGGTGTACCCGGAGAGAAACACTGAGCAGCGGCGAGCAACTGTCAGACTCCTCAACGTACTAATGCCTCACACGCAAGGTTTGCATAGGTTGAAAGAAAGTGCACCATCGATTTGCAGTACGCCTCAGTACACAGCGCAATTGTGCCCCCGCGTGGGCAGATCAGAAGTGCCTCACCCAAAGGACACAACCCAGTTATCTCTGGTGGGGATCAAATCGTGGACCCGAAGTCCAATACCGTAACCACGGAGCCACTGTGCTCTCTAGACATGTCAGTACAGTGGAACCCTATTAACCCTTTACCCAAAGTAACGGCCAAAACCGGCCAGCGCTATTCACAAAAATCGCCAGTTAATTTTCATTATTTTTTCATTTTTTGTCTCAAAAACATAGGTTATGACCCCTCATTGGAACGAGCTCGTCGAGATCGTTCCAATGAGGGGTCATAACCTACGTTTTTGAGACAAAAAATGAAAAAAATTAGTTGTTCAAGAATTTTTTTTGCAAGTGTCGTCTGCTTTTCATGTTAGGTAAAGGGTTAATTGAATAGCCACTTTGTCAGTGAAAAATATTCAGTTAACAGGAGCATTCAATTAACAGGAGTTTGATCATTATCCTGCATTCTGGTAATAACTTGATCATTTATTCTATAATATCCCTCTGTCAAACATGACACAATAGATTAATTTCGCATATTTCATGCACTGGGGCTAAATAGATCTGCAAAGATAGAGAATTCAGTGATTGTCAGGGTAATTCTTTGTTATTTTACAAGATTTTAGGTGTTTATTCTATAACTTATAAGAAATTAACAGGTCAAATTTGTACTGAAGGTATGGTAAGTGGTTTGGCGTTTGTAAGTTATATGCAATAAACAGTATTACTCAGTTAAGATATATTAATCAGGTGGGTACCACTGTATTACTTCATCTTATTCTTTTTCATATACTATTAAAAAAGCGGGGGATATTTGATAAAAGTGAGATATATTAAGAAATATATTTCTATTTTCATCAAAAAGACAGTTGAGGCATTGCACTGTGACATCTGGTAAATGATTTTAGCGATAGTTGGGTGTCTGACAAGCACACATCCCACGCACTGAGCTGTAGAAGACATGGACGGTCAGTCAGAGAATTTACCACATTCAGTCGAAGACCTCAATACCTTGAAATCCCCTTCGGATCGCGAGACAAGCGCGGATTCCACGTAGCATACTCCTCACCAAACGCCCAATACCAGCTTGACTGATGTTATTCCATTCTTCCTGCAGTGCAGCGGCGAGTTCCTGGACATTGGTAGGGGGCTGTTGGCATTGTCGTAGGCCCCGCCAAGCATATCCCAGACGCGTTCGATTGGTGAAATGTCTGGACTTAGTGCTGCCCAAGGTAGTGTGGCGATGTTCTGCTCCAGGAGGAACTCTGTAGAGACACGGGCCCTGTGTGCTCTTGTACTATCATCTTGGAAAATGAATCGACGGCCGTGACGTGGCGCAAATGGCACCACATGAGCTGCTAATATGTTGTCACGGTAGTACTGCCCTGTGAAACGCCCTTCGATGACATGTAATGCTGTTCTGCTTGTCATGGTTAGGCCTTCCCACACCACAACCGATCCACCACCAAAACGATCGTGCTGCTCAACGGTTACGCCATGGTATCGTTCGTTCCGCCGCCACACTCTGTTTCGGCTGTCGTGGAAGTTGAGAGTGAACCTCGATTCATCGGAAAACATCGGAAAACATGATGTTGCTCCGCCGACGATTGTCCCAGTGTTGTCGTGCTCCACACCAATTACGCCTTGCTGTGATGTGACGTTCAGGCAAACGTGGAATTATTTGAGGTCGTCGAGCGTACAAATTCCAGCTGTGTAGGCGATTTCGGATAGTCTGACCACTGACTCGCACATCTGTCGCTCGGTGCAGCTGCTGTCCAATTTCTGAGGCAATTTTCCGACCACAATATGAACTTGTCATATGGTCTTTATATTTTCGGAGAGCTATTTGAACAAGGAGTTTACAGTCTCCGAAATTAAGCGCGACTGACCATGTCGTGTTAAAAGATGTGACAGACCGCCATAGGTTTCACCTCGGGCTAGTGCTAATTCACGTGCAACCACCTGTGACATTTTATGTCTGTGTGGCAGTTTTTGAGCCTGCCAACTATTTGGCAATAGTGCTCTGCCCGACAGCTGCCCAACGAGACAATGAATTTCGGAGAGAAGTGACCCCCCCCCCCCCCTCCCCACACACACACACACACCCAGGATTCACAATCTGCCCATCCGGCGCTCAGCGCCGTCTCGACATCTGAACAGGATGACAGAAATAACAAAATATGTTGTCTATATCCAAAGTCGGTCGATTATCAAGTAGATCCTTGTGTGGCAGTGTTTAGTTGGAAGACAGTAGGCGGTAGACAGCTGATTCCATTTTTTTTCTAAAACAGTCGAAGTTCAGTTTACGGAAGTTGGTTGACAAACATCACAGCCTCGTCACTAGTCGTGTATATTGTCTCTGTAGGTATGAAGTGTTGCTGATTTGGGATGAAAAGAAACTCATAATTATTATGTATTTTTTTTAATTTTAAGGGTATTTTTGTTTAATTCGTCTTCAGCTGCCTTCATTCGCGTATTACATCTATATTTAAAAATACACTAAAATATCGGCAAACAAGAGCGCACGTGTCGCTGGCAATACAATGCCCCCTACCGGACTAATGAGCATTAATAGTTACACAAATGTTGTAACCTAGATGTGATCAGCATGAATTCCGTTGAAGCGTTTCCAAAAAAAGTCCGGAAAACTGATATTTTGGCACTTTTCCATATTTCCAAGGGCCATAACTCACACAAGAATAATGCAATCAGCATGAAACTCAAACTTGTTTTGTACGTCATCGTTCTATAGTAGGTTACCAAGAATGAAATCATTCGGTTGAATCATTTCCAAAAAAAGTCCGGAAAACTAGAGTATGACTGACAGACTGACTGACAGACTGATGGATGGACAGAGTGCAAATGAAACTTGATCTGTAAGTCATCGTTCTATAGTAGGTTACCAAAAATGAAATCATTCCGTTGAAGCGTTTCCAAAAAAGTCAGGAAAACTGATATTTTGGCGCTTTTCAATATTTCCAAGGGCCATAACTCACACAAGAATAAGGCAATCAGCATGAAACTCAAACTTGATCTGTAAGTCATCGTTCTATAGTAGGTTACCAAAAATGAAATCATTCCGTTGAAGCGTTTCCAAAAAAGTCCGGAAAACTGATATCTTGGCGCTTTTTCATATTTCCAAGGGCCATAACTCACACAAGAATAATGCAATCAGCATGAAACTCAAACTTGATTTGTAAGTCATCGTTCTATAGTAGGTTACCAAGAATGAAATCATTCGGTTGAAGCATTTCCAAAAAAAGTCCGGAAAACTAGAGTATGACTGACAGACTGACTGACAGTCTGATGGATGGACAGAGTGTAAATGAAACTTGATCTGTAAGTCATCGTTCTATAGTAGGTTACCAAAAATGAAATCATTCCGTTGAAGCGTTTCCAAAAATAGTCCGGAAAACTGATATTTTGGCACTTTTCAATATTTCCAAGGGCCATAACTCACACAAGAATAAGGCAATCAGTATGAAACTCCAACTTGATCTGTAAGTCATCGTTCTACAGTAGGTTACCAAAAATGAAATCATTCCTTTGAAGCGTTTCCAAAAAAGTCCGGAAAACTGATATCTTGGCGCTTTTCCATATTTCCAATGGCCATAACTCACACAAGAATAATGCAATCAGAATGAAACTCAAACTTGATTTGTAAGTCATCGTTCTATAGTAGGTTACCAAGACTGAAATCATTCGGTTGAAGCATTTCCAAAAAAAGTCCGGAAAACTAAAGCCTGACTGACAGACTGGCTGACAGACTGACGTATGGATGGACAGAGTGTAAATGAAACTTGATCTGTAAGTCATCGTTCTATAGTAGGTTACCAAAAACGAAATCATTCCGTTGAAGCGTTTCCAAAAAAAGTCCGGAAAACTGATATTTTGGCGCTTTTCCATATTTCCAAGGGCCATAACTCACACAATAATAATGCAATCAGCATGAAACGCAAACTTGATCTGTAAGTCACCTTCTATAGTAGTTTACCAAAAACGAAATCATTCCGTTGAAGCGTTTCCAAAAAAAAACTCCGGAAAACTGATATTTTGGTGCTTTTCCATATTTCCAAGGGCCGTAACTCACACAAGAATAATGCAATCTGCATGAAACTCAAGCTTGATCTGTAAGTCATCGTTCTATAGTAGTTTACAAAAAATGATATCATTCCGTTGAAGCATTTCCAAAAAAAACTACGGAAAACTAAAGTGTGACTGACAGACTGACAGACTGACGGATGGACAGAGTGCAAACCTATAGTCCCCTTCGGCGATGCCGGTAGGGGACTAATTAGTCGATGGTATGTATGACCTTTGAATTTCTATGACGTCAATTTACACCAGTGGTTGCAATTGACTGTCTGGATTATTATATCCTGTAATAGTGCACCTAGGTGACTGCCTTCACATCGAGGCAGCCACTGTTTCGCTCGGACCAACGTGATCCAAGATAACAATATAAACGTATTATTAGAAATTGTTTCGCAAATCAGCATAACAGCAGTCTTCGACGTGTAGAATAGCTTAATAATTATGCCACACTATGTAATTACGTAAATATTAACACAATTACTATTTAATTTTAACGTCAAAATACTTATTTCAGTTGTTTATTTTGTTCATTTTTTTTATTTTTCGTTCTACCGTGCTCTCGCTAATGCAAGTAGAATGGAGTGCCTAGCTCAATGGCACAACGCAAGTCAAAAAAATGCACAAACGCTACCCACGATCAAACGTCGGATGCGCAAAGTGATAAGCCACTCAGTCCCCACGTTCCTACCGGGTGTCGTTGCATAAGTAATTGTCCAAAACTACTCAAAATAACACCCAAAAGACTCAATACAACAACTGAAATAAGTTTATGATGCTTAACCACTTAATGGCAACTCCGCGCTGAGATCAGTGGAACGGCTATGGGCACGCACATGGCCCCTTCTTATGACAATATTTTTATGGGTCGTCTCGAGAAGCTTATTTTATTTTCCTCGCCATTTCCCTCGCCCATATCATGGCTCAGGTTCATTGATGATATTGATTTGAAGTGGAGTGGAACTAAATCTGATCTGTTCGAGTTTGTCTCCTTCTGCAACACACTTCACCATTCTGCTATTAAATTCACTGCAGAAATCTCTCCAGAAAGCATCACCTTTCTTGATACCACCTCACGCATTGACAGTAACTGTATTGTTTCAAACTTGTATTGCAAACCTACAGACTCACGCCAGTATTTTGCTTCCATCTAGTTGCCACCCAAGGCACATTGTCAAAAACATTCCATACAGTCTCGCTATCAGAATCAAGAGAATCTGTTCTGAGCCCGCTGACAAGGTAGCTGTGTTTAATGATCTTCGATCTCAACTTGGAAGCCGAAGCTACAAGCCAGAACGAGTTGACAGTGCCAGGAGTAAAGCTGATGCACTACCACGGGATGATTTGTTGCGATATCGCCCACCAGTACAGAACGCGTGCATACCATTTTGTCACAACATTTCACCCAGATCTTTCAAATCTTCCCAGCATACTTCGAAAACACTGTACGCTTATTGAGAATTACCCAGCCATATCCAATCCATTTCCCAAGCCTCTATTCGTGGCTTTTAAGCGTCAACAAACATTAACGACATCGTTATTGTTTCCCATTACGTTCTGTCAGAACTTGGCTTACATGAGTTTTTATCGCTACTGTTCATTTTTATGTTGTTGTTTTTTTTTGGGGGGGGTGGGGGTTGTTTTGTTTTGGGGTTTTTTATATTTGTGTGTATTTTTTCTTCATGTGTCTGTGCCCTGAAGAAGGTCTTCGGCTGACCGAAAGCTAGGTAAAAACTGAGGGGAGGGGAGGGGGGGGGGGGTCTGTACTGTTTGGACTTAATACAGACGAATCTCTTCCCTTTAAGCCCTTGCATCTCTTAGATCCAGCATACTTGAAACAGATTTATTTTATCGATTAGAAGGGACTCGTACCACATTACATTTCGTGAGCATATAAGGTCAGTACAAGTTCAGCAAAATGAAAGCTGAGCACTTCCGTTGACTTTTTCAAATACGTTACAGATACTTCACACTTCATCCGACATTCATACTCCAACAAAGAAGTGATAGATAATTCGTTGCAATTCTTACCTAAAAATTGTACATAACCAGACGAAATACATTACTCAAAAAAATCACAATCAAACAGGCATAACCCTGGTTGTAATACACAGCAAAGCCCAATTTGAACCTAAAATGCAAACAAGGTTGTGTGTGTCTGTGTATCGGTGAGTGTGAGGTTCTGTGTTAGTGCGTGTTGGGGGATTCAAATTTACATGACATTTTATCGTGGCGCTTTGTTTTTTACCACTCAAAATTAGGGCTGTCACGATTTTTTTAATTTAGGAATCGATTAAACGTCGCAAATAATCGATTTTAATCTATTAATCGTACCTAGATGACCCCCTCTCCCTCTCTTTGAAGTCGTTAAAAATGAAGTTCAAGTCAGTTGACCTACCTAAAGTAAACAACGAAGACGATGCTCTTTTAGGTATATTCAAAGCTTTGATGTTCTGAACTTTTGAACCGTTAGTGTAATAATCAAGACCGGTCGTCAGTTGCGAACTTCGCAACTGACGACCGGTCTTGATTATTACACTGACGGTTCAAAAGAACAGAACACCAAAGCTTTGAATGTACCTAAAAGACAGTTGCTTCTAACGGCTTCTTGGGGTTTAACGTCAACGTTCTTGACCTTTTACCTTTAGAAACAATAGTTTTTTCATCCAATTTTTTTTAATTATTAAACGTCTACAACGGGGTAAAATTTACCGATTCTTCGACAACGAAAACTACTAATCGATTTCGGTATGACCGATCGACAATCGATTGATCGATTAATCGTGACGGTCCTACTCAAAATTCAATCTTTGTTCTTGGCGCCCGCATTTTTTCATTAATTTTCGGAAATTACATATAGCCTGAGTACACGGATACCAAAGCATTTTTGTGAGTGTATCTGTGAGGATAGGGTGGATTCTAACCTCATCCTATTATCTCGATTATTTATTGATTATTCATAGTACTCGTAAATTGGAATCATATAATCAGACACGACAAATACTGTACAAGGATGTGTTTACAGATTTGGGTTACTGATGAAAATGATCCCTGAGGCCCATCTTTCGAAAAAATGCATCAACAGATTTGCGACGAAGTTCAACTTTGGACTCGGTGCGGGTTTTAACTCAAATCAATATCTTGGAAAAACTTAGCCGAGTTCAAAATGCCGTCACCTTTCGTGAGTTTTTTCCGATAAAAGTCAATAATTCCTTCATTTAAGGTGACCTTTAACCTTCTCAAACGGTACGCATAAAGAAGAGGATAATGAATAGCAAATACCTGATGAGGATCAGTAAAAATTTAATACTGTGGGATTGCAGAATAAAATTTTTACTAAGCCTCCACACAAATGTAAGATACATGTAGAATCACCAATAATTGCCATAGCTTTAACTACTACTGGTTTGATTATTTCTCTCGGGAAGCCAACTATGAAAGATTTAAGTAGTCTTTCTGGTATAGTACTTAATATTTTGTGCAAAGAACAGAGTCTGAGTTCGATACTGAAATTGAGTTTTTTTTTCAAAATATCCAACTTGAGAATAGCGCAATCTTGAGTGCACTTTAGGACGAAAGTGAGATTTAAGTTTTCGAAATATAGCGAAACGGACAAACTGACAAAGAAACGTTTGAGTGGGTGACAACATGTTTATCATGAATATCTACTCACCGATATTCTTCAGGGGCGAATCCAGGAGATTAGAATGGGCGTGAAAGTCTAATCCGAATCGTCGAGGGGGGTCTTGTCTATAGATGTCCCCCTAACATTGGAGGGGTCTGTGCGTGTGCCTTATATAAAAATGCGATAGTAACCATGGTATTGTCTCAAAATACCTTGGTATACCAGGGTATGTTGGGATAATTCATATGCAACATGGTACGCTTTTAACCCTTTACCTAACATGAAAACAGACGACACTTTCAAATAAAATTCTTGATGCACTAATTTTTTTGATTTTTTGCGTGAAAAACATAGCTTATGACCCCTCATTGGAACGAGCTCGGTGAGTTCGTTCCAGTGAGGGGTCATAAGCTATGTTTTTGTGACAAAAAATGAAAAAGTAATAAAAATTGAATGGTGAATTTTGTGAATAGGGCAGTCCGGTTTTGGCCGTTACGTTGGGTAAAGGGTTAAAAGGGTTTCTGTGGTTCATCTACGCCTATTTTTTGCACTTGATGTTATGGGCTTTGGGGGTACTGGTCCTAAAAGTTTGTTCGTAAAAATAAACGCCATGATTATGATGTGATTACGCGAGTTATTAACCCTTTGAACAGGAGAGGCCGCTTTTCCGGATCAGGAACATGATACATCATAACTTCGCGGATGGCTGCTAAAAGAATGAGTAGATAGATCAATTGAACGTTGAAAATATTAATTGGTCTAACCCAAAATAATGAATATAGGTGGACACTTCCAACTGCTGCCATTGTACTGACATGGGAGATACCATCAGGGTTCAAAGGGTTAACTCTTTTACCAATGCACACAATATCAGAATTTGTTATTTTAATTATTCAAAAAGTTTCAACAAAACCATATCAGGTGACCTCTCATGAGGGGGTCACATGATAAGGTTTTATTGAAAGTTGTTTTGTTTTTGGGGTTTTTTTTTTGTTGTTGTTGTTTGTTTTTGAACTGCTCACTTTGTAAAATGCCTGGGCGGATGCGGTCAATTCTTCAGGTAAAAGGTTAAAAACATAACCATGATATTTGCTTGCGCCTACATGTATGCGCGTGTGTATAAACATTAAAGAGTTATTAGAAGCGGCGTGCGCATGGTCAAACCCCATCCGAACTGCACTGTTTCTCTCATATTTCCACAAATGCTTTAATATTGAGTTTTAAACAAGGTCAGTGAGAATATGTCAAGGTCTTGACGTAGTCAAAGCTCCCGAGAGGCGTCGCGAAGATGAACAATTGAAAGGAGTGTCAAGTGGAATTGTCGCACCTTGTAATGACCCTGGCCTCGACTGATTAATATTCCAGGTACATCATCAAGGCATGCCTTCGCCGAAGGCATGTCTTGATGATGTAGTTGGAATATCAGTCAGCTGGGATTATAGTTTAAAGCAGACACCTTAGAAATTTACTGGAGTATTTTTGTTTATTGAGATTTAACAACACTTTCGACAACAGGGTCACCACGGGTCGGATAGTTTTGTGGGTGGAAGATGTCGGGGTACCCGTAGATAACCACAGCGCAGTGGTGGGCATCTGTCAGGCTCCCTAACGTACCACCTCCGCAATGGCCACGTTGAGGCCGAAACAACCGGAAACAGATATTTGTAGACCGACTGTGTGTCTGACACAAGTTTACATTTGAAATCCAGTCTTTTAACCCTTTACCCAACGAAACGGCTAAAACCGACCAACGCTATTCACAGAAATTACAATTCAATTTTCATTATTTTTTTCATTTTTTGCCTAAATATCATAGCTTATGATCCCTCATTGAAACGAACTCGGTTTTTTTTTTTTTTGCCTCAAAACATAGCTTATGACACCTCATAGGAGTCATAAGCTGTTTTTTAGGCAAAAAATGAAAAAAACTACTTATTCAATAATTTTGTTTGCAAGTGCTTCTTCTTTTCCTGTTAGGTAAAGGGTTAAGAATGTGCATGATCATTGGTAAGAGAGAATTGATATCTTAAGAATCCAAACCTGACGAAAATGTTTTGACTGGAAAAATGACTGGGTGTGCCATACACCCTAAACTCACTTAGAGACGCCCCTGCAGCTCCAATAGGTGCAAAAATGGAAAAACAGTAAGTATATTTAAATACGCTGTCGAATCTTATTTTTTCGTGCAATTTTCTTCTCATTTTTTTTTTTTTTTTTTTGGAAGAAACCGGCATGATGGATTTTGTCTACTTGATTTTCGAAAGAAAATACAGTATTAACCCCTTGTCTGTTTTGCATTGTGATTATAAAATCAGTCAATTGTCAACAAACTGCGAGAACATTGACTTTCAGAAGCTATTTTCGTTTGTTTTTATTGATTCGGTTTGGATTTCGAAATATTACATTATAAAATTTGTAGCAACTGGTATGTTTATCGCGACAAGATCGCAATCTGACAGAGAAAGAGCCAACTTTTGTAATCGCAGTTGTGTGACATAACTACAACGATTCTGAAAATGTTTTTCCCAACAAATTATTAACCAAAAAAAACTCGTTTTGCTTTGAATTCATACCTTATGGACCCTCATTGGAATGAGCTTATGGTACTCGTTCTAATATGGAGCAATAAGCTAGGTTATGAAAGCTGATGTTCAAAACATATCAAAATTGAACATCTCAGACCAAATATTCATAAGCAAGCAGTCACAGGTGCCCGAAGACTAATTCACGCCACCTGCTTTTGTTCGTAAATAGCAAGCAACGCAGACGAGCGGGTCAGGGCAAATGTCTCGCGTGGCTAAATTAAAGGCATTCTGGGAAGAAACTTAAAAATTAAAAGAGTGTTAAAGAGATGAATAATGAAAATGTACCTACCTCGCATGATTTACAATCTGCGTTTACGGAATAGTTTAAACAATCAAATCGAGATAGCAGATCGTCGAACTGGCAGAACATTTCATTAACACTTTGATCTGCAGTCACAATATCATTAATACATTTCTCACACTCATCCTTCCCTCCGTCTATCCGACACCCTTCCATAGTTGAAGCTGTATTAATAATTTGTCCCAAATTGTAATCTGTACAGAAATCCAAGTGCATTTTGCGTAACTTTTGCGGTCTATCCTCCTTTTGAAGTTCGCATATGTCGGAATAATTGTCGCGTTCGCGTAAGTAAAGGCACTCTTTTCCTATTGAAGTTGTTAGATCCACAACGTATTTCTCTTTCAGGTTATCGCCTGAGTAGCTACGTACAAAAACAAAAAACTCGCCAAAAAATAGGATTAAAAAAATCAAACATGCAATGAAATTTCTCTCTCGACATTTTAATAGAAACACACCCCAACAAGGCTTCTCAAATAATGAGGCCCCATTATCACGGTCCAATGTCATAGCTCACGAGAATATTGAGTAAGGAAATCTGTAAAATTAGGCCAAACATGAAAATTCTTCTAAAGTATTCCTGCTTCATTCGCCTTAATTTGTGGATACTTCGCCATCCGCGCCGTGACATCACCAACTTTCATTACTCTTAAACACAGGAAAAGCAATTACGCTCCGAAAAACGAACACAAAAATAACAACCAAAGCTCATAATTCCTCAGTCTGCACGAAAAAAATATTTCCAAACAATTTTGTTGAAATTAAACAAATTCTTCTTCGATTCTGGTATATCCTTTAATAAAATTCTGTAACACATGTTGATTATTATACTTCCAAAGACATCTGCAAACCGCCATCTTCCGCTACTGGCTTAGATCCTGTTTTACGCATGCTCAATACAATTACCTCATTTTACTGGAGATCAGAACTACTTGGGAGCATTAGCTCACAGAATTTCAATCTCTAAAGCGTTACAAGAAAGTAAATGATTATCAGCTTCCATGAAATTCCCCGTTATCCGCTTAACCGGGGAAATAAATCAGACACTGTTTATATCAAGCTTCTAGTGGCAAGTGACAAACCTAAACTTGAGAATTAATCAGACCCGCTATCAACAGAGAAACATTTTTTTTCATTCTATTGGAATATACGCACTAGTATTGATCCAACAGATATCTCCGTCGAATAGGAAATCCGAACATTTTGTTCACATTCCAGATGAATATTCATTCCTAAGACTTGGTAATAACACAATTTGTCGGGAAGCACAACAACTCCATACCTCCGCGCCTTAATTACAGACTAAATGATTCAGTATGAGCCGGATTTCAACGTATTCAATTACACTGCGTTCTGTCGATTGGACGATGCTTTCGGTTTATAGTCAATATTTCTTGGCGATCTGTTAATATCAGACAATTCCGTGTTATATGTAGGTGAAAATATTACAGTGGTGAAATAGAACTTCTGCCGGTAAACTTCACTGACAATAGAACTAATTAAAGGAAGTACTGAACTGATCGGAAATAGAAGAATTCATTTATCAAATGTTGTATATTTATGCATAGGCCCGGAGCTAGTGTGGGTGACGGGTGGGGGAGGGGGGGGTGCTTCCCTATGACCAAGTCCAAGTGCGTCGGAAATTTTTATTGTTCGTCAGAAAAATGTCGGTGTCGCGAATGCCAATATTTTCTCTGTAAGCCGCTGATTTAAAAAAAAAAGTTTTTCATGATAAAAATACTCTTATGTTTCAAATAACTTTTGTATGATATTGTTCGTCATAAATATATGACAGTCGAGTAGTCATGTACACGAACAAATTTCATATATTACTATTATTTTAAAGCTTTAAACGTAAATAATTCTTTAAAATAACAAGGGCGACGCTAAGCGTGGGCCACTGCCCCCGACCTGTAGGCATGTTCCCAAGTAGCCTTAAAGGTATGTTGGGGCAGAAAAAAAATTCTAGGTCGAAAGAGTGAAAACAGAAACATTTTCCTAAGGCAAAAGAGTGAAAAAGGGCCATAACTCTGAGAAAAATTATTGGACGGAACCCGTTCCATGTGCATTCCGTTCCCCATGCGGGTCTATCGGCATAACAAAGGAGATCCAAATCCGACCGATGGCTTTGAAAATACAATGCAAAAAGTTTGTTCGTCCGGACGGCTTCACTAGATACCCCCCGAATCCTCCTTCGGAGGTCGGGGGCATAATAATAATAAACGACGGCCGTTTACGACCTGTTTTCGTATATTATTGTTTTAAAGAAGTATATTGAATTAGGTTTCAAGTTCGTACAGAAGGTCAACAACCACTGCTTGAAAACTTTAACGTTCGATCCACCATGTGGAAAATGCGCTGTCAAACAAATGAAGATCTGATTCTAGCGTTGTAAAAAACCTCATCCATTTACCGTAGACTTTCTCGGGCCCTGCAGCCAATGAGGGTGTGGCGGTTCAAACCATATTTGCTGTGAAGAACTATTACGTATAAAAGACCTTTTGCCGAGTCTCCCAAGTAGTGGTACAGATTTGTTAACATTAGCGTAAATCAGTGGTGTATATATGAGTTTAGAACCCCAAACCCCCAGAGAAATCTCAGACTTGTCGGACAGTAGCTAATATCAAGGCAGCGTAAAGGCGGCAGAAACGGGAGGCGGATGAAACACATTTTCCGGTGCCTCCCCCCCCCCCCCCTCCATTGGAGGTTATAACTTTAAATAAACTCGTATCCTGGGTAATTTATAGTGTTGTGGCATCAAGTTCAATGGGCAATGATGCGACATCGTATTAAAGGTGGCCATGTGGGGTTTTAATTATGTTGAGGCTAGTCATGACACTTTTAAAGTGACCAAAGGTGGCCTCTACTGCCTTTCAATCAACAACTACATCTTTCTATTGGAAGTCAGATACGGGGGGACGACCGGTGTAAAAGGAATGGAATTCCGTGGGAACGTTAGTCCCTCTGGACTATTATTCCGCGGAATTATAGTCCTAGGTCTAACATTTCTAGGAATAGTAGTCCGGCCTAGAAATGTTAGACCTAGGACTATAATTCCGCGGAATAATAGTCCAGAGGGACTAATTTTCCTACGGACTTCCATTCCTGTCACACCGATCCAATCTATTTTCTGATCCCACTATTCTGATGGAGATAAGAACAATCAAAGGAGTAATGGTAGAATATTTATCACACATCCATTAAACTTTAAACCCTTGTATTTAACGGAATCGCTACTATGACATAAATGTTTCTGTATTCAACTGGTGATGTACAAGCCGGAACCTTTTAACCCAGCACCGATTATACTAGTTCCTTTCCAGTCGAGTCATTAGTTACGCTTCGAAAAGTTTCCAAATTTCGTTATACAATTATCAATCGTCTGTCGCGTAAGTGAAAATGAAAACGACGAAAGCAAAATAAAGTCATTTCACAAAACATTTGTTAACTAAAAATGAGATAATATTTAAAAAACAATCATTTCCAACCACAACATTAACCCAGTCCCATGGCCGTCTCGTCTGAGTTCCTGTTATATCTAAATTGGTCAACTTTATTTCGGTAAATCTTCGGACATCCTGACATGTTTCGAACTACTTTTAAAAATTTTCTCCCAGCTGATTTGCAAATCTGCCCAAATTTGTACTTATATTTTTACTTACAGTAATAGCCACCAACTGGTTAGGCCTGAATGGGCACCAGTCGATGAGAAATAGCGATTCGAATTTCATCAAACGCGACCAATAGAAAATATAACGAATGTAATTTAGCACAGTTCCCAAAAGGTTGTTTTGAATTTTTATCGATACTTTTGATCAATACAGCTTCAAACAAAACAAACGGACTTTTCGTCTTTTGGGTTTAAATATCAGAATTAAAATTTGTTTATTTAAATGAATTTTAATGCATGGGATGTGTAATAAACACAGAACGCGATGTGTCTGAATCGGTTGATGTTTTACATAACTCGTTGGAACGGCGTAGTCATATTTCGCTCGAGCCTACGACTACGGCTCTTGCGAAATATGACTACGCCATTCCAACGAGTTATGTAAAAAACCCACTAATTCAAACACATATCGCGTTCTGTCTAATCGTTCGTTTATTTGTATGTTTCAGGTGAGATGCTGTTTGGGAAAAGCAACATCAAGAGTCAAAGAATTGAGACATGACAAACAGGATCATGAAGCAGATTTGTCTGAAAAAAAAACAGTATCTGCATCATCTGCAGTGAGGGTGCCAGCCCATGCAAGAGAATGATAAATAGCCCTGAAGTGAATGATGAATTTACTAATTGTTGTAATCAGAGTTTGACTTTCGGTCGAACTAATATTAAACAACTTACTGTGATCACATAATAGCATAAGTGAATCTTAAGGCCTAAAAAAATAAAAAATCTGTTTCTCAGTCCCTCCCGCGTGGTCATTTTGGTTGTCGCATGCTCTCTTTTTATAACCAATGTAATCTTTAAAAAGAAATTAAATAGTTTATGCGTGATATTTTACCCAAGTTAAAAAAATTGATAAATTTGTCCCTTGAGTGCAAGAAGGCTTTGCAATGCATTAGCACTGCAAAGCCTTCTTGCTCTCAAGGGATGAAATACACCACCACCCATGCTATTCCATAGATTATGAGGCCAAAAACATAAACCAAGAACATGAACTTTTGATGGTAAAGAAATAATTACAGAAATAAAAAATAAAATAAAAAAACGCTCGCCCGCATGCAATTTTACGAATAATGGCCTGAGAAACAGAAGATCTACTTTGTATGGCCTAATACAAATTTGTATGTTTCCACAATGAATGTTTAGAAGGTGTTAGAAATTCTTCTGCTGTTGGTCCTGAAACTTAGTAAGTTTGAAAACGATAAAGATGATATTAACGCATTTTTAGCGTGTTTTGAAAGATTTGCCACTGGCAGAATTGGAAAGAAGGGCACTGGGCTATATCTTTATCTCCTCTTTCCACTGGCAAGGGATTATATGTATCCCACCTCCTGAAGCAACTAATTACACTGTGCTATACCGATCTCTCCTCAAACGTTACGCGCTAATTAAATTGCGACAAGTAAGACGTGATAAGGGTAACGGTTTTCCAGTTCGCGGTTCGGCAAGGTTGAAGGGCACGCAGCTGGTCAGAGTTCCAACAATTTAGGATATCCAGATAACAAGCACCACATTTAAGTTAAGTACATGGTTTAAGGCTTTTATTTTTTGTTTCAAACATTTAAAAAATCACTTATTCCCGTTTAGGTGCACTTGTTAACGAGCGTATTTACAATTGAAGAGCGTATTTTTTAAGGAGCGAATTTACATTTCAAACTGAGTGGTCAAGATTTTCCGGCGAACTGCTGGGTATATCATTCCTTTCATGCACCCGAGATCAAATGACAAGAATCGGGACCGAAGAAGGGGAACCGAATGCTGTAATTCACTTCACGTGGGGTGTTTCCGTGACGCGTCTTCGGAACGTCTCGGTCTGAGCCGTGAACATTGCAAAAAATGTTAATCGATAATGTTCCACGGGCGGGTAACATTGCGAAATAACTAATAATACACTATGCGAAATTACAATGGCGTCTTAGAATGAGGTATAATAAATTGTGATAACCTAGCATTGTGAGAGACAATAAATGTAAATGTCACGGGGATGAAACCAACTTAAACTATGTGACGTGAGAACCAAGAAAATCCATGCTCCTGCAGTTACGAGAAGCCACTGATCTCTATACAACTGGATTGCTGGAAATGTCGATATTAAAAGTACCCCCCCCCCCCCCACCCCACACCCCCGTTAAGTCAATCAATGTCATAACTCCTCTCAAGATATTACGCTTGATGACGTGAAAACTGTTGTGCTGTAGCGTAACAGCTTTCACTTCATCAAACGCCATGGCGTTTACTTTACATGAAAACTAATAACTCTACATCTTTCCGTGCTCGATGAACCCCTCCCATCAGCGTATCTTAGAAGAATATCAATCCTTTAAAATGAAATCTCCTGCTATAACAACAACTTCATTAAAAAAAAATGTTCCAACATAGTTAAATGTGCTTTTGATTGAACGCCTTCACCTATTTTGGACAGCGGATAAGAAAGATACTGACAAATTAAACATGATTTGCCCATCAGTGGTATATTTGTGTAAAACACATAGTAAGATGAACACTTGCTGAACAAAGCATATGTTAGTTACCCACCCACCCCCCTCTCCACAAAAGCGAATTTGATCCTGGGCCCCTTCCAGCTATTCGAAATTTATTCGAAATTCTTGCGGTACAGAAAAAGACCGAAGCGTTTGCGACAAAAAGAGCTGATATGCATACAGTGCAAATCAGGGGCAGTAACTCTAAAAGTAGAAATACCGCAACATTCAGCTCGACATTGTTACAGTGATCGCGAATAGATCCTCCCATAATAATGTCCACCAATAAGTGAGGAAAACATGATTAAAATTTAATTATGACATGAAAACCGATTTTATGTTGTAGGTCACTATTACAGTTGACAAAGGACATAAAACTAATTTGGCCCTGTTGCAACTGATAATGTTACAACTCCGCATAATGTTACACCAACGCATTATGTTAAAACAATGTTGTAAACAACCGATAACGTTATAAACTCCACATAATGTTATAAATTTTTCTCACGCATAACATTATAAAAATCAACGCATATTGTCACAATTTTTTTCAACGCCTAATGTTAAACAAATTAACCGATAATGTTATAAATTTACGTATACTCAGCCCGGTCACCACTCTTTTAGGTAAACAACAACTTGAAGTCGCGTAGCTACCAGTTACCATCTTAAACACGTATGCAGTATATGCGATGGGTTTCTTTCCCGGTTAGGAGGACCTCAGTGAAGACCACGCGCGGGGGACTCATTTTGAGGGTACTAAGTCACTGGACAAACATTCAGGTAGCCATAGTAACCCTCCATCTCCTAACGTCATTACCATGGTGATACGCGAGCACATGCTGCATGGGTGTCAGCTTAGGGAAATGTCCAAATTTGGGGATTTTTTTTAGCCAGATCAGAATCTCGTGAGACTTCTCTCCAATTAAACCCTAATGGGAGGGGGGGGGGGGCTATGTTATTCGGAGGGTATGTTTACCGACACTCGTAGTCTTCTCTTCCAGGAAAACAGGGACCTCCAAAACAATAGATGTTCAGATCCTATCTAATACCAGAGTGTATAGTTTGGTTCAATACAGATCAATTAGTTTTATTCTCGAGCACAAACACACAAACTGAATTTTGTAACCATGTGACCTCGACTTTTGGCCTCTAACCCTAAAAAACAATAGGTGTTCAGATCTGATCAAGTACCATTTCTGTACAGAGTCTGGTAATTAAAGATATCGCCTTTTTATACAGCTCATTGAGACATACATTAAATTGTGTTAGAATTCCAAAGCCAACTCGGCCAAAAACCTAAAAAAAAGTTTGAAATAGTTCCAAATGTGTCGCAGTATTACGGGGTTAAATTGATGTTCAAAATATGGAGGAAAATTTATGCTCTTATCAGTGCTCAGCCGACAGCCAGTGACTGTCGTCTGAACCCCAGTTCGAACGAAAACCTTGCCACCTCATCAATGCCCTATCCGCTTGGGACTGTTGGGATTCCTGAAGGTGCCTGTGGCTTACAACGCCAGAAGGTGATCAATGATAATTCACCGAAAAGATTATTTATTTACATGTACGAAGAAATAAAATATGAAAAAAATTACTCACAAAATTATCCAAAAGAATACACTAATTACGCGGATAAAAGTTTATTCTTTGGGGCCCTGGACGTCTCCCACAGCTAGCTGTGTCCGCTGGATCAACCTCACATCATCTTCATTTCTCACGGTTTCTGATATATACAAAGTGTCTATTCACTTCTCGTGGCTTTCTCCTCGCATGGTTAACTTCACAGTCATTCGGGCTAAACACATATAATGTTCTGCCTGTGTGACTCTATCAGCGTTCTCACAGTTCCATCGCAATTCAATCGGCGTCTACCCCAGTTCACGATCACCTTGCGCCTTGCCTGGCTCTCACGGGGTTAAGTTATTCTTCGCCTTCAGATATACACTTAACAAAGCTTACATAATAATATTCTGCAAAGTGTTCTCAACATCACCGATTCTCGCACCGTCTAAAACTATTTTAACTCGCGAGCTATTCAAGCGCTTACTCAAGCTCTTAACACGTTTTCTAGACCTCAGCGTTACAGCTTTTACTTCTTTGGCTACTATGCCACTACGGTTTCGCAACCGTTAACAACCTACTATCGGTTCCTTACAACCCTCACAGGGTTACGACAATACGCGGACTTCCAATCTCGGTGCCTATGACCTTCGACGGCCCAAGCTAAACTCGGACCTTCTCTGAGTGCCTTCAGGCCAACTGCTCCTCAGAATTCTGCTTCACTCTTTAAACAGTCGGAACGCAAAGTTTAAACATATTAATTCTGATTTAACGAGTGCTTTGTAATTCGATATGGATAGAGATATAAATGCGAATTTTGTTTGAGGTAAACTATTTTGACATTTAGGAGACAGGATAGATGCTTAATATGGGTGTGTGTCCAGAACATGTGTGATGCTCTGGTTTCCAACAATTAGATTTTAACTGGCTTTAATTACTCAGATGATGACACCCGGAGAGAATATTGTCCCTCTAAGTACTGATCTGTTATCAGATAGCCCATGTGGCGTTCAACAAGTGCGCCATGATGGACATTAAATTTCACACTTCATTTAGAAGCTCTTGAATTAACGTTAGTTTGACAAATCTGTTTTCGGGGTGCGTCACATACCTATCTTTACGGTTTATGTTTAACCCATTCAGAAAGTTTATCGGAAATATTTACACTTTTAAACAAGAAAATCGCCACTTTTAGCTATCACCTTGACAAAACTGTTCAGTTGTAAAGGCATGCAAAAAAAAAAATTCATCCTGAGCAGTCATTCAAATGTTACTGGACGGAAAGAATTTTTTTCAAAGTTTCCAAATCAATTATGGCCAAAGATCCGAAAACGTCGGATGTAATTCAAAATCGAAGTTGACTTGGATATTGAATACTTATATACTGAGTCAAAAAAGAAAGTATAATAAACTTTGAGGAGCAATTTTTTTAGTATTATCGACTTTAACCCCAAACAAATTATTGTCAATTCATATTTCGAGTCTAGCTGTATGAATTTGCATAATTTCATGTTCTTACTGTTGCCAGCGTCACGTCAGGACGTCGCAATTCAGACATGAGGTGAAATGAAAAGTTCACACATGCAGTCAACACCGTGTATGATGGAGGGAAATTTATGTTCTTATCAGTGTTCAGCCGACAGCCAGTGACTGTCGTCTGAACGCCAGTTCGAACTGGGTATTGCGTTCCACTCCTGCCTTAGAACATTACGTAAATCGCTTAACGTCTGAAGATCATGAAGTCGTACCCGACGGTCCAATTGACCCCAAAGATGCCCGATTGGCGACAAATCTGGCGAAAGTGTTTGTGTGTGTGTGTGTGTGGGGGGGGGGGGGGGGGGCAGGGAAGAAGTTCGATGCTCTGCTCATCAAGAAAGTGACGACAGATACGCGCCACGTGACATCGGGCATTGTCTTGCTTGAATAACTGTAATCCGACGTTAGCGTTGAATGGGACAATAACAGCGTTCAGAATTTTGTCCCTATATCGCTGTCCATTCTGATTACCATCGATGAAGATCAACTGCGTTCGATAGTGCAAGGAAATTCCTGCCCAAACCATTGCACTACCCCCGTCGAAACGGTCGCATTCCCGCACGTAAGCATCAGAAAATCGTTCTCCTCGTCGGCGATACACTCTTGCCCGACCATCAGCGCGTCGTAGACAAAATCGTGATTCATCACTAAAAAGAAATGTGCTCCAACGCTGCTGATTCAAGCGAACACGCTGACGTACCCATTCCATTCTGACGGTATACGTTGGGTAAGGATTGGTCTGTGGCATGTACGCCTACTGCGGATGCCGTGTTCAGCGAGTCTGTTGAGTACATTTTGTGCACCGATTCTATTGTTCGTTCTACCAGGAGTAATTGCTGCTGTCCTCGTCGCCGGAAGGATGCGATCCCGCAAGTGAGACGTCCTGATGTGTCGGTCTTGTGCAGGGGTCGTAACTCTTGGCCGACCTGAACGCGGGCGGTCGGTCGGCAGTAGATCCAGTGGTTCTATACCTACCAATGAGACAGTAAATAGTGGCCAAAGTGACTCCGAACTCAGCAGCGAGCTCATCTGGAGGTATCCCAGCTTCATGCATACCAATGGCACGCAAGTTCTGATTTTCGGTTAACCCTGGCATTTTTTTTAAATGTCGGAAGATAAAAACTATCGTGTTTTCTCAATAACCCAGGCTCTCTAGCACAACATAACACAAAGAAAATCGTCGGTCACCCATTCAATTTGACATTCTTGGACTGCACTTGCTATTTTGAAATCTGTAGCAAAATTGTATACGGCTGGGTGGACAACAACAACATGTCATTAAACTCTTTGCACGACTTCTTGTCCACAAACATGCAACACTAGAACTATTACATTTTACATTTCATCCTTTATGCTGTTTTTTCACAATTGTTTCTATTATACTTTCTTTTTTTGACTCAATATAGATACTATACTACTGTGACAAAATCATTTCTTTCTCGGAATCCATTTAATTGTGGGATGGCAACGAGGATTTTATGCAAAATTTGCGAAAGTTAAGATTTTTCGTATTTCTCGTTGTCTGAATTCTGTGATACAAGCGACTTTCATACTTTTATCACGAATGAGTGGGGTTGTTTATTGGGGTTTAAGAACACTTTCGACAAGCAGGGTCACCTCGTGTCGGACAGTTTTACGGGTGGGGGAAGCCAGAGTACCAGGAGAGAACCACCAGGCAACGGCAAGCAACTGTCAGACTTCCTAACGTATCAACTCCGCCTCCGCAAAAGCAGAGTTAGCATTGGTTAAAGACAAGTGCACCATCGGCGTATTATTATACGGCGCCACCGTGCCCCAACGTGGGCAATCGGGATCAAGTGCATTGTCCAAAAACACAACGCCGTTACCCCAGGTGGAGATGGAACCGTGGACCTTTCGGTGTGAAGTTCAGTACCGTAAACATGGAGCTACTACGCTGCCCACGAATGAGTGGTTAACCGATAACTAAAGTCGTAGCCAGAAAAAACATGTCACCGTTCGGGTACAGGTTAATCGATCAATCGTTTCAATACTATGTTAACTTACTATAGAAAAATCGTATAAAGTGAGGTCATTTCCATGTTCATTCGAGTTTAACATCACGATTTAGCTGTGGAATGAAGGAAAACAGCAGGACGATAAAGCATACGGAAATAGAGATAGTTTCTGGCCAGGAACAGGCTACAGTTTCAAGAATTGCCTATTATTTGGCTAAAAACGAAACGAATAATGTTTATCTTTCCATGATGGCGTCGCAAGAATTGTTCGCGCACACAGGAGGGGGGGGGGGGGGGGGTCTTCCAAAAAATTCTGGACACAAGGCCTAAAATATTTTTTTCCACCTTTTGACCACCACCCACCCACCCACGTGCAAAAAAAATATTTTTTTCCTCTGACCACTTGGACACCCACCCCACCCCCTATATTTTTTCAGTGTATCACCACAGTGGGTAATGAAAAATTACTGCACTGAGCTTCCAGTTGTCAATCCTTGCCTTAATTTGAATCCTAATCTACTGTCTAAAGTAATTATTAAATTAATTGTCTAAAGTAATTATGTACACATCAACCAGCATCAACAGAAGCATTTATCTCCTTTGAGTTACAATACTGATTCTTGAGTTGGAATTGGTGCTGAACCTAATATTACCCAGGATTGTTTCATCCTGATAACTGTTTTTTGCACATCTTTATGTTCTGGTGGTTCTAATACCTGATGACAGAACTTTCAGTTGAGCGTTTGTAATTCATGCATTTCAATAATATGCCTATATACACTATGGCGTAGTATATACTGGCATATTATTGAAGTGCATGAATTACAAATGCAAAACTGAAAGTTCTGGCCTCAATGCTCTCATAATAATTATCATTCATGTGTGAAGAAACAATTTAAATTTAGTGAAGAAGTTTTAATTTTAATGACCTGACCACAGGCTAAGTGTCTAGGCTTGAGGTTTCAGCCAATTGTCATTACTCAAAAGATAGTAGATAGCGTAGGAAAGCTGAAAATCTGTCACCTAACACTATTGTAAATCTCACTGTCCGTCCTGGTCCGTCTCCGAAAAAATGTCCGCATTGATTTCTGCATATAACAGCATATAATGTAAGAATTAGACTATTTTTGTGAACATCAAATAGAGGATTAAAATAATCTTCTTTTGCTGCATAGTATTATGCTTAGCTACTCATCTATATACTCTGGCTCAGTCAGGGTCAGTTTTCAATTCAAATATTAACTGTAACTTTTGTTTCATGTTTTCACGGGATAGCCAGACAAACCCTCTGTGAAAACCCTGATACTATCACTATGAGCTTGAATTAAGTAAGTGGGGTTTTATATCAAAGATGCACAGTGAGAGGTTTCATTAGTTTCAGATAACAAGAGCTCTACTCAGAGAAACTGGGCATTTAGATTATTTTCCGTAAATTTTTTACATTACTTTAGATGTTCTGCTAAACACATTGCTACTTATTGTAAAATCCAAATTGTGCCGTGATGATTCAGCTATGAAAATTATGTTAACCATTCCCAAATTAAAATTCATAAATGTCCACTGATTGTTTTTAGTGAAACTGGAGTACACAATTCTTTAATGCATCTAATTTAATTTACAAAAAAGAGAACAAATCCCCTAATCAGCCTAGTGGGGCCTTATTCACTAACCCTACCTGACAAACAGGTGCCTATTAGACTATTAAACAACAATATAGCCTTGTTATGTGAAAATAATTTGAAAAAAAAACACCAGGAAAAAAATTGCAACTCCAGGAAAAAAAGGTGTTTTGGCCCCCATCCGACCACCCACCCACCCCGGCCTTGTGTCCTGAATTTTTTGGAAGACCCCCCCCCCCCCCCCCCCCCCTCCCTGGCACACAGGGAATTTTCAGGAACGAACAAAGTGTGCATACAATCCTTAAACTGGAAAGCGACAAGCAGGTTTGCTTCACATTTCTAAATTTTGCGGCCTCGTGTTTCCACCATTCATTTTGTTTCACTCCGTGAAGATCAGTTTCACGGCAATAAAGTTTTGATAGAGAAGTCTCTATTTTCACTGAAAACATTAATACTACACTAAAACATGTTGGTCGACAGTAATTAATTCGAACATAAAGCATGCCCACATTATATTGAGTTAACAATTATGCAATGTGCAAATACTCTTTTTTGATTAAAAATTGTTGAGTTTAAAACCTTCAATTGGACGCACCATTTCGAGCACAAGACCTTGGGGAACATTCAACAGACTTTATTTATACCACGATTGTTGTGTGAATGCAACGTGATCCGATACAATATAGACAATATAGAAATGTGCAATACACCACGCGTGAAATCCGTACCAAGAACACATCTGATTGGTGGTTACGGATCTGAATTACGATATGACGTGGATGAAATGCTTCGATTCAAAACAGTGTCAAGCAAGTACCTGATTGGTCGTTACGCATCTGATTGGTGTTATGACGTGAATGAAATGATTCGATATAAAACAGTGTTAAGCAAGTAAACAAACCATCACTTTGAATTTCACTTCAACACCACATCATTCACACTTCTGATTTCAGAGCGTGAAGACCTTGTTTATAACAATGGAAAACCTGGAATTGCCGGATCGTCTTAGGAAAGCCATCTCAGCTCTGGGCGTCTCTTGTCCCATCTCTTGGACTATCCAGGAAATGGGCAAGAGCGTTCATCTGAACCTGGAATTTAGAGTTGAAGAAGATAACACCACAACACCACCCTCTTCGGGGAGAGGTAGTACCCTTGGCGAGAGGATCCCCTCTACCACTGGTCCTCACCCGAAGAGGCACGGAGGCCCTGAGAAGAGGAAAAAGAAGAGCCCATCAACCAAGCGCAGGGACGCCCGGCGCTTGAAGGCATTCCGGAACAGGAAGAAAGAGTTGAGTGAGGGGGTGGAGGCTCTGGAGGCAGCCGCCAGTTCCTCTCCTAGTCCCACTGGTACACCCAACCAACTGTCGGCTCCTGACTGGTACAGTTGGATGTGGAACATCCAGTGGAGACTGAGGGGGAACTGGAAGTTGCTTTTTCACCGCCCCACCCCTCACTCCCCCCTTCCTTCACTACCGGAAAGCCCGGGAGCGGTACAGCCACTACAGCCACCACTCTCTAGGGAGGCCATAATGAGAGAAATACAGCTGGCAAGAGCAGAACGGGCAAAATCAAGAGAGCTCCGAGAACAAATCAACGCGCGCACCTCTACACCACCACCAGCCTCATCACCATCACCAAGCCAAGCTCCACCTAAAAAGAAGAGCCGCAAGAAGGGCAGAAAGGGATAAACCTCTTCCCTCCTTCCTTTTCCTCCTTTGACACGCTAGACATGCAAAAACCATCATTTACAGTCACCGAGGATCGAAAGGGGCCTGTTCCCCAAATCGTCCTTGCGCGCCTTCGGCGCGCGAAACCATTTCTTTCGTAAACAAACCGACGAAACTATATCTATATCAGCTTCATTCACTTAATTCAAGTTTAATAGTGGTATAAATATAGAACACAACTCAAGTAGTACGGGGGACAGGGATCAACAACCCTTGCTGGAGTTCTTCCTATATTTCACACCCGCCTACGACACTCGTGAAACACTTTTAAAAAAACTCCAAACTCTGAACGTTGGTTCCTGTCCCCCGTACTCCCCCCTCGTTTTGTTCTGATTTAGTACTAGGGTGTTTGGCTTCAAAAGTCACCCCCTGACCTGATTGAAAATGAGTTGTTTCACAGTTGTCGTGGTCATCATGTCCACACTGCATTAAAGAACAGGTGCGTTATCAGTTCATTTTCTGTTCTTTACAAATTCTCGGTCCATCTGCGGCCGCGCAATCTAATAATTACAGATAAATAAAATATGAGATGTTTCAAGAAGATGTTCACAAACATGATATAAGATGTAGCTGACAGGGCCTGGCCTTCGTTTGTGATAAATGACACTCATCTTGTCTATTCAAGGATATCAATTTTATCTCACAATCATTATTTATTCAGTTCGTCTCAAGAATCAATACAATGTCGCCATGCTCCCACTTGCGCAAAAGGGATTAAATGTATTGCCCAAGGACGCAAAAAAGTAGCGCAGGTCAGAATCGAACCTTCGACCCGATGAGCCGTCGCACTGTTTGGGGTCTGTGGGAATAGTACTGGTATTTATGCATTATACTAGTAGTTGCAGTAGATGTTAGAGAGAGAGGTACTTTGATAGAAGACTGTAGTAAATTTCGAAACCATAGCTGATCAGCTAGATGGCATTAACCAAGATTAAGGCAAAACAGAAAATGGAAGATAGCCAAATTTGAGTGGCTGCTGTGGGTATAACACAAGGCAGATCAGGCCGATTCGTCAGGTAAATCGTCAGCGGGAAAGAGCTGCAAGATTTTTGCTCAAATGTGACCCTCAACGTATTAATTCCGTGATTGAAATACTATTTAATCCACCAGACTTGAACAAATTAGAAATCTGGATAACTTGCAAAGGGTTACGTTAATAATTTTCAGGCAACACTTTTTCACGTAACCCATTTCCTGAATTTTATAGCAAGAAAAAATGCAAAGTAATACCGTTATGATTATCAGAGTTAATGCAAAGGCTAAGTATTTTCATCAATGTGCTGTGAAACAATACACTTCTTGAAATGACGGGAAGAACCATTTCCAAGTAAGTTACATCACGGCATTTCATCGCTAAAGACAAAAACTAAGTTTTATCGTCATAAGAACTGAAATGAATTACGCACTTCATATTAACCCTAACACGTCTACCGCACTTCATATTAACCCTAACACGCCTACCGCATATTCAACCTCCAATAAAACCAAAGATAACTCATTTAAATCCTCATAATTTAATTTCGAGTAGTTGCTGGTACTAAAAACAAACGCTGATGTTTATTAAGAATACTAAATCAGTCGAATCAGCCTTTGCGCAGACAACAGTTTCGTAGATTTCAACAAGGTTAACCCTTTACCTAACGTAACGGCCAAAACCTGCCAGGGCTATTCTCAAAAATCGCCAATTAATTTTCATTATTTTTTCATTTTTTGCCTCAACAACATAGGTTATGACCCCTCGTTGGAACGAGCTCGTCGAGCTCGTTCCAACGAGGGGTCATAACCTATGTTTTTGAGACAAAAATGAAAAAAATTAGTTATTCAAGAATTTTTTTGCAAGTGTCGTCTGCTTTTCAGGTTAGGTAAAGGGTTAATATACTGAGCCTCGAATACTCAAGGGAAAACTAATGTGAACAACTAACCTAAATACCGATTTATAAATTAACTTATTAGTAATATAATGAATGTTGTCCTGCACAGGATCACTTGTTCTTGCACAATTACGAATGATAGTGTTTTTAGTCCTCTTGGGGCAATTACAGTTTAACACTTACGCTGCCGAAGCGACTATTGTCACCTAATTTATGATGAATATATGTTCGATTTCTTTTGTAGATGGGAAGCAAAAACATTCACACGACAGGAAAAGCATTTGTGGGCTTATGAAGCACTAATCTCGAGCAACCATGTGTGAGCTAATCTACTGTACTTGAGGATTAAATTATATTATCATGAAGATCATGGTTTTGAATGAGTTAACAGAAGAATGCCAATGGCAGTTCGAGAAATAAGATCTTGCAATGTAGATGAACGAAAAATCAGTCGCCCTATTTCCTTCTGAATCGAAGGATAGCTTGAGAATGTCCGTTCGTGCAATTTCAATAGGCCTGTCTTCCCGGTATATTTTAAAACTGTGTCATTTATTTGAGCTGTAGTATATAATTCTTTGAAACAAGAATTCAAAGAATTGAAAATAGAAGATAAAAAGTGCATGTTCATTTCTATCGTATCATCTTTTGGCAGCATTTTGGTAAGCTCTCGGATACTTTTTCAAGAAAATGTATTACATGTTTTTAAAAAATGATGTATTAAAAAGGCCTGGACGTTTCCAGTGATAAGCCTTCATTTTTTGTCGACTGATCGTATTCTTTAATTTACACGGACTTGGAAGAGATTAATTAGATGCTGGAGACAAAAAGTCTTACAGGTACAGCGAAGAAAATGTCTGAATGGAATGAGTTCAGTACGTCAATTAATGATTATTTTTAGCTTCGATCAAAAGGTCAGAAGCTCAATAAATACCAGCGTTAGTTTGTTCGTGAACAAACGTGTCTGTTGGTTTTGTTCGTGGATAAACGTGCTAGTTGGTTTGTTGAAAACAAAAGTGTAAGTTGATTTCTTCGTGATCAAACGATCGGTGCTACTCTGACAATCGGCCTTGTTTATCGACTACGAAGCTTGAAATGATTCTAAATGTTGTGAGTAATCTTGTTTTGTACACAAGTCCTCCAGATAATATTCCCATCAACCCCTCCACACACTATATGACAGAGATCTTTTCAAATTCAATAATACCTAAAATTTCAATCGAAAATATTCAAATAACAGAGCTAATGCAAGTTCCTGAAGTTTGTCCATTATTCTCAATATATTCCGATACGAAAGTAAGAATTTAAAATCATCGTATTTGTCACCCAGCGTTGGATTGCAGAAGTTAAATTTTTTGCCATTTTGTTCTTTTTTCACTTTTTTCACCAAAGAGCTGTACCATTCTTGGGGAAATTTACGCTTACTTCATAAATTCCCTTAAGCAAATCAATGCAAATTGGCCGAGTGATCGCTTCCTTCACCTCAAAAGAAATCGTGTGCTGTCTTTTTTTTTCTTCTTTTCTTTTTTTTTTTTCGCTTACATAACAAACATAACAAGACCCTCGACAGTCAAAAAATCGGTATGAGAGCTTTCCAAGAAATGATGCTAAAGCTTGGAATTAATATAGAAAACATTTTATTTTTATGTGTCATTAGGCCTGAATTTCAACATATCGCCCATCGGGAAAAGCTCAGGACGGTTACCAATGAAAGTCACAGTCTCCTCCCTCCTGTGATTCACAAGTTTTTTTTACTTTTCCTGTCGGAGATAAGCTTCTCGACTAAGGTTAGAGTTGAAATCATCCCACCCCAACCCTTCTACACATCAATTTACAAAGTAGAAAAACACAACGTCAACTGTATACCCACCACAGATTTTGGCTACCTGAATAGACACAGGAAAAACTGGAGTTCAAATTGCATTCGTTGAAGATATGGGCACCAGCAACGTATCGTGTACTTTAGCACAATATCAACCCTCCATCACCACAAGTGCATTGACGTGTTATGTTCAGGAACACACGGCAATTCAAGGTCGCAGGTAAAATAGGATTTGAAGATTGAGAAGTTGGTAGATGCACTGGCCAAAAATTGGTATGCCTTAGTTTCTTTGTACAGCCTGCGACTGTTTATGACCAGTTGTCCATACTGTGCAATAGAAGAGAACAACCCAAGCATACGCCACGAAGTTGCAAAATCTCATGCCCACAAAGAGAGAAGTGGACCTAAATGTTGTCTGTCTGTCTGTCTGTCTGTCTGTCTGTCTGTCTGTCTGTCTGTCTGTCGGGAAGATTTTCGTGTCCGCTCCATGACTCAGATGCTTCGCTGGATTTTGTTGAAACTTGGCATACAGGAACGATAAGAGAGAAATAACTACACCACTTTTCTGTATCTACCGTAATTAGATTCACCGATATTGATACGCTTTTATAATTGCTGTTGTCTTGTAAACTCATGAATTATTTTGTGATTTGTTTTTTCTATCTTTTCCGAGGAGTGGCCGGAAGACAGCCAACCTGACTATCACTTCCCGTAGTATAGTTGTCTTCTTCACAATTGTGCAATTGCCCGTATCTATGTAAACTATACTACAAATAAATTCATTCATTCATTCATGTTGCTTATGGGGAGACGATGTGTTGCGAACAATTCTTTTTTTGTTCGACGGAGGTCAAAGTCACAGATCAAGGTCATTGCCACGTCGGGGGTATAGTCACTTCTGAGTGGCAGTCTCTTGTTTTTAATGCGTTCTAAAAAGTCATAAGACAAACGCTAAGTTTTCAACAAAAAGGGGCCTGCTCCTGTAAAGGCCCATAAAATTTGGTGAATATTGAACTTGAACGAGATCCTCTCCAAATGCATGCCTATACCAAGTTTCGTGAATTCCCACTTACATTAATTTTGTTCATGTTATCGTGTTCATAAATTTATTAGCTAGACGCCAGGTTTCAAACAAAAAAAGTTCAGAACTCCCACAAAAGCCGAGGATATTTGGGGAATATCGAACTTGACCAAGATTTTCTCACAATGTATGCTGGGTCTTTATCGTAATGGGCAGTGAAACCATTCTATGGGGTCCAATAGACTTGCTTTCACTCCGATCTCGTGTACAATTGCTGGGGTTTTATGTCGCCTCCTGGAAGGTACGGTAGAGCTGGTGCTGAAGAATAATTACAATCAGCCCTACTGTTAGGTTTTGCCAACAAAGAATAACATATTCATCCCATCTGATTCAATGAAGATGTAAAAAATATTTCGATTTGCGTCAGTCCATTTGACGCCACCGGAAAATTGTTTCTCCGTCAGTTTTATTATTTGTATGCAGTGTTCAACCGATGATCGGAACCGGCCACCACAATCGGCCGATTATGGGCAATCGGATGACAACGGCAACGGCTCCTGGAACATCGGTTCAACCGATTGTTGCCAGGCAAGTTGTGATTTTTCTGAATCGCATTTTATTACCTTCTGCAATTGTTCAATTGTTAATGTAAAATGATGTCGATGATACCATTTAATAAAGTTGAGAAACAACCACAATGTGTATTCTTAATCTCTCTAGAAGCCCCTTTACGGGATATACGTGTTAAACAACATGTAAAGCTTACAACTGAGCACAGTTGCAGCAATCGCCAGTTCATACCGGAAAACTCCATTGACTCAGGTCGCAGTAAAATTACCAGTCGCGCGCACTTGGGCGGTAAACGTGGCTCTGAGAGCCACGTTTACCGCCCAAGTGAGCGCGACAGTTAATTAATTTTACTGGGATCCCAGTCAACGAAGTTTAACACTTTGAAAAATGTTCAGTTTAATGCAGTTCTTTCGAGCCTCGACTTGTTTTGTAGTGCACGGTATTACAATCGGAATCGGCATCAGAATCGGCCGATTGTGGGCTCAAATAACCGGTAATCGGTCAGCGACCATGTTTGGTAATCGGTTGGACACCATTTGTATGTGGTAGGGACAATACATTGTAATAGTTTGTTATGTTTCACAATTTTTTAACCAGTTTTAACGATTGGAATATATGAATTTAAACACATTGCATTGCGCTGTGTTGTAATTAAGGTGCAACATACGTAATAGAAGTTAGGTGAAAATAGGTGATAGGTTATTTTCGATGTCGTCAAAAAGATAAGCAAAATAATAATTTGCAACGTTTTTGCTGTTCATCCGTATTTATGAATAATGCTTCGCAGTTTTGAACACCCCAAAACAATATAACAGTTTTTAGATATTTTACGCCATCGAAAATAACATGTTTCATATTTTCAAGCCAAATTTCTCATTACTTATACAGCACATTAAGATAAAATAGCTTTATTTTGAAGGTGGAGGCTAATCTCCATTGTTGGCTGGTATCTTTGTCACCAGCATAATGGATCATAGTTTAAACTACTTGAAATCCATCGATCGGGGATCGATCTCGAGACTGCGGCACAGAATCGCCTAGCCCGGAATATTCTGCCACCATACCAACTGAGCTAACGATAACCCTGTTAAAGATTGGAATTAACTAACCTAGTATTTTGGTTCACATTCACAATCCACCCCAAGACTGATACACGAGAATTGACAATTACTGAATGTCGAATTGTTTTAACCTTCGGTTAACTTACATGTGAAAGATTAACTTACATATGGGAATTTCGAAAGGTCAAGAGCCACAAATAAATGAGAAGGTACGACGCCGTAGGTTAGATTTCAACCCATGGCAACTTAACTTTTCCTGTCCTTTTCAACGCCTTTACCAGCGAGCAATAATAGCCTGTCTGATTTTGTTCTACCAAACTCGAAACTCTTCTGAAATATTTTTGCTTCATGGAGTAAAAAATGCCATGTTAGTACTCTAGGGAAACTTTCACCTACCCGCCATTTATGTTGAACGTTCTAGCTATGGAACGGACTTGTCCAGTGGAGTGGAGTCCACTACACGACTTTAAATTCAACCAAACTCACACTGGTAATCAGTGACCTAAAATTATAGGAATGTTCCCAACTTAGAGGGGATAACGCATAGTGTGTTTTGTTGTTTTATGTTTTTTGTACAATTTCATAGAAAAGTCATTTTCTTAGAAAAGTCATTTAACACTAAAAGGTCGGGAGATATTTATAAATTCCAGCTACATAAAGGCAGTCTATATCCCGTGGCTTTGCAGTTTTTTTTCTATGGAAGTCTTGGCTACCTATATAGAAACAACTACCAAGGTACTTAAAATATAACTTTGAGTTTACCCAGAGACTGCATGTTGGGGCACATGTTCCGTTGCAGTAAAATGTTATCAAAGTTGGAATTGGGGCCCCATAAGGTTAAGAGATATTCCCCGACACCAAAAACAGCCCCGAGAAGTGAACAAAATGGCATTGCAGATAGTCAAGATTACAAAAAATGTTTCTTCAATGGGGGGTGAAAAGTGACTTGGAAAGGATGAAATGTCCCCAAATTAGACCGGTCTAAATGTCTGCACTGGGTGGAGTACAGTGTGAAAGAGCATGTACACAGAACGACATGTGCCCATGGTCTCTCGGTTTATCCTTCCGCGCTGGCACTCGTGCCATATCGATTAACCCATTCACACGCGCGCGTCGTTTTTTCACACGCCTTCGCGTCTACAAAAACAATTAGCAGAAGGACACTCAACAATTCATTTGACGACTATCAACAAAAAGAAAACATAGTATCGCCAACCAAATTTGCAAGGGGAACCCGTATTACTATTTCGCCCCCTGAGTTGCAATGTGTTCTATGTGCCCACTGGCACATAGAACACATTGGAACTCAGGGGACGATTTTCAGCTACCGCATTGATTCAAATTGTAATTGCGTTGCACGATTTGAAGAAAATTCCCGTGAAATTTCGCTTCAATTTAAAAATAGTCCGTCAACGATTTCCGTTTCGCACATATGTGCGGAACAGATTTTCATTTTCTGCGTGGTTTAGTGTTGCTGTAGATGGGGATTTCATAGAACAGGCGTGTAATAAAAGCATAATCCTATTCTCAAATAAACCCACAATGATCTTAAATTTCAAGAGATTGTAACATCACTCCAGCAACAAGTTTGTATCACTTTAATTTCTGAAGGTAATTTCGACACTGAGAATTTGTGAACCCAAACCTGAAAATGATAGAGTGTCCACTTTATATGAGACGGCGTGTGACGACCTGGATTCATACTCTGTAGAATTCGCAAAGTCCTCATACCCTTCTGGTGAGTTTGTGCTCCAAATTTGCCGGGCAATTGTGAATTCCTCTTATATCCAAGTGCACCGTGCAAGGAATAGGGTTAGTTCAAATCCTTTTCAGAACACTAAGTTCAAAAACTTCCCTTGTGCTTTGCAAGTATGCCGGGCAATGTCCAAGGAGGGCAGATGTCACAAATCTCTACCTTCCTATAAATGTTGACTAACACATGACTAACAGCCTAAATATTTTCTGTTGTTTATTTATATGACAGGCGTTGGTACTTGAGACACAACGAATACAGTGTGAATTGCTTCAGGTACTTCACAAGTAGATAGTTACAAGAAGTTTTTCAAGAATTTAGAAACACAGTTATTGGTGACTTAACCACTTCAACACTGAAACAAACATATGATGAACTGAATACCAATATAAAACACTGGTATTCTTGGCAGATCTTTCCTAATGGGAGAGTCAATATCGCACACTGCATGGGCTAATCACTGAAACATCGTGTAGTACAAAATTCCGGCCAACCATTACTCACAACTTCCAAGGAAACAACTCTCAAGAAGCACAGGGAACCTTCAGCTCACGGACCCTGGATGGTTACTTGAGCTGAAAGATCGCTAGTTCTCAAAAAGTTTCTTTGCTCATAAAATAACATAAATTATAAGTATCCGTGTATTGTGGCGGTATTGTGGGGGGGGGGGGGGGGGGGCTAATGCATGACTGCCTAGTGCCATAGTATAGGATGTACGGTCTGTTCCCCGATGGGTTAATGTTAGCCCTTAGAACTATTGATTCACCGAAGGTATTATACTGTCCAACAGTTGGTATAGGCAGTACGTAATGCTAGGTCAAGCTGTTTTATGGGATTGTGGTTGGGGTAATGCATGGTTTTCTAGTGCGGTAGTGTAGGGTGAATTGTCTGTACCCGTGTTCGTCCACAGTTGGCCCTTGGTACTACTAACCTACCAAATGCTTTGTATTATCCTTTGACTGGCATAGGTAGTACGTAATGTCAGGCAATATTGTGGTGTAATCCATGGTTGTCTGATGTGGTAGTATAGGACGTACGGTCTGTACCCCTGCTGGTCCAATGTTAACCATTAGTTCTATTGATCCACCCAAGGCGTTATAGTGTTTTACAGATGGTGTGGGTAGAGCTATTGTGGGTGGGGGTGAGGGTAATCCATGGTTGTCTGGTACGGTAGTATAGGGTGAACGGTCTGTACCCCTGTTGGTCTATTGTTAGTCTTAGGTACTACTAATCCATCGAATGTTTTGTATTATCCTATGACTGTATAGGTGGGGCGCGGTGGCTCAGTTGGTAGAGGTGCAGGCTGCAAGCCGAGAGGTCCTTGGTTCGAATCCCACCTGCGGCAACCGCGTTGTGTCCTTGGGCAAGACACTTCACCCCCAATGCCCACGTGGGGGCACGGTGACGTTGTGTACTAAGGCGTACTGCACGTCGATGGTGCACCTGTCTTCAACCAATGTTAACCCTGCTTGTGTGGAGTTGGTATGTTGGGGAGCTGACAGTTGCTCGCCGTTGCTCGGTGGTTCTCTTCGGGTACTCCGGCTTTCTCCACCCATAAAACTGTCACGGTCATGGTTAGTCATTGTGCAGAAATATGTGACCTTAAACACCAATAAATAAATAAATAATGACTGTATAGGTAGTGCATAATGCTAGGCCGTGTGGTATTGCGAGATAATGCTTGGTAGTTTAGAACGGTAGTATAGGATGTGTGGTCTGTACCCCTGGTAGCCCTTAGTACTACTAACCTACCTAAAGCGTTATACTGTCCTACGTTTGGTATGGGTAGTGCGTAATGCTAGGCCACGCAGTGTTGTGGGGTATGTATGGCTGTATAGTACGGTATTATGGGCCGTACTTTATGTACCCACTTGTTCTACTAGTCTTTCGCTGTGGTGGGGTATGTGAGTCATTATCAAAGTTCGGGAGAATTGAGAGGACTAAAAAGCCAAAAAGTAAAATTCGTGAAAACCTCTCTTTATTGAAGTATTATATGGATGAAACATTGTTAAGAATAAAAATAACAAAGTCCCAGCTTAATGGTTCTCCCATCATCCCACTATATGTGTCCAAAACAAACTGGTAACACATGCAGTTCATACCATAACGGAAGTATTCCAAGATACTTGCTGAACAAATTACTGGTGAATTTTATTAATTCTGCATGTTTATCAATATTCACGGCCGAATCACAGATTTTAACATGAAAAATTCAAGCAATGTAAATTCGTGTTAGAGCTACGAAGGTTAGAGAATTTCTGCTATAAAAACAATAATTTCGCTAGTAAGATAAAAGCCTAGTTTGGAGAATTACCTACCCTTAGCAAAAGGCATCCTATCACAAGGAAGTTCTCACATTATATAATGAATATCTAAAGAAAGGCCAGAAATTATTACTGGCAAGCTCAACAGGAGAGGTGGAAAACTCGATGCGCAGTTGGGACGCGTCTCTAACAGGAGAGACGCTATTTAGTTACAGTATGGAAAAATCTTCTGAAAAGAGCCATATCTGATTTAAAATTTCATAGTTGTCTTTTCGCATATGATACGTCCGTAGAGCAAGAACTGCAAAATTAAAATCAATATAAAAATACAGTATTTGTCACCTTATCATATCTTCTTTGTTTTAGTAAAGACTTAACTTGTTACCTGATGGACACTTTGGGTTTTTAGGCAGTAAACAAGAGGAAAGTAGCAATACAAGTGTGAACATCATCATATTTATGTGTGTAGGCACCCTTTAGAAGGCAGAATTTTGCATTATTTGAATTTATGACGAACTACAAATACTGTACATGCATAAATGCATCTTATATGCTACAGGGTGGTCTATGTTAGTCTATTTAAGACAGGTTGGGAGAAAGGTCAAACGTCAAATAAAAATTATCAACTTCAACAAAATTGAACAACCTTATAATCAATAAAAAAAGTGACATATCCAGAAACAGCGAACTGCTTTGCTGTGTAGAGTTAAGGAGAATTTACAAGTCAAATTTTGTCATGTCACGCTTTTTTGCATGTCACAACACTTGAAATCTTTTCCCCATAACTTTACAAACTCCGCCCGTGATTCTTTCGAGCCATAAAAACAATCAATTAAAACATGTTTTCCTCAAAAGCGACTTAAATCTTGGCCCTCGATAAATAAATATTCAAATGTGATTTTAAAAAAAAACTGATGAATGTAAAACGACAACTCAATTGCATATTAAAATTCAAGTTGGAATACAAAAAGTTCGTATTTGATTAAGGCAGGTAGGTGGTTGCTACAGATAAATTGGGAAGGAAGTTTTGTTGGAATCATGAAAGCACTGTACAAACATGTGCAGAGTGTACTTAACCTGGGAAACATCACAATGAAGAGGGATCAAATGGATTGACCTTTAGCAGGGGTGCATCCTTTCACCGATTCTGTTTGCATTGAACATAAAAGATTTAGAAGAGTTGCAAGCGCAGAGGGGTAAACGTCGGAGAGACAAAAATCCAAGGATTTTTCTTTGCCGATGACATGGTTTTATTAACCGAGAGTGAAGAGGGACGACAAAAACTGTTAACCATAGTAGGAAAGTACGGGGATGAATAGCGTCTTGAACTTTACGAAAACAAAAGCAAGGTAATAGGCATAGGGTAGAGTACGAAGTTGGAAGGTGAGTAAATTATCTATTGTTAAGAGGAAAGCAAGAGTATAATAGTGGGAGAAACGGGTGGATATGAATACGTGGGGTGAATCTGTGTTACAGGTAGAGGCATATACAGAAAGCAAACAGATAAACCTAAGACAAAGGGGGAAAGAATACTCAATCAGTTGAAACTTTTGGGAAGAAATATCTTTAACAAGGTGTTCGTTGCAAAAAACTATTTGGAAAAGGGTGGGATTGCCAAGTTTACCATATGGAACAGATGTGATCACTCTAAACCAAACGGTAGTGAGGAACTTGGAGATTCTACAACATGATGTGGGCCGGTGGATAGCCGGGTCAAGTAACGCAGCCGCACTATAAGTGGCCGGGCTGCTAGCCTTTTAGGTGCTTCGGGGCCCCCTCCGGCACTTCAATCTTTCACCCCATTACAGCTGACAGCCTGACCCTGGTACGGTAGGCACTATTCCGCAATACATATATCCATTTTGCGGGTATCCTGAAGAATTTTACTCGAAATTTTTTTTTCGATATTTTTATTGCGTGAGTAGAATTCTCCAGGAAAGCACATTTGGGAGTATATATATAGTATACTTATGAGAGTATATATATGGATAAATACATATGTACGTGTTCGCTACGGTGCAGAGTGCAAAGTGCCTTTAACAACTGGAGCCCTTAGGCGCTGGTAACAGTGCCTCAGCAACAAAAAAAAACTGGCGTGTCCCTGTCCCTGCGGGTCCCTAGGCTTCAGCCTGGTCAGCCTTATGAATAATATGACCTTGAGCACCTGCAAGGGGAGGGGGGGGGGGTGGCGGGACTTATGGGTTGTTCAAAGTGTGACCTAAGTCACTGTAGTTGAGAGGGAGAATCGGGAAAGGCGAGGAAAGAGTGTACCAAATGTGTAAATTAGGTGTGACGGAAACCCTGGAACATTTCATTTTAGAATGCCCCACATATTTGCCCAGTAAAACAAGACTCTTGGGAAACTAATGGAAAAAATGGGCTGGAAACATGAAGGATAATTGAATGAGGAATGACCTGAGGAAAAGGGTCAATTTGTTTAGTTGGTGTGGTCAAGAAGGAAGGTGCCAATGCGGGAATTATGAAACAGTTTTTGACTGAATGCTGAGCGATTATGCGGGAGAGTGGGGAGGAAAACGCCTACAGGCCACTGGGTTAATGTAGGCCTCCTCGTTAGGGGTTCACGATAAATCAGCGGATGGCCGAAAATTAATCAGAAATTTCGGCAACCTAACAGGGGAATGCCTTTATATTTCAAGCCACATTTTTCAGGAAATCAATTTCCTTGTGTTTTCAACAAACGAAATGTATAGCATAACTTCTGACATACTTTTGGGAGGAGCCCTAAGGAGTAGAGCTGGGCGGTATTGAAATTCCAAGTTCGATTTTGGTATCAATATTTTTAGAATGATTCTCCTCGGTATCGATACGGAATTAAACCACCACCAAAATCGAATGTTTTTTTTCAGCAAAGTGCCAAGCTGTACAGCAAAGCCGCGGACTGTCAAAATGTTGGAAGTAACACGGGCACTCGCCACCGGTCATTTGATGTAACAAAAAGGCTGAGAGAAAATACCCCCTGGGTATTTTCTCTCAGCTTTTTGTTACACCAAAATGACCGGTGGTGACTGCCTTTAGAAATACACAGTCAGTGGGCTTTTCTTCTTGTGATTTTTGCGTAATATTCTGTTGTTTGACCTTTTATTTTTAACTAAAACAAATGTTTTCAATTTTTCAATTTGAAAAATATTGCCGACATTTGTTTTAGTTAAATTTCAATACCGAAATTTCGGTAATTTGAGATTCTCTCGATACAGTAAATCGGTAACAGTTGAATACCAATATCGAGCGGCATTTACGGTATACCGCCCATCTCTATCTACTAAAGCTGTCTTTCCGACAGTGTTTTTCATCACACCAATGTTTCCCCGATGTCATAGCTTTATGGTTGCCCAATTCTAAAAAGCGATAAACTAACAAGTAACACACATGAGAGTGGTGAAATAAAGTAAGGGACAAGATAAAACATTGGAAAGTGAAATTTGAGTGATGCATGCTCTCTGATTAATCCTTCCATTCCACCTCAAACTCGGAGCTATGCGGTACGGCCGACTGACTCAGTCCTTTAGCCGTATACCTTCCAATGGTTGATACTCTGCCACGCCTCGTATCACTGATCTTATATATTATAAATATTGTTACGGCTTGGTGTCGACTATGTCGGAGGCGTGGACTATTCTTCCTCTAAGACCACTATTTTGGTATATAGTCAAAGACATGTCGAGCAGTAATTTGGCTTTCCCTCAGGAAAAGACATTTGGGTTTTTTCGGATTATTATTTTTTAGGCGCCCCCCCCCCCCCCCCCACCCTCCACACACACACACACAAATTTAGTCCGTATGATTTTGAAGTCATTTTCGAACCGATTTTCACAGAATTATGCACAGGCATAGTGGCTCAAAATCTAAAAATGTACCGATGCGGATTTTTTTCGATTTAACCCTTCTTTCGCCATTTTGTTTTTTTTTTCGTCACTTTCTCAAAACGCCTCTTGCAGATTTTTTTAAAACATTCATTTCTGTTAGCTTTCAGGCCTGTCTGCGACACTACAATTGATATACCAATTTACATTTTGGCTTTTTCGTCACTTTCTCAAAACGCCTCTTGCAGATTTTTTTTAAAACATTCATTACTGTTAGCTTTCAGACCTGCCTGCGACACAACAATTGATATACAAAAGATAATGGGCTAAGCGTTTTTTAACCTTCCATGGCCAACCATCGAAATTTTGATCAAATGGGCTGTTTCGGTCACCCACAGCACCCAACGAGCATCTGAGAGATAAACATAACTTCTTTTATTGCAAGTGGAATTCAACGAGGACCATTTCTGTAAGTAGTTAGGGTATTCAAAACACCAAACGTTAAACCGTTTTCGACAGGCTAAAGAGAGACACTCCTTAAAAGCTTAAAAATGCATTTTTTCCGTGGATTTTGCCAAACGCCCCTTGAAGATTCGCCAAACGCCTCTTGCAGATTTTAAAGAAAAAATGTCCATTAGCAGGTCTTTGTCTGACATATCATGTTGAATGGACAAAATATTTCGGTAAGCGCTTGTTAACCCTCCACAGGCTGCTAAACATCAGAATTTTAATAAAATGGGCTGTTTTCAGGCACCAACTGCACCCAATGAGTATGTCTCAGATAAACAGAACTTCTTTTACTGCACGTAGAATTCATGGGGAATACTTTTTGTAAGTAGTAAGGGTATTAAAAAAAACAAGCCTTAACTTATTTTGGGCTGTTTAATGAGAGATACCCCTTAAAAACTTAAAATTCACGTTTTCCGTGGATTTCTCCAAACGTCTTTAGCAGATTTTCAAGAAAAAAATGACCATTGGCAGGTCTTGGTGGGGAATTACATGGTGCATGGACAAAATATTCCGGTAAGCGTTTGTTAATCCTCCACAGGCTGTTAAACATAACAATTTTGATAAAAGGGGCTGCTTTCGGGCACCAACAGCACCCAATGGGTGTGTCACAAATAAGTATAACTTCCTTTATCGGACTCAGAATTCCTGGGGGATCATTTGTGGAAGTAGTAAGGGTATTCAAAAAACCAAACCATAACCCACTTTAGGCTGGTTAAACAGCGATGCTCTTTAAAAGCTTAGAATTCACGTTTTTCCGTGGGTTTCTCCAAACGCCTCTTGCAGATTTTCAAGAAAAATTGGCCGTTAGCAGGTCTTGGTGTGACATTAAATGTTGCATGGACAAAATATTCCGGTAGGCGTTTTTAACCCTCCACACGGCGATATAGTTTTTGTTACAAGTAAGGGTATTCAAAAAAGTAAGACTTAACCCATTTTAGGCTGGTTAAAGAAAGATGCCCCAAAAGCTTAAAATTCACACATTTTCCGTGGATTTCTACAAACGCCTCTTGCAGATTCTCAAGAAATATTGGCCATTGGCAGGTCTTGGTATGGTATTACATGTCGCCACGACAAAATATTCCGGTAAGCGTTTCTCAACCCTTCGTAGGCCAAACATCAAAATTTTGTTATAATGGGTTGTTTTCAGACACCCAATGGGCGACTGAAAAATATAACCTATTTTATCGGCGGACGCGCAATGCATTGGGAATAAATTTTGCAAGTAATATTGGTATTCCAAAAAAAACAAGAGTTAACTCATTTTGGGCAGGTTAAATAAATATACCTCTTGAAATCTTAAAAATCCACGTTTTCTGTGGATTTCTCCAAATGCCTTGCGCAGATTTTCAAGACAAATGGCATTGGCAGGTCCTGGTAAGACAATACATGCTGCATGGAAGAATTATTCCGGCAAGTGTTCGTTAACCCTCCACGGATGCCAAACTTCGAAATTTTGATAAAATGAGTTGTTTTCAAGTAGCCACGGCACCCAATGGATATGCGGCAGATAGACATAACTTCTTTTGTCAGACACAGAATTCATGTCGGATGAATTGTTTAAATAGTAAAAGTACTCAAAAAAATAAGATTTAACCCTGTCTGGAGAGGTAAAGAGAGAGAACACTTAAAGGCTCAAAATTCACGTTTTCTGTGAATTTCTGCAAACGCCTTTTGCAGATTTTCAAGAAAAAATGGTCATTTGCCGATCTTGGCTGGACAATATATAATGCATGGACGAAGTATTCCGGTAAGCATTCGTTAACCCTCCACAGACTAACAAACGTCCAAATTTTAATAAAATTATCTATTTCCGGTACCCATAGTACACAAAGGCTACGTGACTAACAGACATAACCTCTTTTTTCGGACACCGAATTAATGGGAGATCAATTTTGTAAGTAGTGAGGGTATTCAAAAAGCAAGCTTTTACCCTGTTTTGACAGATTAAAAAGAGACAGCCCTAAAGAACTTAAAATTAACATCTTCCGTGGATTTCTTCAAGTGGTTCTTACAAATTTTCAAGAAAAAATAGACTCTTGAGAAGAAGTATTCCGGCAAGCATTCATTGACCACCACCACCCCCCCCCCCTCCCCCACAAGCTGCCAAACAGCAACGTTTTAGATAACTTTTGAGATAAAATGGGCTGTTTTCAAAAAGCCACAACACTCAATGGGTATTAGTAGGGCAGGAGGTAGTGAGAAAGGGCTCTATTTTTCGAGTCCAATCAACGGCGTTCAACAAGACGTGTTGTGCATCCATATGTTCGTCTAGTTATGAGCTGTACCACCCCAGTGTTGAAAATTTGGAACAGGTGGTACGATTTCGTATTTTTGAGGTGAAATGAGCCATCTTCAAATAAAATAAGACAAAATATGGATTTTCTCAATTATAAGAAAATTATATGTCCGGCAATAAGAATTATTTGTTTTTCTCTCTAAGATCCATTTCCAGACAGTAATAGTTTAGCGTTCCAATGTTTGCATGGCTGCCGATTCTGTAAAACTTCTTTTTCGCGTTTTTTGGACAAAAATGCTATTTTTAGTGAAAAATCAGTGAAAATTGGAATTTTTATTTTATAAACAGAATATATCAAATTTAAGATCTGAACTGATTCAGATTGGTTTGATAAGGCATCGGCTACAGCCTAGAGGAGATTTTTGCCATATCTGTGGTATCCTAGAAATTTTTTGGGGAAAAGTGTTGTTTCGTTAGAAAGTAAGTGATTTGGGGAATTATTTAAGTTTGGTGTCGGAAACAAAGACTGCTAATCTTTCCTGGGTTATTCTAATCGAGATTATGATTTCTGAAAAGACCAACCACTCTGTCGTTCATATATATACCACTCTCCCCGCTGGTCATCAGAAAAAAATCATTTATCGGCAAAATATGGCTTTCGAGTGGAAAAATATGCCAAAATGTTGGGGTCAAATTGGCGTTTTTCTAAATAAAATTAGAGAAATCTGGAATCAGTGAAATAGTCCATGGTGATTGATGACATGTTCTTTGGTAAGAATGGTTTGTTTTTTCCACGAAGTTCGATTTTCGGAAGGAAAAAATGGTGCTTTCGATGATAGCATGGTTGCTGACTCTAAAATATCTCTTTTTGAGTTTTGGGTGGAAAATCATGTTTTCAGTGGAAAACCGGTGAAATTCCCACCCCATTAATAGACCGTGCCACATTTATCGCCCGAATGTATGCAGATCTGGAATGTGGTTGGGTAGATGGGAAGATATCCAGACCTGGATATCTTCCACTCTACACATAAATATTTTTTTTCTTTTCAACTCAATGCTATTTGATGCTGACATTGCTATTTGGTGGGGTAAGGTTTTCTTCAAACCTAAACACATGAAATTGATGTAAAAATGTATGTCTCAATATTTGATAATCAAATATCTCAATATTTGAGAATCAAATATCTTTGAGATACCAGAAAAGACAATTTCAATGGGTGTGGGAGATATCCAGGCCTGGATATCGTCCCCCATCCCTTCACATCCCAAATCTGTATATACAATAATGCAAAGCACCAATTTTTAAAAATTGTTATCGAAAGGTAGCATAGATCCTTATAATGTGGTCAGTTACACCATATAAACCAAATTATGCCCTATGTGAGGTAATGATGAGGGAGATATCCAGGCCTGCAAATCCCCCTCCCGCCTCCCCCATGAAAAAAGATTTTTCAATAATTCAAATCTATTTAACCCTTTTCCCAACGAATCGACCGCATCCGCCCGCGTAATATGCAAATTCAGCAGTTGAAAAAATATTATTTTTTAAAAAATTTCAACAAAACCATATCATGTGACCCCTCGTTGGAACGAGCTCGTCGAGCTCGTTCCAACGAGGGTTCACATGATATGGTTTTGTTGAAACTTTTTGAAAAATTTTATAAAATGATATTTAAAATAATAAATTTTGATATCGTCTGCGTTGGGTAAAGGGCTTTAAAAGTGGACACATACACAATCTAAACAAAGTTTTGGACAAATTTTCAGCAGTTTGTTATATGGCGATTGATTACATGACTTTGTAAATCCGGGCCCAAATGACATTACTATTTTGTGGGGAGTGATGTTTTTTCAAAACCTAAACACCAGAAATTGATGTCAAAATTGTATGTCTCCACATTTGAGCATCAAATAGCATTGGGTTAACATGAAAAAAATTCATAGGGGGGGGGGGGGGGTATTCAGTGCGGGGAAAAATATACCCGTCGGAGTGGGGTGGGGAAACATATCATGTTACACACACCGGACCTTCCACAGTTCAAAAAGTATTCACAAGCATATCTATCCACCATTCCACTTCGAAATTACTCCCAAACTTGTGACAGGATGTGGGTGTGGAGATTTGAAAGATTGTTTTTCTCAGCTTTCCAAAATTAAATAACATGGGCGTGGGGGGTCAGTAGGTAGAGGTGCAGGATGCAAGTCGAAAGGTGCTCGGTTCGAATCCTACCTGTGGCAACTACATTGTGTCCTTGGGCAAGACACTTCACCCCCATTGCCCACGTGGGGGCACGGTGGCGTTGTGTACTAAGGCGTACAGAACGTCGATGGTGCACTTGTCTTCAACCAATGCTAACCCTGCTTGTGTGGAGTTAGTATGTTGGGGAGCTGAGTGTTGCTCGCCGTTGCTCTGTGGTTCTCTCCGGTACTCCGGTTTCATCCACCCGTAAAACTGTCGTGGGCATGATTAGCCATTGTGCAGAGGTATGTGACCTTAAACACCAATAAATAAATAAATAAATAATCAATTAAATAACAAGTTGATATCGTGATAATTGGAAACCTAGATGAATCGCAATCAATCTGTCAATCGGGTAATATGAAGTCTGCTTCTGGAAAAACCCATGTCCGTTTTTTTGCCACAATTTTATGTGTGACAAGAAGCCTCATTGAGATGGTCAGAATATTTCGAAACAATACAAGGAACAATAAAATATTACACATAACTTGGTCAGAAAACAGCTCTTCTAAACTCAAGTGGAGTAATTAACTTCTAAACTTAAGTGGAGTAAAAATCAATAAATTATTATAAACTACAAAATTAGGGAAAGATGGCCCTGATATCAAGTTCAGCATCTAAATATCACCAGAAGAAGTCATAACTATTGTGTTGCGAAATCAGTATTTTTGTTTTCTCAAATTTCCTTCTTTCGATAAAAAGTGAGGACCACTTTTCAAATTCAAGGAGAAAAATACAATACAGTTATTGGGCATGTGGTTAAAGGCACTTTGCACCGTAGCGATACATGTACATATGTATTTGGAGATCCGTAAAATGGATAGAGAGTCATGTACTGCGGGATAGTGCCTACCGTACCAAGGTCAGGCTGTCAGCTGTAGTGGGGTGAAAGATTGAAGTGCCGGGGCCCGAAGTACCTAAAAGCCTATGGGGTCCGGCCATGGGTTAATATGGCACTGCTGTTCGCCCTGTCAATAGAAACAGGTCCGTCACAGCGATACTCCTAAGGTCATATAAAATTATAGGAGAAAACAATAATCAACCAACAGACAATAAATAAAAGAATCCAACACCATGTGTGAATTTCAAGGACCGAACTGAAGGATTGTCTTTCTAAGCTTAGTCACGAAGATCGAAATCAAAAAATTGATCTCGAAGATGTAAGTCTAGAGCATTTTTGAACTGCAGTCATAGACATACATATACATACATATACATGTGGGTCAAGATGTATTTTATGCGACATCTGATATTACAGATTCTTACCTTGTGTTTCCATTTTCCGACAAATGTGATGAATTCCATCCACCTGACTTCATTTATCACCAATCTCAATAGAAGTGGCGAATCTCGCAAACGATGATGGAAAAATGGACAGCACTCCCTTTCCTAAGCGCTTACCAGGTTTCTGCGTCGCCCTCACCCATTTTATTGAAAAATTGGACAGCACTCCCTTTCCTAGGCGCTTGCTAGGATTCTTGTCCCGCCCTCACCAATCCACAGTTGCCCAGTTGATAGTTTGCACAGTATCAGCTAACCATCAGAGGAATACCTGTAGTACTGAAAGGGTGTGGCAATGAAATTCACGGGGTATTCAATTGGGGAACCCAGATGAAAACTTGGACAGAACTTCCTTTCCTAGGCGCTTGTCAGAATTCTTGCCCTGCCCACCCGAATATAATAACCGAAGAATTCATGTTTATCTTACATCAAACATCTAATAGTGATGGGAATGAAATACGGGTAAATATCATTCTGGTATCTAATAAAAATTTCCCATCGCCATAATGTTCATACTCACTTGTTGTGTTGAAATGCTATCTTGTCAGACAGGTCCATTGATTTTCCGTTCTCCAGGAAAAAATATAGCTGCAGCCTCAGGTGAGCTCTCAACTGATCAAGAATTTCAGAGTTGAAGAGTGATGTCATGACGTCGTGACATCACAACGTCGTGGTCCACCCCCTCCCCTCGCACCTACAGGGGCGTTATGCTAGGGAAAAATCTGGGGGGAGCCCGGATCGGTAACACCATCTAAGCGGGGCGCTACGATCGGTTGGCGCGAAGCGTGCCCAAAAATGTTTGCAAAAAATGCCTCTCAGATTGCCGGAAATGGCACTTCTCAGGCCTTCACCGAAAACATTTGGGCCAACTCCTTTTATATTTCACCAATACCAGATTTCTCACATTTTATTTATAAAAAATGCCTTTTTTACCCCAAAATACAAAATCGTACAGCCTGTCTCAAAACTGCAATAGTGATATCATATTCCCTCTATCTAGACGAACACTTTGACATATAGCGCGTCATGTTAAGCGCTCGGTCGATTGGGCCGATTTTTTCTGAGCTGCTCAATTATATGCGACAAACAAACACAACTCCTTTTGTCAGACGTGGACTTGTCAGACGACGATATTGATATTAACCTTCTCCAACAACAGTGATGATTTTAACTTAACCTTTTTTTTTATCAAATTGAGACATTTGAGAAATCTATATCCACCTTTCCCAGGACATCAATAAAGGTGTTTTAGTGATAGAGTTAAAAAAAAATCTTCAGACACTCTGGGACATGAAAAATCATGGAATCTCGTCTGGAAAAGCCTATGATTCTCCATACTCATGAAGTCTGGCTATTATATTTTATCTAACAATCAATTTAATTTGCACGCCAAAACTAGGGAAAAAAACGTTTGTATCAGCCCGTCCCCCCCCCCCCCCCCCCCCCCCACGGTACAGTATCAGACAGATTTAATTTCCGGTAAACACCTAAACACTGCGCTATCACATATATGCATTGTTATTACGCACTATGATATTGTTTCTGAAATTCAAACTTTTGACCAATTTCAACACAATTTAAACTGAAAAATGGGGGAAAACGGCTTTATGTAACAGGATTGTCAGATAAATGTATTATCATGCATGTGCATGTCAGGTAATTTGTATCAGATTCTTGGTTGTGTTTACAATCGGATCGCAACTTGCCCTGACGGGCTCGTTGTGATCCGATTGTAAACACGACCTTGAATCTGATACATACAGATTATCGCGATTATGTGCATGTCCTGTGATTTATATCAGATTCGAGATTGTGCCCAGAATGGGATCTCAACGAGCAAGCTTTGCCGGCGAGTTGTCATCCCATTTTTGGTCACCATCGAGAATCTGATGCAAATCACAGGACATGCACATTACATTTTAATTCATTTATCTAACAATTCTGTCACATAAACAAATTAAATCTTAAATTATTAATACAGTTTTGGGGCATAATGTTGGGCGAGAAAAAGTTAAAAAAAAAACAAAAAAACAATATTTTATGGAACTATATTGTTGAGTCACCGCAATTTTCAAAGTTGTGTTGTCAAATTATTCACTCTCAGTGTCACTTCCTATGATGATCCGCTTGAATTTACGAGTGTGCGACGTGGGTACATCCCCATGAACCGGGTAGGTGTAATATTGAATTGTGCAGTTTCTATTTATTGTGTGTATGTAAAGGGGGGGGGGGGTCATTGGCTATTAATAGTTCTGTCGCTACCTGTAACGAATTTTGTTTTGTTTTGTAAGCGATCGGCTGAGTCGATCACTGACACGCACATAGAATGTATTAATGCGCCTGTTATGATAGCCCGTCGCGTTACCTGAAACGAGTCGTCTATGATATGGAATCAGAATGGGTCGTCTATATACAGAATCGGAACACATAATGTGATACGTACCGTTTCTCGTGGTTTTCAGGCCAAAATCTATATGATTGTTAGACAAAAATTACAGGACATGCACGTGGTCATGATAATGTGTATCTATCGAACAAACCGAGGAAGCTACCCATCTGGTTTTCAACATTACGTGCACTGCCTGTTGTAAAGTTCCTTACCCAAAACAGGCATTTTTACTCTTGAAATTAGAAATAACGCAACATAATTCCTGAAAAATCTCCTCTTAAAATGGCGCGTTGTGTTCCATCGGTCGATGCTATACAATGCTATTTTTAGAAAGTGTATGGTGCACGGGAATAGTCCACGGTTAATGTTACAACTTTTGATACGTAAAACTATCGGAAATAGTATGGTATCTCAGCCAGTCAGGGGAAGGGAAACGTCACGCGAGATATAATGAATACATATATCTTGCCCATTGTTTCGTCTTTTCATCGAATGATTTGATTCCCTTTTCTTTCGGCAAAAGATATTACGTACTACCCTCAATTAGGGATCAGGAGCCCTCTTCTTGTCGCTGTGACATTTATACTCCTCTGTCAACAGATTTCGTGAAGAGGAAAAAATGTAAAACTTATGTAGCATGCAGTGCGAGCGAGCGAGCGTGCGTGCGTGCGTGCGTGCGTACGTGCAAGATATACATACGCTTTCGCTCCTGTGACGTTGTCTTCTGCTATTTAACAGTTTTCTGAATTGTTTGTGTAAACTGCAAAGAAAATTAAACAATTTCAGTAAGTATAACACAAAGACCAAAGGGAGTTCTTTTCTCTTCTCAGTTTAAAACAAAGTGGGATGTTTACATCCATACGTCACCAGAGAGAGAGAGCGGCAGTGTGGAGGCTCTGTGGTTACGGCATTGGACTTCAAACTCAAAGATATACAGTTCGATTCCCACCAGGGGTAACTGCGTTGTGTCCTTTGGCACGGCATTTAATCTCTACTGCCCACATGGGGGGCATGGTGGCGCTACGTACTAAGGCGAACTTTGCTTGTGCAGAATTAGTACGCTGGGGAGTCTGACAGTTGCTCGCCGCTGCTCGGTGATTCTCTGTGGGTACTCCGACTTTCTCCACCCGTATAACTGTAAGACACGATGAAGAAAAACAAACTACGCCACCAACAAGGTTGCATAGCGTGATACCCAACCAATGGCAATGAAGTGCTGCTGTCAAATATCGCACTTCATGGTATGAGCCTGACCCATAACCATTGGCTTGGTATGTGACACTCATATCACAAATATCGCCAGCAAAATTGGAATCTATTTTAAAATGTGTAGGCTTTGTCGAGGCCTGCACAAATTGAAAGCTTCGGACAACACCGTTGTAGGAACAACATTTTCTGAAATGTTAAAACACGAGAGAGGTAATGCTGGGATGAGCAGCCTAGAATACGACAGTAGACACTCTCCAGTAATTTGTAACAGAACAAATTTTGATAAACAAATTCAGACAACCAAAAATAATCTAGCCCTCAACCAGTTAACACAATTAGTGGAACTACGCGGTGTAATCGTGAAATCGTCGCCTGAGTGCTAGAATGTCCGATGTCCCATAGGGGACATAGGACATTCTAGCACTCAGGCCACGAAATGACAGCAGTGATGAATCTTTATTCAAAGGGAGGACGATGGCTCAGTAGGTAGATATACAGGCTGCAAGCCGAGAGGTCCTCGGATCGAATCCCACCTGCGGCAACCGTGTTGTGTCCTTGGGCAAGGCACTTAATCTCAGTTGCCCACGTGTTGTGGGCACGGTCGCGTTGTGTACTAAGGCGTAATGCACGTCGATGGTGCACTTGTCTTCAAGCAATGCTAACCCTGCTTGTGCGAAGTTAGTACGTTTGGGAGTCTGGCAGTTGCTCGCCGTTGCTCGGTGATTCTCTCCGGGTGCTCTGGCTTCCTTCACCCGTAAAACTTCCGACACGAGGTGACTCTGGCCGTCGAAAGAGTCGTTAAACCCCAATAAATGAATAAATCTTCATTCAAAATATTTAGTCTAAAAGTAATATATGTCTAACAGTAATGATAATCAAAGATTCGGTCAAGGAACATTTCTTGCGTGGATTCAGAGAATATGAATGTTTATGGTATTTTTAGATTCAATCGATTGGAAAATTTCAGTTGGTCGGAAAAGCGAACTGTGATATTCCATCTGATTGAATGTAAAAGTAGATGATGGACTATTTAAGGGTTAAACCGGGTCAAGGCCATAACAGCGTCCGCTTCATTTAAGAATTTGGTGGCTTGAGTGCTTGAGGTTAGGATTAACAAATGAAAAGTCCAAGAACAATTTGAGTGAACGTTCAAAAGTGTTGGCATGAGAACAATTGGTCGCTTTTTTCTGAGAAGATGCACGAACGTAATATAGTTCGGGCTTGGGGAGTCTTTGGTGCAGTTCTTCATGTTCTGAGAATCGGCGATGGCTTTGGGGGTCTGGTGGATGTGGTTACAATATTTCTCGTACCATGATCCTTTGAATATAACCATAAAAGATCACAGCATCTGATGTGCTCCAACACAAAGGCCATATTCCACTTTTGGCAGCGTGCGCTCACATATTCCAGGTAATGTATATCCTCGGAATTAATTTGTTTTGACGAACTGTCCCACCGGTGGCCTTTTGGGTTCTCAAAGCGATTCAACCAAAACGAGATGTTTGTCTGACTGAATTTTCAATATATTTTTAGCTTCATAAATTTTCACTGCACAGTGATTATTGTTTAACATACGTAACACAGACATGACGTCACTGAATATTTCAATGGAAACTAAAAGGGATCACGTGACAAATATACTGAGAACAACGAGCTAAATAAAATCTGGAACGTTTTGATTATGGACCTCATAAAAATTTGTTACATTCCAAAATTCACTCACATTTGTTTTTGCTTCACTTTTTTGCACTTGAGAATATTGCATGTAAGCAAAAATATACCCATGTGTGCATATGTGTGTGTGATAAAATGAAAGTGGCCAGCAAAAGAATAGCTTCCTGAAAAACAGGAAGTGTTTGGTCACATTATTTATGCCAAACTAACTTAACCAACGGTATACAACCACAACGTGGATTATCCATTTTCTTACCGTTGTTTTCCCAGATTCCTCAAACTAAATCGATGATGTGTCAAACAGCTGTTCTCTGGAATAATTTGCGACTGCAAGAAGTGAGAGTGTTTCCGGATTTGTTTCCGGGTATCGTATTCGCTGTCTTGTAAGATTTGAGACGACCTTATCCCTTTACCCAACGAATATACAATTGAGAAGGTGAATGTTTCTTTTTATTTCAACAAAACATATCATGCGATCCATCACTGTATGTATAAAATAAAATAGAATAGTATTCAAAATAATAAATTTTGATATCGTCTGCTTTGGGTAAAGTGCCAGCAACATAAATTAGTTTTCGTACACGTCGTTTTGACTGCAGTTCTGGACCTGCAACTGGTTCAGAACTGTGGACTTTGAGAGATAGCAGGGATAACGGTAACCTATTCCGAATGATGCGCTCCGCTCGCCCTTGGTCTGCAGAGGATCAGCATGGATAGAAACGTAGAGCGATGCGAATCTCAAATTTCGGGTGGAATTGCATCCCAAATCAAATCAGGCAACAGGTTTCGAATCGACTAGATCCAATCGAAATAACTGAGTATAGTTTTCAAATTTACAATAGCATACCTGCAAGAAACGGTTACACGGGAGAGTTTAGTGCATGGGGCCTCCTGATTGTTCCTTACTCGAAGTGTATTGAAATAAACTTCGGTATAATGCAGATAGACATTGGTGATATTGTGGCAACGGTCGTTCATTGGACCGACTATAGTCACAATATGGCCCAAGTTCTCAGGCCACCTGTCTTATTTTGTAAGGAATCCGACGCTGTTGTGAGTCGTTTGTTTACCCACTTTTCGTGCGTGCATACTATCATCGATAAAATGTACATTCGGTCAAATCAAGTTTTGGTGGAGCAATATTTCTTGCGTTGATTCAAATAAGATGAATTTGTATGGTATTTTTTTCAAATTCAGTCGGTAGAACTATATCAAGGTTTGATCCAAGTAGATTGGGAAAAGGGCCTTTTTCTTGGTCTGGGGAAAATTTATTTAACTGGTCATCTAAACGTAAATCTGCATGGAAACTTTTTTCCAGAAAGAATACAGTTTAAAGTGGGTATCATTTTATTAGAATTAACAATCAGAAGAGCACAATGGCTATGTAACCTGATTATGTTGGATACATTTGGGGATAATAGTGTTTTGTGTCAGAAATTGGGAATTTCATAGCATGCACCCCACTGGGAAAGGGGCCTTGTTTCGGGACCAAAAATGGCCTAGATTAAACTCGGATTCGCTTTTTCCGACCAACTTAAATATTCCAGACATGTGAATCTAAACATACGCCAGTATTATCAAGATTTAACTCTTTGAAGACGACACTTGCAAAAAAGAAGTTCATGAATTTATTAGGCGCCTGGTCTATGAAATCTCCATCTACAGCAACACTAAACCATTTGGAAAATGAAAATCCGATCCGCACACACGTGTGCAACGAAAATAGTTGACACACCATTTTTAAACAGAAGCGAAATTTCACTGGAATTTTCTACAAATCGTGCACCGCAATTACAATTTGAATCCTTAGCGATAGCTAAAAATCGTCTAGCAAATTCGGTTGGTGATAAAATGTACTCTTTTTTTAATAGTTGTCAAATGAATTGCTGAGTGCCCTTCTAATAATTGTTTTCTAGACGTGAAGGAGTGTAATAAACACAGAACGACACGCAAAACACGTGCCATCGCGGAAGGATAAAACTCGATGCCTGCAACCTCACGTTTGATCATTCCGTGCTGGTACTCGTTCCATATCGATTAACCCATTCACACGCGTGTGTCGTTCTGTGTATGTGTATTCATATTTTGATCCTTCTCTGCTTTGGGAGTAAGACAGCGAAGTCATTTGAAACAGAATGCAGAGAACTACACGCGGACGTCATTACCGTAACCACCACTAATGACGGCCATTTAGCCTTTTTGCACCTGTGACACCCACGAGAATTGCAACTCTGAAATCCTTGTTCTTGCCGGCAACTACAGTGCATGTGCCTTTTACGCACTGCCTTTGGAAGAGTATTGGTTCGATTTTAACATTAAAATACAGAATCCACACGCTATTTAGTACTCCAACACCACACGTGATTGTATTATCAATAAGTCAAAACAACATGTTCAATTTTTAACTGTCAATTGGAGGATATCACTGCGTCACACATATGATTAAGATGGATGTTTTCAATTGCTGTGAATATATCTCACCGAGATAATTTTGTGTACGAATCAACTGTTTCTGAAATGAGTAACTTCAATCCAACGGTCACAAGAATCCATTGCCAAAACACGTCAGATTTCTTACTGCACAGATAATTAAAAACTGCATTCCACTGCACCTGTTTAGTGGCCATTTTGTGAGCGGAAGTCAAATTAACAATTCCAGTAACTCATTTCTGAATGGTACCATCCTCCTCAATGTAAGTTACCGTTAAAGACTTCAACCATCGTAAAGATTTGTGGGTGGGTCAGCTTATACGGGATTGAGAGGAGTCACTTAACACGTCTACCCCAACTACCCACGTTGTCATACAGGACTGTAGACTATTTGGGGAAATAATACAATCAAATTTCAGTGAAAGTCATTTTGATAAAATAAAAACGTCATATACATGTTTCCATGTATCTCAGTCTTAATCTGCCATAAACTACGTGTTCTCTCCATTGGTTGTCATGAAATGATTCTTACGCCTGCGGGGAACGGCGTGGGGCACTGGTGGTGTGTTTTTTGTTTTTTTGTTTTTTTTGAGAGTGGGGGGGGGGGGGGTTCTTTTTTCGATTTTCGAATTTACAGTTAGACGGGTTGAGAAAGCCAGTGTAATTTGAGAGAATCACAGGGCAGCGGTAAGCAGCTGTCCGTGGACGTAGGAAGGATTTCGAACTGGGGGAGTGGGGGGGGGGGGGGGGCATACAAGGGTACGCACACACACAGTGATATAAAAATATCAGTGGTGGCCCATCTTCTTTAGTGACGTGGTAGGAATAAAATACACACATCCTTGGTTTGGGGCTCCCACATCCTTACATTCATGAAAATGCATATTTTGCTTCGTATTTTACAAAATTCCGCATCGGGCCGAAACATTGTTTCAGCCTGATGGGGAACTTTGTTAGATAGAGGGGGAAAAATATGCATTTCCATCGAGTTTAAGGCAGGGAACATAGACGAATCAAACGAGTGAATCTTCGGTTACGTATTAAGGGTAATAATTGAGGAAAAGGTGTGGGGAGGTGGGGAGGCGGTACGTGCCCCCGTGCCGCCCCCGGTTTCTATGGCTATGCAGTTGTAAATGTTTCCAAGGTACTAACTGGACTCAAACGGGGATTGAGTTCAGAAGGCAGAATGTTCCCATGCATTCTCATTTCAGCAATCGAGAGTTAAGTGTCTTTCTCAATCAGGGTTCCCACTGATATCAGATAATCAGATTCAAGCATTCTTTTAGCACTTTTCAAATACTGTAACCACGATTTTCAAGGACTAAATGTTAAAGCATCGCGGATGGTGCATTTGTGTAGTAAAGATGCAATGTAGAGTTCAAACAGATGTGATTCGTAACATATTCTGTGACATCGCGTGTATGAGGGCCGAGTTGTGATGAAATGTCTTGTCTCAGAGGTTATAGGTAAACTGAATTTAGGTACTTTTGTGGCGAAAAGGTACTTTTCAAGGATAGAAACAATTTAACCCTTTACCTAACGTAACGGATAAAACCGGCCAGCGTTATTCACAAAAATCGCCAATTAATTTTCATTATGTTTTTCATTTTTTGTCTCAAAAACATAGGTTATGACCCCTCTTTCGAACGAGCTCGTCGAGCTCGTTCCAAAGAGGGGTCATAACCTATGTTTTTGAGATAAAAATTGAAAAAATTAGTTATTCAAGAAATTTGTTTGCAAGTGTCGTCTGCTTGTTTTCATGTTAGGTAAAGGGTTAAAACCTCTTTTCAAGGAAGGGAACAAAATTTAAGGAATTTTTATTTGAATGGGTAATGGGATTTGCTAATCAATGAGTTATTATGATGTCAGATTTTACTTGACATTTGGCAGAGCTTCCTGGCTTTCGCTTCATATCTGCCACTGCATCCCAGCAGGGGATCTTCTGCAGATCCGAAATAACTCTCCAATACTCTTGTTCGCCGCGCTTGCGAGAGTAATGCACAGGAACATCAGGGCATCGCCCCAGTTCTACGTAATTCTCAAGTGACTTTACCCTTGCATGGCACTTTGTTCGGAGAGTAAATTCCGCACCTGACGATCAATGTTAGTTTAGACTTAAAGGCCGACAAGGCTTCACGTACAAATTGTTACAGATTCTCGTTACCGAGTAGTTCAGCCCTCTTGTTAATTTCTGTCACAAATACTTGCATTGACCGTTTTCAGTGTAGTATGAAATGCCATTGTTGCCATCAAATGGGACAAATTAAAAACAATGTGCACGTTATACCTTCCTCAAATATCACTCTAAAGAATGTAAGATCAAAATTAAAAATGGCCAGCCAACTCACGTAAATAAATTTGTGTGTAATAAATGAAGTTCTTAAAACTATCCATAATTAAATCCCATTTCCGAATCATGTAATAAATGAATTCCCAAGAAAGGAGGTAATTTAATTGCATTTCCATGGAAAAAATGGAAATAAGGCGGAAGAAACAATAAAAAACTAGATGGTGTCACTTGTGTGCAAAGCACACTATGGTGTATCCCCGCATTTGCATCCTTGACTTTGTATGAATGCTTGATACAAAGATGAAATGTATTATATGACACACTAAAATCATATTGAGTGGCACAGGTGACACAGCTTCGTGCGCACCTACAGACTCTACTGCAACATTTGAGCATGGTTTTAGTGTTTCGAATTACATACATGTACCCTGGGAGCCTTTCGCCGGAAATGGTCTAAGAAAACATGTAAGTGGCAATGGAGGCACAGCCACGTGGCACCCCAAAAATCCGAAATCTTCGTGCACATCTACAGACCCTACTGCAACATCTGAGCATAGTTTTAGCATTTCAAATTACATACTCTAGGAGCTTTTCGCAGGAAACGGTCTAAGAAAACACGAAAGCAAAATGGTGGCACCGCCAAGTGGCACCTGAAAAATCTGAAACCTTTGTACGCATCTGCAGACCCTACTGCAACATTTGCGCATGCGTTTAGCATTTCGAATTAAATACCCGAGGAGCCTTTCGCCGGAAATAGTCTAAGAAAACATGTAAGTGGCAACGGTGACACAGCCACGTAGCACCCAAAAAATCCGAAACCTTCCTGCGCATTTACAGACTCTACTGCAACATCTCAGCATGGTTTTAGCATTTCGAATTACATACTTTAGGAGCCTTTCGCCGGAAACGGTCTAAGAAAACACGAAAGTGGCAACGGTGGCACAGCCACATAGTACCTGAAAAATCTGAAACCTTCGTGCGCATCTACAGACTCTACTGCAACATTTGAGCATGGTTTTAGCATTTCGAATTACATACCCTAGGAGCCTTTTGCCGGAAAGGGTCTAAGAAAACACCAAAGTGGCAATAGTGGCACAGCCACGTGGCAGCTGAAAAATCCGAAACCTTCCTGTGCATCTACAGACCCATTGCAACATTTAAGCATGGTTTTAGCATTTCGAATTACATCCCCTAGGAGCCTTTCGCCGGAAAAGGTCTAAGAAAACACGAAACTTGCAACGGTGGCACAGCCACATGGCAGCTGAAAAATCCGAAACCTTCATGCGCTTCTACAGAGCCCACTGCAAGATTTGAGCATGGTTTTAGTGTTTCGAATTACTTACCCTAGGAGACTTTCGCTGGAAACGGTCTAAGAAAACACGAAAGTGGCAACAGTAGCACAGCCACGAGGTACCCCAAAAATACGAAACCTTCGTGCGCATCTTCAGACCCTACTGCAACATCTGAGCATGCGTTTAGCATTTCGAATTACATACCCTAGGAGCCTTTTGCCAGAAAGGGTCTAAGAAAACACGAAACTGGCAACGGTGGCACAGCCACGTGGCACTGAAAAATCCGAAACCTTTGTGCGCATCTACAGACCCTCCTGCAACATTTGAGCATGGTTTTAGCATTTCGAATTACATACCCTAAGAGCCTTTCACCGGAAAGGGTCTAAGAAAACATGAAAGTGGCAACGGTGGCACAGCCACGTGGCAGCTGAAAAATCCGAAACCTCCGTGCGCATCAACAGACCCCATTGCAACATTTGAGCATGGTTTTAGCATTTCGAATTACATACCCTAGGAGCCTTTCGTTGGAAACGGTCTCAGAAAACACGAAAGTGGAAACAGTAGCACAGCCACGTGGCACCCCAAAAATACGAAACCTTCGTGCGCATCTACAGACCCTACTGCAACATCTGAGCATGCGTTTAGCATTTCGAATTACATACCCTAGGAGCCTTTCGCCGGAAAGGGTCTAAGAAAACACGAAACTGGCAACGGTGGCACAGCCACGTGGCAGCTGAAAAATCCGAAACCTTCGTGCGCATCTACAGACCCTACTGCAACATCTGAGCATGCGTTTAGCATTTCGAATTACATACCCTAGGAGTCTTTCGCCGGAAAGGGTCTAAGAAAACACGAAACTGGCAACGGTGGCACAGCCACGTGGCAGCTGAAAAATCCGAAACCTTCGTGCGCATCTACAGACCCTACTGCAACATTTGAGCATGGTTTTAGCGTCTCGAATTAATACCCTAGGAGCCTTTCGCTGGAAACGGTCTAAGAAAACACTAAAGTGGCAACAGTAGCACAGCCACGTGACACCCCCAAAATCCGAAACCTTCGTGCGCATCTACAGACCCTACTGCAACATCTGAGCATGTTTTTAGCATTTCGAATTACATACTCTAGGAGCCTTTCGTCGGAAACGGCCTAAGAAAATGCGAACATGGCAACGGTGGCACAGCCACTTGGCAGCTGAAAGATCCGAAACTTTCGTGCGCATCTACAGACCCCACTGAAACATTTGAGCATGGTTTTAGCGTTTCGAATTACATACCCTAGGAGCCTTTCACCGGAAAGGGTCTCAGAAAACACGAAGGTGGCAACGGTGGCACAGCCACGTGGCAGATGAAAAATCCGAAACCTTCGTGCGCATCTACAGACCCTACTGCAACATTTGAGCATGGTTTTAGCATTTCGAATTACATAGCCTAGGAGCCTTTCGCCGGAAACGGACTAAGAAAACACAAAAGTGGCAACGTTGGCACAGCCACGTGGCACCTGAGAAATCCGAAACTTTCGTGCGCATCTACAGACCCTACTGCAACATTTGAGCATGGTTTTAGCGTTTCGAATGACATACCCTAGGAGCCTTTCGCCGGAAACGGTCTAAGAAAACACGAAAGTGGCAACGGTGGCACAGCCACATGGCACCTGAAAAATCTGAAACCTTCGTGCACATCTACAGATCATTTAGCAACACCCTAGTGCAGTTATAGAATTCTGAATTACATAGGCTGGGATTATTCGAAAGAAAAGTGAAAAATTAGCGCATTTTTCATGTGGCTCCACAGAAGCCACCTGGTGACGCAAAACTATAAAAGTGGTATTTTTGGATTGCACAGACCCTATTGAACAACTGTAGAAAGTTACAGCGTTTCGAATTACAAAACCGGACGTACGGAAGTACGGACGTACGGACGTACGGACGGAGATCATGACAATATCCCCGCATTTTTTAAAATGCGGGGATAAAAAACTAAACAAAAGAAACAACCTATCACACTGACAAGGATGCTGATTAGTGAAAGCATGAAAATGTCAAAACTCTGCATTTGTGTACAGGAATAGGTCATAGGAATTCAAGCACCCAGGCTACCTACATTAGGGTGGGTCATTAGGATTCCACAGCCACTTCCCGTGTATGGTGAATGTTGTATGGAAGCGCACATAGACGGTCCTTTTGTTACATTATCACCGTTGATATTGCTGTGTGCTTGTTTGCGCAGCACGTATCATGGTTTTACATACTGGGTCATATTTTTGCGGTTCCTGTTGTGCCACTAGGGACAACGACGTGTCTCGAAACTTCATAGATCCATTTTAGGAGTCTGATTTCTTTCTTTTTTCTCTGATGCCCTTTTGGGTGCTTTCCTCTCCGACCATGTCTTGTAGGCTTCTGAAGATAACCCGTGTTCACAGAACGAGGTCATAGATGGACGCCTCAATACACATTGCCTCTACCCCACCGCTATAGAAAAGGTATCCACCCTCATCCTCGCAAGGGGAAACCTCCAAATCATCCCATCTATTAGCACGCACATGTGGTCGTGGCCTGTTAGCTATCCGTCGCTAACGAGTTCCCTCTTTACCGCCGCGCTAGTGCCCCCCCCCCCCCCCCACCCCCGTGTCCCGTAGCATACGGACTTCCCGGTCACCCACATACGCTGGGTACACCGGCATCTCCCCTTTTTGACCAAGAGAGGGGTATCCCTCACACAGTCCACTAATTATGGGCAATACCTGTTCCCCTTCCAGCCTGATTTGATCAGCCTCCAGTGCTTGACGCAGTGGGCTCTTCTCTGGCCCAATTGTTTGGCAGAATGCTGTTGTCTGCCTTCTCTCCACAGGCTGTAGCGAGTCACTCCTTCTTCCACTACTGATCGGAGACGGGTCCTGCCCTTCAATTCTTTGGGGGAACCCGTTTTGTCTCCCCTTGACCATTCTTCTCCAACAATCTCTGGCCAGGTGCCCCTTCTTATTGCACACAAAGCAAGTTGTGCCCCTGGGCCCTGCCCCTCTCTGATTCCTCAGGAAGCCTTCCGGCTCGGGGCTTGGATTCCTAACGGGTAAATTTGCAAACCCGTTACTCCCACTCCTGCTCGACCTACCCGGTGTCAGACTTCCCCCATGAGCCTCCAAATTCTGCTCGGCGACCTACGCTACTTGGTTTCATCTCCTTAACAAACAATGCCATCTCGGGGGCACACGATGACATAAACTGCTCCCTAATAAGTTAGTCCTTTAGGGAGGGAAATGACTCTTCAATTTCAGATAAAGCGACCCACCTCTCGAAATACCTTGTGTCCCTTGACACAAACTGGTACACACTTTCACCCTTCTCAACCTTACATTCTCGGAATTCTGTCCTGAAACCCTCCTCGGTGAGCTGGTACCTCTTGAGTATAGTGCTTGCAGCTCACCGTAGTCATTAGCCTGGTCGGGGGCATGCTCACATTTACTTGTAGCGATCTGCCCGTCAGCAGCGGACTAAGACTGACCCCCGGGCGTCATCGGGCCAACCCTGACTCGAAGAAAACCTTTCAAACCTTTGTAAGAAGATCGTCAATGTCGTCAGTCTGTTCATCGAACTTGGGTAACTGGGGATAAGGTGCCCTCACTTTTCCCACTGGACTTTCTCCACCCTGTCTACTATTAGCTCCGGGTAGCCCTTAAAATTTCCATTTCTCTCTCATGTTGCCTTTCAGCCTCCTCACGCGCCCTTTCACGCTCTAACGGAGCTTCCCTTTCAGCTCTTCCTCGCTCTGACGCAGCTTTTTCTCACTCAAAGGCAACTTCTCTTTTAGCCCTTTCTCGCTCTGACGCAGCTTCTCCTTCAGCCCTTTCGCGCTCAACCTGAATTTCTTTCTCTCGCTCTGCAGCTCGTAGTGTCACCTGTCTATCTCCCCTGTCACGCTCTAACGCCGCTTCTCTTTCAACCCTCTCAACCTCTTTCTCACATTCGCCTGTCCGTGAGGCAGTCTCCTCGTGCTTCAACGTAACCTGACGCTCTAACTCCACGGACATTTCTTTCGACACACGCTTTTGCTCATCTCTCACAACTTTTTACAACTCATTAACCGCGAAGCCAAATCGCTCTCCCATATTAATCAATTGTTCCAAACTTGGGGTATCCATTATTCAAATTTATCACTAAAAATTCCACACACAAATATTTTTTTGACTTCAAGGGTTAATTATTGCCTATCCCACACTGCGTCCTATTATTACGCGAGAATTTCCACCACCGTTAAAATAAGAGCTAATCTAATCAACAATTAACCCCTGCACAACTTATGAAAAATATTAACATTTCAGTGCGTCAATCTGCATGAACATTAAAACTGAAGCGTGCATTAAAATTGTCATTGAGTGATCTTGTTGACTTTGAGCTTTTCAATTGTTACCTTTTAGGAAGATCCTGGTGTTAGCCTCGCCAGATGTCGGAAACCGGTCTTTGTCGCTGCTGGGGAAATAGATTCACGCCGCGTATTCAGCCAAAACTCAAGGAGTGCTGCCTGAACCCGTGCGTGAACATATATCTCACCATAACGAACCCGCCCGCTTTCGTTTTTGCTGGGGTTGTTCTTATCCTGAAGGGTCAGTGACTTTTCGTCAAAAAGCATGAATGAAAAGGGGGTCACAAAAAACAACAATTTTAATACATATATATATATATATAAATGAATATGGTAATTTGTGACTTACATTAACTCTTTGTTACTTTTGTACGTCTTATGACGTACGAATCAAACAGCTCGTTGATACTTTTGTACATTTTATGACGTACGAATGACGTACGAATCAAACAGCGCGTTGATACTTTTGTACGTATTATGACGTATGAAAGCAAACAGCGCCTTATTACCTTGTGGTCATTTATTTTATTATTTCTCGATTTTTTAAAGTTTTAACCTCAATTCCTATTTTCTCCCGAGTAGTGCTCTATGACAACCGTTGAGCCAAATGTTATCGCAGCTTAAAACACTAATATAATCCTGCTGGTAAGACTTCTTAACTGGTTGAGTGCAGGAAGGCTTTCAAAAGATGAGGCTACCAGAGCAAAAGCCAACACCTCCCTTGCTTATATTTCATGTTCAGTCAAACACAAATAATATTTTGTTTATATAAATTTGTTTTATTACAAATTATTGGAGAGTGCCTGTGGGCACTCTCCAATAATTTGTAATAAAACAAGTATTGAATAGCAAATTCAGACCACCAAAAATAATCTAGCCCTCAACCAGATAATCACTCATGTGAAAAATATCTTGTTATTTGTACTTTCCGACGGTTGACGTCGCATTTTGAAAAACGTTGCAGAAACTGAATTCCCAGTGACGTTTGAACGTCAGAATAATTCCAGTCTCAAAGGGTTAAATCCAATGAATCAGAAAACAAAACGTCAATCACACCCTACCCACACAGTTGTTGAGTCACTTGCGGGCCCACATTCTCTGTTGTAGCTGGTTTTTCCTCCTTCTCGCTGGTGTTTGTTCTTTGGTCGCCTCTTTCACTGCCGTCGCACGGCCACTAACGTATTGTCACCTAACCGGGCGCCTTTGCTCTAACATGTGACGGAACGTCACTGTACTATTGCCGTCACACGGTCACTAATGTATTGTCACTTTACCATATCGCTTTCCCTCTAACCAGTGATGCAATGTCACTCTACCACTGCCGTCGCAAGGCCACTAACGTATTGTCACTTTACTGAACGTTTTTCACTTAAGCAGTCGCCACCAATGGGGTTAAACTCCCCATACGTTTATCTTAGAATAATGTTCATACATGCAAGCCTACTCTGCCTACGTATGTCTTGCCTTCTACAACAGGTTTCACGTTTTCCTAAATACTAATACCTCCCTGAGCTCGCACTTTCTATTTCAGATCCTACACTCAGATATAGCCACCGACTTGGCCCGCGACTGCCCCTATTCTAAATAAGAGCTCTGTGGCTCCACCTACACTACAACATGCCTATACTTTCGCACCGACGCGGCACCTCATCTAACCTAAAGCATGGGACATCCCCACATTCTCGCCTGAGACCCACAGTCTTACACACCTTCAGACTGGAATGAATTTTTCGATAAACCCCCCCGACTTTTATTTCAATAGCCAGAACATCAATTCTCAGTTTAATTGTTTCTCTTGAACTTGGCCGCTTAGATCTATCTTAATTTAATATTCGCTTTAAAGTTCCTTTGAAAGATTCGCATTTCGGTATATCCTGACATTCGGTGACAGGCCAGATGCGTAATATGGGTGCCTGTTCAGAACATGTGCGATGTACTGTTTTTCCGTCAATTACCTATTAACTGGCCATAATTACAAAGGTAATGACTGCAGGAGACGACTGGTCTTCATTTCTTTATCTCTTATCAATTAGCTCATATGGCGTTCAGTAAACACGCACTTTCTGGCCATTAAAGTTCATGCGTAATTAGCAGCGCATGAACTATTGTTGGTCTGTTAAAGTGACATATAGATTTTCGAGGTCAGTCATATACCTATCTTTAAGCTTTACATTTTACCCAGTGAGAAAGATTATCGAAAATATATACACTTTTAAACAAAAAAATAGCAACTTTAAGCTCTCACCTTGACAACGATGTACTCCCAACCGTGTAAATTTATCAGATTAACTTGTGAGTGGGAGAAGTTTTTTGTTTTGTTTTTTTTCTTTTCTTTTCTTTTCTTTTTTTTCTTCTTTTTTTTTGTTTGTTTGTTATTTATTTTTGATTTGTTAGGAGGGGGAGGCGTGTCACAACCTATAATGTTACACGCAACGCTAAATTATAGATGTACCTACAAAAAACGCTGGACGTATATTTCAATCTCATCGCTGCAAAACTGACTTTTGACCCAAATGGTATATACACCATGCAATGAACTTCACGGCGATACTACTCAACTTTGAATTACAACTCCAGAGGTGAAGGAGTTAAGAGATATTATTCTTCAAGCCGAGGAAAATTACAGCTTTAACGACCCTCTGTATTTATCGTGAAAACTATGAAAGCCAATTATCAGGACTCCTGTAAGATCGAAATAAGAAAAATCAATTGAAAATGTCTACTTCAAATTCACAATTGAAGCCCTTACAATCCTCGTCTCAATTCAAAACCGACTGATTTTCTCGGGTAAGGGGAACCTGGAAAAAACCTACTTGTCGTTTATCTTCTGGCCATGCCAAGATCGAACGCTAAAACTTAAAACTACCATACTTCCACATGGTTGTTTCAAACTGGCCTGTGCATTTTATGGATTTATTGAAAACGAGTATACTAGACTTGCACCACCAACTGCCACTTTTTCAACTTTTTGCGAGGGCTTTCCATGTATCAAAGTCTGGGTCTGGTATTAGAATAAAGACACGGAAAAAATATAGATCACCCAATGGCTTAATCCGACCGTACTATACATACATTAACAAATATTTTGTGTGTTATGTATTAAAGTTTGGTGTTTGTTTGTTGGGGTTTAATTTTTTAACTACAAGTACTTTTTAAGATGACACTTGGCAAAAAAGTTCTTGAATAACTTTTTTTTTCACTTTTGACACAAAAACGTGCCTTTTGACCCTTCAATGGAACTAGCTCGTTTCAATGGTCGTTCAAAAGCTGTGAGTACACCTAGTCGGTATATGCTGTAACGTTACGAAAAGGATTAACGACATGGCAAGCTTCATGGTGCCGGACCGTTTTACAGCCCTTCAATGAAGTCTGAGAACCCGTAGAGAAACACTGGACAGCAGCTACCTAACGAATCGGTCGCATACGGCCGAGTAATATGCAAATTCAGCAGTTGAAAAAATATTAATTTTCAGAAAATTACAACAAAACTATATCATGTAATCCCCTCATTGGTACGAGCACGTCGAGCTCGCTCCAGTGAGGGGTGTCATGATATGGTTTTGTTGAAATATTTGGAAAATTTTGAAAAAATAATATTTAAAATCATAAATTTTGATATCATCTGCGCTGGATAAAGGGTTAAAAAGAAATCCCTCCAATATTTTATTTTCATTCCGTTTCCATAATATTCCGCTTATTGATTGACTTGCCGAAACAGACGAGTCGCCGTGAAGGCAATTTTTGCGTGATGACTGACAATATTTGCTATATTCTACGATTGTAAGAACATTAAATATCTACAACATACAAGAGGCCCCAAGAGGCCTTAATCTCTTACCTGACAGAGTGGTTCAAAGAAGTATTTTGGATCACATTTAGTCATGGTTCATCAACACTACAGAGGAATGAAGTCATGGATTTATTCGTAACTCTAGTGTCCATGTCAAATGATCATGCTCATAGGTCTTCCTGACTGCTTCCAATTTTATCAGCTGTAGACAAGCACTGCCAAACTTCCAAGGCTACTACAGGGAGCCCAAATATTAACTCAGGGACTAGAATTGAACAAACTTAAATCTGACCCCCCCCCCCCCCCCCAAATATCAAAAGATTCTAACTGGTGGGTCTGAAGAAGATTTTTAAAGAAATTCCCTCATATGGCACGAAGTTGAAATTTGGCCTCCAAAAAAAGCCCAAATATTAACCCAGATTTGAACAAACTTGAATCTGACGTCCGCAGAGATATTGTACACCAAATATACTCGCCCAAAAAAGAAAGTGTGCATTGCAGAAATTGATCAAACTCCAAAAAAAATAATTTCGTAGGTGTAAAGAGTGTTAACCTATTCAAGAATAAGTTATATTGAACACAAAAACAGCTTTCCCCGTTAAAATTGCATTAACGTTAAATGACGTGCTGCACGTTTGTGAAAGGGCATGTTTTGCACGTGGAGAGTCTGAAAATTCATGCAACAGTGTGAATCCTTGGGTATTTAAACACTAAAGTAAGGCCTTCCTATCGTTCACATTCAAACTTGCGCTGCTGTTAATACGACTCCACATTAGCATGCCAAGATTGACAATGAATCAACGTCTCTTTGCCCTGGGTATGATTAGAACTGGCAGAACACACAGAGAGGTTGCCCAGCATTTGAACTGCCACCGTAACACTGTAGACAGGCTAGTCCATCGACATGCACAACATGATGACGTTCGAGACCGACCCCGCTCCGGGAGACCGCGAGTTACCACCCCTGCACAAGATCGGTATATCCGTGTCGTCCATCTCCGGAACCGGCAACAAACGGCAACGACGACAGCCAGGAACATCCCTAACCCGAGACGGATACATCCTCAAACAGTAATCAACCGGCTGAGAGAATACGGCTTACGTCCTCGAAGACCTGCAATTCGTCCGATTTTGACGTTACGTCATTGTCGTGCTCGACTGCAGTGGTGTAGACAACATCTCAGGCATCCCTTACACTGGTGGCGACGTGTTTTATTCACAGATGAATGTCGTTTCCATCTTTCATCATCAGATGGCCACTAGAGAGTGTACAGAGATCGAAACGAACGCTAGGCAGATCCTTGTGTCGTGGAGCGAAACCATTATGGGGAGGATCTCTCATGGTGTGGGGTGGCATCACTGCCCGTAACAGAACTGAGCTGGTCATTATTGATGGCAATCTCAATGCAGCCAGATATCGTGATGAAGTGCTTACACCTGTTGTTGTCCCATTTCTGCAACGTCACGGCCCCGGCGTCATTCTACAGCAGGACAAGGCTCGACCCCACGCAGCTCGTGTTGTTCAACAGTATCTGCAGCAACTCAAGTGGATGTTCTTCCCTGGCCCGCAAATTCGCCCGATATCTCACCCATTGAGCACGTATGGGACGAAATGAAAAGTCAGCTACGCCGGCTTCCCCATGCACCGTCAACGCTTGTGGAACTCCAAAGACAGCTTATCAGAATATGGAACAACATCCCACAACACTTCCATGCTAACTTGTTCGCTTACATGAGGCGCAGATGCACAGCAGTAGTCGATGCAGACAGAGGTCATACCAGATATTGAGTGTGTGACTTTTGTGTTTGACCCTTAGTGTCTTTGACTCTCCATGGCACCACGAGTATTCGTCGTAGCGTAATAAAATTTCTCGTGTTGATCACAAATTGATTCATCTGTGATTGAATAAAATTTCCATGAATGAAAATGATATATATCTTTTTTTAGTGTTATTTTTTAGCATGCACACTTTCTTTTTTGGGAGAGTATATGAAAGCATTCTGACTGGTGGATCTGAAGAAGAAGATTTTTAAAGAAATTTCCACATATTGCACTAAGTTAAAATTCGAGCTCCTATAGAGAGCCCAAATATTAACCCAGGTACCCGATTTGCACAAAATTGAATCTGATCCCCTAAGAGATGTTGTATGCCAAATATGAAAGCATTCTGTCTGGTGGATCTGAAGAAGAAGATTTCAAAAGACATTTCCTCATATTGAACGAAGTTAAAATTCGGGCTCCCATAGGAAGCCCAAATATTAACTCAGGGACTCGATATGAAGAAACTTCAATCTGTCCCCCACCCCACCCCAGAGATGTTGTATATCAAATAGGAAAGGATTCTTACTGGTGGATCTGAAGAAGATTTTCAAAGAAATTTCCTCATATGGCACTAAGTTAAAATTCGGGCTCCAAAACAGATCCAAAAGAAATTTCCTCATATTGCAGAAAGTTAAAATTCGGGCTCCTGTGGGAGCCCAAATATTAACCTAGGGACTCGATTTGAACAAAATTCAAATTTAAAGGAAAGCAGACAATCTCCTGACATGATTTCATTCAATTCCCAAAATGTTACTTAGAGTTAGTCATACACATCCATTGTAGTTGTTGTGGAGATGCAAAGTTTCATCGGCATTTTTTAGCATGTAGTTTTTTTCAGGCCTTTAGATTGGTCAAATCTGGTCACGCCGCAGACTCGCCAAGATAGGTGTTATTCAGCACTACTGAAGAAAAATTTTGGAATACTGGCTGTCTCAAATGTCATTTTTGGCTTGTAGGGTCTTCACTGGTGCCTCGGTCAAGGAGAAAATAGATGTGAAGACAAAATTTCTTTATTTTTGTGAATACCTTTGGTGAAAATTCGATATGTTCTTATATTTTCCATAAATAAAGGAGAATAACGAGGTGTATAAAAGCTACATAAGTGAGAAAAGCCATTTATAGGGCAGGTAAACGAGCCGGTGATGGTTGATAATAAATTTCGCCAATCGGTTCGCTGCTTTGAACAAAAGCAGCGCTCAGTTTCACGCATGTGGAGAACTGGATAGTGGTGTGTTGGTGGAGTGCTAAAGCTGTAATGTGCACACTAATTAATGAACGAATCGTCTTGTAACTGAGAACTGTTATTTTCTTCTAGGTAGAAATGCAAGGATCGATCGCCAGACACCCATAACTGTCGCCCTGTATGGTCAGAAAATGTCTCAAGAAGAAACAAATCTTTAACTCTTTTTGCGCGACAGGCGACTAAGGTCGACAGACGGCAGACCGCGGAAAGGTACTGCAGTGGTCATTTTAGTCAATTGTGTGTGTCCATTTCCAAGTGCTTTTAACCCTTTACCCAACGCAGACGATATCAAAATTTATTATTTTAAATACCATTTTTTTCAAATTTTTCAAAACATTTCAACAAAACCACATCATGTGACCCCTCGTTGGAACGAGCTCGACGAGCTCGTTCCAACGAGGGGTCACATGATATGGTTTTGTTGAAATTTTTTTAAAAATATTTTTTCAACTGCTGAAGTTGCATATTACGCGGGGGGGGGGGGGGGTGCGGCCGATTCGTTGGGTAAAGGGTTGAACAAACATACGTATTACTGTGTTTCATGCACCATTTATGTCCTATCCATGAACAACGATATCGTCCCTTGAAAGTATAAACGTGCCATTTAAATATATACAGGAAATCATTTGAAAAACTGTCAATGAGATCATTAGAACATCTTTTAAAATAATAACGCTTTAGTCTAACAACCTATTCTTTTTGTAAAATTCCTGATGAATATTATGCGCTAAGAATTCTGTTTCTCAGATTATTCCGCGCCAAAAGAGTTAACGAAAGTTCATTTGAAAGTGCAGCAATCTACTCGGTTATCTACTGGGGTATCTATGATTTCAAAGAGAGCAATTATTGCTAAATTTGATTTCTTTCAAACTGCATGAAGTTAGTCTCTCGTGCCTAAGGGAACTAGGTAGGCCGCGTGCGGCCCTATACCCAGAAATCTGTGAAGACCCACAGAATCGAGTCAGTGGACAGACAGGAACCGCGGAGGGTTCATGAGCGTAAGCTATGATTGCTAAATATCTAAGAGATGAGGAGAGCTGGTTTTGCTGGTTTGGTTAGCTTCAGATCTGCTTAGCGGGAGAGAGCTGGCAGATGTTGATAATAGATTGTGAGAATTTTACACGTATATTTTTTTTGTACTTTCTTGGTAGATGAATGCCAAGTTTACTTCGTGAGAGCATAAAAATCAGTGCAGGTGTTAATTAACTATGTTAGACAGAAACGAGGTAATGGCGTCAGTGAAAAGGGTGTTTAAGAACGTCGACGAGGGCGTACAATAGCAGAATTGTAACTAAACGAAGTCTTGGTGAAGGCGGGCTTAACTCTGTGAGAGAAGTGTCGATGAAAAACGAGCATAACGTTTATCGTGAAAACCAGAACCAAAACCGCAAGGAGAAACTGACGACGGACATTGAAACCAGGGACAGCTGTGACAGACGACGTGGGTCGATATAGTGCAAACTGTAATTGTTTGTTAACCCTTTACCCAACGTAACGGTCAAAACTGGCCAGCGATATTCTCAAAAATCGCCAATTAATTTTCATTATTTTTTTCATTTTTTTTGTCTCAAAAACATAGGTTATGACCCCTCTTTGGAACGAGCTCATCGCGTGCGTTCCACTGAACCTATGTTTTTAACACAAAAAATGAAAAAAAATTAATTATTCAAGAATTTTGTTTGCAAGTGTCGTCTGCTTTTCATGTTAGGTAAAGGGTTAAATACTGGAAATTAATTATCTTTTAGGTGAGTTATTGTCGATCACCTTTAAATAGTTAAAGTCATCGACCTTTTCAGGAGCACGAACAATCCCAAAATGACAGGGCGTTGACAAGGTGGCGAGATTTACATTCAAACTGGGGTCGATACGACAGCCTCTGGGTGTCGACTGTGCCACGGGCAAAAACGTTGTTCACTTAACTCTCGAAAGGTAATAATCTCCTGTTCCATGAGAGTCCATGATTTCTATTTTACGGGAGCTAAAAATTGCACTCGTTGAAAAATAATGTGGAGCACTAATATACTGTGAGGGCATATAAATGTGTGTTGTTTTTAGAAAGCAGCACACTGTGGCCAGTGGCAAGTTACTGTAATAATCCTCCAATTCCTTATACATTTAACCCTTAGATAATAGTGGTATCTGCCATGCCAGTTCAATGGCAGCAATTAGAAGAGTCCATATTCATTATTTGGGGTAGACCAATCAATATTTTCAACGTGCAGCCTCGGGGCAAAATACTGATTGGTCTACCCCACGTATTCACTGAACAGTCATCCCATTTAATGACGTTATGACGTAGTATGTTCCTGGTTGGAAAACCGGCCGCTCAGGTTCAAAGGGTTAAGGTTTCTGGTGTTTGGTGACAGTATTCCCACGAAAATTCATATACTAACATTTTACGGGTGCAATTTACTCTCGTCTCTGATTTCGCGGGAGCTTAAAACTGCACCATTCAATTTTGTTCAGTACTGGTATAAGTGGAAACTAAAGGTCGGCAATCGAATTTTTCTGGCGCAGGTGCAAATTCTAAACAGTGGACCCTGGGCTGTTATTACACTTTTCATTTACCATACCTTCATCTCAAATTTGACATGTTAATTGAATATATAGTGATATGTCGAGAAATTACCGACAATTTCCGAATTCCTCATGTTTATAGTCCTATTTTGCCTCAGTACATCCAATAATGCCTTTCCTCTAATTTATCTAACAATCATATAGATTTTGGCCTGAAAACCACGAGAAACGGTACGTATCACATAATGTGTTCCGATTCCGTATCATATAGACGACTCATTCTGATTCCGTATCATATAGACGACCCGTTTCCGGTAGCGCTGCGGGCTATCATAACAGGCACATGGATGCATTCTATGTGCGTTTCAGTGATCGACCGAACATTGAGTCCCAAAAATGTTTTAAAATAATTTAACCCATTACCTAACATGAAAAGCAGATGACACTTGCAAACAAAATTCTTGAATAACTAATTTTTTCCACTTGACGAGCTCGTTCCAACGAGGGGTCATAACCTATGTTTTTGAGACAAAAAATGAAAAAATAATGAAAATTAATTGGCGATTTTTTAAAAATAGCGTTGGCCGGTTTTGGCCGTTACGTTGGGTAAAGGGTTAAGATTTAATCTGTTTATGTGACAGAATTGTTAGATAAATGAATTGTTATGATAATGTGCATGTCCTGTGATTTGTATCAGATTCTCGGTGGTGTCCAAAAATGGGATCACAACTCGCCGGCAAAGCCGGCTCGTTGGGATCCCATTCTGGATAACACCTCGAATCTGATACAAATCACAGGACATGCACATTATCATGATAATCTGTATTTATCTACAGGCATGTAATGGCATTTCATGTATTACAACTTGTTTGACATGTGCTCCATGAGCTCTGCCAAACAAGATGTAAAAGAATAAATGCTCAGTTTATCACTAGAACTAGAACTCAGGAAGGTGGCCCTCTTATTTGAACACTCTTGTTAATTGAATATTTCCCCGTGGCAAAGTGGTTATTCAATTAACGGGGTTCCACTGTGTGTGTATTGGGCAAATTATTTAATAGCTTAGCAATTGGATTTAACAAGCACATAAAGGTTTGAACATTGGGGAATTTCTTACGTGGAAATTCTGAAAAGTCTCCTACAAATTTTAAGTTAATTTGTTGTGACAGTGAAGACGTGGTACTGTGTAATCCGTCCTTTCGACCCTGATTTCTCTCTCGGAGACAAAAAAAAATTAAAAAATAATGAAAATTGAATGGTTATTTTTGTAAATAGCGCTTTCCCTTTTTGGCAGTTACGTTGGGTAAAGGGTTAAAGCATATATTTTGATGTCTACGAAAAACGAATATGTTGATGATGAGCACATTTGAATATTTATAACATATTTCAGTTATTAGTGACAGAAAAGAAGTGATGACATTAGAAAATAAAATTGACGCCGTGTTACTAGTTTCCGTGCTGGGCTGACAGTCAAAGCGTAACAGCTTTCACGTCATCATACCTAGTCGGTGGGGGCAGTTACCGGTACCGAGTTGCTCGACTGAACGCTACCTTGAGGAGTGGGGTGTGGTAGATTGAAATGCGACGTTCTTAGCTGACGTTCTACCAATGCACTTGCAAGGAGGTCAGTGTACAAGTGTCTTATATTAATTTCTGGAAAGCCCATCAATGAAGAAAAAAGGATAGATAACTTGTAGCCCTCCGTTTACAACTGTCTTCTTTATTCCTGGGGAAACTAACTAACTAATCTAAGCATAATTCATCAATAAATGTTATCAAAATTGTTTTATCAATTCTCGGCCTGTGTCGAGTCCTGTGATGAAAGCTGCAAAGGTGAGAAAAAGATGCAATTAAGCGTGGACGAGTTGATAAGAGAGCTGACGAGATGGCAACCAAACGCGAGAAAGTGTTCGCACATGTGCGAAAGGACTGAAAGGGTGGAAAGGTAGGCTGAAGCGGGGCGTGAAAGAGCTGAAAAAGAGGTGAAGAAGGCTGAAACAGCGTCAAGGTTTACGTTTCAGAGAGAGATGGGCGCAGCATCGGGTGGAGCTCAAAATGATAAGAGCTAGGGCCTATAGGTGCAGAAAACAAGCGGTATGCAAGGGGAAGCGAATGGAGTGGTCATGGAAGGACTCCTTTCCCAAACTTCCCAAGGTCGACGAGTGCGTAACAAGTGTACTGAAAATGGCATCTCCAGTTTTTATATTTTAAGTTGTTACCCAATAAGTTACTTCATATTATTCTTTAGAATTATGATTGACGATTTTCATGATCAACATTTTGTGTTTTGTTGATGGACATGTGCTACTGATTGTCCAATAATGTAAACAACATATGTTTTTGGCTTCCGCTTGGATCAATATCAAGTCGCACCATGATTGTGGTATAATAAATATTTATGGAGAGCGGACATCTTACATCTGTTGTTTTTCATTTATTATGCATGTAGTCTAACAATTATTGGCCACGTGTCACTCTCACAAATGAAACTGGGATCAATTTGGACAACACCTTTTATGAGATATGGCGTAATATTAATTGCACTTGTGAGAAGACTGGTTGGCACTGTTCGGTCTGTGTGAGAGCGAGAGAAAAAAGTAGAGCTGAAACGATTAAGGGGTTTTCTTGATCGATTAATCACATGAATTAACCTTGGTTAACCGATTAATCACTTGTCCAAATAGATATCTGAATAAATGCCATAACGTTGATGATTTACAGCATGAACCCTTTACCCAACGTAACAAACAAAACCGACTGGGCCTATATACAAAAATCTCCATTCAAATTTATGATGTTTTCAATTTTATAAGCTATGTTTTTGAGACAAAAATTGAAAATGTTTTGTAATTCATGGTTTAGTAATTCATGAATTTATTTTGCAAGTATCGTCTGCTACACGCAATGGGTAAAGGGTTAAGAATGACCATCCCCAGCTACTGACACAGTATGATGATCATGCAAGTAAACAAGTATGTCAGAAAGTAACTTGCATGCTTTACTCTGTCTCATATAATTGATGTGAATCAGTGTGACAATGTTTTCCTGTTTTGGAGCAAGTTTGTTCCTTTGTTGAAACTTATAATACAGTAGTAATATGCAAATTCAGCAGTTGAAAAAATATTATTTTTCAAAACATTTTAAGAGCTCGTTCCAACGAGAGGCCACGTGATATGATTTTGTTGAAATTTTTAGACAAATTTTTAAAAAATGATATTTAAAATAATAAATTTTGATATCGTCTGCGTTGGGTAAAGGGATAAATAGATAATGCTCAATAAACAAAAATTCTCGATGGCTCTCAATTTTCCGACAGCCCCGTTTCCGCCGATTGCTTTTTAAAAAAATTATTTATTTATTTATTTATTTATTTATGTTTAAGGTCATATATTTATGCACAATGGCTAATCATGACCGTGACAGTTTTACGGGTGGAGGAAGCCGGAGTACCCGGAGAGAACCACCGAGCAACGACGAGCAGCTGCCAGCTCCCCAACATTGTAACTCCGCACTGCAGCACAGGCAGGGTTAGATTGGTTGAAGACATGCGTACCATCGACGTGCAGTACGCCTTAGTACACGGCGTCATCGTGCCCCCACGCGGGCAATGGAGATGAAGTGTCTTGTCCAAGGACACAACGCGGTTGCCGCAGGTGGGATTCGAACCGAGGGCCTCTCGGCTTGCAGCCTGCACCTCTACCTACTGAGCCACCGCGCTCCCTTTTTAAAGAAATATATTTTGATGTCCACGAAAAACGAATATGTTTCTAACTTGTTCTGAACACAACTTAATGTTTAAAGACCTATCCCGGCTTTTGCGGCCTCAGAGCATGTGCCCTGACCATACCAACCTAATAAGGAGGTCCAGTTGACAATAGACAAAACACCTGGGCAGTGATTTCTAGTCAGGTCTTGGCTGCTTTAACAGGCAGACAAGACTTCACTAGAAATCACGGCTGAACAATTGGATATGTGCAGGTTGTACTCTAGTGGGAATTCGGGATAGTTGCCAGTCCATTGAAGGTTAACAAAACTGAAAAGAAAATCAGTCACTTCTTTCACGAAAATGATCCTTTCAACTGTTATCAAGCCTCGGCTTATAAATAACGAATGTAGGAAATTTGAAAATGCAGACGGTTTCGGTATTTAATGATTGGTTTGGTTCGGGTTTTCGGTATTCCAATGATTTCGGTATCGGTTCGGTTTTTCCGTATATTGCCCATCTCTAATATATGAGCAACAGTGAATGCAATATATTCGATAAATACATATTATTACTGCAGTCAGTTGATCTGGGTCGTTGTTCGTGTCCGTCTCCTTACGAGACCACGTGACATCCGCCAGGCGACCAGTAGGTGTCGTGTTTGGTCTGGCTGATCTTGTCTCGTCAACGGGACGGAGTATAACAACTCAGACTGATTGACTGTTGCAATAATTTCCTCATTACCATGGGCGCAGATCATGGGGGGGACGGGGGGGACGTGTCCCCCCCCCCCAGATCTCATCAAGGGGGGGACATGGTATGCCATGCCCCCCACCACCACCACCACTGGGGGGACATGGTATGACATGTCCCCCACTATGCTCCCCCACTGCTGCACCCTCTCATCAATTTTAATGCGAGATTCACTTCTGATACACGTTCAACTAGTCCAAACTTGGACCCACAGTTCGTAATATAATTTTGGGGTTGGTACGGCCTGTACTGTAGCCGTATCAACCACAAAAATTATATTACGGACTATGTCTGTGGGTCCATGTTTGGACTGACGTAACGTTCAACGAACAGTTGTTCAACACTGCGCCTTCAAATAAGTTGTTACTCAGCCAGACACAGCTGTGGGTTGCACGAATCCATAAGCAGCATAACTATTTGATATCGGAATATCAATATTGCAGACAGAATTCTTATGCAGAGAGAGTAATAGGCCGGTACTGAGCTCGTGAAAATGTGCAAGACAGTATCGTCTGCTTTGTTTACATTTTGAAAACGAAATTTATCGATCGAATTCATTCAATTCACGCGACTTGTTGATGACGTATGTGTCGGGCTGTTATTGGATCTGTTAATCCATTAACGGGCCCGACACATACGTCGTCGCTCCATCTGTTGGGCCCTTATGCTAATCCACCGCACAGTTGAATTGTGTTAATCTAATAGGGAACGCTCGGTAAAGCGGGAACAATTATGGTTAAGCATTTTGACAAAATTACAACAGGCCGTTGAAAAACATATTTTTTTCTACTAAAAAATTAAGAGAAATTATACCCCAGAGGCCACCAGAATGCACCATTTGAAAGCGCAATTTAAAAATTTTCTTGGGGGGAGAACCCACCCAAACCCCCCTCTGCCGGCTCGTGCCTGCGGCACTCGCTGCAGATGCCTTCGGCATCTGCCCGTCCCCCCCCCCCCCCACACTTTTTGGAAGAGATCTGCGCCCATGCTCATTACATCACAGTGGATATTTAAAACTTTAAACTTCAATACGACACCTGAAAAGCAAACAAAAATAAAGTAAGGAGTCTTTGGCCAGAGTGTTCCTTGCAAATGCACTGGGATTTTTATTTCGCTTTTGTTAAATTGTCGCCCTGGAAATATTCGCACGCAACTGATGTCACGCGAACCTCGTTTGGGGCAGACATGATATGGATTTGGAAAGATTGATACTCACGTTCTACGACAAGAGAGTTGTTGAGCGAAATATCGCGATACGGGGGAGCTATTTATTTATCGAATAATCTACGCCGGTAATTTATAATATATCATAAATTGATCAATATTATTTCGGAAATTGGGGCACCTTCCATCACGTGATCTTTTTCGGTTCTAAGCCCCAACATCCGTCAAAATTTACATTTGTGGTTTGCATTTTTTTATCACAGAAAAATTCGAAAACTACTACATTATTGAATGGCCAGGATTTTTAACTTTTATCAAAGCTGGAATATTGATATAAGTCTCCGCATATGCATATAATTGTGATATTATTATTATTATTATTATTATTATTATTATTATTATTATTATTATTATTATTATTATTATTATTATTACACCCCACCCCGTTTGCACATGAGATACCAGCGCTTGGTTTTGTCTCTCCAAAGCAGGCCTGAAAATAAGCAGTCTGACATTTGCAAAATGAGGTCCTCAGAGGGTGTATTTGATAATGCTATCCCATACAGTGGGCCAATTTTTCCTCTGGGAACCTCTTTCTGTTTAGTGTTGAGACCCTGATTCCGACTGAGGTTCACAGAGGGTAAATTTAGTGATGCTACCCTGCTATGCAGGGTAGCATCACTAAATTCACCCTCTGGGGACCTCATTTTGCAGATGACAGTCTGCTTATTTTCTGGCTTGCTCCAGCGACAGACGAGGCAAGACTAAAGTATCATACTGCCCAGTAGATGTTTTGCCATCGGCATTGTCGTTCACGTCCTTAAAGTTTACATGTTTAGTTGTTTGGACAACGTTTTTTGGAACGCTGACCCTTGCACAGTAGTAGCCAGATTTAATAAACAGTGCCTTCTTGCAGGCGGGGACCCGAGGGGCGAATTTCAGTGTTATTTTATGTATGGTCCCACAATTCATTGAAATACCAACTTAAAAATCTCCACATCAATGTCACGCGATCTCCCTAGCAATCAGTGTGCTTTTGTAGTAACGGGCAAACTATGGGTCCAATTTTGATGTACATTTATCGGGAAACCAAACAAAAAACTAAGGATTACATGGTCGCCATACCAGACCAGTGGGCTTTCATATCAGCGTGAAGAGTATAAAACGAATTTTAATGTTCACTTCATATGTAGAGCCACATTTTACGGGAAACACACAACTGGGAAAGCAAGTACGATGTTACGCAACATCCCTTGCAATTGGCATGCCTTCTTAAAAACAGGCGAATTAGGCCACACAAAATAAATTAATTGATTCTCAGGCAATTTTTTTTTTTAAATTAGTGAGGGGGGAGGGTTTTATTTTTATTTTTATTTTTTTTTTGAAAAAGTGAACAAACATGGAGAGGATTTCGGCTGTCTTTTTACACACAGAAATACAGAAAGTGCATATTTATACAAATAAATTAATGTTTAATTTGAAAAATAAAACGTTCCTCTAAACACAAACTGTAGGTACTGCAATTCAAAGGCTTCATATTCATTCGATGCGCTCCATATTATCTTTGAAGTAAAGTATTTAATTTATTGGGATTTGCCTCGTTACAATTTATGAGAGAGTGCCGGCACTCTCTCATAAATTGTAACAAGACAAACATATTGGAGACGCAACTCAACAAATATGCATCAATCAAAAAATGTAAAAAAATTCGTGTTTCCCAGAGTTTGTACTAATATTGGAAGACACTGAAAGGCAATAAAAATGTCCAGTGAGGGGGTTCAAATTCTATGAGGGATTGTCTGAGAATCAAAACACTTTTTAAGCAATTTTTGGGGCAACTTTAGTGTCATTTTTCTGTGTGTCTCCACAATTCCTTGGAAAATCAAACTAAAACCCAATAGTATGGTAGCGTATTAGGGTCAGGACCTTTTCATTTAATAATCTGTTTTTACAGATTAGTAAACTGTTTTACAGACTAGTAAACTGTTTTTACATATTAAGATTATTAGAAGACTGTTTTTACAGATTATTAGGAGACTGTTTTTACAATTTATTAAATGACTGTTTTACAGATTATTACAAGACTGTTTTTACAGATTAATAAACTGTTTTTGCAGATTAGTAAGCCGTATTTATAGATTATTTGGAGACTGTTTGTACAATTTATTAGCTGACTGTTTTTACAGATTATTACAAGACTGTTTTTACAGATTAATAAACTGTTTTTTACAGATTAGTAAACTGTATTTACAGATTATTTGGAGACTGTTTTTACAATTTATTAGCTGACTGTTTTTACAGATTATTACAAGACTGTTTTTACAGATTAATAAAATGTTTTTTACAGATTAGTAATCTGTATTTAGAGATTATTAGGAGACTGTTTTCACAATTTATTAGCTGACTGTTTTTACACATTATTACAAGACTGTTTTTACAGATTAATAAACTGTTTTTTACAGATTAGTAATCTGTATTTGCAGATTATATTATTTGGAGACTGTTTTTACAATTTATTAGCTGACTGTTTTTACAGATTATTACAAGACTGTTTTTACAGATTAATAAACTGTTTTTTTTACAGATTAGTAATCTGTATTTACAGATTATTAGGCGACTGTATTTTACAATTTATTAGCTGACTGTTTTTACAGATTATTACAAGACTGTTTTTACAGATTAATAAATTGTTTTTACAGATTAGTAATCTGTATTTAGAGATTATTAGGAGACTGTTTCACAATTTATTAGATGGCTGTTTTTACAGATTATTACAACTGTTTTTACAGATTAATAAACTATTTTTACAGATTAGTAATCTGTATTTACAGATTATTAGGAGACTGTTTTTACAAATTAACTAGCTGTACAATGATTGGTAAGTAGAATACCATGTACCCGATCGTGCCCTATTAATCTGACTTTTTGGGAGCAGCTAGTATTAAATTTCCGTAGGAACCGGACTTTTGGGGGAGCACAATTTTCTGTGCAAAACTTTGGCGTCATCCAGCTAGATCCTGCAAGTGGTGTACGTACTGCATATATGATATGCCATGATTTGTGTAGTGATATATGTACACACAGGGCTATGGGTACATGGTATGGGTATGTGATGGAAAATTAATGGTGAAGGTCGCGTTTCTGGAAAGTTTCCCCGCGAAACGGTTGTTGTTGTTATTGACGTAGTGACGTCATGATGCGCACGTAACGCCATAGAAACGTTGACCGCTGTTATTGTCCACTGTACCTTCTGGTATGACGTTATTCGGGTGAGGATGTGTCAGGCTTCTCGTACTGGACTGATATCGTAGTATATATAGTATGGGCGGTATATACCCCTGTAGGTATACTATTAACCCTTGGTACGACTAATCGACCTTCATATCATCCTTTGACTGCAATGATGTGTCAACCAGTACTGTGGGACGGGGGTAATGCATTGTCGTCGTCTAGTGAGGTATTGCGAGATAGTCCTTGGTGGTGTGGACTGGTAGTATAGTATGGGCGTTATATACCCATGTAGGCCCATCTTAATCCTTGTAGTATTAACCTACCGATTGTTTTGTATTATCCTATGACTGGTATAGGTAGTATGTAATGCTGGGCCAGGCAGAAATGTAGGGTGGGCGGGGGTAATTCATGGTCACCTAGTGTGGCAGTATAGTAAAACAGTTTACTAATCTGTAAAAACAGTTTACTAATCTGTAAAAACAGATTATTAAATGAAAAGGTCCTGACCCTAATACGCTGCCGTACAATAGTAATGTCACACAATCTCTCCACTAGCCAGCGTGCGCGCTTGGCAATTAACAAACTGCAGGCCCAATGTTAATGTAACTTTATATACGGATCCACAATTCCTTAGGAAAACGAACTAAAGACTGACAGCAATATCACGAAATTTCTAGCGGCCAACATGTTTTCTTAGCAACGGGCAAGCTTTGGACTCAACGTTTATACAGCATTATATACGTCTCCCCAATTAATTGTGAAATCGAACAATGAATTTGATTACAACGTCTCGCGATCTTTACAGAAACAAGCGGTAATGCCAAGTCGTTCACTCAAGTTTTTACAGAAAACAACCCATCCCAATAGCTCATACCTGACATTGCCATGTTGAGCAAGGAGTAAAATAAACTCAGACCATCCTTATCGATTTAAAAAAGCAATTGCGGAAGAATCACTAAATAAACTCTTGATGGTCTTACAGTATTTTGTGCATCAATAATATTGAATTCTCAGGAAACTTTTTTTTAAACAATGAAAAAGGTGTGTATCACTGTTTTACATTGACAAAACATTTTGTACAATAGTGCAGCGACATCCTTAGACTCATTAGTCATCACCTTTGGTAGCACTGTGCGTGTGTGTGCATGTGTTTGTGTGTGTGTTGAAAGACACAATCATGTTTTCGAAGAATTTGGAATGTTGATTTTTGATCCCCGATCGGGAGTCGAACCGTTGGCAATCCCGCCTGGCAATCGGGAGTGCAACATCCAAATCACTGGACCGTTGCACACCGTCAAAAACGATGGCTGAAATCCAGCTCATGGGATGATGTTCTCATGATTACTCGGTCCACTTACCTTACGGCAGCGACATGAAAGTGTAAAACGCGCTGGCTACAGTACGACGAAAGTGTTGTGGTCGGCCTCAGACGAAGACAGGCATGGATGGGCCTGTGTGTGTATTTCGCAGAGCACATTCATGTTTTGGAGTAATTTAGAATGTTTGTTTCTCATCCCCCGGTGGGAATCGAACTCACGGCAATCCCTCCTGGCAATCAGAAGTCCAACGCCTAAACCACTAGACCATTGCTCTCCGTCCAAAAACAATGGCTGGAATCTAGCTTGTTAGATGAAGTTCTGTGTGGTGGGAGGGAGGGGGACCCGGGACAGACAAAGACGGTGCATGGTGAATGATGCAAGTCCCGAGAAGGGGATGACATAGTGTAAAGAAAAATTCATCAGTGGGCAGTTTCCGAGACAACTTGATGATGTGGGGCCTAACTGCGGTTGGAGCTGTTTTGAGCTTAGGATAGCTGAAAGGGGAGACGGAAAGTCTGTTAACTGATGAACACAATGAAAAAATATATATATGATGATAGATGGATCACAAGAACGTCCATTGTGTAAACTCAAGGGACAGGCGGATGAAACCATCCGCCGAATTTCAGGTCTACCATTTCTGAATGTGAACCAATCACAGTCACTCCCAGTGCTGAAACCTCTAAGTACGATCTGAACCAAGCTGTCACACCTGTCACACCAGTGATGGATGACTGTAATCAGAAATATTGTCACGGATAAGAAAGTTATGTAGAGTCATTACACACAGAAATCCATACCAAAAATTGAACTAATACCCCCCAGAAGCATTGTATTTGTAACGGATGCGGTAAAAGACTCAGATGGAACCGTAACTTCAATAAATCCAGAATTTTTCCCCAACTTCAGTAAACAAATAAGCAAGTATTGAAACATATCCAACAAATTCTACAAAATCGGAAATAAAACTTCACTGAGTAGTGTTTTGTAGTAATAATATTACCATAGAGTACGGCGTCAGTGGACTGGTCGCTTTCCACTAGTGGCGATCATATTTTCAATAAAATTTGAAACTTTTTGTAGAGGGCATCAGAATCATAGGAAATTTGAAAAAGATCAACATGGCCATCTCAGATTTTGCTATCAAATTGTCTACAATTCCTACAGCACACCCGTAGACAATTGTAGACAATTTGATAGCAACATCTGAGATGAGCATGTTTTTAACGAAATTTAAAAAAACACCACAGCTCCCATCGAGACATCAATCAATCAATCAATTTTTATTCAATAATGTACCTAGGTTTAAACAATATTATACACAAAGAACGATTGTAACATGTGGTGCATTGCTGAGAGGCAACATGGCCAGTTAGACCGTCTGCCTGCCCCCCCCCCCCCCCCCCACCTCCCTTGCAGAAGTTGTTATTATAGGAACAGAGCAGTGCAACGACTTTACAAGTTCTTAGGTAATTCGTTTTTGGTCGCAAAATAGTTGGAGGTAAAAAATGATATGGATTCAAACAAGGAACATACTAAATGGGGTATTTGTGTAGGTGGGGTATTTGTCTTAGACTGGGGGTTGTACAGTGTTATATGCGTTTATCCTATAAAACCTATTTGTAAATATAATATAACAATCTCTTGTATGACTTGTTCTCCTTCCCTTTTGTACCTAAATGCTTAGAAAAGGGGAATTAGATATGAATGGCAATTTATTTTTCTTTTCTTTTTTTCTTTTTTCTTTTTTAGTTTATTTATTATTTTTTTTTTTTTTTTTTCATCAGCTGCATCAAGAGAGCAACCAACTTTTACTCATCAAACGAAAGAGTGGAATAGTCTCCCGGATTAAAAAAGCACGGAGAAACGAAAAGGTGAATAGGTCTTGTAAGCTCCAGGTTCGAGCCATTCAAATATTCATATGGATCCAGTAAAAGATAAGTATTAGTAAACAAATGGTCATACTCGGCTCTACCACCCGATTGTGTCTTTAATTATTCACGCATTCAGGGCAGATTGAATTTTTGCAATTAACAAGAGTCGAATATGAGTTGATTCAAGTTCTGAATAGCGTTCTTGTAAATTTAAATTTCGGAACAATGCATTGAAAGTTATTGTCAAGTTCGTTCCGTATAGTAGGGAACACGTGTTTAGGTAACTGGCCTGTGAAGTGCGTTCGGGGTGTACTACTTTTTTACCTGCCCGGTTTGTCTGGTCATCATGCCAGATAGATTGTTGATGACTTCATAGGAATTTTTAAATGAATTTGGAAGGTTGTGATTTTTCCAGTCAAACATAAAAAGCCACATGAGAGAGTTGAAAAAGATTGAGTGAGAGATGCAACCAATAGGGTGTGGGTTCTAAAGGAATTGTTGAAATATATATGCCAAGTTCAAGGTGGATACTGGCCTGGCGGCCACGTTTTCCCAAAAGATACGAAAAAAAACGACAGCTCCCATCTAGCCATAACACCAAGCTACAGATTGGAACCGAAAGGGCCATCCGAGATCTGAATGAAATCATATTGTTTATTAATAAAGCTTTATCGAAAGTGATAAATGTTAGGTATAAACAAAAACGTAAACGTCACTGGTTTGATAGACACTGTAAACAGTTAAAAAAAGATATGACAAATGTCGTAAATGAGATGAAGAAGAGGCCTTATGATAAGACATTACTGATTAAATTTCACTCTATAAAAAAGCATGATAAGCGGGAGACAAAACGTAAGCGCAGTGAATTTTATGAATGTAATTATCTAATATGGAGACAGCTAATCCTTCCGAGTACTGGAGTATTATTAACACATTTCGTGCTTAGAAAGAAGAGCCCAATTATTTACACCCAGACGAAAGTGGAGAATTCTTTAAAACATTACTTTGTCCGAAAAGATTTGAGTCTGAAATACGTTATCTTCGGCGACAATTACGGAGCCAGCTATCAAATTAAACAATGACCACATAACCGCTAAAGAAATATTAGACGCTGCAAGGCAGCTCAAAAACAAAAAGTCATCGGCTGTAGATAACATTCCGAATGAATTATTAAAACTTATTGTTCCAATTATTATAGATGATGCTGTCAAGCTATTTAATCAAATACTATTATCAGGTCATTACCCTGTATGTTGGAGTGAGTCTATAATAAAAACTCTCTATAAGAAAGGCGATCGACATGATCCTAACAATTACAGACCGATTGCGATGAGTAGCAATTTCAGAAAATTATTTAATAAAGTAATAAACGCGAGGCTGAATGGGTATTTAGAACTCAACGATTTAATAAACGATAACCTGGATTCAGAAAGTATCGTGAAACAATTGACAATGCATTCATTTTGCGCACGTTGGCAAATAAATCTAAAGAAGAGAAGAAACCAATGAACGCGGCTTTTGTTGATTTTAAGAAACATTTGATTCGGTTGATTCGGTAGATAGGTCGTTACTTTTAGAGAAGTCGGTGGGAAAGTCCTCAAAATTCTTAGCTCTCTGTATGAGTCCAGTTACTATTCTATAAATACTTCTGTAGGATTGAGCCCACCTTTACTCTCAACAGTGGGTGTTAGACAAGGATGTTCTATATCCCCCACTCTTTTCAAAAAATGTATTGATGACATATGTGGGATATTTGATGAATCCTGTTCACCAGTTAATGTGAATGGACAACGACTCAATCAGGTACTTTTTGCCGATGACCTGGTAATGTTATCAGAGTCTCCAGCCGGATTGAATAAATGTGTTCAGAAGTTAGAACACTATGCGGATAAAAATAAACTTAGTGTCAATATTAATAAAACAAAATGCATGATTTTCAAAAATAGAAAAGATCCTACGTTTTGTATTGGAACAGCGAAATTAGATATCGTAGATCAATATAAATACTTAGGTCACATACAATGGAAACACAAGACAAGTTCAAGAGAATTTAAGTACAAAAGGATCGAAAGCAATGTTTTTCCTTACAAATTCTCTCAGAAAGTCACTTGACTTAACTCTTGATGTGAAATGTAAACTTTTTGATAAATTGATTAAGCCTATTTTATTATATGGTTGCGAGATATGATCACCTGACCTTAATACTCTTTTTGCAGACACTACAGCCTGTCAACAAGTCCACTTGAAATTTTGTAAACAAATATTAATGTTGAATAGAAAAGCATCTGATCACGCAACACGGAGAGAGCTGGGTAGATATCCTATTGTGAACGATGCTATCTTACATCTCCATAAATATGTCGATAAATTATCCAAAATTGCTGGCGATAACATACTCTCCAACTATTCAAGGAGTTACTCAAATGTAAACTTCCGAAAACTTGGATAACTCAGTTATCTCGTTACAATATCAAAGTTTCCGATGCTAATACGTTAACCAATAGTAATGGAAAATGCCTGAAAGATGTACAAGAATCTCAGCAAAGAGAAAGATTTACTAAAGAATAAAGATATGTTTAATGATGACAAAATGAAAGGCAGTAATAAGTTACGAACGTATCGATTAGTTAAAAATGAATACAAGCTTGAACCTTATCTGAAAATCACCAGATCTCGACAGGCCCGTGAACTGTTTACTAGACTTGGGGTTAGTAACCATAATTTAGAAATAGAAAAGGGTAGACATAAACAACCCCAATGCCCCTAAATGATAGGAGATGCCAGGTGTGCGATACCGGTGAAACAGAGAGTGAAAAACATTTTGTTATGTATTGTGAGGCATATGTCGAACTTAGAGAAACGGAGTTCGAAGAAATTATAAAAGAAAACAAAGAATTTGAACAATTAAATGATTCGGAGAAATACTATTATATATTGAAAAACTGTGATAGTGAATCGATTAATATTATTTCTAACATGATCTGGCTATTCTTCTGTAAGCTAGATCACCTTGTTAAAGAAAAAAGTCATTAGTACTTTATATTATACATCATGTTTACTAATTCTTATTTGTTATGTTTGTATTGTGCAACTACCATTATGGTGTAATGCATTAAACAATTAAACTAAACTAAACTATGAAATCTGAAAAAAGATCGGTTGAGGGATGCGGCCTGAGCGGCGTGTTAATGGAATTGGTGACAATATTTATATGCCAAATCCAAGATGGCCGCCGGTGGCCATGTTTTTTCAATGATATTCGAAAGAATTCGATAGCCCCCATGCATCTAGACATCACATACCCAAATCTACATATAAAATTTGAAAAAAGATCGGGTTAGAGGTGCGGTCTGCAGGTGTTCTTGTAGAATTATTGACAATTTATATGCCAAATGTACGATGGCCCCTGCCGGCCATGTTTTTCAACGAAATTCAGAAAAAAATCGATAGCATTCATCTAAAAATCACACCATATGAAATTTGAAAAGAATCGGGTGAGAGATGAGGCTTGTGGGGTGTGCTAATGGAATCGTTGATGATTTCCAAATCCAAGATGACCACCGGCGCCCATGTTTTTCAACGGAATTCGGAAAAATTCGATAGTTCCTATCCAGACATTACCCCAAAGCCATGTATGAAATTTGAAACTGCTTGGATGAGATAAGCGAACTGTAACTGAGCTAACGGAATTGTGGACGGTCAGGCGAACGGGTGTACGGACGTACGAACGTATCCACGGACAGAATGGACGACGGATCGCAACCCATCCCAATAGCTCCTACTTGACGTTGTCAAGTGGAGCTAAAAAAACGTGAATGCCGACCAGGGCAGAACTATTTGGGTATATTTATTTATTTATTGGTGTTTAAGGTCACACATTTCTGTACAATGGCCAATCGTGACCGCAACATGGATATAAAGTCAAGTTCAACCCATGTTGCCCATTTTAGAGAACTTCCACCCGAGGCATTGGTGACCGGGTCCTATTTCACCAGTAAAACAGAATTTGTTTACCACAGCACTGCTTCATTTCAAAGAGTTTCCACGGGGAGACCCATTGGGTTGAGGTTTGACAAGGAGTGGACATTTTAACCGGTTGAGTGTTAGAAGCCACAATCAGGGCTTTCAAACAAATTTATTTATTTATTTATTTATTGGTGTTTAAGGTCACATACTTATTCACGATGGCTAATCGTGACCGCAACAGTTTTACGTGTGGAGGAAGCCGGAGAACCACAGAGAATCGACGAGCAACTGTCAGCTCCTCAACATTCTAACTCTGTTCAAGCTCAGCTCAAGCAGGGTTACAGCGGTTGAAAACATGTGCACCATCGACGTGCAGTACGCCTTAGTACACGGCGTCATCGTGCCCCCATGTTGGCAACCGGGATAAAGTACCTTGCCCAAGGACACAACGCGGGTCGTTCCGGGCGGGGATCGAACTCGGAACCTCTCGCATAGACATCCAAAAGTCTACCACTGAGCCATCGTGCTCCCTTTCAAACAAATGAGGGTGCTGGAGCAAAAGTAAACGTTTTCCATGCTCATGTTTCTTATTCAGTCAAATGTAAAAAAAAATTGTTTATAGAATTTTTTTCAATTACAAATTATTAGAGAGTGCTTGTTGGCACTCTCCAATAATTTGTAATAAAACAAACTTTGAATAACAAATTCGACCACCAAAAAATAGGCTAGCCCTCAACCATTTAATGTGGTACAATGTTAACCCATAATAAACAGCTGCGCCATGAGCGCATGATACGCCCGTTATTAATTACAAGAGGGAAGCACACAATATGAGTATACACGTGTACTTGTCAGGTTTTTTTTATATTCTTGTACAATAATCATAACCAACAACATACTGTGTTCAATAATTTGGAAATAAAATTATTTGAATTTCATGTATATATCTTATGTCTATAGAGATCATAACTTCAAGAAAAAATCAACGATTTTCTAAGTAATAAAATCCCATAACTCTGGAATGACTAATCGAACGGCGACACCAACCGAAAGGGAGCTTCCTTCCATCAACATAAACCACCTACCAAAAAATCGTGAAAATCTCTCGAAGCGTTCTCGAGTTATCGTACGATGTGTAAAAAATCAACAATTTTCCAAGTAATAAAGTCCCATAACTCTGGAATGACTAATCGAACGACGACACTAAACGAAAGGGAGCTACCCTCCATCGATATACACCACCTACCCAAAAATCACGAAAATCTCCCAAAGCGTTCTCGAGTTATCATACGACGTGTAAAAAAATCAACAATTTTCTAAGTAATAAAGTCCCATAACTCTGGAATGACTAATCGAACGGCGACACTAAACGAAAGGGAGCTACCCTCCATCGATATACTCCACCTACCCAAAAATCACGAAAATCTCTCAAAGCGTTCTCGAGTTATCGTACGACGTGTAAAAAAATCAACAATTTTCTAAGTAATAAAGTCGCATAACTGGAATGACTAATCGAACGGCGACACTAAACGAAAGTGAGCTTCCCTCCATCGATATACACCACCTACCCAAAAATCACGAAAATCTCTCAAAGCGTTCTTGAATTATCGTACGATGTGTGACCGGACGGACAGACGGACGGACAGACGGATAGCGGTATACCATAATACGACCCGTTTTTTTTTCAAAACGGGCGTATAAAAACAGAGGTGTCAAATTACTTGTAGAATACAAATAATAATGCTAATATGACTGTGGTCATTTGCTATAGAAGGTTCGATATACGAGGCAGATTAGGTTCCAAACTCATGGTACTTCAACCAGTGGTGGCGCCAAGGGAGGGCTAGGGGGCTGCCCCCCCCCCCCCTGCCGGGGAAGTACATTCCCCACCCCCATCCCGCCGGTGAAACTGCATCCTTTGTTGTAGGATTGTTGGGGAATATCCTAGCCCCTATCGGGGAGCACAAGCTCCATTGTCGAAGAAATCTGGGCGCCGCCACTGACTTCAACCTTACCACAGACGCTGGAACCAGCTGATGGTGGCCATCTTTCTTGTGTATAATATCAACAGTGTGATATACAGCGTGGTTTATCGGACTCAAAATAAGGGACTTCGCGTCAAAACTGAAAGGTTTATGATCTCATAACAAACCACATCAAAGATCATCGTAATATCACGACACTCATCCTCTGCGATCGTGACGTCCTTTCCCCGGCATAGTTTTATCCACAATAATGTATTAGTCTAGGCGGCCATCTACTGTTGGGTACTCTTTGTTTTCGGTACGATAATTTGTTGAACTATGATATATATCTCCACGAAAACTCGAATCGTGCCGATGTATGAGTATTCTGGACATAAAAACGACCAGACTACTACTATGCTCAAATACCAGTTTTAATTCAACTGTTATAGCGGATACTTGAACCGTCACAGCACATCTCTGAACTTGTTCCTTAATGTGACGTACATATCTGGCCAATGCTATCATAGAAATCGGAAAAAGACTTTTTATATCCGATTTCTATGAGTGCTATTTACAAAGAACAAGTCCTTCAAAATTCATTGTCATTTGTAAATTTGTTTCCAAACCATAGCTTTGGACTTCTTCTAGAGATCGACCTATAAGAGGTCATAAGCTATGATTTTGAGCCTTTCGGGGGAAAAGTGAACAATTTTATTTCTTCCGGAATTTTTCTTTTCGGGTTTTATTATTTTTTGGAGGTGGGGGGCTCCTTTTCTTTTCTTTTTTTTTGCAAGTGTCGTCTTCTTGTCATTTTAGCGTTCTAGGAAAAGAGAAAAAAGCATTGTTATAAACAAGAAATCACGATGAAATGTTTTAAGCCATTTAACCAACGCACACGATAAAATCATTTTTATTTCAAGAAAACTATTATATGCGCCCCCCCCCCCCCCCAGTGGAACGAATTCCATTGCAGCGGGGGGGGGGGGGGGGTCACATAATACAATTTTGTTGTGTTTTTTTCACTGTTCAGTTTGTAAACTACTCGGGTAGATAAGTCCTATTCGTTTGGTAAAGGGTTAACGAGATTTGATAAAAAAAATATGACATCCTCAAATCAGTCGACATTCTTCTTGGTTGTGAATAAATCGCAAAAGCCTCCACCCACTTCGGTACAAACTGTTGACGTGACCCGAACAAGGCCGCTCAAAAGCATTTATTGTTTATCTCAATTCCCCCTTTTGTCGTTGTTCATTATTGGAGTTCATTAATTAATATTCGTCTACTTTTTCGATTTCACACGGCGACAAGTTGTTTTCTTTGCGTTATTGATGCATGCCTGTCTATACGTTTTCTATATAATTTCATATTGATGTTAATAATTATATCTCCCTTCATTTTTTTCTCTACAAAACAGGGATGGGAGGTAATCGATTATTGCTTGGTTTTCACTTCACGAAGAAAATTACAAGAATTAGCTGCTTGGAGTACACAACTTGTTCAGTGGGCTATGATTCTATTTGACAAAATGAAAATACTGAACAATACAGTACGGCGATTATTTGCATGCGGAAATACCAATTATTACTTTCCAAAGTGTGATTTACTGGGATTTCCCGGTTTGATTATAAACGATAACTTCACAAGTGAATTATGCAATCAACAATTGGGTCATGTATCCGTGCGCGCAAACGAAGACGTTTTACCGTGGGTGTAATGGGAACTTCATTGTTTTTTTTGTTTTTTAACCCTTTACCTAACATGAAAAGCAGACACGGCACTTGCAAAAAAACATTCTTGAATAACCAGGGGGGGGGGGGTGGAAAAAAATTTGCAAAACACTGATGCCGGGGTGGGTGGGTGGTCAAGGAGGACAAAAAAAAATACTTTTTCGATGCTTGCAAATTTTTTCCTCGGACATTTTTGGGCAAAATTGTATACCATAATCAGTGAAGTATCATTCAAGAACCAATAAAAAGACACTCAAGTTATCAGGGGGTACCTACCATGGGTTACATACGATTATAAAACTGTTATTGCGGCTGAGCTATGATTCGGCTTATAGTGATACAATGTATGACATATTGAATAATGCGAGTTAAAATGCATCACTAATTGCAATTATCAAACACTGCACTCTAAGGATAAGTTATCTTGAGGGTGTTCCGTTTGATTAAATTTCTAATATGTTCACCGTGGTGAGATCGGCTGGCTAAGATGAGGAGCAAAGACAATTATGTGAAGTCAGGAACAGTTACAGATTTCAGCTGCAGGAACAATTCTGTACAACGATGTATCCAGACCTGTTACGAAAACACCAATGACTCTTATTGCCATTGTAGGAAGTATGTAACACAGAAACTACTAAACATTGAACCTGATTGAACTGCTAATTTATTTCAAACACATCTGAGAACACAGGTGTCAACAAAATCATGTACCAGACCTTCTAGGGCTGGACTTAAAATAAGTAATAAATCCCCTCCCGAACCCAGCCATGCCCCACCCAAACCTTTGTCAAAAAAATAAACAATTTGTATGATATTTTACAAAGCTCTCTGAACTCTGTCGAATACCATATATATTGTTGGTTTCTACAATATGTCTGAACACATGGAGAGATAACTATAGGTAAAAAGTTAAACATTCAAGAGTGTTAATGAATTACAATGGAACATGCCTTAAGAGACCGATGTCTTTGGAGACCATGTTTTAAATGGACATACCTGGACATACCAGCTTTACTCTATATTTGATTTGTTATGGGAGACCATGTGCCTTAAGAGACCACTTTGGTCTGATAAAACAGATGTTCTTTCAAGACCTGTCCTACTGTACAAGGTCAATCACTCAATACTGTATGATAAAATTGGTTATGGTGCAGTATGGTGGGAAGGATGATGCAGAAGCATGTATTTAGTGGGGGTGGGTGGTTCAGATAACCCCAGAAAAAAATTGGAAAATTGGAAAAAAATTACATGGGGCGGGTGGGTGGGTCCTCCGACCGGTCAAAAACAAAAAATCGGCATCGGTGTCTGCAATTTTTTTCCTACCCCCCCCCCCCCCCGGGAATAACTATTATTTTCATTGTTTGTCTAAAAAACATAGGTTGTGACCACTCATTGGAACGAGATCGTTCCAATGAGGGGTCATAACCTATGTTTTAGAGACAAAAAAAGAAAAAATAATGAAAATATAATTGGCGATTTTGAGAACAGCGCTGGCCGATTTTGGCCGTTGCGTTAGGTAAAGGGTTAAATAACATAATTATCGTTAGGAATGAAAATTAATAAACAGAGTAATCGCTTGACTGGACTGGTTACGTGAAATAATTCATTCGAGGCGAGGGACTATATTGTAAAACATTCGAGGCGAGGGACTATATTGTAAAACATTCGTGTGCATTCCACACTCGTGTTTGTACAACGTCCCTCACCTCTCATGAATTATTTCACGTATTAACCAGTCCAGCCAAGCGATTACTCTCTATTTGGTTGAAATTTATCAGTTTTCTAACAAAGACCATTTTCAAGGGCGGCAATGCGATATAATCGAGTAAATTAATCCTGTTATTGACAGTAAACAATGGTGTATAGGGCATCCTCAATTGTTCACACAATCTTGTCTGACTTTTTGAAACTATTTTTACTTCTGAGGCGTATGGTGCTCAGTGAAATAAATGAGGACCGTTCCATAATGTTCTCCAACTGTTGTACTCGACAACGTTCGTTTGTATACACACTACCGAGTAGTTTGAGAATACTGCTTTCCAATTCCTATAGTTTTGATCCCATATTCGGTGAAATAATGGGCACGGATTATTTATTTATTTATTTATTTATTGGTGCTTTACGCCACATCAGCAGCTAAGGCTATATCGTGGCGATGAAATGTATGAATTTTAAAACAGATCACCATTTGCCATGAGGTAGTTAGTTAAAAACCAATCAACGAAATATGAAGTATGAGGAATAAAATTAATCAATGGACACAGTAAGGTGAAAATGAAATCAAGTGTTCAGAAAATGCTGCGTAAATCAACCCTGAATGAATGAGAATGTGAAATAATAAAAACAAACAATTTAAAATTTATTAAAAAGGTTGATTTCCTTCAGGAACAACAAAACTTTAATGGGCACGGATAACCGGATATTATTCGGTTATAGCTCTTGGTTAGTCTGATACGAAAATGAGCCAACCGTTTCAGCCCAAGCACAGAATCGAACAAACAATATTATCAGATATCATTTATTGACTTATCGGGTTGTTTTGAGCACCCTTGATTGCAAAAAACGGGTGCGTTATTTCTGGACAATAGTTTGTCCGTGTGTGTGAAGGTTTAGTTATGCGATTTTTCTAACTAAAAAGCGCACATTTTTTTACGCCCCAAAACTTATTTCAAACGCGGTGAGCTCATAAATAAAATTCAGTACCCATTAACGCCTGCACAGTCTTAACGGCATTGTCTGTCAAAAGGAAATGCTACCGAAGATCAAAATTTTAATTCATTTTGAAAGAATCCAATTCTTTCCTGCTGTATCGAGATTATTTTGTCATAAGTTCTACAAGAATTACATTTTGAATTGTATAGCTAATATTAACTCTTTGAACTCTGGTTGAATCATTCATGTCAGATCAATAAGAGCAATGGGATGAACCTTTATTCATTATTTGGGGTATGCCCATTGATATTTTCAGCGTGCAATCTTGTGGCTGCACGTTTAAAATATTGGTCTACCCATACATTCACTTAGCAACCATCCTACTTATGACTCAACATTTTCCTCGGATTCAGAGGGTTAAAGCCTTGCATTCTGTGAGGATCCATACTGCCTCTATTGCACACAAGGTGTCATGGGTATAACTTGTGACACATTTGTCCATCGCGTGCACCAGAATAATGTCACATTAACGTGTTAAGAGGAAACTACATTTATGAAAAATGTTTTTCTTTCTTATTTATTTGGATTTAACGACACTTTCGACAGCCAGTGTCACCTCGTGACTGCCAGACTCCACGCAAGCAGGGTTTAGCATTGGTTGAAGACAAGTGCACCACAGACATGCAGTACGTCTTAGTCCATATCGCCACCGTGCCCCCACGTGATCAGGCGGGATTAACCCTTTACCCAACGTAACGGCCAAAACCGGCCAGCGCTATTCTCAAAAATCGTCAGTTATTTTTCATTATTTTTTCATTTTTTGTCTCAAAAACATAGGTTACGACCCTTCATTGGAACGAGCTCGTCGAGCTCGTTCCAATGAGGGGTCATAACCTATGTTTTTGAGACCAAAAATGAAAAAAAATAGTTTTTCAAGAAATTTTTTTGCAAGTGTCGTCTGCTTTTCATGTTAGGTAAAGGGTTAAGCGCATTGCCCAAGGACACAACGCAGTTATCCCTGGTGGGGAACGAACCATGCACCTTCGGTTTGAAGTCCAATTGCGTAATCACTATGCCACCGCGCTCCGTTTCTCGACTGCTTTAACTTAAAATTTCATGTCTGAAAATATGAAGTTTACAAAAACCGACTGGTTGTGTGATCTGTGCCGAATAGAGTTATCTGAAAACCAGAGCTCTCCAAACAATTTGTGTCTTTGACGTATGGCGGTGCAATGGCCGGTGGTGTGGTGGCGTCGCGCCGAGTGGCGTTGCGAGGCGTGGCAGGGCACGGCGTGGAAAAGGTAAACATTGCAAAGAGGGAACGTTAGCTCGACAGTTCAAGTTAATGGACATTGATTTGCATGTGTATGTGAGCAAAGTGGTACATCAAATCAATGAGACGCGTTCGATTTTTACAAATCTTCGCATGCTTGCATTCAGAGGTACATTTGCAACTTGATTCATCGAAATGACTTTCGATTTTTTCCGCCAACAAATGAAAGAGAACGCATTAGGAGTTGGAAATATCACGGAAGACTGGGTATTGTTTCAGAAATGAAGGAAAAAGTGGAGCTTTCTCTCTCCCTCAAGCTTTTATCATTCCTTGAAGCTCCTCGTTTAATACAGCAAAATAATTGCTCTTCAATGGAAATGTTTTGGTCACAAATGTTTTGCGTACAGTCTCGACTTGCTGTCGAGTTTTAACTATGAAGCTCTCACTCTCTATATTGGATGAAGAATCAATTGTAACATTACAAGAACTCTATCCCATGGCCTGTATGACACACTGTGCAACACGTGATTGACGTATCCAGTGGGTGGGTGTGAGATTATGGTGTTTTGTGCAGGTGGGAGTTTGTGTTATTAAATCTGCACGGGCAAAGATTATGCTCTCAAAATATATTTTAGAAAATCTGAACGTGCTGAAGTACGGTTTTTTCAGTTCATGGTTGTTTTCTTTTGATTCCAAATGTTCTGCTGTACTCGGGGATGAAACGGTAGTTACAGTTCCGGTTCGCACATGGGTGTGGTGGAGGGATGGGTGGTATCTGACCTCCTGTGGAGAAAACATCTAGCGAAACATTTACTTGCAACATCGATAGCAACTTGAGAATCTTGCAAGCAAAGTTGTAGCTTACAGACAATCCGATGGTTGATGAGCTTCAAACCTATGCTTGGGTCCTCAAGTTTCTACTGATCTTGGAATACATAGCATAGTGGTTGATGTCAGTCTGAGGGCTGATCGAGTGTGTGTACTTTATATAAATATGGATACTGTTCAAACTCAAATATTTGGTATTCAGCACTCTCCATTCCTTACAAAAAAACTCTGGATCCACCCTGCATGACAAATTAACCCTTTACACATCACGATTCTCATGAGAACAGATGATCGTATATTACTGTTGCTTTCGGTAAAGAGTTGACAAAAAGCTGCGTGTTACAAATACCACCAAACAAAACGTGTACTGCCTTTGTTATCTGCCAAAAAAGCACGGGTGATTACGTTAAGGCCGTGGTCTCTCTACCAAGCACATTTGCACATAATCGACGTCACTTGCCAAAAAATGAAAGAACAGCTAAGCATTTTCACTTCTTGACTCAACATATTTCTTAGTTTCAAAGATGGGGCGGGTGAGTCAATGGTGATGTTTGGTTGCAAAAAAACAAACAAATTCTGAGGAATTAATTAGTGTCAACTAGAGTCACGTTCATAAGCAACCCGAATGTTCGCAACCCATTGTCGTACCGAAAGAAGCACGACTCAAACATCTATAGGAATAATTTTCCTACATACGGCAGGTTGCACACAAAAGCCATTCTTTATAAAAATCATTAAATGCTGACTTTTTCAAAAGTTACTGAACAGACTGCATGGGCGAATTTAGAGGGGCGGGGGCTCCTATTTTTCAATTTTGTTACAAGCACCGGTACCAAGGGCCACGACATTATTGGCGATAAGACATGGGCATCCACTACCTTTGTTAGTGGGTGCCCATGTGTTATCGCCGATAATATCGTACCCCATGCAAACACCTACAGACCTAGCTCCTACGCGGGTCTCGTGTGACCAATATAAATTGGCTTCTTTTCTTCAAAATTTGAATGCTGGAATATTTTGGTTGGAAAACATTGTGGCAATGCGCATAGAAGCCAGCGGAGAGCCACACTGACCTTCCATGTTCCAACATTTAGTGATGCTTCACATCGTGACCCACGATTGAAATGTGGGGAATCCTGGGTCCGCCACTGGATTGTCTTTTTTGTTTCTTCAGCTCTTCCATTTAGACCGAAGAATCAGTCAAGAGGTCAGAATAGTTCCACATCAAACCTAACCCTTTACCTAACATGAAAAGCAGACGACACTTGCAAACAAAATTCTTGAATAACTATTTTTTTTTATTTTTTTTGTCTCTAAAACATAGGTTATGACCCATCATTGGAACGAGCTGGTTTTGGCCGTTACGTTGGGTAAAGGGTTAACGTAATTGACGAAACTGTTGAATAGTTATAAAAGAAGAGGAGTTTAATAGCACACTTGATTCACATATTATATAATTGTAAAAAATGCCGAAAATACTTTAATTCTGTTTTGTCCATTAAAAGTTTCTGAACAAAAAGTAGATTTTGAGTGAAAAATCCAGAAAAAATGTAAATAGTTACAAAGTTAAATAATGAAGTATTGGAATGTATTTGGGGATCTCAAAAAGTCATTCTAGCATTTTAGAAAAATGCACTTCACGACCCCTGGTGACCTAAGTGACCGTGACTCATATTTTGAACCTCTTAGCCATTTAGTTTCGAGGTATTTGGTGTTAGTTCCAACTTGATGCGTCACACCATGAAGTAGAGATAGATGCCTGACGCCCTGACCCGCTAACAACATTTTTCTCCACTCACGTTTTAGCGCTAAAATTCATGAAGGAGTTCCATAAAAGCATGGGAGGGTCTCAAAATGAAGATTTCTGAAGTTTTTTTTATTATTATTTAAGATGCACTCAATGGCTGCTGGGTGACCCCTGTAACCTTGACTCGTCTTTTGAACCTCCTTCGAGTGTCCATATGTCATACGACACGTGAGATATCAGCATGTCCTAATTACTCATTTTCTGTCTTCACTCACATTCTTCAGCACCAAAGTTCATAAATAATAAGCCTTTTTCGAAACGGCCATCTTGGCTTTTAATCTATGCATGGTCACAGGTCGCGGAGTGTAAACAAAGTGATTTCCATGTTCGTCGTGTTGAGTTCTGTGTCCGCCAAGTCAACTTGATCTGTGAAATATCAAGTTTAAATTCGTAGAACCGATGTCATCATTCGCATTAACTAAAGGGCCAACCCTAGATGTCTTTAAACGAAGGGATATCACAGGTTTAATTAATTATTTTACGGCGACGATGACTTGTTTTGAGTGGCAACAAGGAAACACTCATTGCACGGAGTTTCCCGGCTTGGGAAATCCCAGAAAGTTGTCGAAACAGTGCTCACGGCCACAGAGTCATGACACAGTTTGCATTCAAATACCATTTAAGTCGATGGGAACTCAATTCGAAATAATGAAAGGTCTCATACAATATTGCCATTGCCTTAAACAAATGGTAACCATAGCTAAATGAACGTAATGGGAGCTGAAGCACATCACCCGCTCTCTTCTCCCACTGCTTCCAACGTGTTTCCTGAAATGTTTACACCTCACGACCTGTGACCTTGTAGAGATTGAAGGCCAAGGTGGTAGTTTCGAAAAAGGCTTATTAAATTCAGTGATTCAGGAACACGGTGAAGGTATCAAAATATCATTAAATATGATTTCAAAAGCTTTTGAAAAATTTGTTCTATTCCCACTGTGTGGTCCCGATGAAATTGATACATGCTTTGAACCTCCGAGTTTCGACAAATTTGGTATTCGCCACAATTTGATACGGCATACCATGCCCGAGATAGCGCGATCCATTTACAAACTTTTGTCTCCGTGCACTAAGTTTCGTTTCAAAAGTCGGCCCAGCTAGTTTCTCGTATGCGGGGGCATTGAGATAGGCAGTTTTACAAAAGAAAAACCCAATGCGGTGTCTAGGTCCACCTAAATGGATGATGACAATCAAGAGCATCGAACCTGGCCTGTATTTTGTACAGATGTAGGTTTTTAAGTTTCTTGTTCGGTTTCGGTTTCGGTTTTTCAGGTTGAGTAAAACCTCGGTTCGGTTCGGTTTTCGGTTTGTTCATGAGGCCAAATAAAATTCAATAAAACTCATTCTATATGTCTGGAATCATAACTGAATGGCAGTGAAATGGAATGAAACTCAATGAATGCCCGAAATAAGCTATAATACATGAAGGATCAGGAAGGCCAATATAATAGTTACCTAAATAAACAGAACTTTTATTGTGCTTGGCCATTTTTCGAGGCCTGACACCTACGCGCAACTTGAGGAAAGCTGCGAACACAACTAAGCTGAAATGTCGGAAATTCACAGAATGTAGCCATCCCAGAGTAGTGAGAGTACCCAGACACTGCCAATGGCAGTGTCTGGGTACCCTCACTACTCTGGGATGGCTACATTCTGTGAATTTCTGCAGCAAGAGAGTATTTTAATAAAAACGAAAAACCTTAGATTACGGGATGTCGACGGTTTCGGTTTCGGTTTTAAAAAAACCCAAAAAACCTCGGTTCGGTTTCCGTTAACCTACAGCTCTAGTATTTTGATGATAAAATGTTCCAGAAGTTTGAAAACAGTCGGTTGTTTGGAACAGATTTTATTAGATGAAAAAACAAACAACACAAAATGTATTTTTTTAATTTTTCTAATTCAATGGGCATAACTCCTAAAAAGCAGATTAAACCAAATTTCGTTGGAATGTATATACAGGCATTCCATCGAAATTAAGTTGCTCCAGATGTGTGTAAACAACTGGTTATTTGAAACGGATTTCATCTGACGGAAACTAAACAGAAACATGATTTTACCATTTTAACGTAAATTTAAGGGGGAAAAAACTCTTAAATTACAATAGGAACAAATACAAAAACGAGGCTGCCATGTATTCCATTGCACTCCAGGTGTCCCAAAAGTCTGAAAATAATCGGTGATTTGAAACAGATTTTAACCAGCGGAAAGCAAAGAAAAACAAGGATATTACCATTTTTTTCAATTATTCAAATTCAAGGGGCATAACTCCTAACCGACATTAGGAACATGCGCAGAAAAAACCGAACCTGACGAGACTTCCATCAAGTGAAAGGCGTTGCTGGGGTTTTATCTGAAGGAATCTAAAGAGAAACACCAATTTTCCGTTTTGTTCCGTTTGAGGTTTGTTATATACGTCGCACAACCGTCGACTCGAAATCAATTGAATTAGATTCGTCTGAAATCCGTCAAATCTTCATTTGATATATACGGAGGCACTACCGTCGAGTCGAATTCAATTGACGCACGACCTTAACTCTTTACCCAACGCAGACGATATCAAAATTTATTATTTTAAATATCATTTTTTCAAATTTTTCAAAAAATTTCAACAAAACCATATCATGGACCCCTCGTTGGAACGAGCTCGTTCCAACGAGGGGTCACATGATATGAATTTGTTGAAATTTTTTGAACAATAATATTTTTTCAATTGTTGAATTTGCATATTACGCAGGCGAATGCGGCCGATTCGTGGGTAAAGGGTTAACACACAAAGTTAGAATAGAATAGAATATTTATTTAACAATATACCAATTTATAAGAATAAATTAAAACAATATATTTTTTTGTACAGATTGGAATGGTACATTGTAGGGGAGCATCATAGCCAGATTGGCTGTCTTCCTGACAACCCCCCCCCCCCGCCCCCCCCCCCCCCCCCCCGAAATACAACTTAAAAAACAACACACTTGGTCGGAGTAGACACTCTTGTCAGTAGCATTACCCTTGCCTTTGGCTAATATGTTAAATGTCTGTGTATCTGGCCTTGTGGCCATAATTAGAATAGTTACTGATGTCAATATAATTAGAATAGTTACTGATGTCAATATAATTATGTGGCTTTGGATGAGCTAACTTATAATAAGAAGGGTGTTTAGTGGGTTTATCCACAAAATTGAGTTGAGAAGCAGTATGTACCTTTTAGAAGTTAATATCAAGAAGGTTCTTTGAGTCTACACACAAATTTGATGTGATACCTATATATATATTTTAACTGTGTACACGTATAGGAATATGGGAATTATAACATGGCTTAATTTTAGTAATATGGACGCTCTATTGTCGCTTCATATTCATTTGGAGATTGTCTTTCATATGATATGGTTAATATCGGTTGACCTGTATACACATGCATATTTATTTGAAATTTATAGTGCTTTAACGGGGTTCCATGACGCATAATGTTTTAAAAGAGAATTGCGAAGTAGTGTCTGTATAGCTTAGTTGACTGCCCCCCTTCCCCCACCGCAAACCAAAGAAGAACAAGAGAAACGCAAAACGTGTTATGTGCCCACGAGCGGTGTCATAAAAGGGAAGGTAAGTCTCTCGGGGGTATAACCAAAATCAAAAGGAAGCTTGTTCTAGACACCAATAATGCCTAACCGAAAAATAACATTGATTCGAGTAAGTATCCATTACTTATTGGGCGGAAACCAAATTTAAGATGGCCGCCATAATGAATTGGCCACTGGTGGCCCTCTTGGTTCAGCTGACTGGTCCGAAATCAAAAGGAAGCTTCCTCTAGACACCAACAGAATATAATTAAAAAATAAAAATGATTCGAGTCAGCATTCATTAGTTATTGGACGGATGCCAAATTCAGCATGGCGGATTTCGAAAGGAAGCATTGTCTGGTCACCCACAAGTAACCCCTAAAATAATGATTTGATCAAATAAGCGGTTCATTAGTTATTTGACGGAAACCAAAAGTTAACAGAGGGATGACACACGCCAGACTTGGCTGGCTGATCCAAAATCGAAAGGAAGCTTCCTCTAGCCACCAATAATGCATAACTCAAAAATGAATTTGATTCCAGTCAGTATTCATTAGTTATTGGGCGGAAACAAAATTGAAGATGGCCGCCATAATGAATTGGCCACTGACAGCCATCTGGGTTCAGCTGACTGGTCCGAACTCGAAAGGAAGCTTCCTAGAGACATCCACAATGCATACCCAAAAAATACAAATGATTCCAATCAGCATTCATTAGTTATTGGACGGAAACCAAATTGAATATGGCGGCCATATTGAATTGGCTAGCTGGACCAAAATCGAAAGGAAGCATTGTCTGGTCATCCACAAGTAACCCCTAAAACAATGATTTGATCAAATAAGCGGTTCTTTAGTTATTTGGCGGAAACCAAAAGTTAACGTACGGACGACACTCGCCGGGCTTGGCTGGTTGATCCAAAATCGAAAGGAAGCTTCCTCTAGCCACCAATAATGCATAACTCAAAAATAAATTTGATTCCAGTCAGTATTCATTAGTTATTGGGCGGAAACTAAATTCAAGATGGCCGTCATAATGAATTGCAACTGACGGCCATATTGAATTGGCTAGCTGGACCAAAATCGAAAGGAAGCATTGTCTGGTCATCCACAAGTAATCCCAAAAATAATGGTTTGATCAAATGAGCGGTTCTTTAGTTATTTGACGGAAATCATAAGTTAACGGACGGGCGACGGACGGACATGGTGAAAACATAATGCTCCCGAGAAAATCTCCCGGGGGCATAAAAACAATCCCAAATTCGAATTAGGTCCGCGTTGGTTATAGACGACGCACCGCCGTCGACTCAAATTCAATTCCACACCGAACGTTATTGAAAATTGTAAATTACGTATCGGCATTCGGTATTTTCCTGGTTAGCATGCCTTATCATTTCATTTGCATTTAATTTGAGTCGACAGTGATGCAACGTCTATAACCAACACGGATCTAATTCAAGTTTGGGAATTCGTCTAGCTGACACGAAGTTTCGTCCGAAGTTCGTCTAGGTCTGTTATATACATCGCATTACCGTCGCGTCGAATTCAATTGAATTAGATTCATCTGAAGTCCGTCAAATCTTCATCTGATATATACGGACGCTTTGCCGTCGAGTCGAATTCAATTGACGCACGACCTCAACTCACAATACTTCAGTCCACCCACAAATCTTATGTGACATCTATACATGTATTTTTACTGTGTACACGTATAGAAAAACATTATATTATGGATTAATTGTATACTACTCAAAGTTTGCTAAGCACCAAGTATATCCAACTACCTTTTTTACGTTTTAGTTGAAATATTGTAATGAAAAGTGTATATATTTTTTTATTTAATTATATCTTTAATGATTTAAGTACAGAAATTAAGATTTTATTTGTGTTTGACATTATTTTTTGGCTTTTGAATACGATAACCATGGAAAATGGATATTATTGGTAAAAGAGGAAATTTTTCAATTTGCCAAAAAGTTGACGGAGCGAACTGGTGTGGGTTCAGTATCGAGTATGAGACTCATTACTGTTAATTACAGCTTGACAACGCCTTCTCATCAGGTTCCTGGTGGTCCTTTGTGGGATGTTGTTCCATTCTTGGACCAGCATGGCACCAAGCTCCTGGACACTTCTTTGCTGGACTGGACGGGCTGAAATTGCAAGCTGCAACTCATTTCAGACATGTTCGATTGGATTGAGGTCAGGGGATCTTGCTGGCCAGTCCATACGCTCAATCCCCTCCCTCTGTCGGTACTCCCCGACAGCATGGGCAACATGAGGACGGGGATTATCGTCCATCAGAATGAATCTATGACCCACTGCACCTGCATACAATCTGACGTGGACATCCAGGATCTCATCAATATACCGCTGTGCAGCAATGTACCATGTTCAAGGCCACAGAGCTTTGTACGTCCATCCCTACTGATGCCGCCCCAGACCATGATTGACCCTCCACCATAGCGGTCATGCTCAGCAATGTTGGCTGCATGGAATCGCCCTCTTGGTCTTCTCCATACCCTAGAACGCCTGTGTCTTCTAGGCAGTACCTTGACTCATCTGTAAAAAGGACAGGTCGCCAATCTTCTCAGGTCCATCCAACGTGGTCCGTGGCCCATTCATGTCGAGCCTGGTGGTGGTTCTAGGACAGCAGAATGGAAATACATGGTCTTCTCGCTCGGAGACCACCTTCGTGCAACCTTGCCGGGATAGTCTGCTTCGAAACATTTACTGCGAAGCTGGGTTGCTGTGGCAAAGCGGTTCTTACGGGCTTGAATGATCAAAAACCAGTCTTCAGCTGCAGTTGTTGGCCTGTCTCTGCCACTGCCGTTTTTCTGGTGTGCCATACTGCTGAAATCTTGCCCAGGCTTCACCAACCTGACGATGGGTAGCCCCTTGCTCCACCATCCCTACAGCCCGCCACATTTCTGCTTCAGACAAATGTCTTCTTACATTTGCATTTGCCATATTCAATCATTAAATCACAAGGGTTTGTGTTGAAATGAAGATTGAATACCTTACATATGTCATGTACATGTAGAAAGTTCACGAAAACGGCATGAAAATCAGGGAGTACATGCTTTCCATGACTGTCACGAAAAGTCTGCCTGTCAAGAGAGCTAATGTAAACACTGGGGACCATCTCAATACATTCCTCAATCATATCCACCAAAAATATCGCAAATATGTCTCAAGCAAATTTCACAATGATGTGTCAAATATTTGGTGCTTAGCAAACTTTGAGTAGTATATTTATACGGACACTTCATCGTCGCTCTTAATTCATTTGGAGATTGTCTTTCATATGATAATGTTTATGTAGTTTGACCTATACAGGCATATTTGTTTGCAATTTATAGTGCTTTAACGGGTAACATGACACATAATATTTTTAAAAAATATTGAGAACAAGTGTCTGTGTAGCTTAGTTGGCTGCTTCCCTTCTCCTATTAGATCCGTGCTGGTTATAGACGACGCACCGCCGAAGACTCGAATTCGATTCCACAGCGAACGTTATTGAAAATTGTAGATTACGCCACGGCATGCGGTGTTTTCCTGTTTAGCATATGATTATCATTTCATTTGCATTTAATTCGATCTACGGTGATGCGACGTATATAACCAACACGGATCTAATTCAAGTCTGGGAATTAGATTCGTCTGTCTAATGCGAAGATTCATATGAGGTTCGTCTACTCGCTTTTAATGTTTATATACGTCGCTCCGCTGTCGGCTCAAATTCAATTAATTGGAATAAGTTGAATTCGCGGCTACGGTAGTGGGACATATATAACAGGCCCTACTCGAATTTAATGGTTATATACGTCGCACTACTGTCGACTGGACGGTAGAGCGACGTATATAACAGGCCTTAAGTGGCATAACTCGAAAACTACAAGAGGCACAAAGGCGAGCGTTAAGTTGTTCTTGAAGTTAGAAAATGATTAGTTGTTTGGAACGAATTTTATCACACGAAAACCCGTTGAAAGCTCATTCTGTTCTGAATCAAGGTACACATCTTCAGAACTACAAAACAGAGGTTGATCTGAATTAGTCTGGATCGTTCTAACTAAGCCCGACTGGACTAAAGCTAAGCGTGTCGCTCGAGAAACATTCTGGATCGAACAGTTATACATGGACACACCTCACGGTCTTAACAGAACTTCTAGTAATTTTTTATTGCTTGAGAGTTTTCGAAGGGTACTTGCCATGAGGTTAACATCAAATGGGAGTTTGGGAATATGGGACTTTTTTAACGTTTGTCCTGTAGCATGTTTCACCAATTGCTTTGAATTTTAAGAACCTTTTTTTTTCTCTGTCTTCACTACCAAATCTGTTAAGTCTGAATCTTCTTTGCGAGAGTTTTTATCACCAAATTTCGTTCGCTTTATCGTTTGTGTGTGAGGTTATTTTGTTCTTGTGTCCGTACACCTAAGGCTTTCGGCAGACCGAAAAACTTGTGGTACGTAATCTATTTTATGCTTTATATATATACGCCCAATTTACCCCCAGCCTATGCGTTTTATTCATCAGACAGGTGGTGAACTACCTCCTTGAGCAGTTGCTGTCTCGATTTGAGCTTATGGGTAAGAAACAATATTTCATACTAACTTTTCAAGCTGTTTAGTTAATTTTTCAGCCAAACGATTTGCTTGTTGTCCATCCTGATTCCGTTTACTTTGTCGAATAGCCTTTCTTGGGATGTCCAGCATGGTAATGCGGATTAAAGAACTGTGAACAAATATGAATGTGTAGTTTTGTTGGAGGGGATAATTGTTCCAATACAAAATTACCTCTCCGTGCAGTTATTTTCAAGAGATTGGGTAGCGACTCTACATCTATATCTCCACGAATACATGTTATTGATAAGATACAGTGTGTCTAAACAATTTCGGCCGATGTCAAAGCAGTATATAAATATGCTCGTATGCCCCCGCCCCCACACCCCATCCCAGGACAGAAAAAGTTATAGTTGCATTGCATATCATTTTCTACCTGGAATCACGGAATTACACACTCCCCGTTAGAACAATATAATATATCTCACGTGACTTCCCTTTCCTCTGATTGGTTGAGATGTACAATATCTCCGATAGTTTTACCTATCGGGGTTTCTAAAAATAATCGTGCACTATTTCTGTGCACAATACACATTCTAAACTAGCCATGGAATATTCTAGGGCATTCCATTGGCGGATCACAACGCGCCTGTATAAGACATTTTTTCGTAATTCTGTTTCGTTATTTCTAGATATGGGCGGTATTGGAATTTTGAGTTCGGTAAAGGTTTCGGTATACAAATCATATCTACAGTAATTTTGTGACTTGTTCTAAACACACCTTAATGTTTAAAGATCTATTTCAGGCTTTGTGATCTCAGAGCATGTGCCCTGACCATGCCACCTTCAGAAGGTCCTGCTGACAATAGACAAGACACCTGAGAAGTGATTCCTATTCAGCTCTTGGGAAGAAGTCACTGCTAAGCAACTGGGCACGTACAGGTAGTAGTCTAGTGGGGATTCAGGATAGTTGCCCATTCCACTGAGGGTTAACAAAAGTGAAAAGAAGATCAGTCACTTCTTATATGAAAATGAACCTTTCACCTATTGTCAAGCCTCAACATGGACTTATAAATAGCGAATGTAGGAAAATTTGAAAATCCAGATGGTTTCGGTATTCAGCGATTGGTTCGGATCTGTTTTTTCGGTATCCCCGTGCTATCGGTATCGGTTTTTTGGTATATTGCCCATCTCTAGTTGTTTCTATGTTCAAGAATGAAAAAGCTTGTTTTGGATAAGGTTCTTGACAATATGCAGTGAACTTAGGACTGGAATCCTGATGAGTAGCTATATTCTTCGTTGTTTTGTTCGATATCATATAGTAATTATTATATAGCATGTTGTTAGCTAGAAGAGATCCTCGAGGAAAAATGGTTCATTTGTCCATTTAGTTCCTCTACACCCACGCCTTCGAGAATAAATGGCTTGTTCCCTTCAGTTTGAACAACACTTTTTATAGATACAAATGCTCGTGCAACGTGGTCAAAGCTCGTTGAAAATGATGCACGATGAAAATCCTTGCTTGTCGCCGTGTTTTCTTTCATGGTGGATTACTCGGTTTTCCTGGTGTTTTCGAAGCACATGCTTCGTTTTTCTGTGTGCGCGCATGTGACTGACACAGCGTGTGGGTTGGGGTGGCGAGGGTGTCGATATGTGTGTTCACATCAATCATATGTCGATATCAGACTCGGACCCATATATTCTCAAAATCCCAAACCCTTGTCATTATCGGGTTGCAGGATAGTTCTCATTTCTCAATGACTGAATAAAGATAAATAGATAATTTGCGTGAGGTTATATTGATTTTATTGGATTACGTGATGAATTGCACAATCGATGATACGGTATACTTCAATCGATCATAAAGGTCTTCCATTGTTTGTGTGATACAAAGGCAATCCAATTCACGCTTAAAGCCCATGCTGGTCGATTGATCAGGTGACCGAGGTACAGTGCACCCAGTAGCGCAGATACGAGGCGCATGAGAGATTCTCTCTGTCTCTCTCTCTCTCTCTCTGTCTGTCTGTCTGTCTGTCTCTCTCTCTCTCTCTCTCTCTCTCTCTCTCTCTCTCTCGCCAAATATTGAGACCAGGGACGTCGTTAAGGACGGGGGGAGGGGGGGGGGGCATTTTCGCCAGGATTGAAGTTTAAGATATAGATTCTCTCTTGCTAGTACTGGTGTAATTTATTTAAAGACTCGAGTTGATACTTGCAAGCAATCTGTCATTTACAGAATGAGGCCCCCAGAGGGTGATTTTGCTGATGCTATCCCATACAGTGGGTCAATTTATCCTCTGTGTACCTCTTTAGGCTTGAAACCTTGATTCAGATTGAGTTTCACAGAGGGTAAATTTATTGATGCTGCCCAGACGGGTCTTGGGGCATCACAGTCAGAACAACTTAGGGTTTACACCCCCACCCCCATCCCAATCGGTCATCTTCGCGACATCCCAGGGCGGGATTCTATCAAAGGTTCGGAGTTTTGTGGAAACTTTTTACTTGCAAGTTGGTCTATTCATGCTAAAAAGAAATGTCATCTGTCAATTAGAGCCCAGTGGATTAAGTCTTTGCTGTTGCGAACCTAGAAGGGGTGAACGGGTTGGCTAGCCCAGTCCTGGTCTTTTGAGGGGAGCTATAGCTCCTGCCCTCCATGGCTCCTGCAAAATCATAATTGCTCTCCTTAAGAGAAGTAATAGCTCTCCTCAAACCTTCAATTCCCTTATTAATAACTGACTCAAGTACAGAATAGCTCTCATGGCACAGGTTTAGGGGAGCCGCAGTAGCTCCCCTAGATTTTTAAAAGTCCAAGCCTGCTAGCCACTCCCCCTCCCCGAGACCTCGACCTATCCGTGCTTAACATTGAGTGTAAATTTCGGCCCATAATACCGTAATAAAAGTTACTATCCCACCTCAGTGATTCTCTTTCTATCGCTCTATCCGTATAAATATTGTCTGCCGTTTGTACGTTGCGGAAAAATTTACGTTGCGTTCCGTGTATCGTACATTCCGAGAAACGGTTCAACCACATCATTTAAAAACATCCGGTTCAGTTTGAACGCCGCACAATTCAAATTTCTAGTCATGGATAAACCTCAAAGAAAGAAAAAATGTTCTATACATGCTTCCTTTAGTCGTAAACCTCAATCGGACAGTTTGGGTGACTCAGAGTCAGAAATACAAAGTAAACAACTGCCAAGTAGGCCTACCACAAGTAATGAGGATGATGACATTGATGTATCATCAGCCACCAACACAGCTGATATAGGTGGCAGAGAAGTTGTGTCTCCAAATGATGTTACAACATGCAATTTCCAGCGGCGCTCAAATCGTTTCAATTTTTCAAAATTTCCCCGGGGAAGCATGCTCCGGACCCCCTAGCAGACTCGCGCCTTCAGCACTCGTGTATGGTAGCCACCCCCTTATACAAATTCTAGATCCGCCACTGCTTTGAGACATCATTTTTTCTTTTCAAGTTACGTGAGGGACTGTCCCCTTTAAATGGATTGTGGATACTATGAAATAGCAGACAGAGTTTTGCGATACAAAGCTGCGTGCCCTTATAGCACACGGGTATGCCTTTGTATTTTTAATTTCTTTTTGGAAAAGTAAGTCTTGACATCCACCAGTCAAGGCTATTTACACAACTAGGCGCAGTTAATACATCACACGGTTTGTGAATTTGAGATGTGTGGAACAAAATTTCCCCTCCCCTTGAACATGAACGCTAGACGTTAATACCAAAAAGATCCGAACGTTAAAATTCCTCACTCTCCCATGCATGAAACCTCGATGGAAATTATCCGTTTAAGCAGAACTATAGATTCATATCCCAAACACAGATAGACCTACTAAATTTGATAAGAACCTGAGCATCGTCGATCGAATTATTGAGCTAATAACATTCCTTCCGAACAGTTGATTGATTGATTTATTTTATTGGGGTTTAACGACACTTTCGACAGCCAGGGTCACCTCGTGTCGGACCGAACAGTGTTTGAGAATAGACAAGATTGTTAACAACAAGATTGTTAAAATCTATTGAATAACCAACTTGACCTTCATATTTATATCAGGTACCACATCCACTGTCCTACGAAATTCTATAAGAAACCAATCATGACTGGATAAGTTATCGCACCCACGGTCCAGGCCTGGCATTTTCAGGAGAGCGATATATTGGCTCGCCTACTGCTCGCCTAAAAACTAAAAAAAATTAAGGAAGGCGAAAACTAGCCCTCCTGGCCTAGAAAATAATTATTCCCGTAACAGTCTATTCCTGAAACCCACATCTTTTCAGATCTCTGTTGTGTTAGTGGTCATGGTAAGACGGTCACACTGCCCCTCCCACACCTCCGGGCCTTGCAGATGCCCGGAGGTGTGGGAGGGGCAGTGTAGCCGTATCATAGAGACTACCTTGTTAGCAGCACCAAATAAAATGTACAAAGCCCACTAGGTAGAATTCATTAATAGTAAAACTTCATTTTGCCACTTATAGCTTTTGTAAGCTTGAGGAGAGCTAATCGTTCACCAATGCCGTGCGAGGGGGGCGATTTTTAGCTTTTCTGCATTTTTAAGTATGCCAGGCCTGCCCACCAACACAATAATCCAGACAAACAAACGGGCGGCACCATAAAGGGCACCACTCCATTAACCCTTCACCCAGTGTGACGATAAAAATTATCATTCAAATTGTATTATTTTTTTTTTCATTTCTCTCTCTTTCACAAATATAGCTTATGACCAACTCAGAGAAGTATCATAATCTATATTTAGGGGAAAAAATCAAAAAGTTTATATATTCAGGATTTTTTTAAAGTGGCGTCTGTTATTCGTGTTTGGTAAAGGGTTTAAAATCAATAAAATCCGGTGGGTATAAAGCTCGAACTAGAGTCTCATATCCTAACCTCAACTATTGAATATCATAAGATTCTGATCAAGATAAGTGGATTGAATTATTGTGCCAACAATATCAGTTTCGTAAAAATGACGTCACAAAACATACTGAAGTATATCCGATAACGAACGAGACATTGACAAAATGGATATACATACCAGATACATGACTATCAAATTTCAAAAGAATCGAACGACCAACTATGTTTGGTCGAATTATCGCGCGCACGAGATAATACGAATGAGTGGACGGGGTGGATATATGGACGAGGTCCACCTGTATATCACCCTCCCAATTTTGTAGGACATGGGTATGAGTAGTTTAACTAATACTTCTTCCTACAAAACCCACATTGTTAACTAATACTGAAGGCGTGCTGCAAGACGATGGTTCACTTGCCTTTAACCAGTAATAACCACTCTTATCTCTGTTTGTGCCAGGTCAGTAAGTTGGAGAGACTGACAGTAGCTCGTCGCTGCTCGGTGAATCTCTCCCGGTACGCAGGCTTCCTCTACCCTGCAGCTGCCCAACACAAAGTAATCTAGGTTGTTGAAAGTGTCATTAAACCTCAATCAAAAAACATAACTGGAGTTGATCACAGAATATAGTAGAGCTGAAATGGTTAACCGATTAACCGAATAATAAATGATCAACATCTTGATCGATCCAAAAAGTAATTGATCGATTAGCCATTACTTTTGAACTACTGTATTATATGGGTTAACAGAGGAACAAACTTGCTCCAAAACAGGCAACATTGTCACACTGACTCACACCAATTATATGAGACAGAGTAAAGCATGCAAGTTACTTGCTGACATACTTGTTTACTTGCATGATCATCATACTGTGTCAGTAGCTGGAAATGGCCATTATTAACCCTTTACCCATTGCAGGTAGAAGACGATACTTGCAAAATAAATTCATGAATTACTAAAACATTTCAATTTTTGTCTCAAAAACATAGCTTATGACCCCTCGTTGGAACGAGCTCGTTCCAATGAGGGATCATAAGCTATGTTTTTGAGACAAAAATTGAAAACATTATAAATTTGAATGGAGATTTTTATATATAGGCCTAGTCGGTTTTGTTTGTTACGTTGGGTAAAGTGTTCATGCTGTAAATCATCAACGTTATGACAATTATTCAGATATCTATTTGGACAAGTGATTAATCGGTTAACCAAGGTTAAACCACATGATTAATCGATCAAGAAAACCTCTTAACCGTTTTCAGCTATAGTTGAAAGTTCGCTGAAGTGACGGGTGTGTAGAAATAAGGACATAAAGGATAGGCAGGGGAGTTGATTGGCGGGTGGATGGATAGATGGATGGGTGGACGGACGGACGAACGGACGGATAAACTGGTTGGATTCTCCAGCACTGAAAAATATATTTTCTGAAATGTGGCTGCATGAGATCACTTCACAAGAACAATGAAAGTGTCAATGACACTGTAGCTCAACTTGTTTAAGACATGTACATGTATAGTATGTGACACAGCAATGACAAACGTCTGGGTAATGACCTGATAACAAAGGTACATGTAAAGTATTGTAACGGTATGTACATAAATGCTGACCGTAGCCTGTAACAAATGTGTAGGTAAAGTGTTGTAAAGGTGGGCGACTGTTAGATGCTAAACAAGAAAAGAAATCTTTGAGTCCCAGAGTGGGTCTGACTGAACCCAAAAATATTTGTTCTCATAGCACAGTGATAACAAAGGCATCCAAAAACACTCGCTCCTGTCACAAGGTGATAACAAAGGTACCCCAAGAAGTTTCGTGACGATCAGTTCATAAATACAGACTCTAGCCCGAGCCGTATTGACATGTGCACTCACTGTTTATATGTAGCACTGAACAAATCGAAGTTCATCTAATTTGCATAATTTCTGCACGAGAAAAAAAACCTGTATTATACGTGATGTATTCCATGTTACTAAACATTCCTACAAAAATTTATTCAAATCAGAACTTTCATACAGAAGTTCTGTACAAAAAACTGATTGCACTAATTTTGGTACAAAAAGGTTGCTGGCGGCCATCTTGAATTTTGGACCGCACCCAAAAACACTCGTTCTCGTCTCAAGGTGATAACAAAGGTACCCAAGAAGTTTCGTAAAGATCGGTTCATAAATACGGCCTCTAGCCTGAGCCGTATAGAAGTTGTGTACAAAAAACTGATTGGACCTAATTTCGGTACAAAATGGCCACTGGCAGCCATCTTGAATTTTGGACCGCACCCAGAAACACTCGTTCTCATCCCAAGGTGATAACAAAGGTACCCAAGAAGTTTCGTGAAGATCGGTTCATAAATACAGACTCTAGCCCGAGCCGTATTGACATGTGCACTTACTGTGTATAGGTAGCACTGAATAAATCAAAGTTCATCTAATTTGCATAATTTTTGCACGAGAAATAACTTGTATTATATGTGATGTATTCCATGTCACTAAACATTCATACAGAAATTCATTCAAATCAGAACTTTCATACAAAAGTTCTGTACAAAAAACTGATTGCACGGATTTTGGTACAAAATGGCCGCCGGCAGCCATCTTGAATTTCGGACTGCACCCCAAAACACTCGTTCTCGACCCAATGGGATAACAAAGGTGCCTAAGAAGTTTCGTAAAGATCGGTTCATAAATACGGCCTCTAGCCCGAGCGGTATTGGCATTTGCAGTTACAGTGCTGAAAGTAACATTAAATAGATCAAAGTTAGTCTAATTGGCGTTATTTATGCACGAGAAAAAAAACCCGTATTATATGTGATGTATCCCATGGTACTAAACATTCACACATAAAATTATTCAAATCAGCGCTTTCATATGGAAGTTCTGGCAAAAATCTGATTGCACCTAATTTTGTACAAAATGGCCGCCAGCAGCCATCTTGAATTTCAGACCGAACCCCAAAACACTCGCTCTCGTCCCACGGTGATAACAAAGGTACCCAAGAAGTTTTGTAAAGATCGGTTCATAAATACGGCCTCTAGCCCGAGCCGTATTGGCATTTGCACTTACAGTGCTGAAAGTAACACTAAATAAATCAAAGTTAGTCTAATTTGCATAATTTACGCACCAGAAAAAAACCCGTATTATATGTGATGTATCCCATGGTACTAAACATTCATACAAAAAAATATTCAAATCGGAGCTTTCATATGGAAGTTCAGCGCAAAAATCTGATTGCACCTAATTTTGGTACAAAATGGCTGCCAGCGGCAGTCTTAAATTTCGGACCGGACCCAAAAACACTCGTTCTCGTCTCACGGTGCTAACAAAGGTACCCAAGAAGTTTTGTAAAGGTCGGTTCATAAATACGGCCTCTAACCCGAGCCGTGTGTACGGCGCGACGGACAGACGGACAGACAGACAGACGGACGACGGGCCATGGCAATACCTCAAATTTGGCTTCGCCAAAGTTGAGCTAAAAATCACACTAAATATTAGTATTTTAAATAAAGTAGGATGTATGTAAATATAGCTGCAATCTATTTCTTTTATTAAAGTCTAATAAAGGGGAAAATAATTGTGACAATGATACTTAAAATCAAATATCCGGCAGTGCACATCCAGAGACTTTTTCGTGGTTGTTATCTCACATACTTTTAACTTCCACTAAATGTGGGCATTACAAGGCACTACCTGTCAATGGCTTGCTTTTGTTTTTATTTTGCAGGTCAACAGAAGGGCTAATGACATAAGATTTCAGTCTGAAGAACATTATTTTTTAAAACTAAACATTAAATTGGAATAAAATGTGCATGTTGGTGCTCGCAACAGAACTGTGTCACAGAAGACCAGTGAAAGCACGAGCTTTCCCGCCTCGTGCCTACGTCACTCAGCGACACCTTTCGGCCGCTGTTGCGGTTCCACACGGGCCTCCAATAACATCCAGCTTCGAGGCCAAAGGTAGTTTTATGCCGCACTTGCATGATTTGATGCAGGAAACATGTTCTTCCGAAGTGTTCCGCACACTAAGTGTTTTGAAGAAAAATCTAGTGTAAGGGGAATAACTCGAAACATATTCCGTTCCTTCGATGAGATTCAATCTGATCATTTTCACTGGTGTCACCTCTTGAGGCTCTTCAAAAGAAAAAAAACTCTCCCCACAATCTATTGGAATTGTAAAGAAATTTGAACAGAAAGTTACATACAGGATCTTTAACAGTTTAAATTTAGTGAATAAAAAAGGGTTAATTTCGTGGCAAACAGGTTATAAATTAATTCCACATTAATCATTTTGTGGCGTCGAAGGCTTTTTCCGTTTTTATGGTGATATGACAACACTGTAAAATTTATAACAAAAATTAGTGATACAAAGCATTGTCGCTTGTCATATGTCGTGTGTCACAAGTTACACGCGGTGGCGCAATGCATCACTAAATTGTGTGGTTAAACTTTATGGTCTAGCACGCCCCGCTCGCCCCACCCACACCCCGTCCACACACTTTCCCGAATGACCAGAGACTCTCAGCCCGCCTAAACTCGATTTTTAATGAATATCTAAAACAGTAAAAGACGCAATATTTTTTACCATGACAACAGTTACTGTCAGTAATGTTAAGTATAAATAACAGGGTTTTTTTTTATTCTGTCAACACAGTGAGAATAAAAATAATGCACTTAAATTGGTAAGATGTTCTGTTCGGGGAGCTGAAAGTCACACCGTAGATCAGATGTTTAAGGTAAGTGAATTGGAAAATATACATGTCTGACAATTTTAGTCATTGGAATGGATTTACAGGAAAGTTGCTTTCCTTTAATTTTCTAAATCTATCATTAAATTTAACACTAAGGGTATGGGAAGTTCATATAAAAAAATGTAATTTCGAAATGTTAGCGAAGATGTGTCATCGATGTGCGCATCGCTTCACAAACTTCAGGCATTTTGTTGAAGAGTCTGGGGGCAGGATAAAAAAAAATGTAGACACAAGGCTGAAATTTTTGTTTTCCCATTTTCGGCACCCACCCACCATCCAAGGCAAGTTGATTCCATCACACTTACGACCCCCCCCCCCCCCCCCCACACACACACACACACACACACACTCAAGCGACACTCGAGGCCACTTATTCTCTCCTGTTGAAGAGTGCCTCTCACAATTAACATTAAGGATTGTCAGTAATTGAGACCAAGTTCAGACCACCCAATTGGGGTCGTTGTTAGTTGGTTTTCATTTTGGAGCTTATTTTCAGATATTTCTGGGTTATACAATTTGGCCACAATGGATTTGTTTAGAATCGAGGCATAGGTATACGCTGATAGATGCTATCGTAGGAGAATCAGCAAATAATCAATGGAAATATCAAAATTCATTCTTAATCTGGGTAGGAGATAATGTTTCATTAATTTCTGACGACAGAAGTTTGCTGATGAATCTTTCGATGACTGAGCCAATACAAAACTGCATACACATTAGTAGGATGTCAGGGGCTGGGCGGCTCCCATTTGCTGGTTCTGATGTGACGTCATAGTCACACGACTCAGTTACGTAATGTTTGGGTGCCATGGTTGTCAAAGTGATAGCTAAAAGTTGCGATTTTGTTGTATAAAAGTGTTTTTATCTTTGATAATATTTCTCGTTCGAGCCAAGATACCAGAATGTGCGTTTATATAACGAACCCCGAAAACCGATTTGTCACTCGAACTCTTGTAATTAAGTATGAAATTTAATGTCCATTATGGCGCATTTGTTGAACGCCACATGGGCATTCTGATAACTGATCAAAGAGGTATTCTCCGGTTGTCATTATCTGGGTAATTAAAGCCAGTTAAAATGTAATTGTTGGAAACCAGTGCATCACACATGTTCTGGGCACACACCCATATTACGTATCATCCTGTCCATCGTGGATTTGAATTAGCGATTGTTCACGGGTAATTTGAACGTAAACAGTTTAATCGTGTTCTGGCCGTTTCAGACAATCATTAAAATGTCTAGTTGTTTCAAAAGAGGCATATCTTACCAAGCCAGGAGAGCTCCGAGATATGTTGCCAGACATCACAGAACACGAGCTCATAATAATAAAAGTGTCCACGAAATGTCCAACGAGTGTAACTCAAACAAAATACGCATTAATATCTCTATCCATATCGAATTACAAAGCACTCGTTAAATCAGAATTAATATGTTTAAACTTTGCGTTCCGACTGTATAAACAGTGAAGCAGAATTCTGAGGGGCAGTTGGCTTGAGGGCACTCAGAGAAGGTCCGAGTTTAGCATTGGCCGTCGAGGGTCATAGACACCGAGATTGAAAGTCCGCGTATTGTCGTAACCCTGTGAGGGCTGTAAGGAACCGATAGTACTTTGTTAACGGTTGCGAACCGTAGTGGCATAGTAGCCAAAGAAGTAAAAGCTGTAACGTTGAGGTCCAGAAACCGTATTAAGAGCTTGAGTAAGCGCTTGAATAGTCCAGCGATCCGAACGTAGTGGCTACCCCTCTACGTTCAGATTCTTCCCATTCAGTCCTATGGAAAAAGTTCCCATCAAGTTTTTATGGGAACTCAAAACTCAAAATTAGGAATATATACCAAGCTTTCGCCCATATTACCGGCTGCAATCGATAGTACACGTATTTCCTTACATTTGGGCAGAGTTTATTGATCCAAACTATGTTTTATTCTTTAATTGTCGTGATTTGAGTACTCGTGAGGCGTCAACGGAGATTTCGAAATCGGCCATGTTTTTGTATAAATATAAAACAGTAAAAACAATAACCCGGTAATGGCGCCGAAACGAATAGACCTTTTTATCGATGCAGAATCGGAAATTCGATCACAATTGCGCAGAGGGGGTTGATAATCTGCTCTGTGCGAATGCGACCGAGTTTGATGACCTTCTCTGCTCGAATGAGATCGAGATTCCGATTCCGCATCGATAAAAAGTCCGTATTGATCATTACATTCCCTTGACCTACTGCACACTAGGGTACCTTCAACACCACCTTGCATATAACATAAGAAACAGTTTGTTGGAGGTACCGAGATGTGCATGTATGCTAGTGCACAATGTGTACACATCATATGCAGCACATGCCAGATGTGCTGATATGTGCTTATGTGAAAATGCACAATGTGCGCATAACACATGTAGCTCATGGGCACATTCGGTGAAAAGGGAATTATATAGGCAGAGACAGACTAAAGAAGGTATTCACGGAGCATGGGTCTGGTGGTTGACGGGATTTGCTTTGTTCTAGTGCACAACGTGTTAGTCATAATGTGTACATATCACATGCCGCACATGCCAGATGTGCCGATATGTGCTTGTGTGGTAGTGCACAATGTGCGCACAACACAATACCAACACGTGAGGCATTGCAACATACGTCGAAAAGGGATTCTGTAGGCATAGACAGACAAAAGAAAGGTTTCCACGGAGCGTGGGTCTGGTGGTTGATGGGATGTGCTTGTGCACACTGTACGCACAACACAAAGACACTGTCACACATGCTCGATGTGTTGATATGTGCTTGTGTGGTAGTGCATTATATGCAGCACATAGGTACATGTGACGAAAATGGGATTCCGCAGAAATATGTGACCTAAAACACCACTAAATAAATAATGTAGCCACAGACATATCCTAAAAAGGGATCCCGTAAGTGGGATTTCTATCAGACTCTGTGAAATGTGATTACATGACCTGGCATAAACACACGAAGGTATTCCCCTTCCCCATTGAAAAACGCCAAGTTTCCTTTTGGTACTTTTAATAAACGAAAACCAAAGACAGCTCTGAGAGCTGTCTGTTATTTTCGTTTATTGGAAGTTATAAAAGGAAAAACGCCCATCTAATAATTTCAAGGGAGATAACTTTATCGGAAGAGATAAGTCAGGGATCATACATGTTGTTTTCTTCATACGAATGTATTTCATGCATGTAATAATAAATATCAAGAAGTTTAGGCTTACTAATAAGATTCTGTATCAGTAATTTTTAACACAATGTCAAGTGACGAAAGAAAATTTACTTGATAATCGGGTGGGGCGGGAGGGCTATCAAGACATTAGGTTTTATTTTTCTGCATCACCATTTTTGGCACCCATTCACCCTAATTTGCTATCTTGGACTGCAGATATATCCGCAATCGCGTTGCTCTAAAATCAAAGATTTGACTTTGTTAATTGGTGCGGTCACACTGTACCTGACCTTTTTCAAGTGATCTGTAGTCATATTTGTTCGTTTGAACAATATAAAATGCCCTTTGGGGCGCAAAAATGAAAAAAATGGTGCTCGACTGAGAAATTCCACTCAATTATTGACACCCACCCCATGAAAGAACACAATGTACTAGATTATTTTTCTTGAAACCTCAACCGGGGGAAAGGCTTCTCACGACAACAGCTGAATTATTGCTTTTCTAATGACATCATAAAAACAACATATACCGTTATACGCCCAAATAGGCCTAACGATGAAAAAAGGGAAAACAAATGCATGAAGAGGAAAATATATGTAACTGGGTCCTCTATAACCCAATTCTCAATGACTTTCAATCCCCCCCCCCCCCCCCCAACTGTAATAATCTCACTCTCAGAGGATTTTTGGCTGATATTTTAGGAACACGAGAAAATGTACAGCCATTATAGAGATAATGTGCGTCAATTGTCATCGGAAATGAAGAACTGAAATAGATTATCGTGGGAGTCAAAAAATCCGACAGAACTAAAAATTTACAAGATTCTTTGCGGGTAGGTGGGGGGCCCCCACCCCTACGTATATACGACACTGCACAACACTCAGTTCATAATTATAGACACTTCACTTACCTCCAAGATATCCGTGATGGAATATGATCTACCAGTACCACATCCTTAAGATGAGTGAAAGTGCATGTGAAATAAACAATATTTGGTACCGCAGACTCATTCCCTCTATTCATTTAAATTACAGTCAACGGTTTTACTTCACGTATCAAATCACCGAAAGTCTTTTCTCAAGAAATCCTGGAATCTTCTAGTAACTTTACAAACACATTTACACAAAAAAACACTTTAACTGGAGTGTAATGTTTCATTCAGCTTGAATTCTTGAATAGTTTTGGACATCAGGGATAGCGAGAAGAGCAGACTACACAGTGCGTTTTTCTGAAAAGTGAAAAGTGAGGATTGTACGTGCCGAATGCAAATCGAGGAGATGGGGACTGCCTTTCTTTCGTTCAAATTCTGATCTTCGGGTTGTTCAATGTATCGAGATTCAGAATAAATCGGCTGCGTCTCTATCAGCCTTGAGGAATTTTTTTATGGGCTTCAAAAAGATGGCGTCAAAAATGGCCTAATTTTAAGTTGTTTAATTAATATAAGTTCATAAGCGTCGGTACAAATTCAGATATCACGAATTTAACAAATTTCCTCACACGCAGAACATACTGAGGTGTGTTTCCAATTGGAAAAAATGTATTTAGAGAATCTGTCAGCTCAACATGGCCGCCAGGATGGCGAATTTACCATTAAATCCAATTTCCTAACGGGAATTATGAGCCACAACACGCCTCTACTGTTATAATGTGTTCTGCTGGCATATGTAGGGGTGGTGAATGTTCCAATGTAGCAGCCAACATACATAAGCGGACGTATTTGAATGATTGTATGCACCAGTATTCATTTTATATGTATATACATTCAGTTGTCGACTGTGCGTTCGCTGCAACACTCGATCGTTGCACGGCCAAGGACGTAACCGGGGGGGGGGGGGCATGGAGGCACGTGCCCCCTCCCGCCCCCCCCCCCCCCCCAAAAAAAAAAGTTATAAAAAAATTTAAATTTATGAAGTTCGGATGTACTCGTACCGTATTAAGTTAACTATTGTCAGTCGAGTTTATTTTATAAGATAAGATTTATTAAGCAAATACACCAGAACAAAGGCAGATTGCTTTGTATATACAAAATCAACAAAAATAGAAACATGAAACAATACTAATTCAGAATGACAAACGTAAATATTAAGGCTTATAGTGGTTGTAACATAATATTGTTAATGTCACTTCTTGATGTCAGATTGACAAAACTTGTTCTCGTTGTTTTAAGAATTGTTGGGTCATATTACAGATGACACCGCACAGCTGTGGCACATTGTTTCTAATCAGGAATATGAATCTCTCGGATGTGTCCATCTCAACAAACTCTTGGTATTCACGTTCAAATTTGTTAAATGCACGTTCCCTGAGAGATGCATATTCGCCGCACTCCATAACGAAGTGATATTCTGTTTCCACTGCACTTGAGCCGCACACTGCGCATAAGCGTTCACTTACGGGGATGGGTGGTTGCATATGCCTCCACTTTTCTATCATAAGTTTGTGGTTACTTATACGCAAACGAGTAAATATGTTTCTCGGCTCGGGGGATGTTGTATAAATCAAATAAGGCTCTAGGTGATATTTGTTCTTAAACTCTCGATAAGTTCTCAGTTTATTTTTTTCCATTTTTCCTGTTGTCGTCAAATACAACATTATAAAAATTATTTAAATGGGTTTCTTCCAGATTTCTCTTATTATTATGTATTTCACAGGCTGAAACGGGATTTTCTGTTCAGATTTATTTTCAGGATTATAACTGGCTATAAGCTGCTGATATGTAACCAATATTGAGTCCGACATTGTGTAATTCTCGGATTCAGTTCTAGCCTCTGATAGTAAGGAAGGGGTTTTGAGATCATATATTTTTGATACAAACTTAGCCAACTGGATTTTGGCATCTATGTGCAGTGGGTACTGTCCAAGTTCAGCTCTCACTGCATGGTTCGATGATTTATTGTTCACACCCAGGACTAACTTACAGAACTGAATATGAACGGTTTCACATGGCGATTTATCAATATTAGCATCGTTGATTTCCGTGGCCCATAATTCACTGCCGTATAAGAGGATGGGTTTTATCAGGATGTTAAATAGTTTTAGGTAAACCGAAACAGGCGGAAGGCACTTTCTTTTAAAGTTGTTGTTCAGGCTGAAGAGGGCTTTTAAACCTTTTAGTTTGAGATCTTGTTGCGCATTCTGTCGTTTACCGTTGGGTGTAAACGAAAGTCTCAGATATGTGTACTGGTAGGCGTGCTCATTGTTCTCAATATTAAAACCACGGGGCTACTTATTCTTTCGCTATTGAAAAATCATAACTTTAGTTTTGTCAACATTTACGCTAAGTGTGTTTTTAGTGTAGTAGGCATCCAAGTTATCCAATGCTCTCTGTAGTTCCCGAGACGAGTTTGAGATGATCGCTAAATCGTCGGCAAATAGCAAGTGACTTAGATTCGTGGTATGTAAACGGACGGGATCACATTTTTCATCGAAGATTAAGCCAATGTCGTCGGTAAAGATTTTGAAGAGCGTCGGTGAGATCACACAACCTTGTCTGAAACCAACCGTTGACATTAAGGGTGGGCTAAATCCTTGCGAAGTTTTTATTTGATAGTAACTTGAGCTATATAGGGATTTTAAATACATTATCCTGTATCCCGCGGCGGTGTAGTTTATCAAAAAGAATATTTCTATCAACTGTATCAAATGCTTTTCTAAAATCAACAAAAACAGCATATAACGGTTGTTTAAATTTTTTATATTTGTTTATAGCTGTTTTAAGAATAAAGGCGCTGTCAATAATACTGCGGTGTTTTCTGAACCCGAATTGATTATCACAAGTCAAGGAATTATCTTCAAGATAGGTATTAATCCTCTCGTTGATAACTCTGTTGAATAGCTTACCCAGAGCACCGCTTATGGTAACAGCTCTGTAATTATTGGGATCGTTTCGATCACCCTTTTTATATAATGTGGTGAGAACAGATTTACTCCATGAAGGGGGATAATGATGTGATTCAAATACCTGATTAAATAATTTAGTTACATGATCAATCGTATGCGGCACTATTATTTTTAAGAGTTCGTTTGAAATGTTATCACACCCGGTCGATTTATTGTTTTTAGACTTCTCAGAGAGTGCATTATTTCGGTAGCCGAGATTTGGACATTATTCAATGGGTGTTGTATATCCACTTCTGTGTTTATAACATCAGGTGTATTTTCGTGGGTTTGTGGTCGACACAAAAGCTTTTTAAAGAAATCAACAGACATGTCGGGGTCTAGATGATTGATCTCAACATTGTTTGTTCGAAGGGACTTAATTGTCTGCCAATAGGTTTTTGGATCTGAAGATGATAATTTTTCGAGGTTTTCCCATATGTTCTTGAAGTTATGAAGTTCTTCTATTATGTTATGCCAATGAATTAATGTCACTGATAACGTTACTTAACCCAACTGGCCCAGAGGGATAAAGTTGCGCATACAATTTTGTACACTTGTCGATAGAGTATGCAATTAATTAAGGTCATTGATAACGAATTTAATTCAGCTGGTCGATGGGGATATGTTACATCTATAATGCTTATGTTGTTTTTTGATATCCGGTATAACAAGTATAATGTATTGTATAACAGGCCAACGAAACCAGCCAGAAAATGTTTCAGAACATCTACGAACTGACACATTTATTCAGTTATTAGACAAATTCAAAGTAGAACTTGAACAGCGATTTTTGCCCAGCAGTTTGACTGTAATAAAAGGTGTCGATTCACTTCGAGGTTTTCACCAGGTGCCTTTTTAGACTATGAAGCGACGATAGCACCATTTGTTGAAATGTATTCGGATAGTTTGGACATTGACTGTTCCGCTGAAAGCAGAGTTAGCTATAGCAGCCTATCTGCCCATACACACAATTAATACTGACTTTAACCCTTTACCCAACGTAACGGTCAAAACCGGCCGGCGCTATTCACAAAAATCGCCAATTAATTATTATTTTTTTCATTTTTTGTCTCAATAACATAGGTTATGACCCCTCTTTGGAACGAGCTCGTCGAGCTTGTTCCAATGAGGGTCATAACCTATTTTTTGAGACAACAAAATGAAAACAATTAAATATTTAAGAATTTTGTTTGCAAGTGTCGTCTACTTTTCATGTTAGATAAAGGGTGAAACAAGAATTTCAGGTACTTGAAAGACAATTCCTTACACAACACTGCCAAATTTACATAAAGCAGTTGTCTTCCGCGTCATGTGAATGCAGTTTTTCAGCTCTCGAATACATTAAAAATTAACAGAGAAACAAAATGGCCAAGCAAAGATTGTCAGACGTAGGGGCCATATATATGTCATCCGAAAGGAGTAAAATGTCGAGAATCCATATGATGTTGTTGATAAATTTGCAAAACGAAATGGTAACACTAGAATATCTCTGTATTGATAACCTTAGCCAGTATCAGTGTTCTGTACGAGTCGAAATAAGAAGTAGCATAGCCGCTATAAACTAAGTATCCCACTGCTACTACACCAATAACACAAAAACTTGACTACATTTTCTGGAAAGCCCTCTATGAGAGCTTTCCAGAAAATGGTGTAATGTTGTTGTGTTATTTGTGTTGTTAAAGAAAGATGCATAATTTACAGTGGTTATTCTACAACTTATTTCGACTTGTACTGTACGATGATTGACTTAATAAAAATGTTTTAAAGTGTGAAGAATTATTTATGTTTTTGGAGCCCCCCCCCTCCCCCCCCCCCCCCCAAAAAAAAAAGAGAGGGACCGTGGTTACGTGCCTGTGCATGGCAAGAACAGAAAACCGTGCAAGCTAACTTGAACGCACTAGAATTACATCTCAATGTTTTGTAGGGCTGTTTGCTCGAACATGAGCATCTGATCAGTTTCTGTATCGCATCGGGTGCCATTGAGACATCGTGATGGACAGTTGTTGGCAATAAAGATTTGGAATTCTCGTCCCTTGTGAAACCAAATTTGGTAGGATCGAGATCAGATGGGTTTAGGTCCAATGCATTCTTCCAAATGCAAGCTTGTAAGTGAGCCCTTTTCACATTTTCAGCAAATGCCTCTGTTCTGGGTGGAAAACTGCACAGACTGGGGACCTTTGTTGCACCTGATCCTGCCTGATCGACCGATTTTGGCAGTCCACGTGCCTATACGCACATCCGACATTGTTGCCGATGTATCGCGTCCATAGCAAGCAACAACGACTTTCGTGGCCTGACCCACAACCTCCTTCCAGGGAGCGTCGGGGACATCTATGGATGATAATGACAGATTTTCTTTTCGCAACACCTTTAGAACGCGACCCTTGCCAATTCCAAAGTAACACACAACCGTGTCGCATCCAGACAAGGTAGGTGCGGCAAGTATTTGTGGGACGATATCCCTGTTTTCTCAACGGTCGCACGAATATCAACAGATGTTCTGTCTTTGATGGTGATTCCATGTACATGTAAACAGACATACTTTGTTCCAGATAGTGATGCAACAACAGAACATAAATATCGGTATCGTCTGAAGTCGACGTATCTATCAAATACGAGGTAAACGTCTCCCAACAACAGCCTCTGTCTTGTTACTTCCTGAAACATCTGAATGAAATCTAACACTACGGGGTTTCTTATTTTGCTTGGTGCTGGCCAACGAGGAATCCAAAGAAGAGCTCGCCCGTCAATTACAGTGCGCACTTGGATATCGGCCTGGTTCGTTCTTTTGGCTGAAGTGCAGACGGCTGCTTGATTTTTCAAACCTGCTTTTGATTTCGATGTTCTTGTAATCCCCAGAGTCATCGAACATAGTACTAGGAACAGGAGATGGCTCATAGGTCAGCAACTTGTTGATGTCAATACTTCTAGTACTGGCTTGAAGTTCCATCACTCGCGGGTAAATGAGATTGCAGTCATACACCTGTTCATCGCCCAATTTAATAGCTCTTTTTTCACGATTGACATCGTTGTCACGAGCATGGATAATTTATCATAAATGCAAATTGTTTACAATTTTGATGTCAGGACTAATTATCTTATAATATTGGAATGACAGGAAGACAGCCCCCAGGGCTATGCTGTTTCCATGCAGTTTTACATTTATTTCTGTACATTTCTGCAAGTTGTTTATTATACTCCATGTAAACGAATACTGTAAAATAAATTTCATTTCATCCCTGTGGAAGGCTCTTTTCGAACTTACGCATCTGCTCCTGATCGCGAACAAATGCGTCATACACATTTACAGTGGCGGGAGCGATCCAACCAGTGGCAATGTTCACCAAACCATCTGGGTGACTTTCCGGAAATACGGAAATTACGGATGTGTTGAATTTTCGGGGTAGATTAAGATTCAATGAATTTGGATAAAATCCGTGGGAGTTATCAATTTAGAAAAACATGGAAATCATAACAGTCTTACCGCACACAGCAGTAAATGCCGCACATGGTAGTATAAAAGATAACATACCGCACACAGCAGGATAACAGACGGAATACCGCACACGGCCGTATTATAGAAATCATACCGCACACAGCAGTGTAACAGACGGAATACCACACACAGCAGTATTATAGATAGCATACCGCACACAGCAGTATAATTGATGGAACGCCGCACACAGCAGTATAAAGAAATAGAGGTTGACACGCAGTCGAAATAAACGTCCGTACTGTTTAACGTTCACAGTCACTCTCAAATTGCTCCCAAACTAACATTTCAATGACACTCAGAAACCAACCGAGCAGTACTGTGAACACTGTTCACTGGCTGGATATTGGCAACTGATCTTCACTAAATCAATTAACCCCAATTATACAACAGATGTATGACACCCTCCAGTGTGTTTCTAAGGCCAATGAGGTCCTACAGATACCCCAAATTGCTGAACAATTCAGTTCAGGAACACTACAGATAGAGACAAGACCTGGCAGAATCAATAATGATTCCCTGCATCGACTGTGGTGGGATAAATTAAGAGTTGACACGAAGAACAAAAGTTTTGTTAAAAGTAAGTGCTTGAAGTGAGGCCGCATTTAAGAAGTGAAAGGTTGTGTAAAATAGAACTAGTTATCAAGTTGTCTTGCAGAAGTGCGAATTAACAATTTGCTGAGTTTTTACATGCAAACAAGTGAATACTGTTGCCGAAACCTACAATGCAGTTGTAGAATCATGTGAAGAACCATAAAATATGTCCTACGAGCAGCTCAACAATGGAGGGAATTACCTCACTGTCGAACTCATAAATTCCCGGACAAGACAATAACCTCATCTATTATCATTATGTTCATTTTTTCCTGTGGCTGTTATTTTTACAACCGATTCAACACATGATTCCTTTTACAAAAATAAGTACAGTTTCAAGTTTACTTCAATTAGCATCAGGATGCCCAAGTTCACTCCGAGAAGATTGAGTGATGTGTCGGGAGGTATTCTGGTATGATAAAAGAAACCATTGTCCTTCCGTCCGTTGACCCGGCGCTGCTCTTTGGTGCTGTCTTCTGTTTGTGAAAACCGGATTAACTTCACTATGTGGCCGCAAACCTGTAGTTTACACAGAAGGCAGCTCTACACCGTCACAACCATAATCGTAATTAACCCAGCCATTACTGGGTTTACTCAAGTCTTCAGTTTCGCATACACTTTCATTGACTGTTTCATCAATAACAGATGCAGTAAATGACCGCATGTCTGGTAAAAGTGAAATGTGTAGAAGTTGCGATGGTTTAGGTAACTTATTTTTACTGACATAATTATTGCATTCTCCCCCAAACCAAATGCAGCAAATGGCCACCTAAATGTTGAAGGTGAGATGCTTTGAACCTTCTCGTGCCTAATTTCATGTATCGGATAATTTGCTAGCAGTATCAACATGAAATTCAGAGGTGAATGTGATACATGTGAAACTGAAGAATAAACTAGTTTAGGATCTTCATATGAAGTTTTTAATGCACTTGGCTGGGTCGACATGGTTGAGGAGAATTGTGTTGGCACAGACAGTGTCAATTTGGAACTGGTAACTGCATGCTGGGTAGTATCTGTGTACGGTGCAGAACTGAATATAGCTTTAACATCCTTTCGTGTCGTCATGAGATTGGCCAATTTCTCATCAGCGTCTAAAAGTTGGGCCTGCACCAGTTTTATTTCCTCGTCATTCTTTCTAGTCCGACTGGACAAGTTATCACCGACATTCGAATGTTTGACTTGACTCCGCTTTCTCCAGTTGTTGCCAAGCTATTCCTCTATTTCCGTGTTCTCTGTCGTTAAAATTAGGAGGTCTTCATACTTAACAATTTCATTCAACTGACATCGTACTTGGACGGTGTTAAAAAAGTTCGGCCTTCCCCATGAAAACCAATGCACTGTCTTCTCTCAGTGGCCAAACCGATTCCACCATTCTTCCACCCCTCCATGTTTGCGTGTCTGGCTTAATAATAGAGAGATTAGTTACAATTTTAAAAACTAGTCAAAAATATTTAAAAATTCAACAGTTAGCAAAATGATTCAACCCGTGAAAGCAATTGACCTTCAATCAAGTGTTAAAAATGAACAGATTTTATTATCGTGAACGAAAGCTAATAACCTTCAAATCACAACTCCATGAATGGACATTTTCATAAAATGTTAAAATTAATGAAATTAAAGGCACAATGTTCAATCGCCGAATTTCATAAGTTTTAGTCAGCGACTCAAATATTGTATTTTCAATCGCCGAGTTTCTTTCTTAAGGGCACAAATGGAATTTTGTTTATTTTGAAATTCTCACCTCTGATATTCCTTAAATTCAGATTAAATATACACAAATTGTACATCAAAATGAAGGTTGGGGTGTATAGAACACGAAACATACATGTAATCAATGCATAGAGTTGATAGCAGGTACCACTGGTTCCTGGAAGTCTGCTATCGTATTCGTACCAGAACTGATAATAAAATAATATTTCGCAAGAACAACTCGTGGCCGAATGTGCTTCAGATTTTCAATAACAAACCTGGGCATTCAAAACACTTTCGAGCGCAGCGATAGGACTGCATTTTGGAAAAGGACAACACTGTCTGCATTTTTTTATTGAAGATGGTTTCCATGCTCGACAGACATGTGCAAATCACTCGATACCACGAATTTCTATCGAAAAACAAAATCGTAATTCTAAGAAATTTCAAGAGGTATCATGATACCTTGCATTGAATATGGCAACTGTGCAGTCTCTATCTAATAACAGTATATTGTATTAGGGCGACCTTTCTCATTATTTGATTTTAGACGGCGTTGTTTCTAAATGTTTTTTCCGCCTGATGACGTCGATCGGAAATCGAAAGTAAATTCATATGTAAACAAAAGCAAAGGTTTTGGAATTTACCCCCATGCAGCTCTGTCGCTGTGTTTTGAAGAATTTTGATACCCTAGATTTGTTCTTGGATATGTAAAGCACATTTGGCCACAATTTATTCTCGCGATATATTATTAAATTATCAGTTCTGGTACGAATACGGTAGCAGACTTCCAGGAACCAGTGGTGCCTACGGTCGACTATATGAGTTCATTACACATGTAGTTCGTGACTCTTTGGTTGATTACACATGTGTTTCGTGTTCTATCTCAATCTTCATTTTGATGTACATTTTGTGTATATTTAATTTGAATTGAAGGAATATCAGAGGTAAGAATTTTCAAAATAAACAAAATTCCATTACATATATAGCCCCTTAAGTTAAGATCCTTTCGGCGACGCCAATGTTGTATTTTCAGGGTAGATTAAAATTCAAGGACTTTGGATGAAATTCATGGGAGTTATCAATTTAGAAAGACGTGGAAATCATAACAGTCTTATCGCACACAGCAGTAAATACCGCACATAGTAGTTTTAAAGATAACACACCGCACATAGCAGTATAACAGACGGAATACCGCACACAGCAGCAGTATAGATAGCTTACCAAACACAGCAGTATAAATAACAAGAGGCTGACATGCAGTCGAAATAAACGACCGTACGTGTTAACATCCACAGTCACACTCAAATTGCTCCCAAACTAATATCTCAATTTCACTTAGAAACCAACCGAGTATTACTGTGAACACTGTTCACTGGCTGGATATTGGCAACTGCTCTTCACTAAATCAATTAACCCCAATAAAACAACAGATGTATGACAGCCTCCAGTGTGTTTCTAAGGCCAATGCGGTCCTGTTGATCGGCGGAAATTCAAGCTTTAGATTCTTCTTTGTGGTACTGTTGAGATTGTAAGGTTGTGTCAGTGTTTCTCAAATCAGAGACGTCCTTAGCAAGCTGGTCGCAAACATGAAGGCTCAGAGCCTAGATTTTCAGTGTTTCTGGTTTGAGTGTGATGCCAATGATACAAGATTTGCCATGCCCGTACCGCATGAAGGTAGTTTCCATAAACATGTCACTCCAAATACCATTCTAGAGGCCTTCGTTATATCTCAGCGCATGGACTCCGTCGAGAAATTGCTTAATGTGCTATATTAGTAATGGAATTTTGTTTATTTTGAAATTCCCACCCCTAATATTCGTAAAATTCAAATTAAATATACACAAATTATACATCAAAATGAAGGTTGGAATGTATAGAACACGCAAAATATATGAAATCAACTCATAGAGTTGACAGCAGGCACCACTGATTCCTGAAAGTCTGCTACCGTATTCGTACCAGACTGATAATACAATAATTTTTCCTGAGAACAGCTTGCGGCCAAATTTCCGTCAAATATCCAAGACCAAAGCTAGGCATTCAAAAAAATCCATGTTCGACAGACACGCACAAATCACTCGATACCACGAATTTCAATCAAAAAACAAAATCGTATTTCTAAGAAATTTCACCAGGTGTCGTGATACCGATCATACCGTGCATAGAATATGGAATTTGTGCATTCTCTATATAATAATAGTATGCAGTTTTAAGGCGATCTTTCTCATTAGTAGATTTTAGACGACGTTGTTTTTCGATGCTTTTTCCTTCCGATGATGTTGTCCGGAAATCGAAAGTAAGAATATATGGAAACAACGCCGTCAATTTTGGAATTTACCACCATGCAGCTCTGTCGCTGTGTTTTGAAGGATGTTGGTGCCCTAGCTTTGTTCTTGGATATGTGAAGCACATTTGGCCACAAGTTGTTCTCGGGAAATATTATTTTATTATCAGTTCTCGTACGAATAAGGTACCAGACTTCCAGGAACCAGTGGTGCCTGCTGTCAACCCTATGAGTGGATTAGATACGTGTTTCGTGTTCTATACATCTCAACCTTCATTTTGATGTATAATTTGTGTATATTTAATTTGAATTTAAGGAATATCAGGGGTGGGAATTTCAAAACAAACAAAATTCCATTACTTATATAGCACCTTAAGAAAGTTAGCTGGTAACGCCTCCATCATGGGTGAGCGTCTGAGCGATCGATTCGGATTCCCGCGTTGTGTCCGTGGGCAAGGCACTTAACCCCGATTGTCCACATGGGGGCACGATGACACCGTGTTCTAAGGAGTACTGCACGTCGATGGTGCGTATGTCTTCATCCAGTCTAACCCTGCCTGTGTTGCAGTGCGGAGTTACGATGTTGGGGAGCTAGCAGCTGCTCGGTGGTTCTCTCGGGGTATTCCGGCTTCCTCCACCCGTAAAACTGCCACGGTCATGATTAGCCATTGCGCATAAGTATATGACCATAAACAGCAATAAATATTAAATAAATAAATAACGCCTCCATCTCTCGCAGATAGAACAAACCATAACGAGCGTTATTTACTTGGCCAGAAGCAAAGAAATGATGCATAATCTGTTTTACTGCCGACAGATACAAAAGCCAATCACCTTCACGCTCTGCCCTCACAAAGAACACTGTTAGGAATACTGGTCTGATGAAGCACATATTCGAAATATGTCGTCCTTCGTTGTTTTTGCATCGCCAGTTTGTTCTTGCCTAAACACGTAGGAGGGCCCCGCCTCGAAGGACTGCATTCGTCGCGATCTACTGCGCATTTGTCGCCACAAAACAAGCAATCGGGTCGAAAATAAAATGGTTTTGTATCCGAACGCCTAGACATATTTGGAGGTGGTGGTGCATTGGTCTCACGTAACTGTGCAACATCTGTCTGTCGCTTTCGAGCCCTTGATAACTGTCCTGGATGCAAATAATAAACAATGCAAGATCTATGAGCATCTAGGACGAGTTGGTTATCAGCTTCCAATCGTGCACGCAAATCAGTATGCAGCCCGTCAGCGTAAACCTCGCTGTTAACTATGATTTTCTTCACCCTTGTCTCAAGACCTTTGGCAAAACGGCTACTGGATTGAGTACATTGGTATACATCCGCAAAGAAACAATTGGACATGGTGATAAGTTCCCGACAGACTTCAAGAAACGAAAAACAGAAAGGAAATAAATTCAAAGCGCGCAGAACAAAATACAAAAGAAAGGCAATAGGCCTATATACCCTTAGCTGGGAGGAACAAATAATAAAAGTAAGAAAGCTGAGAATACAGATATATCGCTTAGAACTTTGCTATAACTTTCACAGTGGAAATGATATAATTGTATGGACGACGGTGAAAACACGTGTGCGTAGGTTGAGTGATCAAATGACACTGACTATCGGCGCTATGAGATTGCAAACAGCGCGCGATGCCGCCAATCCGTGAAAATCATCAACGCTCTTTATTTTACGTTGTGTGTCCAAACACAGCGAAACATGAAACATCTTCGAAATCATAAAAGTTGCTCACATCTGATAAGGACATGGTATAAATGAGTGAAATCATGATAAATAGCCACAATAGATTCCATATAGCTAAAACTTGGCTGGATTTTGTAATTTTGGCGGTAATTTTGTTTCAGGTCGGATATCTCAATTTCCTCCAGGCTGTCTGGGACGCAGCCGCCGGAATGTCGATAATAATAATAATAATAATAATAATAATGTACACATTTATATAACGCCAAAATTATAGTCCATAAGATATAGAACCATATTCTAAGGCGCTGTACATGTTACTGAGCTCGTGCAAATATACAAACGGAATATATACAGTATCTTACAGTCCACAACATCACTTATAGGCTTTTTGAAACAGGTATGTTTTGAGATCTTTCTTGAAAAGGTTGACATTTGACAGCCTTTTTGGGTGTTCTAGTAAATTATTCCACAAGTGAGGGCCAGCAAATGAGAATGACCTACCTCTAAATGTCTTACACCTATGTTTTGGGACACGTAGTAGCATTTTACGATCGGACCTCAGGTTGTATTGACACACATTCTTGATATTAAGGAGTTCTTCTGAGTAGGCTGGTGACATGTTGTTTTGTGTCTTAAAAACTAATAATAAAGTTTTGAAAATTATTCTGTACTTGACTGGCAGCCAGTGCATATCCCTCAGAACAGGAGTGGTGTGTTGAGATCGTGATACCCTACATACCACGCGGGCTGATGCATTTAGTACCATCTGCAGGCGAGAGTACTGATATTGTGGAAGGTTGAACAGTAAGGCATTACAATAATCGATGAGGGATGTCCAAATATTCAAAACCGCAAAGAAAAAACTTTAGACGCCAAAACACGCATCCTCCAAAAGTCGACTTATGGCGCCCGGACTATGTCCTCATTTCATCTTTATCTTTCGAGTAAAACATCAATTTCATCGGACATTTTCATTTCTTGTTTGCATCATTAGTTCCACTTTAAACGGGTGCTTTTTAAAGATGGTGGTAGTTCAATAAAATCGTGTATGTGGGTGGGGGGGAGGGGTGGGGTGGGGCGGCACAAATGTGTAAGACCAAGTTGGGTTGGGTCAGGTGAGCACATATCTATGAAAAATTGAAGGAAACCAAAGAGTCCTCACGTCACTCCACCCAACCCACCTACGTTCCCCAGTGGTGTTGAGGAATTTCTTGTTTTTGGGGTTTTTTTTGTTTTGTTTTGTTTTTTTTTTGGGGGGGGGGGTGCGCGTCACCATGCAGCGATAACTGACGGAGCACATGTCGCATGCGACAAGGGTGTGGACGTGGCGAGGTGGGGCACGAAAATCTTCAGGGTTTGGGAAATTTGGCTTCTATGTCACGATGCTTCAGCACCGCCCCCCCCCCCCCCCCTCCTCTTTCTGGATCTTTTTTCTTTTAATTGTTCTTGCATGTTTTGTAAGGTACGGAAGAACTGCCTTACCTGATTCAATATCAAATTTCGTCAAAATTTATGCCACATGGGCAGGGTTAACACATACTGAAAATAATATGTCATAATTATTGCTTCCGCGGTATATCTTTGTCAATGTCAACGGATGCACACACAATGAACATCATGTACACGGAAATTCCTGTACATAATGCGGCATGCCATATAGCCGAATTTGCTGAAAATATCCTGTCTCCCAGTATAATTTTACAGATTCATCGCACATTTATTGTCTTATGACTCTTTAATAAAAAACTGTTTCAGTGTTTCTGAAGACTGATACTCGAGCCAATATATTGCGAAGTAGTTACTACCCCAGACTGAACTAAAACAAGTAAACATTTGTGACAAACTTTGTCTCCAAACTCGATGTCTCTCCTGTAACGAACTGGTGTTGAACTGAAATAATGAGGTATCCCATGTCGTCTTCATTTCGTCATTTCTACCCTGAAATGCGACATACGTGCTGTGATTGAAAAGATACGATTCTTTAAAAGAAGATCAAACACATCAAATAATTCGTGTAATAGGTTGGTTGACTCCCATCGTATTTTTCAACGTCGTTTTCAAAATAACGCATTTTTAGCCATAACTTTTAAGCAAATATTTGTTTCAAATAAATGTTTTCAAAGCGACTTGATACTTCCCTATTTCCGCCATATAGTCGGGGATAAATAGTTTCATCTTACAATCAACATGTATTTTGTCTGCATTAACTCCGCAACTGTCGTGTATCCGACCCCCTGATACAGATGTTTGTATCAGGGGGTCGGATACAAGCATGTTCCTTTCGCGTGAGTTCATTTTTTTTTTCTTTTTGTTCATCCGTACGAATAAATAGTTCGTTATATATTCGTCTACATTCTTGACTTATCCCCAATATATTGTAAGATAAAATGATTATTACCATTATGTGCATGTACAAAATATGTATCAGAGTCTTGCTCCGGGTTCTAAGGGTAGATCACGACTCGTCTTCGACTCGTCGTGATCTGCCCTTAGAACCCGGAGCTCGACTCGGATACATATTCTGTACATCCACATAATAGTAATAATCTCTATGTCTTGTCGTGACTGAAATGATTAGAATTTCTCTCGTGTAATGAATGGTCCATGCCGTGACAGTCCGAAATCTTACAAGGGGGATCAAAAATGTTACATGCTGGAACAAATGATAGTGAGCGAGATCCTAAATGGATTTTCAGCGTCTTCATCCACGAAAAAAAGATACACAAATTGTACTACACATGCGCACAGTATCTGTGCGCATGCGTAGTACAATTTGTTTATCTTTGAAACATGATGTTATTTTACGTGTTGAAGTCGGATATTTTTCAACATTTCTTGAATTTGATGCTGTGTTTGCGTTAAAAAATGATGCAGACACGTAAATAAATTATATTTGGGCTGAGTACGACAAGTAGAATGTTGATTATGTGATTTGTGTCTTCGATATGAAGCATGAACTGAGTCGACCCAAATGCGGTCAGTTTCTTTCATTTTTAGTCAGACTAGATTTGAACGGGTCTCTCAAAGACTGTGAGGGCCAGGAGGGCCCCGGGTTAACAGTCTTACAAAGACTAGATACCCCCTAGTATATAATATAATAACAAAAGGGAGGACACACAATTCCCACCTCGATTTTTCAAACGGTTCAAAATATATTCTGCCTACGTTCAGTCATCGATTTCTATGCACCGTTTTGTCGGGAAAAGACTTATCTTCCAGACTGCACACATGTTTTCATCATATTAAAATAAAATCAATGCACAAAACATGATTTATCCTCACTTTCCTTCGAAAAGAACTCTGGTGGTACCGGAAGCTCGCCTTTCAGCTGTTGAGTCTCATCACTACTTCCCCAAGAAAACTCGGCCCTGAACGTTTCGTCCGCAACGGCGTTTCGTTTTTGTCAGTCATTTCTTCCATATTCAGAGGCCGGAAAGCGGCGGAGAGTGTCTGTCCCGTACAGTTTTGAGAATTTATGTGAAAAATACTCGGCAAATGAGTGTCGACAAATGCTTTTATTATTTTTATCACAGCTTATATGTGTTTACAACTAAATTGCCAGTGAAAACTGTCTATTTTAATGTTTTCAGCCGAAGTACTGGAGTCTTCTTTTCGAGCGGACAGATTACACATTGTTGGCATATTGTTCGGTCTGAGTGATTTCAGTGAATTTTCTGGACTACAATGAAGAGTTTTGGACACGTAGTGTGTTAGAGAACTTCATATTGTATATTATATATGTTGTTGTGAGGATATAGGAGCGGCCGTCCTTCCAACCCAACCATCCCCTTGTTTCAGAGTTGTGAACATTGGATTATCTCTAACTCTTATGATGTTAAACTCTGATATTATTAGACACTGCCCCCACCCCCGCCCCCCTCCCCCTGCACAAAAAACATAGATGCTTCGGCGTGGTCTCGCCTGCTTTCGGCATCCGTCTGGTGTGGTAGATAGAAAATATGGTTACGTGACAACTCGGCCTCGGGACAACTCGACCCGAGCTGATTCTCCAGGATAACTCGGCCCCATCTTGGCTAAAATTGTCCTGGTCACTTCTTCAGTCGCAACGCTGTACATCAATCTCTCTGAAAGGGTCTCAAAAATGCCGCTTTCATTTCAGTGGACCTGACTTTATTATTATTTAGTTCTTTTTTATTATTACACTCTTAAGGCATGAACGTAAAATTGTTCCGGAATATTTTACGGATCAATGAAGACGAACTAACCGCACAAAACAGCCGGTGTGTAACTGTCAGACTTGTCATTTACTCAAATCCACTGATACGAGAAACTTGATTTAGATTTTATGCGTATTGACCACACAACCAACTTGAAGCAAGTAGTTTTTGTTGTTATTATTGTTTAATGACAGATGCCAGACACGGGGGGGGGGGGGGGGGGGGAGGTCGAATTCACAGTCTCTCAATCAGAAATTGGCCACTTACATACACTTATCTCATACGATAAAATCGGCCGGATTATTTCTCAGGTCACAGAGTTTTACATGAATTCTGAGACACGGTTTCGGAAACGACCTTTTACATTTCAGCGCCTCCGACTTTTACAAGCAATACAAAAAACAAGAACCCCACACCCCGGTCGCTGAGTTTTCCGACTGTATTTCAAATACTACCAAAGATTGGCCCTTGGAGCATATTCTTTTGAATTATAGAAAACCATTCACTATTCACTACTCCTTAAATCGTTTTTCGTCTCTCCTACACCCTCAAACACACATTTATCACGTTATGTTTCACACAACTGTAGTGTTGGTGTTTAGTAGTAGTGAATTCATCTTATGGGATACTCCTAACGCGCCCACCTCCGGTCATAGAGTCCTCGTTTACACTCATGTAGCCATTACGGGATAATCCAACGAAATTTGTATTAAAAACACTTCGACTTAATTGAACACTTTAGAGGCGTACTCCTTGAAACCCTGAAATAGTAGAACTGTGTACAATCGTTTGGGAATAGTGTTTCTCGTTGGATAATCTGGATTTCAGTTTATAGCAATGGAACAAATCTCGCACGAAACAATGCGCCAGACGCTATCTGAAAACATCAGATTTGTGAGTCTCACTCTTGTTACTGCATGTATATAACATGGTCTCTTGAAGGTAATGGTTTGCGCGAGGAGATGGCATAGGGAGAGAATGACGTATTCACACGGCTTCGGCGCTCGCAAACTATTACCCCCCCCCCCCCCCCCCCACGTGAGGGGGTCTTCCGCCCATAAGGCTGTGAAAGATGCCATCATTGTTCTGCTGCACCCCATGTCTCTTGTCCATTTTTTCACGCAGGGCTATTCCCAATTCGGCGAAGTTGAAGTTGGCACAATCCCGTCAGGAGCCGTTGTTTGTTCGCTCCTCAAAAACGATTAGAAACAAGACAGATGCAGATTATACTTTCCCAGTGACGATTCCTCTAACGCCCCCAAAAAGAACACGGTCACCATGGATAAAACCCCACTTGGTTGTTTTCTTTTATTTCTGCATATGGACATGATTCGTTTCTCAAACCACCAGGGGGCCCAAGACGCACTGGGCGATAATGGTTCAGCCCGGCGGGTGAAAATGTTGAAAATTGCATATGAAAAGGAACAAAATCCTCGATTCTTACTCAGCTAGTACAAGATGTAGATTTCATGTTCGCCAGTGGAGAATATGCAATCTACATGTAGTTTGGGTTTAGTGACTCTAGACACTGGAAGGAGCCCCCAACGGAAGAAACAGAGTGCACCTTTAGTGCATTTTGAGATACTTTAATAAAATGCAACCTTCAATAAAGATTATTTTTCTGGGTGGGAATGGGGGGGGGGGGGGAAGTCCAGAGTGTCTTCATATACAAATACTGGCTGGGTACCTGTCTCGTTTGAAGGACCGATATGAGGGTCTCTTAGTGGTCATCATCGGATCTCGACTGAGGCCTATATACTAGTGTACACACGAAGTACAGTCGGTGATTTACGATACTTGAATTCAAATTCCTGCAAATACAGACATCCTTCCTCACTCTTTCTTCTCCCTCTCTCTCCTCGTCCTCCCCCCTCTCTCTCTCTCTCTCTCTCTCTCTCTCTCTCTTTCTCTCTCTCTCTCTCTCTCGCTACCATGAGATTGCGGTTTGGGGACCCCTTTTGACCCTGTGGGCCCCATATTTCGTCGTGCCATTCCAAGCCGGGGGCCTATGACCATTAACCATCATGGTTAACCATCATGGTGCACAGGACAAGCCGCGTCTGGACTCGTACATCGAATGCATCAAGAATGATCCCCAGACATCGTGCAACGTTTGTAGTTAAGGGGAACGTCAGTATGACATTGTAATTATTGAGGATAATTTCGAGAAATTCTAGAACCATCAGGCGATATGTAGCAGTCAAGAACCTGATCACTCGGTTCCTGTGAGTGTTGTGCCTGACACCCTTTCAGGTTTATTTATTTATTTATTTATTTATTTATTTATTTATTTATTTATTTATTTATTTATTTATTGTCATGGTCACATTTCTGCACAATGGATAATCATGACCGAGTTGTCCCGGAGAATTGGCTCGGGTCGAGTTGTCCCGAGGCCGAGTTGTCACGTAACTATATTTTCCATCTACCACATTAGACGGATGCCGAAAGCAGGCGAGACCACGCCGAGGCTTCAATGTTTTTTTGTGCAGGGAGGGGGGGGGGGGGCAGTGGATACGGAGCAGCACCCAGTGGCAGTGTCTAATAATATCAGAGTTTAACATCACAAGAACTCTGAAACAAGGGGATGGTGGGGATGGAAGGACGGTCGCCCCTATATCCACATAACAATACATATAATATATAATATGAAGTTCTCTAACATACTACGTGTCCAAAACTCTTCATTGTGGTCCAGAAATTCACTGAAATCACCCAGACCGAACAATATGCCATCCTTGTGTAATCTGCCCTCCCGAAAAGAAGACACAATTAATTTAAGTACTTTGGCTGAAAACATTAAAATAGATACTTACACTGGCAAGTTAGTTGTAAACACACATAAACGGTGATAAAAATAATAAAAGCATTTGTCGACACTCATTTGCTGAATATTTTTCACATAAATTCTCAAAACTGTTTGGGACAGACCCTCCCCGCCGCTTTCCGGCCTCTGAATATGGCAGAAATGACTGACAAAAACGAAACGCCGTTGCGGACGAAACGTTCAGGGCCGACTTTTCTTTGGGATGTAGTGATGAGACACAACAGCTGAAAGCCGAGCTTCCGGTACCACCAGAGTTCTTTTCGAAGGAAAGTGACAATAAATCATGTTTTGTGCATTGATTTTATTTTAATATAATGAAAACATGAGTGCAGTCTGGAAGATAAGTCTTTTCCCGACAAAACGGTGCATAGAAATCGATGACGGAACGTAGGCAGAATATATTTTGAACCGTTTGAAAAATCGAGGTGGGAATTGTGTGTCCTCCCTTTTGTTATTATATACTAGGGGGTATCCAGTTATGCTTATTTGGTAAAGCTGAAGAATAGGGGACTTTTCATTTTATGTAAAAACAACGCATATTTCTCACCTTTTTTCTACATTGTCCTATTATTAGTCGTGTTTTCGATAAAATGACCGAAAGATATTCACTTATGACTAAGATTAGAGATAATTTAAACCCTTTTAATGTCACGGTGCCGGAGATTCTTCTGCATTCTCGCCATTTTGAGGTGCGCGTTTACATAACTTTCGCTTTCTCTTTAGCCGGCGATTGTAGGTCTAGGGTCAGTGTAGTGAGGGTTAGGGTTAGCTTACGGGTAAGCTAACCCTAACCCTCACTACTCTGACCCTAGACCATGTCGAGAACAGAACAAACAAGTGTACCAAAAACAACCAATACACAGAGCAGACGCCGAAAAACACAAAAAACATGGAGGAAAGATAAACGCGAATGTCACAAATCGCACCGGTAAAAAATATGCGTTGGGCGGTTATAATTGCCAGTAAAAGTGAATATCTTTAGGTCATTTTATCGAAAACATGACTAGTAATAGGAAAATGTAGAAAAAAGGTGAGAAAAGTGCGTTGTTTTTACGTAAATGGAAAAGTCCCCTATTCTTCAGCTTTACCGCTTATTTTATATTATTTAATTCCTCAGACATTGTTTGTAACGAGCCCCTGTGATTGGACAGAGCTGAACGTACTCGTTACAATAAGCTGTTAACAAGCTATGTTTTTGAGACAAATATTGAAAAATAATCAAATCTGAATGCCAGTGAATGGCAATATTTGTGAATAGTGCTGGTTGGTCGTAGTCATTCAGACCTTTAGATCAGTCTAATTCGGGCACAACGGCAATATGGATGTGGCTTGCATGGTTGGAGAAAAAGCACCGGTATTTTCTTCTTCTTGGCGTCTATTTTAGGTTTTAGTTTCCCGTCTTAAAATGATAGCTTACAACCCCATCATCACTGGTTCCCACCACCCGTTGACGTAAGTTTACTCGACTAACTCGAGAAAGTTTCTTAGTTTCCCAGTGTCGAGCCAAAGGCCTTTTTCAATTTTGAATGTTAGCTAAATTACGCATGGCGTTTACTGAGACATGCCATAAACATGAATATAATAGATCTCAAGCTTTAAGTATATGATCATGTGGAATTCGTCACAGAAAAGCAATCGCCGTCGACAGTGTCGTATATACGACACTGTCAATGCCGACTGTGACGAACTCTGTAGGTTTTTAAAAAATTATTTGTCTGTTGCACTGTTTGATTCAAAGGTAAGCTACGGAAGCCCTGGAGGTACATTTTTTGTTACTAGTTATTACTTCCTTGTTATTACAAATAATAAATAACAAGTAAGTAATAACAATAATAACAAATAAGTAATAACAAATAAGTAATAACAAATAACAAATAAGTAATAACAAATAAGTAATAACAAATAACAAGTAAGTAATAACAAATACGTAATAACAAATAAGTAATATTATTACTTATTTGTTATTACTTATTTGTTATTTGTTATTACTTATTTGTTATTACTTATTTGTTATTACTTATTTGTTATTTGTTATTACTTATTTGTTACTTGTAATAACAAATAAGGAATAAGTGCCCGATCACCCTCCCTACTATGGGCAGGCTGCAATTTTTATTACTTATTTGTTATTACTTACTTGTTATTACTTATCTGTTATTACTTATTTGTTATTTCTAATAACAAGCAAGTAATAACTGGTAACAAAAAATGTCCCTCCAGGGCTTCCGTAGTAAGCTCTAAACTATATTACAAACATCAGGAAAACCTGGCCAAACTGTGTATTGCCGAAACACTGCAAAACTTTAGAAAAAGTTTCAAACTCTGCGGAATTTGGGCGCACTTATCTAATTTGGGCACCACGTTTACCATCGTTAGTTGCAGTGGGAAGAATTTAAAGGCCTGTCGTCATTATGTTTGGTTAAGGTAAAATCAGAAAGAAACTTGATGTTTTTACACATGTACATGAATGTTTACTAAAAACATTATTGTTACACTTTCTGCATTTACCAATCACCACTTACACAGAAATCCTGCAGCTGCCCTGTTGAGAACATACCTCATCTAGTAACAGAAACCCTTTTTTATTTAATTTTCTTTCTTTAGCACTAAGTCTTGCTATTTTTTGATCAATGTTGGTTTCCACAATCTTGACCCCAAGTGGCTTTATTTAAAGTTCATCCTAAAGATGCAGCTACTGTGATTCCTGTTTGTATTCAATTTCATTTTGCAAGTGAATCATTGTTTTGGGGGTTTTGTATTTTTTTTTTTGGGGGGGGGGCAATTTTGGGGAAGGGGGGTTTACAGTGGTTACTTTTCTTCGCCGTTTCATTGCGGCTCTGATAACAGAATGAATGGAAGTGCAGTGGCTCATTGGTTAGAGCACTGGACTTCATATTAAAAGGCTGATGGTTCAGTCCTGACCTGCATCACCTGTGCAGTGTTCTTGGGCATGATACTTAATCCGAATTGCCCTCGTGGGGCACAGTGGCACTGTGTACTAAGGCATACAGCATGTCAAAGTTGCACTGAATTGCTGCTATCTCCGCTTGTGCTGGGTTAGTAACTTGGAGAGTCTGATAACTGCTAGGCACTACTCATGGTTCTCTCCAGGTATTTCAGCTTCCATCACCCAAAAGCCTGTCCAACACAATCTATCCCTGTTGTTTTTAAGTGCAATTAAACACCAATAAACAAACAAACAGAATGAATGTGAAAGAATCTAAAAGCCATCAAGCAAATTAAGACAAGTATATTACATTTTGCAATCTTACTTATTTAAAACTATTCAAATCCAAAAAGATTTAACCCTTTACCCAACGCAGACGATATCAAAATTTATTATTTTAAATATCATTTTTTCAAATTTTTCAAAAAGTTTCAACAAAACCATATCATGTGACCCTTCGTTAGAACGAGCTCGTTCCAACGAGGGGTTACATGATATGGTTTTGTTGAATTTTTTTTTTAAATAATATTTTTTCAACTGCTGAATTTACATATTACGCTGGCGGATGCAGGTGATTCGTTAGGTAAAGGGTTAAACTGCTACTTAGTAAATACCACGTCACAATAACCTATAAGTATACTGGCTGGAAGTACTAGCAAATACCACGTCACAATAACCTGTTATATAAGTATACTGGCTGGAAGTACTGTAATTCCTAGTTAAGTTTTGGCTGCCGCCAAGGCCATAGAATTTGTCTAAGCTGGAATTAGGTTTTCAAGAACAGTATACCAGTTCAGTGTAAGAAATGGTCAACGTGGTAAAATGAAATAAATAATTTATTTCCATCAGAATATCTTAGGAAATTTACATAATGCAAAACGAGAATATAAATTTTATTATTCTATAAATAGTGCACAATGTATAATTTTCAACATTTCTACATTCTTCAGACGTTTGAATACTGGATTCAATACAAGCATTGTATGTGATGCAATAAAATAATAATTAACCTTTTACTTAACGAATTCATCATCCTGTGTAATTCACAAACAGAGATCAGCATTCAACATGATGGGTCACATGAGGTGTAGGGTCACTAGGGTGGCATACTTCACCTTTGTTTTCAAAACAAATTATGCATGGATTAATTAACAGACACAATCCTGGTCAGAAAAAGGCAGATGTGAACTCAACTTGGCATCAAATAACTAGATATTGGTGTATTACGTACTTCATCATTTGTGTTAAAATTAACTTTTATAGTGAGTATCAATTGATATATTTTTAATAATATGGTAAATCCGAGTTGAAAATAAAATTTTAGATTAAGAACACATTGAAATGTGCCTGCATACAGTCAGAATCAAGTTGCTGTACAAAGTGAAACTGAGCTACCATTTTCAAAGTTCAACATTCAAAAATGTATTGATATATATAAAGTACAGTGGAGCCCACTTAGTTGGATATCTCTTAATTGTATATCCCTGTTAACTGAATATCATTTTTCAAACACAAAACCATTTACCATACCTTCAGTACAAATTTGATCTGTTAATTGCATATGGGTTGTAGAGTAAACTCCTGTTAATTGTATATAAATTTTTGTAATTGTCGAAAAAATTACTGTGACACGCACCAAAGTCCCCTTATTTACCAACCTTTTTGACCTCACTACATCGAATACAGGCATTTATTCTATTATATTTTGTTTGACAGAGCTCTATGAGCTCTGTCAAACAAGATATTATAGAATAAAAGCTCAGTTTACCTCCAGAACAAAGGAAACTGACCAAATCCCTGTTAATTGTATACTCCTGTTAACCCTTTACCTAACATGAAAAGCAGACGACACTTGCCAAAAAAATGATTGAATAACTAATTTTTTTCATTTTTTGTCTCAAAAACATAGGTTATGACCCCCTCATTGGAACGAGCTCGACAAGCTCGTTCCAATGAGGGGTCATAACCTATGTTTTTGAGACAAAAAATGAAAAAATAATAAAAATTAATTGGCGATTTTTGAGAATAGCGCTGGCCGGTTTTGGCCGTTACGTTAGGTAAAGGGTTAATTGAATAATTTTCAATGGCAAAATGGATATTCAATTAAGAGGATTCTACTGTATCATCAATACCTGAGTCATAGGTGTTTGCATATTTTGGTTATTTGAAAGGAAATGAGTGACATATGATGCAATTGATGGGAACCGCCAATGATGGCTCCTTACTTCGCTCCACACGTTTATTATTTTAGAAACAAACATGACATGTGCCTACCCTCACCTGACCAAACATGGGGAATGTTGATAAAGTCTTAATAAGTTGAAAACAAATAGTTCTTCAAAACATTTCAACAAAGCCATATCAAGGGATGCCCCTCCTTCAAATGAGCTCATTGGGCACATTACCTGATACTATAGCCGAAATGAAATGATTAACCGATTAATTGATTAACCAATGATCAATGCCTTGATCGATCAAAAAATTGATTGTTCGATTAATCATTATTTTTAGCTACTGTATTATATGGGTTAACAAAGGAACAAACTAGCTGCAAAACAGCCAAACATGTCACACTGACTCACATCAGTTATATGAGACACGGTAAAGCATGCAAGTTATGTGCTGACATACTTGTTCACTTACATGCTCATTATGGTCATTCTTAACCCTTTACACAATGTGGGTAGCAGACTATACTTGTAAAATAAATTCTTGAATTAATCAAAATTTTCAGTTCATAGCTTATGACCCCCTCATTGGAACGAGCTCAATGAGCTCGTTCTAATGAGGGATCATAAGCTATATTTTTGAAAGAAAAATTGGAAACATAATAAAATTTGAATGGAGATTTTTGTATATAAGACTGGTCATTTTTTACCTTAATGTTGGGTAAAGAGTTAATGCTGTAAATCATCAACGGAACGGCAGTTATTCAGCTACCTATTAGGGCAAGTGATTAATCGGTTAACCACAGTTAATCCATGTGATTAATCGACCAAGAAAACTTTTTAGTCATTTCAACTCTACCTGAAACAGTATTGCTGAAATTTTTTGAAAAATTTGAAAATAAAATTATTAGAACAACAAATTTTGATTTTGTGTGCATTGGTGAAAGAGGTAACCATTTTTTCTGTCTCACTCTACAAACTTAACAGAGTTGGATTCTTCAAATGTCAACCTTTCTGTTAAACAAACACATATATTGACTGCAATTTGAAAACTGAAACATAAAAAAACTGATAATAATTTTGAGGCAACAAATTATTGCATCAAAATTATATTCATTCATAGTACGATTTGCTATGGTATGGCATTATTGTTACTGTTGTGTTATATAGGGCTGCACAATATTCTAAACTGAATACTGGTATCGGTATTAAAAAAAATCAAAGTATACCAGTATATCGAAAGACTATTCAGATATCTGAACATACGTACCACAATCGGGACTTGAGTCATCAAAGTCAGAATGAATTAGCCTGGATGGTGCAGTTCGAATAACACTTTTCCCAATGCAGATGATATCAAAAATTTATTATTTTAAATAGTAGTTTATCGGATGTTTCCAAAAAGTTCAACAAAACCATATCATGTGTCCCCTCATTGGAACGAGCTAATTTTTCATATCACCCAACATTGGAATGAGCTCAACAAGCTCGCGCCACTGAGGGGTCACATGATATGGCTTTGTTGAAATATTTTGAAAGTGATTTTTTCAACTGCTGAGTTTGTATATAAAGCAGGCCGATTTGGAGGGTAAAGAAAGAGTAAAAGAGATAATATTATTCATTCGGGACTAAAGTTAAAACTCAAGACATCTTGAAAATCAAATTGTGGGTAAATAAATAATGACGATAAACCAATATTTTTGTTATTGCACCGGTATTCAAATGATACTGGTTTGAATATCAGTATGTATCGGCTTATTGATACACCATGCAACCCTAGTGTTATAATAATACTTAATCTGGTAACAGAAAGAAATCCGAGATCCATCGAAAATAACTTTACTTTAACTTTTCGGAAAATTTAATAACAATAATCTGAAGGAAAAATGGTACAAAATCTTCCACACTATGTAGTTTTCAAAATAATAGAAATAAACCAGAAATATTTTTCAGTCAGGCCTAAACATAGCTCAATAGAATCTAGTAACTGGTATGAGATTAAAGAGAAGAAACTCTGGTATGATAATGTTCTAGAATGTTTCTCAGAAACAGTATCCAACAAATTATAATAAAATATTCAATCAGCAAAGTTCGGTCTGAAATCCAAGTGTACAATAAATTCTAATATACTCAGAAAAATTCAAATGAAAATAATGTCCAACCGGCCTGGATATAACCCACAGTCGATCATTCAGGTTATGTGGGGCTTATGTCAATTGTAAAATATGTGAACGAAATACAGGTTACAACAAGCAATACAACATAACTTGATTAAATTGCTAATCTTGTATTCTTTGTGAGTATGACTTGCCAATCTTTCATGACTATCTTGACTCAAGGGTTTAGCTTTGCATCCACATATGAATAGAATGGCATGATGTTGTGAGCATGACTTGCCAATCTTTCATGACTATCTTGGCTCAAGGGTTTAGCTTTCCATCCACATATGAATAGACTGGCATGATGTTGTGAGCATGACTTGCCAATCTTTCATGGGTATCTTGACCCAAGGGTTTAGCATTGCATCCACATATGAAAAGAATGGCATGATGTTTCCATTTTGAAAGAATTTCTGCCGAAATAAATAGCAACAACTAATGCATGATCTCACTTTGGTGAGCTCGTGCATTGGTGGTTGCAATTTGTTTTGGTGGAATTCCTGTTAAGAGTTAAAACAGCATGACAGTCAGAGTGAAAACAAGTGAAGGCAAAAAAGCATTACATTACCTTTTTTCCTATGGGTTACCACCATGCTATGTAGAGTAACCTGCTAATGGGTTATGATATAAGCCCTTTACTTCCTGGCCTGTCCAACAAATATTGGTTCTCCAATGGTAGTACAGTGGAACCCTGTTAATTGAATAGCCACTTTGCCAATGAAAATTATTCAATTAACTGGAGTATTCAATTAACAGGGATAGTGTCACTTTCCTGTATTCTAGAGATAAACTTAGCATTTATTCTATTATATTTTGTTTGACAGAGCTCCATGAGCTCTGTCAAACAAGATATAATAGATTAAATGCCTGTATTTGATGTACTGAGGACAAATTGGACTATAACCAAAGGAAAACTGGGAAGAGTCAGGGTAATTTCTCGACATGTTACAAGATGTTTTATTCAATTAACAGGAGTTTACTCTATAACCTATGTTCAATTAACAGGCCAAATTTGTACTGGCGGCATGGTAAATGGTTTTGAGTTGGGAAATTATATTCAATTAACAGGGATATACAATTAAGAGATATCCAATTAAGTGGGCTCCACTGTATTAAAATAACCCAGTCGATCTTGGTTATCACAAGGACAATCTGCTTCAAAATTTGGAAACACATTTTTCAATACACAAAGTGACTCACAGTTAATATTACAAAATTCTTTAGAATATTGAACTCAGCTGCTATACAGTTATCTAAATATTCATAAAATGCACTGACAGGGTATGTGGGCTGCATAGCCTGCCAAAGACTTGTATGACGATTTGTCACTTTCGACAGCAATCTTAATCACATTAAAACCAAGCACATTTCAAAAAGTGTCCAGATTTTATAATCTGAGCTATCTTTCTTTCATGTATCCAGGTGAAAATCACAAAAGAGATAATGGTTGTTTTGAATAGCATTCAAAGATGGTGTTCAGCTTTTTGTCTCAACTATTTCTGAATACTTTGAGCTGTCAAGTTATTATTGTTTGTGTTAGCTAGCACAAATTTTGGGTCCATTTTGGGTCCATATGGTTTATGTAAATTTTTTACTTCTTTCTTTACATTTCAAAGCATTTCTGATTTTATTTGTAGGCATAATTGTCTACTTGGCACAATTTTCAAGTGGGATTCATCTCTCTTAACCATGCAGAAGGTTGTTTACTTTTGGGTATTTGGAAAAAATCTGAACACTGCAGTAGGCACTTAGCAAGGTTACCAATTGCAATATGCGATATGACAGGCATCAATTGCAGTTTACTAATGACCCACCAGAAATGATTAACAGTCTAACAGCTTATAAATGGCCACTAATCATTTCTGTTTGGCCATTAAGAAACCACAATGCCCTCCAAAATCATGTTATTATTATATTAAACTCACATAAATATCATCATGCAACTTCACAACCACCCTTTTTACAAGCTTATATCTGAACAGGGAAAACACACAAATTTCCAGATTTGATCTGTGGAGGAGAATCTAATCAGATGCAGGAGAATCTAATCAGATGCTCACTGTTCAGCTTTATGGAAATATTGCAAGAATTAAATTCCCAGGTTCTTTTTTCAACCTGAGAGATTACACCTGGCATGTCTCTGAACATGTGTATAAATTTGTTAGCCATAGCTTTTTCACAGAATGTTTATAGTCTCAACTAGATATCACGGAGATGGAATCCATCTCTGCGGGCCCCGCAGCAACTAACCGATGTAAGGTATAAACTGATGTGAACCGTAATATTAAAATATTTCAAGCAATAGGTAAAATCTGATTAAAATCCCTTCCCGGACACAAACTTGTCAGAAAAAAAACCCAAATTCTGAATAATTTGACCTTGAGGTCAAACTTCAAGGTCAAAGCATGGCAACCTTGGTACGCGACACGTCGTCTTGAGATAATCTACCCACATACCAAATATCAAAACCCTATCTATTAAGGGAAAAAAGTTACAGCCCGGACACAAACTTGTCAGAAAAAAAAAAAAATCTAAATAATTTGACCTTGAGGTCAAACTTCAAGGCCAAAGCATGGCAACCTTGGTATGCGACACGTCGTCTTGAGATAATCTATCCACATACCAAATATCAAAACCCTATCTATTAAGGGAAAAAAGTTACAGCCCGGACACGAACTTGTCAGAAAAGAACCCCAAATTTGGAATAATTTGACCTTGAGGTCAAAGTTCAAGGTCAAAGCATGGCAACCGTGATACGCGACACATCGCCTTGAGATATTCTACCCACATACCAAATATCAAAACCCTATCTATTAAGGGAAAAAAGTTACAGCCCGGACACGAACTTGTCAGAAAAGAACCCTGAATTCTGAATAATTTGACCTTGAGGTCAATGTTCAAGGTCAAAGCATGGCAACCTTGGTACGCGCCACATTGTCTTGAGATAATCTACCCACATACCAAATATCAAAACCCTATCTATTAAGGGAAAAAAGTTACAGCCCGGACACGAACTTGTCAGAAAAAAAAAATCTGAATAATTTGACCTTGAGATCAAACTTCAAGGGCAAAGCATGGCAACCTTGGTACGTGACACGTCGTCTTGAGATAATCTATCCACATACCAAATATCAAAACCCTATCTATTAAGGGAAAAAAGTTACAGCCCAGACACGAACTTGTCAGAAAAGAACCCCAAATTTGGAATAATTTGACCTTGAGGTCAAAGTTCAAGGTCAAAGCATGGCAACCGTGGTACGCGACACATCGTCTTGAGATAATCTACCCACATACCAAATATCAAAACCTTATCTATTAAGGGGAAAAAGTTACAGCCCGGACACAAACTTGTCAGAAAAGAACCCCAAAAACGGAATAATTTGACCTTGAGGTCAAAGTTCAAGGTCAAAGCATAGCAACCTTGGTATGCGACACATCGTCTTGAGATAATATACCCACATGTCAAATATCAAAACCGTATCTATTAAGAGAGAAAGATTACAGCACGGACGCACGGACAGAGTGATCACTATAGGGCGTCCGCCTCACGGCGGGGCCCTAATTATAGATCATAGGGGTACTGAACTGGTCTTGCCTTCTGAGCATGGATGGTGGTCATTTTTATTTACTTCATGCACAAACTCTCTTTCAAATCCAGAGCAACAAACTGACTGTCCAGGTTTTAGTTTTGAACAACAGTTTCTCATGGCTTGAATTACTGCTTCACATGCTGGTTGCTGAAAATTATGTTCTGGAAAGAGAAGAATATATATATAAAAAAAAAAAAAAAACATATATAAATTTATTCGCTCAGTTATAAACTGAGAAAATGTAAAAGTTCAAATATGCAGCTTCCAAACATGCAATGAACCTATCCAAACTATTGTCTGTGATCAACCAAAAGACCGTGAAACTGGCATAAAAAAAATGTTGTTCTAGGGTGTTCATCCCCTCATTAAATTCTTCTTTTAAAACAATTTTACAAGAAGCACCTAAAACCTTTCTCCTGACTGACTCTAGGTGCAATACAATGGTCCACTAGAATGGTGTCATTTGTATGCAAAGCACACTAAGGTGTATCCCCGCATTTTCAGTATGCCACCACGATGGTCACAAATCAATTTACATTCTCTAATGACAAAAGTGGCGCTACTGACGCCACATGGAGCCAAATCAAAAATCTGAAACCTTTATGCACATCTAGAGACCCTACCGGAACATATGTACACACTTTCAATGTTTTGAATTAAAACCCCTAGGAGCCTTTCGCTGGAAACCCAATTCTTTAATGACAAAAGTGGCACTACAGGTGCCACATGGGGCCGAATAAAAATTATGCAACTTTTATGCACATCTAGAGACCCTACCGGAACATATGAACACACTTTCAACGTTTTGAATTAAAACCACTGGGGGTCTTTTGCCAGAAACCAATTCTGTAATGACAAAAGTGGCGCTCAAGGCACCAGATGGGGCTGAATCAATATTCCGAAACCTTTATGCAAATCTAGAGACTCTACCGGAACATATGAACACACTTACATCATTTTGAATTAAAACCCCTAGGACTCTTTCACCAGAAACCGATTCTCTAATGGCAAAAGTGGCACTGCGTCTGCCACATGGGGCAGAATCAAAAACCCAAAATCTTTATGCACTCTCCCATAAACTGTAACAAGGCAAATCCATGAAGACTAAATCATTTCACTTCAAGGATAATATGAAGTACATCCACTGAATATTATGTCTTTAAGATGGGTTACCTGCACTTCAGATTAAAGTTCAAATATGGGCACCAGCACTCTACCAGTTAACCCTTTACCCAACGTAGACGATATCAAAATTTATGATTTTAAATATTATTTTTTCAAAATTTTCAAAATATTGCAACAAAACCATATCAAGTGACCCCTCATTGGAACGAGCTCGATGAGCTCATTCCAATGGGGTTGGGGGGGAGGGGGCATATGATATAGTTTTGTTGTAATTTTCTGAAAATTAATATTTTTTCAACTGCTGAATTTGCATATTACTCGGGTGGTTGCAGCCGATTCGTTGGGTAAAGGGTTAATGCATCGTTGCTGAAAATCATTATGTTTTTATCCTTCATCTGACACAACTAGGAAATGAGAGTTGCAAAATAAAAATTGTCAAATAACTACAAATTTTACAAATTCTTAATTTTTTCCAGAAAAACAGCTTATTCCAAAGAGGGTCATAAGCTATGTTTTGTGGGCAAAAATTTAAAAAATAATGAATTATAAAATAGATTTGTAGGGCCTAGGTATGGAGGCTACTTAATAACCAGTCTAACTGATCTGGATCTTTTACCCTAGTGGTAAATCAGTCACTTTTGTGCATGGAAGGCTATGGGTTCACACTCAATTACTGCACTTCTTGTAGAGCTGAAACGATTAAGGGTTTTTCTTGATCGATTAAGCACATGGATTAACCTTGGTTAACCAATTAATCACTTGTCCAAATAGATATCTGAATAATTACCATACCGTTGATGATTTACAGCATGAACCGTTTACCCAACATAACAAACAAAACCAACTAGGTCTATACATGTATACAAAAATCTCCATTCAAATTTATTATGTTTTCAGTTTTTGTCTCAAAAGCTCGTTCCAATGAGGGGTCATAAGCTATGTTTTTGAGACAAAAATTGAAAATTTTTAGTAATTCATGAATTTATTTTGCAAGTATTGTCTGCTACCCGCAATGGGTAAATGGTTAAGAATGACCATTTCCAGCTACTGATACAGTATGATGATCATGCAAGTAAACAAGTATGTCAGCAAGTAACTTGTATACTTTACTCTGTCTCATATAATTGATGTGAGTCAATTGTGACAATGTTTGCCTGTTTTGGAGCAAGTTTGTTCCTTTGTTGACCCATATAATACAGTAGTTCAAAAGTAACGGTTAATCGAACAATTACTTTTTGGATCGATCAAGAAGTTGATCATTGATTAATCGATTTATCGGTTAACCGTTTCAGCTCTAACTTCTTGATCTGTTTATTTATTTTCATGTAAGTTATAATAAAGATGAATCAATTTAGCATTAGTGTGCAGGGATTTAAACTAGGAAAAATATCAGTATCACATTTTCAACAGACAGAATCATGTCTCTCTGACAATGTTGATGATAATTCTCTTGAAACTTTCATTTTCAACAGAAGCCTTTTCAATAAAACAAAGGATGTGCCAAACTGAAAAATTTTGGAGTGATGTACCTGGAGAGAGACACCGAACTATAGTAAACTATAATTGTCAGTGTTTTTGAGCAAGTAGTAACTGCCAACCTTATCTGCTTACTAACTGATCACTAGTACTCAAACGATTAGTCGACTAGTCGATGTCGACTCTGGGCAAACCAGTAGTCGACTCTCAATTGTGCAGTCGACTAGTCGGAGGAGTTCAAGCTTTCAGGTAAATAGCATCCCTTCTGTGCCACTGTCAAGACAGTTTGAACAGCAATATTGGGCAATCAATGTATAAATCTATTGCCATCTAATAGTAGTGACAGTAGTTTGTTTTAACTGGTACTAGTTGAGTGCTGAATTATTTTGGGCTATCAGGATATGTTATTAATTATAAACTATAGGCACTCTCCCATAAATTGCAACAAGGCAAATTAAATAAGACTATATAATTTCACTCTTAGCATAATTAGAAGCACATTAACAGAATAATGTTCCAGTAAGTTGCTGCATATGAATGCCCAAGTGAAGCCAAATTTGGACCTTCAGCACTCTACCGGAACACCAACACTGTTATATGTTGTAAGGAGACAGGTTATCACCAATGACTAGTCGAAGTCGACTTGACTTTTGGGTATTGACTAGTCGACTTTGGAATTCACTAGTCGTTTGAGCACTACTGATCACAAGCAGACCTTCCACTCGACTTGGTTGAAAGCTTGGTTACAATCCACTATAGCTCCCTGTGCCATCATGCTCCCACACATCAGAACAGTTTGGGTTGAAAGAATTGTATTCAATATATTTAGAATAAAACTCCCAATTCTACGGTACAGTGGAGCCCACTTAATAGGATATCTCTTAACTGAATAACCCTGTTAATTGAATATAATTTCTCAGCACAAAACCATTTGCCATACCTCCAGTACAAATTTGACCTGTCAATTGAATATGGGTTATAGAGTAAACTCCTGTTAATTGAATAAAAAATCTTGTAACCTGTTGAGAAATTACCCTGACTCTCCTCAATTTTTCTTTCTTTATAGACCTATTTGGCCTCAATACATCCAATACAGACATTTAATCTATTATATATTGTTTGACAGAGCTCATAGAGCTCTGTCAAACAAGATATAATAGAATAAATGCTACATTTATCTCTAGAATACAGGAAAGTGACACAATGCCTGTTAATTGAATACTCCTGTTAATTGAATAATTTTCATTGGCAAAGTGGCTATTCAATTAACAGGGTTCCTCTGTATTAGAATGATTCTGGGGTTGAAGGAATCAACCTATGTTCAGAGTATTATTTAAACCTCAAAAGTTTATCATGAAGCCAGAATGAATTGTTTTTATGATTGTGAAGTATCTTCAGTCTTAGAAAACATGCTGTACAGTCTTGCCAAATCTTTTCCATTAGGTGAGTGGCTGGAGTTGTATAGGGTTCATTGTGGTCCTGGAAAACTATGAGTCTTTGAATTGAAAATTGTGTTTTCAAGACCTTGAAAGAGGTGAAAAATAAGTCCTTGATTTTAAAGAATGCTTCAAGGTTTAAATTTCTGTTGCACGGCACTGAATGCTGTGTAACAGAAATTAAAACTTTGAAGCAGTCTTAAAATTCAAGGATTTTGCCAAATAAAATTTGCTTCAGTATTCTATCAGTTATTTTACATATATGCTACTCAAAGTTTGCTAAGCACCAAATATTTGACACATCATTGTGAAATTTGCTTGTGACATATTTGCGATATTTTTGGTGGATATGATTGAGGAATGTATTGAGATGGTCCCCAGTGTTTACATTAGCTCTCTTGACAGGCAGACTTTTTGTGACAGTCATGGAAAGCATGTACCCCTTGATTTCCATGATGTTTTTGTGTACTGTCTACATGTACATGACGTGTAGGGTATTCAATCTTCATTTCAACACAAACCCTTGTGATTTAATGATTGAATATGGCAAATGCAAATGTAAGAAGACATTTGTCTGAAGCAGAAATGTGGTGGGCTGTAGGATGGTGGAGCAAGGGGCTACCCATCGTCAGGTTCGTGAAGCCTTTGGTGTGCACCATACGTTGATCACCAGAGCCTGGGCAAGATTTCAGCAGTATGGCACACCAGTAAGACGGCATGGTGGTGGCAGAAACAGGGCAACATCTGCAGCTGAAGACCGGTCTTTGATCATTCAGGCCCATAGGAACCACTTTTCCACAGCAACCCAGCTTCGCAGTGACCTTCAGAATGCATCCGGGGTAAATGTTTCGAAGCAGACTATCCCGGCAAGGTTGCACAAGGTGGTCTCCGATCGAGAAGATGTATTCGCATTCCACTTTCTCAGAACCACCGCCAGGCACGATATGAATGGGCCATGGACCACGTTGGATGGACCAGAGAAGATTGGCGACCTGTCCTTTTTACAGATGAGTCAAGATACTGCCTAGACCACACAGATAGGCATTCTAGGGTATGGAGAAGACCAGGAGAGCGATTCCATGCAGCCAGCCTTGCTGAGCATGACAGCTATCATGGAGGGTCAATCATGGTCTGGGGTGGCATCAGCAGGGATGGACGTACAGAGCTCTGTGTCTTTGAACGTGGTACATTGACTACAGAGCGGTATATTGATGAGATCCTGGATGTCCATGTCAGATTGTATGCAGGTGCAGTGGGTGATAGATTCATTCTGATGGACGATAATGCCAGTCCTCATGTTGCCCATGCTATCGGGGAGTACCGACAGAGGGAGGGGATTAAGCGTATGTGTCCAGGAGCTTGGTGCCATGCTGGTCCAAGAATGGAACAACATCCCACAAAGGACCACCAGGAACCTGATTGGGAGCATGAGAAGGCATTGTCAAGCTGTAATTAACAGTAATGGGTCTCATACACGATATTGAACCCATACCAGTTCGCTCTGTCAACTTTTTGGCAAATCGAAAAATTTTCTCTTTTACCAATAATATCCATTTTCCATGGTTATCATATTCAAAAGCCAAAAAATAATGTCAAACACAAACAAAATCTTAATTTCTGTACTTAAATCATTAAAGATGTAATTAAATAAAAAATATATACACTTTTCATTACAATATTTCAACTAAAACGTAAAACAGGTAGTTGGATATACTTGGTGCTTAGCAAACTTTGAGAAGTATATATAACTGGTAATATGCTTGTTTGAAGCAAACTTCTATGTCTATTTTGACTTATGATAGAAAATGATATTCGTATTCTTAATTGTAAGTTTACTCAATGCTGTAGGAAACTAGTGAGGAATAGTCTCAAAAATTGTCTAAAAGGTCCTTAAAAATGTCCTGAACCTTCAACTCTTAACCTGCTGTGTATTTTCTGAATATTTTTTATCAAATCTAGTCATGGCTGCTGTGAACTCAGAAATAATTGGTGGAAAAATCCATGCAATTTACAGGGGGAAATTTTGATTAAATGCATCCAAATTATACTTATTTCAGTGGCAAGGGAAATATTGTCCTGGCAGGGATAACTGGCAGCAGCATGCAAGTAGTCAGTTAACATCATTCTAAAGATATTGAGCCCTGATTGTATTCTGTGCATTAACTTTCTTTTTGTTGATGAACTGTTAATTCAAGATAAAAAGTTTTTGTCCAAATCATTTTGATGAATGTGACAGGAACTTTATAATTTAACAAGAGGGAAGTTACATCCCATCCGCTCACCTACATATGTGCTTGACACAGTCGATCCAATGTCAAGAAAGCACCTGGAAGCTGCATTTTTATTGTAAATATCACCCAAATAATGGATATATTTTAGTTTTAATGTGATATATTATAAATTACCACAAACTTAATATTACTGCAGTGGTTTTCAGTAACCCAAATCAACAACATCACTGACCTGGATAGACCCACAGGCCACAGTAACCCAAATCAACAACATCATTGACCTGGATAGACCCACAGGCCACAGAAAAAAAAAATCCCCTTAACACAAACTTTTACAACCCAAATTTGACTACAGGCCAGGGTTGTCATGAAAAATATGATTAGAGTGAGAAAAAAAAATTCATTAAATGTGTACAGACATGTACAGGGATTAATATATAAAGATGTCCTTCGAATAAAAAAATATATACTATAATGGGAAGCGAACGCACCACAATATGCATAAAAGCTGACCTAAATGCTAATTCTTACAACCAAAAAATAACAAGTATTACTGCAATGGACTTCAGTTACCCAGGTCTACAATATGTCAATCATATGGAAAGACATACAGAGATAAAAGTCCCCGTTACACAAACCTTTACAACTTAAAACTGACTAAGTGAGAGGAAAACATGAAAATTTTGACTGAAAAAAAATTTCAATTAATTTTTCGTGTACAGTAGAGTAAATACCCAATGATTTTATTTAATGGAAAAATACACAGTAGTGAGAAGTTAAGGCCCCCCCCACACACACAAAATCTCCACAAAAGCTGCCCTGAACACTGATTTTTACAACCATAAAATGACTATGTTTGGGATGAAAATAAACTTTTGGTGGAACTGGGGGAAAAAGTCACAGTATTAAGGTTGGATACTGTTGTGACAGCCCCTTACAACCTACATGTGCAATATACAAGCCCTGGGCCCACTGTCTGGACTTTGCTAAAATGACCTAAACAGTAATTCTTACAAAATTGGGCATATACATCTGACCCAGAAGCCGATGCCATCAGAGTCACCACATAAGCTCACCACTTCTTTGAAGTAAAAATCTAATAGTAAGCTTTCGAGGCCATTTAACCTTTTACTTAACACAGTATTTTAAAAAAATTAAATTAAATTTCACATTTTTCGAAAACAAATTTCATAAATTTTCAATAAAACCATACAAATATGGATATCATTAGAACCAGCTTGACATGATTCTAATGGTATCCATGTTTGTATGGTTTTACTGAGAAACTTCTGAGATATTTTAGGCTGTAGTAGGCTTATTTATTCTGGTTAATTTTCTGGCAGTTTTTTGCTGCTATGTTAGGTAAAGAGTTAAATACTAGCACAGTGGAACCCTTTCAACTGAACTCCCACTTCACCAGTGTTAGATAGTCAGTCATCAGGAATATTCAATTAACGCTTTACTTAACATGAAAAGCAGACGACACTTGCAAAAAAAATTCTTGAACAACCAATTTGTTTCATTTTTTGTCTCAAAAACATAGGTCATAACCTATGTTTTTGAGACAAAAATTGAAAAAACAATGAAAATTAACTGGCGATTTTTTAGGATAGGTCTGGCCGGTTTTGGCCGTTACGTTGGGTAAAGGGTGAAGTAGAGTTGGTTTATGTTTGTCTATCCTGGTGAGGAATTGAGTATTGATTCTATTACATCTTATTTGACAGAGGTCATGAAGCTCTGTCAAAAAAGATACATGTATAATAGATTAAATGCTCATATCTGAAGTTCTGCAGCCAATGAGTTTTGTCAAACTATGAAAGCTGAGGATATACCAAACAGGTCAAATTTGTACTTGGGGTATGGTGAATGGTTAGGTGCTTGAATTGATGCAGTGCTGGAAATGAACAAAATTGATGGGTGCAGCTGTAAGCTCCCGTGAAATCAGAGAAGAGAGTAAATTGCCCCTGTAAAATGTTCAAAAATGAATTTTCGAGGGAACACTGTCACCAAACACCAGAAACCTTAACCCTTTGAACCTGAGTGGCTGCTTTTCCAGCCAGGAACATGATACGTCATAATGCCATTAAACAGGACAGCTGTTCAGTAAATGTGTGGGGTAGACCAATCAGTATTTTCAACGTGCAGCCTCGGGGCTGCACGTTGAAAATATTTATTGGTCTACCCCAAATAATGAATATGGACTCTTCTAATTGCTGCCATTGAACAGGCATGGCAGATACCACTATTGTTCAAAGGGTTAAATGTATAAGGAACTGATGAATTATGACAGTAACTTGCCACTGGCCACAGAGTGCTGCTTTCTCAAAACAACACACATTTATATGCCTTCACAGTAAATTAGTGCTTCACAATATTTTTCAACGATTGCATTTCTAAACTTCAGAATGAAGACCAAATTTGGGCTTCCAGCATTCAACCAGTAAAACGGGTTACTCTACTTGGAATATCCAATCTAGTAGGATCTACTGTATTATTTTTACCATTTAAGCACTTCTGAATTGCACATGCTGCTTTTTTACATGGATCATGCTTCCCACTTGTCTGGGACATGAGTTGAACTTTGCTCTCAGCCACACAGAAGAACCTTTTTGTTTTCTATCGTGATGTCAACTTCTGAAAAGCACAAAGAGTGTTAAATCATGATATCCACAATCTGTTTTTCTGAAAACCGAGTGAATCTGTACAGCCAGCAAGAGGATTTCATAAGTAATTGAAACTTAATGTCTTGTTCTGTGGTTTTACTCTATACGAAACCCTATGGATCCTGAATTCATTTGTAGCCAAGACAATTCAAGGTTCATACATCCCTGAAAGAGAAAAAATTGAGGACTATCAAGGACTTCTCAAAAGAAGTTGCAAGCACTTTCCAGACCTTTGCCAAAACTTATTTTAATCATGTCTGATGTATACATATCAGTTTACAATTCTTGTCCCTGTATTCCAAACCAAAAATACCTGTATCAGATACTGATCCTGTGAAAGAGAACTCCCCAATGATCAATATTAAGAGCAGGTACCCTGAATAGTCACTTTGTCAGAGAAAATTATTCAATTAACAGGGATCTTGTATCTATCATGTGTTCAAGAGAAAACTGAACATTTATTCTATTATATTCTGTTTGACAGAGCTCATGGAGCTTTGTCAAACAAGATATAATAGATTAAATGCCTGTATTGGATATAACAAGGCCAAAAAGGTACATAAACATGGGGTATTTAGTTTCTATCACAGTATTTTTTAATGGATCACAAAACTTTTAATTCAATTAACTGGAGTTTACTCTCTAACCAACATGCAAATAACAAGAGAAATTTGTATTGAAGGTATGGTAAATGGTTTGGTGTTTGGAAAATATATTCAATTAACAGGGTTACTCAATTAAGAGATATCAATTAAGTAGAATCTACTGTACTATTTTAGTGGATAAAACGTGCAATGTAAGCAATACATGCTGCCATTTAGTAGCAATTTTTACCAAATGACACAGGCTATTTGATATCAAAGTGTGTCTTTAAAGGCCTCTACATGACTTTTTCTCAGAAAGTATGATTTCCAAGCATGTGCAAGAGCATGGAATTCCAATTTTAAAATTCAAGTGCAATTAAGCAGTTCTGGAGGTCTATACAAACCCTGCCAATACACTGTCAGGTTTGTGATCTTGGTAATGGATATATGGGGTTTTGTGTTTTTGCATCCACAGAAGTGACACAGAAACTTTCATTTGAATTGTCCCACGTCTAGAAGCTTCTAATTAAACTCAGCTTAGAAGACCTGGAAAGTACTACTGTATCTGCCAAATCTACCCAATGATATAAATGTAGAATCTATGACCATTCCACTGAAGTTTCAGTTTACTCTTTTCAAAATATTGCTAGGAATTCTCAATGAAATGAGGTCAAAGAGATACCTGTAATACTAATTTTCAAAATCACAGGAAGGTGACGAACACCCTCATGGAATAAGGTCCAGGAAGGTGATTGCCTCCATTGCTCAGCAGTCATTTCACTGTGACTGACAACTTTGTTCCAAAGACCATGTAATACTACTATCCCTTTGGAGTTTTCAACCTTTGAAATGCTATATCTGATGTGCATATATTTTGGTCTCAGAACAAGTACTTTAACACACATGCAAGATGCAGGCCTGAATATAAAGAGCTTGAATTGTAATCCATTAGCAGGTTTATGCTATATAACATAGAGGCAACCTAACAGAAAAAGTGTTGCACCTTCTCTGTTTTTGCAACACCAGCCATGCAGGCTGTTTACATCTTAACAATATTTAATAAATAGTCATGGCTGATGTGAGATCTCGCTTTTGCAGAAGTAAACAGCATGCCACTCTATTCATATGTGAATGCAATGCACAACCTTTGTGTCGTGTTTGCCGCAAAAGACTGTTAAGTCTGACTGCCAAAAGGTGCGGGATTAAGAATTTAATTTTCTAGATTATTTTGTCATAACCTGTAATTCGTTTGCATATCATACAATTGACCTAACCTCTAAGTAACCCAAATGATCGTTCTTGGGTTATGAAGAAGTCCTGCAAACAATCATCTAATTACTTTAGCTGTGGTCTCTAGCCATGCGTCGGCTGCCATCACAGACAATTAACCAAATCTTCGCTAAAAACCACGTCCATGTCACTGAGTCAAAGGCTGTGGTGCAGTAGAAAGTTTGAAAATTGTCCTTGATGACTGAAGGAGATAGCATGTATTCCCTTTAGATTTATTGTGTGAATATGCATTTTAAAATATGTTATCAGTAGTTTTTTAGGAGGGCATTTACCATTCACCTAATTTTAAAATCAGGCATGCAATAGAGGGTGTGGGCGTTCACCCACCTTAAAACTACTGACCAGCAAAAGACATGTTACATATTTGGAGTTAAATATATAGGGTCTTATATAGTAGAGTTATTCAGGCCACGCAATATAGCTGTCGAATACACCATCATGAATATCAGTCTGGAGTACAACATGATCATTCTGCCAAGCGTGACCAGAGTTATTCAAGACTAATATGCTGCATGCCTCACCATCCTCTGTGACTGAATCCTCAATCCTCCAACTTGACAAGCTCACCAAAGATAAGAGCTGCATGCCATTGAATATCAACCTGAACGTCCCTACAAGTGAAACAACTCATCTCTGAATTTAGGGCAAAACAACCTGAAAAATATTTGTTTTTCTTTTGGTTTCTTTGTGCTCCTTTTGCCTGAATCATCAACCCATTACATGTATCTGTATTTTATCACAAATCTAGTCAAGATGGCAAAGCATTTCAAATGAACAAATTGAATTTTCACTAATAACATAGCTATTTTGGTTGTACACTAGAGCAACAATACTGACCAGGTGATTAATTAATGAATGAAACACAATACTGAGCAATGAAATGTTTTCTTAGTTGTACATCCAGTCATTATCCCATCCTCTGGGATTCCTCCCACTTCCCTTCAGGTCCTATATGTGCAAGCTCCCAATTCAAACAGTGCAATTATTTCAATTTATTTGCACTGTTTTTTCTTGCCACACTTCCAATGTCATATCAAGATATACATGGGCCACATTCAGTTAAAATCTTCCCATGAAAGGATGATTAATGAATGATTTTAAAGCGGTCATACCTTTGAATTTGAATCAGTCAGTCATCGCTAACACAAAAATATCTTTCTTATTCAACAATAATTCTAAAACTAACTTTCTGTTGACCATTTTCATCTTACCGGTAAATGGGTATTCTTGTGAAACTCAAAGACTGAGGTCTATTATGGCCAGTCTACCACCAACATCGAGGTTACTGCAGGCAAGGAATGATAAAATTCAAGACCATTCAGGGCTGTTTCTCAATATATTTCTTCCTTTTTCAAGGCACTACAAAAGCCAAATTCTAGGATTTTCAAGGCCCAACCTTCACTAGTCCTAACTAGGACCTCTGGTCTAATATTACCCCACTTTCCTGGGAGGAAGGGGTAATAAGTACAAATAACTGGAGGTTTTATTTAGGACTATGCTTTTGCAAACTCAGGCCTATAAAACTTTTTTAGTTGTGATTATGTGCTTCAACAGCACTTACTCACAGATGGAAGTTCAATGCCATATGTTTCAATCATGAGTTGCTCACTTTTTGCAGACAGTACATTTTATACTATTAATTCCATAGCCACTGATCTGACAACCTCAATACAATTATGGCCAATCAAGTTTTGACTGTGTCATTCAAATACACTCTCACTGAGTACCTACAGTATGACTATGTACAGTACAATAATCTTTCTTTCTATCTCGTACTGGCAAATAGAAACAAACAGTTTATTCACTGCAGTGGATTATGACGTAATGTTCACGAATTTGTATCATGGAGGATGACAAGAAATAAATCTGATGTGAAAGTTATGAAAAATAAAGTTGGTATGATTGTATGAGGAGTGAGCTATGAATGAAACACTTGCACATGTGAAGATAAATATAGTATGCATTCATTAATGCCTTAAAACTGATCGAAAAAGTTTTGTTTATATGAAAAATAGGTATTATCTAACTTCGAGTGTCAAACTTCCTGAGAAGTTTGTTGCACACCTTTCTTTTTTTTATATATCGTCGGCTGAGTGCTAGAATGTTCTATGTCCCATAGGGGACATGGAACATTCTAGCACTCAGCCGACGATATGTATACATTACGTGTACACTCCATATAAAACCGCACTTCGAGTACCCCACTTTTTGTGTAGAAAAGTGGGGTACCCAAGTGCGGTTAGGAGAGAAGCATTACATAATTAATTAGTGCTCGATGAGAAATTTCTTCCAGAGTCTGAACCTGATTAATAATATTTGTCTTCAGTCAGCGAATTTCTAAAACCTGCATTTCATAAAATAATGACATAAAAATACTATATCTGTCTCTTCCAGATCATTGTACCCCGGAATAATGTCCGATTTTAAACAATTCGCCCAGTATTTTTCGAGATATTGAACTTGTTTCCGTATTAAAATAAAATGTTTTGCCGATATGTCATTTGGATTCCCCCTGTATAGTTAAAGGTAAGTTTGTCGCCATCGAACATGATCTTGTCCACTTCCACCTTCATCCTCGAAACAGTTCGTCGAGACATTTTTAAATAAAATTACCAAATAGAGGAAGTATTTTAAAATAAAACGTATTTTGTGCGTTGTTAAGTTTTTTAGAACAATCATGTGACAGTCTCGACAATACATCCTGTCTTTACCAAGTGCGGCCCCTGTTTTTCAGACTCGGGATCATTACGAACCCGGCATTTGATTTAATATCATTGCAGATAAGCTGCTTCACGTTTACCTCAGTAATTATTTTTGACGAACTAAATTGAGAATGGAACAGCATTAATCAATAAATCCATCCACTTCTTCCGGCCATTTTCATAATAACTCGGGCGGATTTTTCAAATTAAGTTCAGTCTTCGGAATCATGAAATTTTAGAAGCAAGGGACGGACGAATCATGGCCTACGGTAAACAAATTTATAGTGCAGTATAGGAAGTGGATTGATACTAAGACACACACGATGGGATTTTCTTGTCATCTTCCAATATCTGAAAAAAGGCATGAAAAATTGGTGGCGTCACTGGGGGCCATGGGGGTAGGCATTTGCCCCTTAAACATAGATTTTGACAACATTTGCTTCCCACGTCCATAACACACACACACACTCTCTCTCTCTCTCTCTCTGCCCCTCCCCCCCCCCCCCCTAACCCTGGCATATTCACACCTCCCGTGAGTCAGAGATCGACAGTATGGTTTCTCCACTTTTAAATCTGATCCGCCGTGCCTGGAAAAATTCTCCCTTAAAATTTTATATATTTTCCTTTTTTTACAGCTTGCGGCCCTCACTGACGGCAGAGGGGGACATTCCAATGAGGGGCCATAAACTGTCCCTGAGACAAAATATGGAAATTCACTATAGCCCTACATCCAACGCCAATGGCCGAATTTGGCCAGCACTCAGGCTATACAAAAATCTGCATTCAAATTTTATTATGTTTAAGTTTTTGTTTCAAAAACATGGCTTATGACCCTTCATTGGAACGAGCTAGTGGATATTGAGTCGTTCCATTGAGGGGTCCCAAGCTCTGTTTTGAGACAAAAAATTTCAAATTTTTAGTTGTTATTAAAGAATTTATCTTGCAAGTGCCACCTGGTCCTGTAGGGCGGTGGAGACTATTGGATCACCGGGTTTATCTTCCTAGCATTTGGTACGTTTTTTCTTGGAAATAGTATGTTTATTTTTGTGGTTGGAAACCGGGTAGACTGATAACATTTTGGCTAGACGCTGTCGTATGTATGTTGGTGTTTTGGTTATAATAATTCTCCCCAGCCAGCATGGGTTTCTTTTCAATAGATGCGTCAAATGCTTCGGCCCTTTGACAGATAATGTAAATTAGCCTTAGAAAAGGTGTTGAAGATATGACACACCAGTATACAATTAAGCTCAATTTGTTACTTCTGTTCAGTGGCGTGTTAAATTAAATCCTTTGTTTGTTGTTAATCCCGAAGAAAATGTTAAAAGAAACAAAACACTTGCTGTGTATAATCATATCACATCCCCAAATATAAAAATATTCACAGGGAAACATTTTTAAAATCTCCTGAAATTTAGTGCTTGCGCGGTCTCGAGTCCAATGATATTAGCTACAAATACGAGACTTCATTAGTTGAAACTTTAGATACATGTATTTAGAGCTTATCACATTTCGGTTCAGAATCAGAATGTTTTTTTCAACAACAATGACCTCGATTAAGCGAGTTCAGACTATTTTATGTCATGTAAATCCAATAGATGGAAGAGCCACACTGCATCACAGGATCGTCAAAATTCGCATGTTTTTTCAAGATTTATTAGAACACAAAACATGAATTATTGGACCGATTTTCGCATTTAAAGGATTTTTTTAATACAGAAAATTCCCCACAAAAATATTTCAGGCACAGAAAAAGGATTTAGTGAAGAGAACTTATTATGTAAATTGAGAGGTGTTTTCCCAATCAACACTGATTAATGAGTAAATACCTGATGTTATATAATCATACATAACACACTCAGTCGATATTGGGATATTTTTTTATATGGAGTATACACGTAATGGGTGTAATATTTTATAATGGTCTTATATATTGGATTTTGGACGTATTTTTCACGATCCAAGCACCAGACACCTGTGCAGCATGTGGAGAGTGGATTGTGACTAAATCACCAATGGAGTGGAGTTATCACCCAAAGTATCACTTTTAAATTCTGTAAATATGGACAAAAAACACAGGCAATGTTTCAGCCAATGGACCCCGGGTTTAACCCTTTGCAGCCCTTAACAGGACTTCGCTTGTGCTTGTTATGCTCTGCAACAAATTTGCGATTGTTGCTTGGGTGGAATCTCCACTCAAAAGTCAAAGGGTGATTTAGTGATAATCTCCACGAACTGTATACGCGCCGACTTCAGTTCGTTTGAAACAAATTTTTTAAAAAATGGTCATCTGCTATTAAGATCTCGGCCCTGGTATGTATTAAATCACTTTTTGTTACATTGAAAGTTTGGTTTTTATGTCATTTCGCATCATTTCGTGTCATTCCGGTGTTTAGGAGGACCACCACACTTGTAAAGACGATGTGCATGTGGTCAGCTGTTCGACTGTAATCGGATAATTCAAAAATACAAATTTAAAGTGCAAGTTCAATGATAGGGTGTAGTTATTCTATTCTCTTATTTGTAACTTCCTTTAACAAACGCACCAATATCTCAAATATAGTGTATAAAAATAATAAGTCCAACAAGGTGTAATGATTGCGGTGATTGTCCGGAGCTGCATGACGAAGTTATGGAAATAGACATCACGATGAAGTATTATTCTGGTATAATACTTTTGCCATCCACGTCTCCGAACTGGACTTTTTATTTTGATACGGTGCCAGGTCGTTTCGCCCCAATTCCCGTACGCCACGCAGATAGCATGCTAGCATGCTTTCACTTGTGATGTCTGCGGCAATTGGCAGCACCAATTATGTGGATGAATGTCGGTGTTTTCGCCAACCGACGATTTTGACACCGGTCGGAGCCCTTCCGCCACCGAGCGATTCGCCGGATACCATGCGGAACCGGCATCTCCTTAACAGCGTGTAGGAATGATATAAGTCAAGATACAACTCTGGCTTGCACTTTGTGTGTGCGCCATGTGGACGGGCAAGAACGGCGTATTCAGAAGGGAAGACCAAATCCCACTCACATATGCGGAAACTGCAGCGCTGTAGGAATTCTCCGAAAATCAGCATATGGATATTGACAGTGAGGCTCCACAAACAGGACTTACAGAATTTGAAAGCAGAGACACGGAGCTTCCTGAATCATTTGCTGATACTTAAAGTCAAGGCATGTCAATGGCCACACCCACATTTGATTCATCTTTGAAATTTCGCTGCCTGATTTGGGGGCGAAACTACTAACCTCCGCTTGTGGGGCGAAATGACCCGGGGCGAACGGGGATTTGGGCGAGACGACTCAGGGGTCGAACACGAATTAGGGCGAAACGACCGGGGACCTTTTATACAATATCTTTGAGATATTAGTTCTCATGTGAGAGAAGGAACTTACAAATACAGAATACATAGTCGCAATTTAAAAAAAAAACGAAGGAGAGTGCCAAAGTTCGCTCATTTATTATATGCTACCCTATGAATTATTGCAAATTATCTACAAGATATATCTCGATAAATATCCATCAGTTGCTTCCTTAATAAATCGATAAATAAGTTGTGTTCAACATTAAAATTTGGACACACGTCAGAAATATACGAAACAAAATTACTACCGAAGTTTACGGATGTAAGTCGCGCCAGTTTCCTTCCAGAAAAAGATAAGATTCATAACACCGCCGATCAAAATAAGAGACAAATCACGTGACCAAATAGTCTTTCTGTATACACTTTTTAGTGTGTTTGAAAGCCATTTTTCACGATATAAGTCAGAAAATGGAAACAAATTGGATTTTCTTTCACAATTTCGAAAGAAAATGGGTTTATACGACATATGAATAAAAATATCTCGTCAACACCTCGGCATTAATGAGATATTTGAATAATTGATTTCTGTATACACCAATTCCGGACTCGGACTTGGCCTCGGTATACACTTTTTAGTGATAGCCTTCCTTAATGACGTCACGCTTCGACGTATGATGTCGCCTGGCTTAAAGGAAAATCAGCAGATCTTTGTTGTTGTCTTGAAACTGTTTGCAGTCGAATTGGGCTGAATATTACGTAATAAAATATCACGTAGCGTATAATAAAAAAAGAAAATCTACGCCATTTTAGTAAATATCGGGAATTATCTCATGAGTGTGGACCAGTAAGTTTTACATTTCACGAGCGCTTGCGTGAGTGAAAAATATAAGCTACTTTCAGGGCCACATTCACTAAAACAGCGTAGATATAGTCTGTTTATTGCAGGTGTTGTATAATCATGATTTAAAGAAAGTGGATTAAATTTATGGGAATTAACATTACAAAAAGAAGACATTAATTAAACGACATTTAAAAATAAATAACCGTGACAAAATAATGATCTCACCACACACAGCAGTATAAAAGATTGAATACCTCACACAGCAGTTTAAAGACAGAATACCGCACACCGCAGTATAAATGATACGTTGTCAAACAGTCAAAACATACGTGCTTTCACCTCAATGTTCATATAACCAACGGACCAGGTATTAAACTCATGAGTCAATTAGTCAAAAGGTGATCAAGCGTCATGGTGAATACAGCTCACTGACTGAAACTCCTCTCAACTGGAGTGTTTCTACAACATTTCCAATGACATTATTTGAGAACTGAACCTTAGTTTGGAAGGAATTATATACATTTCAGATGCTCCTAGAAAAGTAATGAACTGGTGATGAATGAGATGACCTCATCGTTTTCGAACAAAGGAGCATTGGACATAATTTGCAACTAAATCTATTTACAAAGGTCAGTATTTGATGAAGTAAATAACCTCATCAAATACACAAAAGCACAAACATGCGAATCCCTACATACCCAAAATATGTACACAGACCAAACATTCACTGGACAACTGCTTCTGTGTTCAAATCGTACATACACAAAGAATACAGAGATTATACGAGGAGAACTAAAGTGGTAATTCGTTAAAAAGTTCTGAGCATTGTAATAAAACGTTTCATGCAAATTTCACATGATTGACCCGAACAATCTTTAAAAATGTTCGTTGTGAGGGATCGACTTTAATTCAATAACAGATCAAGGTATTTGTGAAGAGAATAGACAAGATGAAGATTCATTCATAAGATGATTAGATGTAAGAATATTTTTGTCATACCTCAACAAATCGAACAAACATTTCTAAATTGTGAAGAGAGTAACGGATGTTTTGTTTTTAAACATTCGCGCCACCATGAAGAAGAAGAACAATTTTTAAGATTCCATGTCTGAGACGTTTCAATTTCGGGTTTCTTCCAAGATTAACTCACAAATTAGAAACATAGCAGTAGCAGAAAAAGCATATATAGAAACACTATTAATAAAGTGCCTTTTACTGTGCTGTGATTTCGTGAGAGTTAACTAGGCAAGCAGTTTTGTGGAAGTGCTTGAGTAAGACCGTATTTGAGGGGAATGGGAAGATTCAGCTTTGGGAAGATTCAATCTAGTCTTTTTCTGCCTCTGAAAGATTCGGAAGAAGAGAAATGTCCTGTATAATTGAACTACATGTAATTTTGCAGAAATGAAAAATACCAATTTGCCATAAACATTGAATCAATAGAGAGAACTCGTGGAAATAATAAATTGAGATCTATGTTTTAATAGACGCAAAGTTCCAGCAACCAGCTATTAGAGCAATTATTGCGATATTCTAATGAACTGAGGTGTGAGGGTCCTACACGCAACCTCTTTGGTGTCCTTTGTGCTGCCTTGCAGATGTTATGGCGTCTACATGTGAACCCTCGTGTAATCGGTTGTTGAGGAAAACTCCAAGGTATTTGCTGTTTGTTGTCTCTTCGAGAATGTAGTTATGCAGCTTGTAGTCGTTTTGATGCTTGATTGTATGTTTGTAATAAGCAAGATGACACATTTTTCCAGATGGAAAGCCATCTGCCAAACTGATTCCCACTTTTTGGGGCTGTCAAGGTCTTTTTGTAGGTACCTGTCATCGGCTTTCTTACGTATGTTCCGGAAAAGAAGGCAGTCATCAGCGAAGAGTTTTGTTGGTGAGGATGTTTGTTCATGGAGATCGTTGATGAAGGATAAAAAGAGAAGTGGCCCAAGGGTGGCGCCTCAGGATACACCAGTTAAGGCATCTCCTGGCGAGGATGCATGTCCGTCGGCGACTACTTTTTGGGTGCAATGTTTCAGAAAGTCCTCAATCAAGCTGGTGGTCTACGATCATATGCCATAGTAAGGTAATGTATGTATGGCGCGTTGATGAGGCAACTTTTTGAAGGTCTTTACAAAATTCAAAAGGATGACATCTGTTTGATCACCTTCGGCCATGATCTTTGCTATGTTGCTGATGGTTGTGGGCAACTGTGTTTCGCAGGATCTTCTAGATCTAAAGCCGTATTGAGAGTCAGAGAGGATGTTGTGCTCACCGAAGTGATTCGATTCGATTTGAGTGTGGCTGATATGTTCTATTATTTTGTAAGGTACTGAGGTCAACGATGCCGGCTTGTAATTGGATGTTTTTTGTTGGTCTCTATTCTTGAATAATGGTCTCCTCCAGTCATCCAGAACTTTTGTAACGTTCCACCGCTTACCGTAGAGTGTTCTGGCGTTCCTGGATGTGAGGGGGCACTATTAAGTGCCTAAATGGGTACAACGGAGATAGGAGACATTATATAAATTCAAGGTTTTATTGGAAATTACAAATCAAACATCAAACAAATTCACTTCGATCATGGAGAGTGGTTTCTTTGTGGGCTCTTATGATGGCTCCTTCTAGGGCTTTTCCGTGGACTGCGATGTGGGCTTCGTTGGGGACTCCTTTGTGCATCTTGGTGAGGGCTACGTCGAGGACTGTTTTGCGGACTTTGTGAGCATCTTCCCAATGCCTGCACACCTTGCTCATGTCTTGTCTCACAGTGAGGTAGAAAGTTTGATAGCTTGGATGTGGTATAGACACACATTCTGCAGACCAAATCACCAGATGCACCCTTCCGCTTAGGAATAGTGTAACCACTCAACTGTTTTGATGATTCATCTGTAAGAAAGGAAAACAACTCCTCATTTGCACTTGCCCGGAAAACAAAGGTAACTCACTGGTTCTTAATATCTACAATCCTATCTGCCGACTGATTAATTCTATCAGGAAATATCTAACATTGACTGCAAATTGTTTCAAAGTACAACATGAATTCTCTATTGGCATCAGTGCATCTAGTCTCGACAGTTGCATCGAGCAAACATTTTCTGTATTTACCGGGAGCTAACAATTTAAAGCTTTAAAATAGATAGGATGGTAGCTCATTTATGGACGCTCAACTACAGTCTGAGTTGCATAAGTTGGAAAAAAGACATTTCTATATGTACAAGGTCAATAAACAGCAACACAGATGTATTCCACAATATTTATTCTTGTACTTACAGCTTCAGATTGACTTAGTAATGTGGTTACATCAGGACCTGCGACAGACAAATACAAAATATTTCTACACTGCTTTGTGGAACGGGAATATGTTTACAAAATGTCACCCCGCATGGAACTTCTGCTCCACATGGCAAAATGGCTTAAGTGGGATGGTAATCTTGTTTGACGTCCATATCTCGCTTGGAAAAAAGTTTTCTGGGCTAGAGGATCTGCATCAGAGTCATCCAATCTTTCCGACTGTCCATTGTCGCTGTACCCATCACCAGCATCACTGACACTGGATTCATCATCTGTATCACTGTCACTGGATACCGGTGGTATGTTGTGATATGTTCGAAGCCTGTCTGTGTGGACCACCTGTTTTCCGGCAGTCTCGACATCTTTAATTTCAATATTGACATCGGTAATTTGCTTTGTTACCTCGTAAGGACCTGTCCAGTAAACTTGGAATTTCTTTGGTATGCTTGGATCCTTCACAGGGCTGAAGAGCCACACCCAATCCCCTCCTCAGAAGTCCGGTCTCATCTTTGCAACTTCATAATTCTTTCGTTGCCGCTTCATTGCTGTCTGGATATGATCTCTAGCTACTTTATGAGCCTCAGTCAGTCAAGTTCGAGGGTCTGCTGTCCACTGTCGAGTCGCCTGATAACCTCCTCACATGGCCTTCCAGACTGTATATGTACAGGTGTGGTGACCCCCGCCCCAATACTAAGTAATTGGGTGTACACTCTGTTGACTTCCGTATGGTTGAGCGATAAGCGCTCATCACATAGGGAAGCATTTCATCCCAGGTACTGTCTTTGAATATGATGTGAGCATTGCTTTTATGGTCCGATTCATGTGTTCCACAAGACCATTGGACCGTGGATGGTATGCAGTTGATCTTGTTTTAATGATGGCCACCATTGAGCAAAGTTTCTTGAATATTTGACTTTCAAGCTTGGGGCCCTGGCCAGAGTGGATTTGACGTGGAATTCCATGTTTTGTAATAAATTCTGTCATCATCAAGTTTGCCACCGTTTTGGCTTCCATATCCTTCATTGGATATGCTTCTGCATATTTTGTCAAAGAGTCTATCAGCACTTATATGTACTGGATGCCTCTTGCAGTTTCCAGTCTGACTGGTCCAATGATGTCTATGCCGACTTTCTCTAGAGGTGCTACTGCACCATGTGTTTCCATTTGGCTATGTCTCTTCTGTAATTTCTCTGTGGTGCATACTGCACATGTTGAGACATAACCCACCACATCTTATTTCAAGCACGATCAAAATATGCAAGCTTCTGTCTCTGTCATGTTTTGTTTATTCCAAAGTGACTTGACATTGGAAGGTCACGTGACTGCCATTATTACTCGGCGGCGTTTTGTCGGTACAACTACCCATTTTGTGGCTTGCCCAGCTCTATTGTCTTTCAGGTAGATTATGTCATTCTCTAAATCAAGGACATTCCATTATGCCCAGAGCACCTTGACCAGAACACTTTCTGGTATAAGTGTACTCCACTCTGGTTTGCTTCCATCTTCCATCCAGGCATTCACTTTAGACATTTCATCATCTTCTCTCTGCATGGCAGCTGTCTGACTAGCGTCTACTCCAATGGCTGCCACCGTGGTCTTGGATGGCTCATCTGATCGACCACACTGGATGCAAGGCTTTCTGCTCAGTGTGTCCTCATTGTTGTGGACACGGCCAGCTCAGTGCTTTATTTCAAAATCGTACATCCCTAACGTTTCAATTCACCATGCAATCTGGCCTTCTGGATCCTTGAATTGCATGAGCCATCTCAAAGATCCATCATCTGTCCTAATGAGAAAATCTTTTGCCTAGAAGATAGGGTCAGAAATGTGTCACAAAGGCAAGATCAGCCAACAATTCTTTCTATGTTGTGCAATAATTTTTCTCTGCCTTTGACAAGGCCCTACTACCATTGGCCACAACATGCTCCCTGTCATCCTGTTCTTTTGGCCGCACCGCGAGCTGGCATCAGTGTCAAGAATGAACATTTTCTGGGGGTCAGGATAGACCAATATTGGCGTTTCAGTGAGCCTTGTCTTCGGAGTCTCGAAAGCCAATTGGCACTCTGGTGTCCGCTTAAAGCAGTCACCTTATGGATGGGTGCTGCAATTTTTGCGAAGCCTTCAACACGACCACGTAATAAAAGCAGAGCCCACGAAAACTTCATGTGTCACTGGCATTACATGGCTGGGACAATTTTTCACTGCTTTTATCTTTGCCGGATCTGTGGAAACTCCATCTGCCGACACTATATGGCCTAAAAACTCTACCTCACGTCGAAAGAGGATGCACTTGGATGGTTTCAGCTTGAGGTTTGCTCTTGCAGACTCTAGAGTACTTGTCCAAGACGGGTACACATCTTTGTAAATCTCTTGGCAAAGATCAGGACATCATCGATATAGATGAGACAGGTCTCGAACTGGAGACCAGCTAGAACTGTCTCCATTAGACGTTCAAACATTCCAGACGCATTGCAAAGACCAAACAGGACAACTTTAAACTGTGTGTCCCATACAATGTTACAAAAGAAGTCTTTGCACAATCCTCAGGCTTGATTGGACACTGCCAGTACCCACTCATAAGGTCAATCGTAGAGAACCATTGTATGCCTGCAAGAAGATCTAGGGTTACAGTTATATTTGGCAGAGGATATAAATCCTTCTCTGTCATCGCATTCGGCTTTCTGTAATCAACACAAGTGTAGACTGCCAGCTCACTTCTCCACAAGCGCTACAGGGCAAGCTCATGGACTTGTCGTTGGGGAAATGAAACCACACTTAAGCATGTCGTCTATTATCTGTTTGACCTTTTCATGTTGATGGATGGATATTCTTCTTGGACCCTGTTTTATTGGACTCGCACTTCCGGTTTTTATTTCATGCTCAACAACTTTGGTTAAACCAAGATCAGCTGATGAAGATGCAAATACCTGTTTATTTTCCATCAGGACCTTCTTTGCTTCTACCTTCTGTTCACATTTCAACTTTTGATCTAGCTCAGCCCACAAGTCATGAAGGTAATCTGGCAAAGTCCTATCGGATGAATGGGTTTGATTCCTGGCATGATCACTCAAGATCTCAACAGGGGAGAGCTTTCCAATCTTTATGTTTTTGTACAGGAATTTTGTCTGAGTTGTTGGGTTCAAGAGTCTGACTGGAACATTCCATTCTTTACCTGTAACCTCTACAAGGACTTTGGCAGCGGTAGCATTATGCTTAGTAACAATGGTGGAGTTTGGCTCAATAATACCAAGCAGGCCTTGTTCCATCTTTCTGTGACTGTCGCCTTGGACCAAATGTTCATGCTTAGGAGGAATGCTCACTGTTTCTGCTAACTTTATGCTGTTACATACTCCATTAGGCCCTTACCGACTCCATAGACTGGCTTTGCCAGCTATTGTGAAAATCTTTTGAACTACATCAATAGTACTTTCATATTTTTCCATGAAGTCTAGCCCTAATATACACTGATACTCAACTTCAGCGATCACCATAGTGTGCTGATATCTCACGCCATCGATTTCTAGCTGAAGTTCTGCCTCACCTCAGGCAGGTAGTTTCTGTTCATTGGCTGTGTAAAGCTCCTTTCTTGATGGTTTCAACTGTGCAGTAATCTTACCATTCAGCTGCTTGAATACTCCCTCTGAAGAACGGATAGACTAGCTCCTGTATCCAGTAAACAATATATCGGAATGCCCTCAACTTTAGTGGCAATGTGTTGGCCAGTTTCGCTGGGCTTCAATGGGGTTTGCTTCTTTAGATTGTGGGTTTGGCCGCCGATGTTTTCGTCGGTAATCGTCGCCGCAACATTCTGGTGTCCCCTCTAGGATGCTTGTAAAAAGCACCTTTGTGTCCGTCTTCTTAACACATAAAACAATAGGTTTCGACCCATATGACTGTCAGAGGACACCTGAGGCCCCGTAAGGCCTGGGCTGACGTGGGATTATTTAGTCCCGCTGATGAAGTTGCGGGAAAATTAGACCAACGTGGAGGGTCGGAATCCAAGGGTCGCGAACTCGGCGCAGGGAGTTAGACCGACGCCGTGATTCCTTCTCTGCCAAATTGGCCTGAAATAGGTTCGATTTCCGTTAGGTGTGATTCCTAATCACTTCAGGCTGCGTAATGGAAAGAATGATTTAAAGTAACAACAATTCTTTTATTTACACATAAAAATAAATCCGTTTCAATATTTCAACAATCAACAATTCGATTCTTTTCACAGAAAATGGGTTGCTAGGGTTAAACAATTCTCAACAATCATATAGTCGTTCTATAGCCCTGTACTGGCACTATAGTCTACACACTGGAAATGTTACTACCGTGAGCTCGCCATAAGAGCTTCACAAATCTGAAATGTTATTACTGTGAGCTCGCCATAAGAGCTTCACCCGCTTTGGCTCAAATGTCAATGTCTGCGTGTAACTGTACCTCTGGCTGTCGGAGGATTCCGACCAGCAATGTTCGTCATCTATAAAGCCACCGTACTTCTGATTTGGGTCAGATATTGTCTACTCATACCTTATGTGCCTTTTGAAAGTCCTCCGTGAAAGTCCTATTGAAATATTCACCGTTCCTGGTTGAATTACGATTCACAAATGACCCTTTTTGTGCTAGGGCGAAATTGTCACTCACACCGATCTTCAGTCGGTATTACGATGCTTCGACAGCAAAACAAACTACTCAGAACGCAATCAGTCTGACGCTTCAAAGGGTTAATACGCACAATACAATTAACCTACACTTCTGACTATTGCAGGCTGATACCTGCTACTCGACAATCTAAACTTTAACGTTTCACCTGGGTGTTCCTTCTCAACGAAATTCAGCTCTTGTGGCCGCCTATCCACCTTAAGCTAAATCAATCATGGAATGCCCTCTCTGGCGATTCCAGCCGTTTCAGGGTCCTGTGATCGAAGGTACCCCTATGCCAGGAAACAGAGTCCGCCTGTCCTGGACTTCACCAACGTGTGTGTGACCCCAAGTGTGTGTCTAATGCTCTGCTCTTCAAGGTATATATACTTTTTACCCTAAACTGTCAGGTGGACCGACGCTCATCTGTCCACCTGTCAAAACGGTGGGAGATGACATATATCGAGACAGAATCAATACAAGTCATCTCGCGCGTGACTTAACGGTGATTTCACTTGTCGAGAAAACCGATCCGTTCTTGCCATTATTGTTACCTAATGATCAGGTGACGATACGATAGACATTTCTACCTTTTTAAAATCTCGTTTCTCAATTGGCCGTGACGATATCTTGCCACCAACCGATTACGTCTCATAAGACTCGCGACTACTGTATAAATTAAATGAGATTAGACCTTATCTAACATACCGTTTCTCCCCTGGGTCCCTGCTAAAGCTGGATATACACCACATGTGTTTTTTCCATGTCCAGCTTTACAGAGAAATGAAATTCACGTACTTGATGCGGAATATCTTTTGAACTCACACTATCTTTATATATGAGGCCCTTGGCCCCTATATTTAGGCTGGCTTTGCCCTGACAACTCCCTTCCCGAGAGAAACACCCTGTGTATCTCTTAAAACACAAGGGGCAAAGCCACGCACGCTCGCCTCTCACACCTTTTTACAATCTACCCATCATGTTCAAGACTACAAAACTGTACCCTAGTGGTCGTGGGACTCATGACCGGGCTCATGCGTCGGCCATGTCGATTCCCACGACACACACGCCACCACATGCTCCCGTCTTGCGGGTTTACATATGGAGAGTAGCCTTATCCTTAGATTTGCAGCCCTCTCTCTCTCTCTCTCTCTCTCTCTAATACTATATATTTACACTTAAACATACACATCTTTATACACATTCGCCCATTTTGCGAACAGTTCACTTGGCACTCACTCCGACGAGTAACACCGTCCGCGCCTTTGCGTCAGATGGGTTAATTCCAACGGAGTGTAACTTCACCTCCCATTCTCCTATGTCCTGTGAAGGGGCAAACGATCCCTGCATTATGTTGAGCCTCACCCTCGCAAAGCTCAACCATGGGATTAAAATTGTGCATCACACACTCACACATTCAACACACAGATTTCCCGACCGCGCCTTTGCGACAGACGGGGTTAGTGTGCCTCACACTCACAACAAACTCTCGTTAATAAAAACAAACACAGTTTCCCCGGGCCTTAACACCGGGTTTGTGCATCCCACACTTACAAAACTCGACACACAGGCTCCCCGTCCACGCACACGCGACAGACGGGGCAGTGTATCTCACATTCGCACTCACAACCAACTCTAGTCAGCAGTCAGAGCAATAATAATACTAAAATAAGAAAATTCCTTCCGGGCCTTAACACCGAGTTTACGAAACCCATCACCTCACCCCCAAAAATATTTTCGATTGGAGCCCCCATCCCAGACACCAGGCCCACAGCCACCCAACTATTGCTTCTTTATAACCACCGACCATTGGTAGGGGCCCGGTTCCCAGTATCCCCTTTGGTAACCCTTGACACACCCCTACTTCTCGCCCCGTTATTCCTATGGGTATTCCACCAGGGTCCCCATACCCTGTCATTGTCGCATTCCCAAGAGCTTCCCTTGGCACTATATCCCCCAGGCTCACTCGTCCCGGTGATTACCTTCGTTCGAACGACACCGGCCGCCCTTGGCCCTTGTGCCGTCGACCCCCCGGTCCATTGCGACGATTTCTTGCGCACCTTGGGCGCTGCGTGCCCCCGGCACTCACTGCGTGGTCTCCACCACCTAGGATGCTTCTCCTTTGATTTGTGGACCCTTTCCTCGGCCCCTTGGGCGCACATCTTAGCGGTCCCATCCACTTTAACAAATTCAACTTGTGTTGACCCGTGCCCCTTCAATGCTGGGGAAGTTTGCCCAGCCATTTGCGTGGGTCTGGCCTCCCCCTCCACACAGGTGATACCGACTTCTGGGGGAGCTCAACTCCCCCACATAAATTTGCTTGAGGGTCTTTCCCCAATGATCCCATTGGTTTCCCTCGCTGTTTGGCGTTTAGCCTGGACCGCCTGCGGCCCCTTCTCCCTAATTGGACAGGAGTCGTCCCTCCTGAAACTTTCCGACATTTCGTCGTGTAGGGGCCATCCCCTGGACCATCGGGTTGGTTCCCCCTGGGAACCTTCCCTTCCTCACTCGGTACGTTACCGAGTGCAACCGCTGGGGGTCCTTGCCCACCGACTTGAGCTTCCTTTGTCCTTATTGGGCCCTCATTTGGCCCCCTACTCCTGGACCATAACTCATCAGGGCTTGCCCTCACCCCTGGGATATTACCTATGACCAGGTCATACACAGGCGATTCAATGCACATGGCTTCCAATTCGCCACAATAAAATGGGGTATCCACAGTTATCCTCGCGATGGGGAACCTTCTAACGGCCCCATCTATCAAAATACACAAATGGTCGCGCCCCAACAATTGCTTGTCATCAACCAGTTGCTTTCTAACCGCTGCAGAGGTGCACCCAGAATCCCGGAGCAGATGGATCTCCCTTTGTCCCACATACCCTGGGTACTATGGCATATCAACCTTCTGCGAAGTTGTGAGCCTCTCACACATGCCACTTATTATCGGGACAACCTTCCAGCTTTAATTCTCCCTCTTGTATACATTCCCGGAGGGGACTGTGTTCTGGACCGATAGTTTGACAGAACGCTGCCGTCTGTCTACTGGGCCCTGGATCTACGCGGTCACCTTGCTTCCAACCCCTTGGTGCTGCGTTCCCGACCCCCTGCTAAGGTGGTCTAATGTTCCCAGTGGTCCTAACCTGCTTCTGCCAGCAGTCCTTGGCAATATGTCCCCGCTTGTTGCAGATGAAACAAGTTGTGTCTTTGGGGGCGTTCCCATTCCGGCTGGCCTGCGACGCAGGCGGATTGGGGTGGTGTTGCCTTACAGGTGCCATTGCCAACCCGTTTGCCCCACCCCTAGCCGATTTGGGTGCGTTACACTCCCACCGTGGGCCTCGATGTAGCGTTCTGCCACAGTTGCCATCTCATCATAGGTGGGCGGACCCCTTTCCTTGATGAACAGGCCCAACTCCTTGGAGCATGTAGTTAAAAACTGCTCCCTGAGAAATAGATCTCGCAGGGATCCATATGACTCATTCACTTCTGCGAGATCAGTCCAGCGGTCAAAGTACCGCCTATCTCGGGAAAAATACTGAGGTACTGTTTCTCCCTTCTCTTGCTTAATTTCTCGGAACTTGGTCCGGAATCCTTCTTCAGTGAGCTGGTATCTCCAAAGAATGGCATTCTTCAGCTCACTGTAGTCGTTAAGAAGTGCAGGAGGCATACTGGTATAAGCCTCGAGGGCTTTACCTGACAACAAAGGGCTCAAGCACATAGCCCATGTGTCTTCTGGCCGCATTTGACTGGAGGCAAAACGCTCGAACCTCTCCAAGTACGAGTCCAAGTCATCTGTGTTTTCATTAAAATGAGCGAGGTGGGGGCGTGGGGCATGAATTGCTACCCCTGCACTCCCGTCCCCTGAGCGCCGACTTCCATTCTCCACATCGGCCCTTGCTCTGAGGAGCTCTAATTCTCTCTCGTGCCTCTGTTGTTCTAATTGGGCTTCTCTCTCTCTCGCCTCATTTGCTAATTGAATCTCTCTCTCTTTCGCTTCTCTTGCCGCTTGGGCCTCTCTCTCCCTTGCGTCATTACGCAAGGCAATCTCCTTGGCCTCACGTTTCTGCTCATCGCTAACGAACTTCTGAAGTTCAGCTCCCTCAAGGCCCATTTCCTTGCCTAAAGATACCAGTTGAGCGAGGGGTGTAACAACATCCATTTTGATTTTTTCTTTCTATCTTCAACACTCGTCAGAAAGAATGAAGAAGGAAAAGAAAGAAAGAAAAAAAAATATGACAATTAATCCTAATTTATCTCTGTAATTTAACGTAATTAAACGCCCCGAATATTCTGAAACCTACCGCAGTTATAGTGGCTATTAAGTATCCTTTTGGGGACTACTGCATTGCGATATTAAACCCTTGAACGGCATCAGCTGACCGAACGTGTCAAAACATAAACAGAACCGCCGTTAAAATAAAACAAAATTTCCATATAGCCATTTTTTACCTTTTAGAAATATCCTGGTTAGCGCTCGCCAATCAATGTCAGGGACACCTGATGCCCCGTAAGGCCTGGGCTGACGTGGGGTTATTTAGTCCCGCTGATGAAGTTGCGGGAAAATTAGACCAACGTGGAGGGTCGGAATCCAAGGGCCGCGAACTCGGCGCAGGGAGCTGAGTTAGACCGACGCCGTGATTCCTTCTCTGCCAAATTGGCCTGAAATAGGTTCGATTTCCGTTAGGTGTGATTCCTAATCACTTCAGGCTGCGTAATGGAAAGAATGATTTAAAGTAACAACAATTCTTTTATTTACACATAAAAATAAATCCGTTTCAATATTTCAACAATCAACAATTCGATTCTTTTCACAGAAAATGGGTTGCTAGGGTTAAACAATTCTCAACAATCATATAGTCGTTCTATAGCCCTGTGCTGGCACTATAGTCTACACACTGGAAATGTTACTACCATGAGCTCGCCATAAGAGCTTCACAAATCTGAAATGTTATTACTGTGAGCTCGCCATAAGAGCTTCACCCGCTTAGGCTCAAATGTCAACGTCTGCGCGTAACTGTACCTCTGGCTGTCGGAGGGTTCCGACCAGCAATGTTCGTCATCTATAAAGCCACCGTACTTCTGATTTGGGTCAGATATTGTCTACTCATACCTTATGTGCCTTTTGAAAGTCCTCTGTGAAAGTCCTATTGAAATATTCACCATTCCTGGTTGAATTCCGATTCACAAATGCCCCTTTTTGTGCTAGGGCAAAATTGTCACTCACACCGATCTCCAGTCGGTATTACGATGCTTCGACAGCAAAACAAACTACTCAGAACGCAATCAGTCTGACGCTTCAAAGGGTTAATACGCACAATACAATTAACCTACACTTCTGACTATTGCAGGCTGATACCTGCTATTCGACAATCTAAACTTTAACGTTTCACCTGGGTGTTCCTTCTCAACGAAATTCGGCTCTTGTGGCCGCCTATCCACCTTAAGCTAAATCAATCATGGAATGCCCTCTCTGGCGATTCCAGCCGTTTCAGGGTCCTGTGATCGAAGGTACCCCTATGCCAGGAAACAGAGTCCGCCTGTCCTGGACTTCACCAACGTGTGTGTGACCCCAAGTGTGTGTCTAATGATCTGCTCTTCAAGGTATATATACTTTTTACCCTAAACTGTCAGGTGGACCGATGCTCATCTGTCCACCTGTCAAAACGGTGGGAGATGACATCATATATCGAGACAGAATCAATACAAGTCATCTCGCGCGTGACTTAACAGTGATTTCACTTGTCGAGAAAACCGATCCGTTCTTTCCATTATTGCTACCTAATGATCAGGTGACGATACGATAGACATTTCTATAGTTTTAGAATCTCATTTCTCAATTGGCCGTGACGATATCTTGCCACCAACCGATTACATCTCGTAAGACTCGCGACTACTGTATAAATTAAATGAGATTAGACCTTATCTAACATACCGTTTCTCCCCTGGGTCCCTGCTAAAGCTGGATATACACCACATGTGTTTTTTCCATGTCCAGCTTTACAGAGAAATGAAATTCACGTACTTGATGCGGAATATCTTTTGAACTCACACTATCTTTATATATGAGGCCCCTTGCCCCTATATTTAGGCTGGCTTTGCCCTGACAATGACTCTGGCTTTCGGGACGGAGGCTCCCTTTCTTGTCTCCTGTCTTTGATGATTGGAAGTCCCGCCTCGTGTTTTCAACCATTCGAGATAGATACTCTGCCTGTCTAGATAGATTATCATGGTAAGTCTGAGACTTATGTGTACCCCCAATCACTGGTGTTTTCAACCTGTGTTGACCGTCTAAATGCTTCTAGTTCGACTACAATTTGTATCGCAGCCTCAAGATTTTGAGGTCGAGATTGCCGCACCTTTCAGACCGTGTCTGCTTCTCCATTTATGGCTTCACAGAATGTGTCTATGGCTAGGCTGTCTTGTAGCTCTGGGGTCGACGATGTGTATGCCAGTCTATCCTTTCACTTTATCTTATAATCAAGATCTGGGGGGGGGGGGGGGGTTCCTTAGATGCACGACGCACTGTACGTAGTTCAGCTCGGAACATTTGGGCTTGATTTGGAGGAAGAAAGCTTACTCTTAGTGCTTGCATCAGTCGACAGTCGGGAACAGTCACGCCTCTTGAAATATGACAGATCTGTGAGCACTTGTTGGGCTGGACCCTCCAAGCTGTTTGCGAGATGTAAAACTTACTCTCTGCTACTCCACTGGGTAAGCTCAGCACAATTCTCAAAGTGTGTTTCATAATGAGTCAAGGAGGTAGATCAATCCATCGAAAGTTCTTGCTGCTACCTGAGCTCTCCCAATGTAGGAGGTCTTCGTGTAGATCAAACTCTTGATCTCAATCCGGTTGTGTTATTTTGTGCTCCGTTGCGCTCTGCCTGCCATTTCGGATCTCTCCAGTTTGTAGACCCCCTAAAACTCATCTGTGCCCTGCTTCTGTCAATCACCGGCATCAAAATTTCCCTGGGACCTGAATCTCCATCAGCTTGGTCTAAATAATCCCAGGACACTAGTGTGTTATGCAGAACACACATAGTCGGCCCTGGTGGATTTTCCCCTTGGCTAGACTTCGAGATATATAAATCATCACTTTTCCCAAAACAGATAAGCTAACTGGGAGGCTGACACGCCATCCTTGTGTTACCTGTATTCTGTTGCAACTCTTTCCCTGAACTTGATTTATAGTCTCAACAAGTATGCAACTGTTGTGTGAAAATATGGTTCAGTGGGTGCCATCTGTTCCTGTAAAGTACCATTTGTAACACTAACGAAACTTCGATCGGTGTGGTGCGATCTGAACACCCATCAATGGTTGCTGACCATTCAACATCATGCCTAGCTAATTCACTTTCAGTGTCCAGTTGCACCATATCATTGTGGTTGTCATCTCTAAGTTTTTCGTTGCACCCCAATGGTGTATGAGGTGGAAACGAGTCTGTGCACTGCACATACATGTTATCAACACTACCATGGCGTTTAGAAAGCTCCATTTTGGAGTTGATTGCGGTCCTTCATAATACACTTGATTCTCCAGAACTTCTATCGACTCACACGACATAGTGTCTGTCACCCCCTTTAGTAGTTCCATATACTCTATTCTTCTTTTCTTGTGTGCTCGTTTTCCCGAGCTGACGAGCTCTTATTCAAATCTATTTTCTAGCTATCTTGAACCCTGTGGCTCTGTATGTATTCTGTTTTCAGTTCTCGCTTGCGAGCTCCTGTTTTCAGAGTTCTCTTGCACGATTTGTCGAGCTGTCTTGCTCCTCTCCAGCTCTGAGAATTTTCGACGTTCAACTCTCTTCTATGAGCTGAGGAACTCGTCTTTTTTCCAAGCTTGGAAAGCTCTTATTTTCGAGCAGTTTGACTCTCGTCTTCAGAGTTCTCTTGCTCGATTTTTCGAGATTTTGACTCCTTTTCTCGAGCTGCCAATCGTCTGCCTACAGCTCTCTTTTTCGAGTTTACGTCTTCTATTGTTGTTGCTGCCAGGCTCCTTTTCCGAGCTAACTGGCTCCTGTTTCCGAACTACCTGGCTCCTTTTTTCCGAGCTGTCGGATAAGAACCGAGAAGAAATCTCCAAATACGTTTAAATAACATCTACAAAACAGAGGGGAAACAAAAATCCGCACCACTGCCGCCACTGTAACGTTCCACCTCGTACCGTAGAGTATTCCAGCGTTCCTGGACGCGTAGGGGTGGGGGTGGGTGGGCACTATTAAGTGCCTAAATGGGTACCACGGGGATAGAAGACATTATATAAATTGAAGGTTTTATTGGAAATTACAAGTCAAACATCAAGCAAATTCATATGAGTCCTGTTGCGAACATCCGAGGGCAACTTTCCGAGGGCAACGTTCGAAGCAAATCTTATAATTGTAAATTCTCCATTTCATCTACCATTTAGCCTTTAATACTCTTGAGTTGAATCCCGATGTTTACTCGGCAACGACAAGACGTAAACTCCCCCAAACCGGACTAACCGACGGACATGAGCAATGGGACAATGTCACAAAAACATGGAAAAGGAAATGGAATGAATAATGGGTGGAAAACGGGGACAGGTTGATCATCAGCACGCCGAGGTAAGTATGAAAGAAGTTTAGTATATCGAGTCTCTGTATAAACATGAGGAAATCACTAGCGTTCGTCACACTTTGTCGCATTCTAGTGAAAACTGGAAGATGTGAGTCCAAATTGGTGCCATTACAGATGCAAAGGTGTCAAGGAGTTTGGCTGGGGTGAAATCTGGTTCTATGACCTTGTGCGGGTTGGTTCTTTCTGACAGGTTGTACACTCATTTCTCTTCAATGCTGATGTTATTCAACGTCGTGTATGGACTTGGCCCTTTATTTAGTATGTTCGTTGTGTCATCTTGAGAAAATACAGCCTTGAATTGTGAATTCAGTATTTAGACCTTTGCCTCTTTGTCGTTGTGAAGTCGGCCATCTGGTCTTATTAGTGGTGCCACCATGGTGTTATCCTGGTCTTGCTTTTTATATAAGGCCAGAATCTCTTTGGTGTTGTCTTCATTTGTGGGCTCAGAACTTTCTTAAGACAGTTATTAGCAGCCTTTCTTGTTTCGCGATGTGTTTCTCTTTTCTGTACAAGGTATCGAGTCCAATCATTTTCGATGGTATTCATTTGTCCATGATCTCTAGACGTGCTTCTTGTTGTTGCATGTTGTCCACATGCTGTTGATGTCTGTGAAACTGACTGTGTATTTTCTCTCTAAGTATCCTCAATTCTAAGCTGATCTCATATGCATCAGCACCTTTCCCAATTAAGATCTTCTTTTTCGGTTTCTTTGATTTCTTACGTGCCACGTGGTTGTCGGTTAGAACTGCATCATGATCAGCCCTGCGAAGTGGTGGAAGGGGTTTGTAGGTCTCGATAAATGAAGAATGAGATGTTAAGAACAAGTCTAACAAGTTCTATCCCCTAATAGGAAAGTCGGCAATCTGTTCAAGGTCGTGATCTCCAGCTAGTGTTGTTAATTTGCTGTTGAATTTGGTGGTATCGTCTTCCTGGGTAGGTCTTGACTTTCAGTCAATATCTGGAAGGTTGAAATCTCTACTGATAATGAAAACAGAGTTCCTCTCGCCATTTCTCTGACTTAAGAATTCTTTGCAAGCTTTTCCCAGGTAAGTTTCATCTGATGATGGTGATCTGTAAAATGTGCATATGATAATGGACTTCACATCTTCGAGGTCAGTTTTGATTCTGATAAGTTAGATATCTCTCCCTGAAGCCATCTGTGTACAGGTGAGAATTTATCTAGCGGCTATCAAGACTCTTCAGTTGAATCACCTGGTCTGTCCTCATACGGACGATGAAATTGGGTGGAAAAAGTTCAGCTGACAACACTTTTTCATTCAACCATGTTTCAGTCCCAATTATAATATCCGGTTGTGTGAAGTCAAACAGTACTTCGCTTTCTGCAGTTTTGTTGTTGGTGCTCTGGAAATTGATTGTTAGGATTATGAGCTTCTGTTTCCCAGTATTCAGCGCAACCTGCTTCGACGACTTTGGTGATGATGTTGCTTGAGTGCTTCCGATTCAGCAGTCTATGGACAAGCTATGTAAGAAGTTGGTGATAGACTTGTTGGTGAGGTAGGTGGGGAGTGGTCTGCTGATGTTCCTCTGGTATAAACTAACGACGAATGGGCTGGCTGGTTACAAGAGATACAATACCGGGATTCTGATGCTGATGAGTATTTTTGTAATGAAGATGCCGTCGTTCCAAGACAACTCTTGTGAAACCACTGTTACCAACATGTACATGTAAGTATTCGAGAAGAGCGAGGCTACGAAGTTACCGCCGCAAAGTTGCCGTTACGAAGTTGCCGCTACGAAGATCATCACACACACTTGCGCCATTTGGGCCAAGGAGAAGCGCTAATATAGTTTGTATAACTTGCTCGCCAATCCTTGTAAAACGAATGAGCTCAAAACAAAAAAAAACATACATGTGAGTACTGAAAACGATTGTTTTTTCTTCTATCCTTTAAAACTGGGGCTCTAATACAGGAAGCATATTGGTGATTCTATCTTCATCTCTGCCCTGGTAGCCAATTGTTATGAACTTTGCAGTTTTGTACCTATTCCAGCTTGTTTATACCTGATTGTTTGTATGAATCCTATATGTTGTTCGAGCTGTTCATAGATGACCCTGGGCACTGATCAAAGAGATATTTTACTCTTGCGATTTCCCGTAAGATACGAAAAAGTATTGTCATTACACTCATATTTAACAACAATCAACTGGGCCCCAACATTCACGTGACGAGAGTCGGTTATGAAACGGTCATATACTTTAATCGGCCATCCATGCCAATTTTTACAACGAAGTATGCAAACCAAAAGTGCTCGGAAATGACGTGTGGCAAACTAACCCCTTACGATCCCTTTAGCAATATAGCCTGCTACCCCATCAATTGAGTGTAGTAAGTGGTTCTTGGTTGACTCTCCGGGCATGAAAAGTCTGCAACTTATAAAATATAACTCGTTGAGAAGATCCACCTCCTTCAGTTTAATCTGTCTCCGGAAGTTGAAGATGGTGATGGTTCGAGTAGTCCTTATTGTTCCTCAGGTAAGTATAGTCTGTCTGCCACTTGTTGTTCTTGTGTCCCTTGCGGAGCCTTCCTGGACATGTATTGTCTGTCTCCGACTCATTCAGGCACACTGTCACCGAAGCTCACATCCAGCAGCAAACGAAAGGGTCAAAAGTGTCAAAGGTTTGACGCTCCCTAAACCGGTCGATGTACAGGATGACCTGGCGCCTCGACTGGCTTAGGCCGAGAGTTGGGGGTGAATTTTGACTACGCGGGAGAGGACAAGCCAAATGGGGAGCCTGGTCGGACTGCAGTGTAGAAGAGAGAAACCCGAAGCAGCAACGCCGGATGCGGAGTGGCCCCGGCATGGTACTCCATAAAGGTTACGAAAGTAGCATTGGAGAAAACTCCTGTACTATGTACTATTTGAAGACCGGGGGTCATCCACCAAACTTTCGGGGGTAGAGATGCCGTGTTTGAAGCCCCCCCCCCCCCCCCTCCTCCCCACCACCAAAAAAGAGTTGAAATGATCAGTGTGTTTGTGTGTTAAATACACCTCAGTTTGTTGGTGTAGTTTTTAGTAGTTTATTGAGTTGGTTGGGCAGGGTCAAGCAGTCAGCGGCGCTCAGCAACGACAAGGCTGGCATCTGTTCTATAGCAATGCGATGTTCAGCCTTGCGATCGTTATGTAAGTAGTACGTAATGTGGTTGTCGACCCTTATCTTGTGAATCTCATGTGGTGGATGTCATGTGACGTCATAGTCACGTAACCCAGTGGCGCCATGTTTGGCTGTCATGGTATCCCAACTACGTGGCCATCTTACGACGTCATTATCATAGTGATACGTGGTTTTAGTGCACATGTGGCAGAGCGTATTGCTAGGGTGATAGCGCGTGGTTGCTATGAGCCTGAAAGGCATTTTAAAGAGTAGCGGTATGTTCAGCTGTCTTCGATTCAATGGACGTAAATCTAATTACCACAAACAACCCGACAATCCTTGTGAATCACAAAAAAACCCTTTTGAGTAATACCTATCCTTGCTCGATTGTCTTTTGGGTTTGAGAAGCGTAGAGGCCTTCGTTGTACACATGGGAGATAACTCTGTATGGTTATGATTATGGGAAATGAATCAAGCTGACTGGTGATTATAAGACTTAGATGAGGGCAGAGGTCTTTACAAGGTGTAGTCAGGAATTGCTTGTTCTAGATGAACTGCTGGGGTTATAGTAGCTAGAATAGCGCCTATAATTGGCCGAAAATATTGAGATTCTGAAAAAATCCGAACCAGAAAAGATACTCCAGTTTAATAGAACACGCCTTATAGCACTACGTGCTACTCTTATAAACCCAAAATGGGGCTTCGCCAAGTCCGTTTCTGTGTTTCTAGACATCGTTTGGTGATTTGGGGTGAATGTCGGGTCTACCTGGGTAATTAGATTGACTCTTACAAAAAGGAACGAGCCAGTTATTGGAAATAAGGAGGATTTGGGGGAAATCCAAGTCCATTTCGGTAGTATGTTTATTGTAATTTGGAAGGATTGTTGGGTTGTTTGTGATAATTAGATTTACTTCTATTAAATCGAACACACCCTCCAAACAAACCCCTGTTCTCAAGGGCAATCCAGCCTCATGGCAACCACGTGCTACCAAAGAAACCAAGATGACAGCCTCCACTATACAAAATGGACGACAGAAACACGTGTCACCATAATAACACGCTCTGCGGATGTGCACTAAGGCCGCGTATCACTATGGTAATGACGCCTCAAGATTGCCGCTCAATAACAGCCAAACAAGGCGTTACCTGGTCACGTGGTAATGACATCACATGAGATCCACCACATGAGATCCACAAGATAAGGGTCGAAAACCACCTTACATACTACTTATGCACATGAACTGAAGCAGTGTGGTGGTGCTATACCATTAGTGCCACCCACAACGACGATGCTGGCATCTGTTCGAGAGCGCGGTGAGCAGAGATTAGGAATTCAGGTAGTTTTTGCCTGTCCGTATCCACTGTGGGATGTTTGCATGTATTTGTTTGTCTATGTGTTGGGAACAGTGATGTGAAATATATGAGTGTGTCGACTGTCGAGTGAGCTGCGATTAAGTACCTAATTAAACCAACCAACAAAGTTGGAACGACTTATTGTAATCATTAGTCTTATTTTCTTTTTCCACAGCTTTTCATGTCCACATTTCGAAAACTACAGTCACCACATTTGGCACATTTGTAAATGACCAGGTCCTATTGAACATTCCGGAGGTAGATTTTTGATATTCCACCTTTATCCAAAATAACATCTCATCAAACGTTTTTTTCTCTCTAACTTTTAATATCTACGGTCGTATCAATCCCACCTCTATTGTTTCTTCTTTATATAAAAGACATAAATAACTCAACAAGTCTAAACTTTTTATCAATTGCAGATGACACCGCTGGATACAAGTCTTGGATGGAGATAAACCCACTAGTCTCGGAATTTAATATGAGGAAGTGCAAAAAATATCCGATCGGTGCGCTGCCAACTACTTAGTTCTGTACCATAGGAAACAAAATAGAAACTTATCAATCAATCCAACTAATTACGCTCTGAGAATATATCTATGAACAATGATGACCTAAGGAATCCAGCAACCACTGGAGGAACTAACAAGCTCATCCACACAGACACCTCAATATAAGGATAAAACGAGTTCCTTAGAATTTGCTACATCAATATAGTATTGAAATGTCTGTATTAACAGGTAGGTCATCGCTGCTGTGCATTAACAACCTGGCTTCCAAATGTGGACTTATTATACCCGGGTCCACACGGGGTTCAAGCTATACCGTAATGTGTATTTGTGAACTGTTGTGAATCTCGTAAATCTTGAAAAATGCATCTGATAGAGTAAATGGAAACATGTTTGGACATATAAAAATATGCATTGAAACAGTGTGCATTACGCGTTTTGAGTTGGTGTTCGAGTGCCAAGGTTTTGTATATAAAATGTATGAGAAAGGGGTGGGTCTCCCAAAATGTCATGGAAAAAATATGCAGGAAAGGGTGGGTGGGTAAAAAAATCTGCAAAATAAAAATTTCCACCTATGTTCACGCATTTTTTCCGCACACTAACCACCCTCCCACCTCCATTCCCACCCACCCCCACCCCCGACAGGGATAATAAAATAAAACAAATGTGCATCGAACATGATTCTGAATCTATCACACCACTGGGAACAAATTTATACAGATATAAATTATCTCGCATTAGCTGAAATATTTCGAAGCCTCGACTCTTACTCTATCACAAGCACATTCTCATTTTAATTGCTTCTGTTAACTTGGACACTATAGATCTATCTTAATTTGAAATTCACTTTTAAGTCTCTTTGAAAGTCTCTCGTATTTTCGGTATATGCTGACATTTGTGACTGACCAGATGGGTAATATTGGTTGTGTGGCAAGAGCCTGTGAGATGCACTGTCCTAACAACAATCACCTGTTATCCAGACATAATTACATAGAAAATAACTGCACGAGACCACTGGTCTCACTTCCTTTATTTTTTATCAGATAGCTCATATGGCGTTCAGTAAACGCGCACTAATGCCTTAAACTTTCATGCGTGAATTTTTACTTCGAAACTTGAGAGAGCGTGTCACGATTCATTCGTAATGTATTCTTCCGATTTGGGCAGATATTTGCGTCCATTAGGCCACCCGGTTTGTCACTTCTGTTAGGGGGTTCCTGGGTCGTTTGTGTCCTGTTTATTTATATAGAATCAACAAACATGACACTCATCAAACGCACATAAAAACTGCATGACACCACGATGTTTCAATCGAGATCACATAATTGTCGTAAAGGTCATGTGACAATTTCAAAATGGCACCAGTCCGTACTAGACCTGTATGAGAGTTAGGTACGAGACTAATATGAAGGAAGATCTCGCTCGATTTCGGCGATAGTTTGTGTCAAACTCTGGGGTCTTCGGCCCCATCACTTTAGAAAAAAATTCTGCCAACACTATAACACAGGTTATTATGTGAAAATAACCGCTTAATAAATAATTGCAGTTGTTTTATTTGGGTCGAAGTTATTTTGGGGTCGAAATTACAGTGGGTCAAAGTTACTGGATACCTTAAGTTCCGCTCCACAATTTTCCAGACATTTCCTAAAACGACATGCCATACACTCTCTTCAAATGCAAATATTCTGTAACTTATTTATCTAACCCATAACATGTATTAGATTTCCCAAATCCAATCAAAACATATAACACTATCTGACCAAGTAGAATAAATAATCTGAATGTGGTGAAATAATTTATTTCAAATGTAATACTTCAACCTGCGAAATTGCATGAAAAAAAATGCTGATGCCAGTCACTTTCAGCCACCCAGTAGCCTCAAAAGCAGAATGTTCCCACTATCCCCACTCATCTGACCCTGAAGCATATAAACCCCTGTTTCTAAAATCTGAAAAAATTTCATGTTTCCATTTTATTTTTTGTTACATGACTGGTAACAAACACGTGTAAAAATGGCATTTTAAAAGTATGCCAGTGATTTCGACCTACTCTGGGTCGAAAACACTAAAAGTGGGTCGAATTCACCGAAGTGGGTCGAAATCACTTGGGTCGAAATCGACGGGGTTAAATTCACCGCCTACCTTTTAAAAAACAGCCGATTTTTCGAAGCCAGTGTTTCCCATAATTCATCTGGTAGTTTATTCCTATGCATCAGACTCCAATTTTAGGACCAAAACTTCAAATTCCACCAAATAAGTCCATTGCCGATTCGCCATCTTTGACTTTAATGATATGCAAGGTCAGAGGTCGCTTCGGGCAAACAAACACCCAGTCTTGTACGAACACCTGGTTCTTGGACACAAACAGTACGTGGTGTGAAACATAAGTGACGATCGAGCCAACGCCTCACGAAAATCAAAACGATTTTATTATTGGTGCAATAAACCAATTACTATATATCTTTAAAGTAGCAATATAATAGATTACAACAAAAAGTTGATAATATATTACTCAGAACCTGAACTACAGCAGTGTTCAATTTCAAGTCTCAGTCACATCTGAGAGCTGTAATATTAAACGAATTGGTATTAAGTGGCGCTCACCCATAGCGACCTATATTCTCTAACAAATCACAATAAATTACTGACCAAGAATCGGTAATCTCAGACTTACACAAATTGAAGTCTTGAAGTATTTGTTTATTTGATAAAACCGTAAAGGTTGAAACTAGTCATACCTTGCGGATTAAATTCCGGGCATGTACCAATAGGCTTCAGGCTAAACAAATTTTATATCGAAGCACATACGAATTTCGATGTGCCACACTGAAATAAGCTCTTTTATCCTGGGCTCCAAGCTCAGAAAGCACAAAATGTATAGCTCAGTCGCTTTCAGTGAGGGGACAATATTCCCCCTGTTTTATGACAGTTACTTACTTAGACAACGGTATGGGCCTAATAATTAAAATGCGCATTCCTCCAACAAGGCAGCTAGCTCATACTGATAGGCCGTTTAGAACGGTCATATTTCATGTTGGAAACTGATACGATTTCATATACAAAACATTGTACCGACCCAATAATAGGGCAGCATCAATTTATTGGAAACAATAACAGCCCTGGCTAGAACGGCCATATACCATGCTGGAAACTAATACGATCTTATATGCAAAACATTATACCGACCTTAAAGGGCAACATCCATTTATTGGAAACAATAACAGCCCTGACGTCGCCTTATTGAGAAAGCACATGCATTCAAGAAATTAGCATGCATCCACAAATGTGCCTTAGAGCGAAGGCTAGGGGTGGATGGAGGAAACGGTTAGCTAAGTCATCCACCCTTGGTCTTCCACCGGTGCCCTTGACTATTACGCATGTCTGATACTGATACAATGTCACAAATAAAACATATTACATGTTGTCATAATATAGGCTGAGTCTCTTAGTGAAAAACACAAGCGCCCATACAGTATTACTCGAGATACACAAATCCTAAATCACAGGCGCACCTAATGCCTATATCACGGGTAATGGACCACCAATTGTATCAAGGTGGCCGATATATATCGTGTCAGTCGAATAACGTGTGCTTCTCTTATTCACTGTAAATCACAGGTGCACTTGGCGCCTATATCATAGTTAACTGACCACCAATTGTATAAAGATCGCCGATAAATTCTAACTCATTTATCGTATCACCAACGTTAGTTTGAATTACCTAACTGTCCACAGACGAATACACTTTAATGTCAACAATGACTCACCCAGTTTATGGGATGAAGCTATGAATAATGCATAGCTAGCATGTCGAATCACGATTTGACAAACTATTAAAAACTGTACTTTGTCAAAGGTTAAAATAAATACCTACACTCACCGAGCCAATAACGAGTCGTTTTTTTTCTTTGAGATCAGACTTGTATACAATTGTAAACTCGTGGCTTTCAGAATGTGTGTAACAACACCAATGTCGACCCAAATCAGGGCGCTAGAAAGCCCCATTAAGGGCTGTTGTCTCTGAGCGAAACAATACCATACTCGACAAACACTAACACTCATCGAGCCAGAAACGAGTCGCTTTTACCATGAGATCCGATTTTCATACAATTGTGAACCCATGGCTTTCACAATGAGTGTAGCAAAACAAATGTCGACCTCAGTCATGGCGTTCGAATTCCTAGTAAGGCTTTATCCCTGAATGACACAATACCGTACTTGACAAAAAGCAAACATGCTAAAGCTTTAACCCTCTCACTCCCACTCTGGAGAGACATAGTACGCTATACTCAAGTTGGGGATATAGTGCATCACCGAACCATTCCTCCAGAGTATTGATACGTTCACCTATACCTCAACATTATGCAGTAATCAAACTGGGTCCAGGTTGTGTAACAAATACGGTCAACATTATCCAGAAATTGTATCCTTGCCCACTAGCCAAGCACTGACCTATCCAAAATGCCAACATACTTCCAGATGTATGTCCTATACAAACAAGCTCAATCATTTACAGATGTTTGTTTTTCTAAATAAAATTAATTACATGACAAACAGCACTTATCTGACTCCAGTTTTTGAAATGAGTCGTGTGCTAGAATAAACACGAGAACTAGTCCTGGCGGAATACACCTAACTCAGCCACATGTTCTATGCTCAGCACATTGTAACCATACTGGAACTCACACGGTTGCTTCCGACTTGTCTGTGGGGCCTGCCCTCCCCCACCTACAAACATACCACAATAAATTACTGACCAAGAATGGGTAATCTCAGACTTACACAAATTGAAATCTTGAAGTATTCGTTTATTTGATAAAGCCGTAAAAGTTGAAACTAGTCATACATTGCGGATTAAATTCCGGGCAAGTACCAATAGGCTTCAGGCTAAACAAATTTTATATCGAAGCACATACGAATTTCAATGTACCACACTGAAAGAAGCTCTTTTATCCTGAGCTCCAAGCCCCACAACCTCAGAAAGCACAAAATGTATCGCTCAGTCGCTTTCAGTCAGTGGACATTATCCCCCCCCCCCCCCTGTTTGATGACAGTTACTTACTTAGACAACGGTATGAACCTAATAATTAAAATGCGCATTCCTCCAACAATGCAGCTAGCTCATACTGATAGGCCCCCTTAGAACGGTCATATTTCATGTTGGAAACTGATACGATTTTATAAACAAAACATTGTACCGACCCAATAAAAGGGTGGCATCATTTTTTTCGAAACAATAACAGCCCTGGCGAGAACGGTCATATTCCATGCTGGAAACTAATACGATCTTATATGCAAAACATGATACCAACCTTAAAGGGCAGCATCCATCAATTTGAAACAATAACAGCCCTGGTGTCGTCTTATTCAAAAAGCACATGCATAACGTGTGCTTCTCTTATTCACTGTAAGTCACAGGTGCACTTGACGCATGTATCACAGTTAACTGACCACCAATTGTACAAAGATCGCCGATAAATTTTAACTCATTTATCGTATCACCAACGTTAGTCTGAATTACCTAACTGTCTTAAGACGAATACACTTTAATGTCAACAATGACTCATCCAGCTTATGGGACGGAGCTGTGAATAATGCATAGCTAGCATGTCGAAAGACGAGTTTGACAAACTATTAAGAACTGTACTTGGTCTGGTCAAGAGTTAAAATAAATAACTACACTCATCGAGCCAATAACGCGTCTTTTTTTTCTTTGAGATCCGACTTGCATACAATTGTAGACTCGTGGCCTTCACAATGGGTGTAACAACACCAATGTCGACCCAAATCAGGGCGCTAGAAGACCCCAGTAAGGGTTGTTGTCTCTGAGCCAAACAATTCCATACTCGACAAACACTTACACTAATCGAGCCAGTAACGTGTCGCTTTTACCATGATATCCGACTTCCATACAATTGTGAACCCATGGCTTTCACAATGAGTGTAGCAATACAAATGTCGACCTCGGTCTGGGCGTTCGAAGGCCTAGTAAGATCTTTTGTCCTGAATGACACAATACCGTACTCGACAAAAAGCAAACATGCAAAAGTATTAACCCTCTCACTCCCACTCTGGAGAGACATAGTACGCAATACTCAAGACTCAAGTTGGGTATATAGTGCATCACCGAATCATTCTACTAGAGAATATTGATACGTTCATCTATACCTCAACATTATTCAGTAATCAAACTGGGTCCAGTTTGTGTAACAAATACGGTCAACAATATCCAGAAATTGTATCCTTGGCCACTAGCCAAACACTGACCTATCCAAAATGCCGACATACTTCCAGATGTATGTCCCATTCAAACAAGCTCAACCATTTACAGATGTTTGTTTATCTAAATAAACTTAATTACATGACAAACAACACTTATCTGACTCCAGTTTTTGAAATGAGTCGTGTGCTAGAATAAACACGAGAACTGGTCATGGTGGAATACGCCTAACTCAGCCACATGTTCTATGCTCAGCACATTGTATCCATATTGGAACTCCCGCGGTTGCTTCTGACTTGTCTGCGGGGCCTGCCCTCTCCCCACCTAAACTTTTCATTCATTCATCCATTCGATAATTAATTCCAGAAGTCTGCTGAAGTCGTGTTGATGCCCAGCCGAGATCAGAGTATTGGTACAAATGACTCCGAATCCTAGATTTCGACCGAAAAATAGTATAAACGTTTTGACGAACTCATGGGGACGTTTTGATCAACTCTTGGGGACGTTTTGATCAATTGTTGGGGACGTTTTGACCAACTTTTGGGGACGTTTTGACCAACTTTTGGGGACTTTTTGACCAAAAAGAATTAGGGTGCGTTTTGGTTTGGGGATGTTTTGACCAGCACCCAAGTTGACCCAACATGGACGACATCGAAGCGATTGTTGACGCTTCAAACGTTTTAAAATGTCGATAAATAAAGGGTAACATATAGATCAATTTACTCCGCACTAATGTAAGGAAATGCGTGTACTATCGAATGCAGCCAGTGATAAAGGCGAAAGCTTGATATATATTCCTATTTTCGAATTTTGAGTTCCCATAAAAACTTGATGGGTAATTTTTCTACAGAATTGAATGGGAAGAATCTGAATCACAGGTACTCGGCATAAGCTGTAAAATTGAAAGAAAAAAAATGATATTTTATAGCATTTTTGAATCGATGCTGACGTGCCCCCATAATGGTATATAAATATTAACAAGGTACACAACTCGCTTTTCGAATCTGAATCACAGGTACTCGGCATAAGCTG